>OW971957.1:5009701-5635951 GCA_943193695.1 Acrobasis suavella | reverse complement strand
ATAATATGTATGTAGTCGCCCTGCCTATGGCAGTGGTTTTAAGTGTGTATATACAAGTTATTATTAAACAAAAAAAAACCGACTGCGTTTTTATATACCCTGTGTCACTTTCAAAGATTCAAAGATTAAAATGTTTATTCAGTAATTAGACCTTTACAGGCACTTTTACACGTCAATAAGTATAATTTATGTTACGTTTAAAGTATATTACAATTTAATTTATTTTTAAAGAAAAGCTACCGATACCAGCTCTTCGTAATGACCACTGCTGAGAAGAAACGCCAAAAAAAAACTAATTTTAAGAATTAAGACGAATCTAATAACACCTATTAAGCTTAAATACATCGAGCCGTTCAGGCCGCAGAGCGTGCCAAACAATAAAACATAAATATATATACACTCGAAAAACACAACCCTCCTTCTGGCCCAGTCGGGTAAAAAGGAAATTTGAGTCCCATTCGGGCGAAAGCGGATATAGCCTTTTCTCATGCGTAACGAGTGTAAAAACACTCGTTACGTATGAGAAAAAGTTACTTTAAAGCCGGTAAACATACACGGTAATAATGAAAGCGTCCGTTAAAAATTCTCATACCCTAGATTTTTCCATACAAACGTAGTCTAGCTTTTATTTTGAAATGACATGTGAGATTTCGGCAATATTTTGTAAATTTAAAGAAATTTCATATATTTAGGCATATAACTAGTTTTCGACAGTCAATTATGAACTTGAAAAAAAATATGAGAGTGTAGAAGTTTTCCATACAGATGGTCAAATATGATATAATCCACTTTATTTTCTTCTAAGTTCATATTTTGACTGTGAAAACTAGTTATATGCCTTAACATATGCAATTTCTTTGAAATGAATAATTTCGCCAATATCTAACATGCCGTTTCAAAATAAAAGCCAGACTACGTTTGTATGGCAAAGTCTGATTCTGTTTAGGGTAAGGGGACTCTTAAGGAAGGAATTTTTTTTATTTTTTATTTCTATGATAATCTTTGGCTGTCTCTTTCATCCTAGGTCGGGAGAGCAAAGAACTTTGAATTAACCAGTTACTTCTCTTCGTATTCAGATCGTAAAAGCCGATCAACGAAATGGACAATAATGCGAAATTATTAAAAGACGATGCGGCTAGCAACCCATCACTATTTTGATTCCTTTTAACAAGCTTTTAATAAGTTTCACCAGTCCCATTGTCTGTCTGTCGTTTGTCTATCTGTCAGTCAAATCTTGCAAGTTAAATTTGACCCACTTCCCGGTTTCTGATTGATCTGAAATTTTGCACGCATACGTATATTGCGTGATAATGCAATATTATGATGACATGGAGCTGATCTGATGATGGAACTGGAAGGTAGCCATAGGAGCTCTGTAATGAAACGACGCAACTCCATCGCATTTGGGATTATTACATATTTTTTCATGATAAGTACTTTGGCCTTGCAATATAAGCTTTTACAAAAAATTTTTTTTTTTTTTTTATAATTTATAAAATAATTAATTTGTAATTTTCTAATGTATTGATTAAAAAAATTTAAAATTTCCAAAAAACTTATTTCCATAACGTTTTTTCAATGATTTTTTACCAACATCATCCTCTAAGCCTTGCGCCCAGCAAAACCCAAAATGTTTAACCCTTCTCTTTTTGCCTTTTCCCGTTTGAGTCGGCCTTCCACGTCCCGCGGCGCCAGGACCGGACGATCGGTCCCGGGTTGTCTGGATACCCAGTTGTGCCCGCTTGGTATCTCTAACGGTTGTCCACTACGTGGAAAGTGGTCTCTATTAACCTTTCTTCTTACAAGAAATGGCTAAAGCCCTTTGAAGGCAAGGTTCTTGTCTCGTTTCATCACATTCCCAAACCACCTCATGCAATTCTCTGTCTCTCATTTCTTTTAAGTGCTACCTTAAGCGAGACCCTTTATTATTTCTGACTTTTTCAGATCTTATGACTCCAACATGTTTAACTTAATGTCACAGGAATGGAACTTTATAGAAGCTTATTAACTACCATTTAGGCCTACTACTACTACAAACGAAACTATATATCCGTACACACGTCAATGTGTGTGTTTGTTCCTCGACACACTCGACAAAGTGAGAATGGGGGCGAGGTGCGGGGACGAAGAACGGGTACGCATATAGCACTGACCCTAGGAGTTTCCGTTCTCAAAATATATACACATATAATGTACCTATGTATTTATGTATACATGCGAGCAGAGTTGTGCAGAAATACCAGTTAAATAAATATACATCTCATCCACAGAGATATAGCAATTTCCCCCGAGTTATTAAAATGCACCAACCTTTAGAAATAACATTCCTAACGAGCAAATCAATTAGGAATGTTCGTGGGATATAAATTCAACTTTATAGGCTCTCCTAGGAGAATTTAATGTTTACGCTTTAAACAAGTCGTTAGTAACACTTACATTTTTTGTTTCGTCTGGATTTAGCACCAGTGAGATAGTTTTAAATGAGGCTAGCAAAGATTTTCTAATATATTTGATCAATCTGGCGTTATTATATTATTGCTTACTTTCCTGGATCAATCTATATATATAAAAGAAGAAACTGAATGACTGACTGACATATCAACGCACAGCCCAAACCGCTGAGTCTAAAGGCTCTAAATTTGCTACATCGGTTCCTTATGAGGTCTAGGGGTGCATTAAGAAAAGATTTTTCAAAATTCACCAAGCGGTTCACCTAATAGTAAGTGATCACCGCTGCCCATGGACAACAACTGCAACACCTGGGGTGTAACAGAAGCGTTGCCGGCCTTTTAGGAAGGTATAGGGAGAGGAGGGCGGGAAGGGAGGGGGGGGCTCCGGCTCTCTCACTCACCGAACGAAGCATAGAAGCCGTGACGCTACTACTCAGACGTCGATTTTCTGTGAGAGTGTGGTACTTCCCCGGACGAGCCGGCCCATTCATGCTACTAGCGAAACAGAGTTTTGCCGGTAGCGTGGCTCTACCACAGCTTAATTTGTTTTATAACTTGGTTTACTTAATAGACATGTAATGTACTTATATAATTGGTTAGTTAGGCTATCTACTTATATTTCTTTTCATGTAACTAACTCACTGTATTTGTACTAATAAATAAAATAAAGTAAAAAAAAATTGATAACCTCTTCCTTTTTGGAAGTCGGTTAAAAAGAAAAGTGTGAATTAATTTACATTGTTCAAAGAATACATTAGCGAGTGTTGCTATTAAGACGTGTTTTTGACGTTTCTTTATTAATTAATTTACTTGTGCTGTAAAAAGGACGATTTTTTCTAATAATAAGTTTATTTTTCAGTTTTTCATTGGGCCTAAGGCTGCGGAGGAGATTGCGGTCGTCATTTTCTTGTTTCTTTTTTAAACTTACGTTTTGTTTCTTGTTGTATGGGTATTTAGGGTTCCGTAGCCAAATGGCAAAAAACGAAACCCTTATGGATTCGTCATGTCTGCCTTTCTATCTGTCCGTCCTTATGTCACAGCCACTTTTTTCCGAAACTATAAGAACTACGAGAATACTGTTGAAACTTGGTAAGTAGATGTATTCTGTGAACTGCATTAAGATTTTCATACAGAAACAGAAAAATAAAAACTATAAGTACAAAATTTAAAATTAAAAAAATAAAAATTGAGATTTAGTTCTAAGTATGGGGAATCCCCAAAGGGTTTCTTAGAACTGAAACTCACAGAACTCACACTCAATTTCCAAAGTGGTAAAATGTGTACCCTCTTCCCCCCTGTAACTTCTAAAATAAGAGAATGATAAAACAAAAAAGCATATATGATTTATTTATTTATTTATTTTTATTTATTTATTTCAACAAACTTAAATCTATCATTACAGTTATAACCAATACGATAGAAAAGCAATCAATTATTGTAACACATTATATACAAAGCTGATCTTATGAATTCGCTCAGAGAACAAGCAAACAGATCTATTCTGTCGGCAATCTGGTTGAGGTTGCGCAGCGCGCGCGTCAGCGGGGCTTTTCTGAGCAGCTCGGTGCGAGCGCCGGGCACACACATCAGCGGCGGCCGGCGCCGCTAATGTATATTACCATGCAAACTTCCACCGAAAATTGGTTTAAATGAGATCTAGTAAGTAGTTTTTTTTTTAAATATACTTTTATCAAAACAGCTATCAAAGTTACAATGAACTACAAGAACTTTTATATTATGTTACTTGCTCTTACGGAACCCTTCATGGGCGAGTCCGAACGAGCGAGAGCGAGTCTTGGCCGCTTTTTAAAGCCTCCTTTTGTCCTTGCCATCATATTCTGTCCCTTGCTCCTACTCGGTACGCTATACAGTAATGCCCATGTGCCCAGTATCTTGCTTGATACTGCCGACCCACCTAGCCACCAAATACCCAACACGACATCCAATTTCTGCGATACCTTCGAAACTGTAATGTACATAACAAATTAGCTCATTTATTATGCACACACCACATCCAACATATAAAGTGGATCAAAGCAGCAAGAAGCAGCTAGTTCAGTTAAATATTTAAAGGATAAAATACATATAAAATGCTTGTGATAACAGGGGGCGTTAAAGGCTTCGGTGTCACTGATGGCGATTGGGGAATGCTAGAAAAAAGTATGAGATAATTTATTCAATTATTTTTTTTAAATCGGTCATTCATACTTTTTCCATGCTGGTCTGGGAGAAGAAACGAGGAAAAGGGCGAAAAGACGAATCTAGATCTTACAGTAACAAGCTTTATCTGTAATAACCATTAATTAAAGTGCTTAAGATTTGTTTATAAATTGTATTGATAAATATTGTCTTCTTTCTTGAGCCCTTTTTGATTTTTCTTTCTTGATTTTTTTATTAAGGTTTTTAATACTTTTATTTTATTCAATTATTTTAAATTACGCGCCCGCGCCGGTACTTAGCTGTACTACCTGACAGGGTCGCCATTAAGGTGGGAGCACAGGATAGAAGGTATGAGATAGTGTAACGATTGAAGTTAACTGTCGTACTCTAAGCTTAATTGTATATAAGAGTTTATATATATACTTTACTACTAATTATTTCAAAACTCATACAATTTTACTTGATTATTAACTGTATAAAACAGAAAATAACACGCAGACACCCAACCGTCTCATTCAAAGCACATTTCAGAACGGAGTGGCAATATATGTCCGCCGCGTTCGCTCGCACGTTCGGGCCTCTGTTGACATCAACTGCGTGCCTCGTACCACGCAAACGGGGAAAGCAGGAGACAAGCGACGTCCGCCATACAGTTTGTGACAATTAGGCGACAGTCGCTAGTCGGAGACGAATTATAATATTTATAAACTCCGACGATCAGACTTCACATACGTTGACTACACTCTACCAGGCCTTTGTCACTCCCCGTTTTGGTATCAAAAGTATACCTACATTATTACTATGCGCGGCGACCACTCCGGATTAGGAAATTCAGTTAAATGAATCGTTTGTCCAGAGTGCCAAGAATGAAATTGGCTTGCAATGGATTTCTAGGTATCTAAACTAAAAGGTGCTCAGTTCTGACGCGAGCTAAACTAAACCATATTGCTTACCATATTGAGTAAATATTTTCTTGAATATCTTTGCTGAGTGAGACTTCTGTACCTGAGTACTAGTACTTATGCTGTGTCACTACAAATGTAACTTCGCTCGCGTGCAAAAAGGCCGAATCTTATCGTCTATAAATAAACAACGGCGGTAATATTTCATCGCAGGTGCGTTCTTCATCCGCATTTTCGTGATGTCTTCGGATTAAAGTAGAACATGCGATGTTGCGATGGATTAGCACTTAAATACGTATGTACATACATACATACAAAAATACTGTCACGTCTATATACCTAACGGAGCAGGCAGGGCGTTTTGGGTTTTGCGGCATATGTACACGCTGACTTTTCATTGGTTTTGGAAAAAATTATGTCATGTAGTAAATAAAATCCTCTATCCATATACGTAATCCAAATTTGTGTATGATATAAGATAAAAACGTTGTGAAAATGATTATCGAGACCACGTAGTTACGCCCGTTCATAACGGATGCGTAACCCCAATGAACTCGAAATCTGGAGGGTTACTCCATTAAATAAAATGAAAGTCGTCCCATAGTGACGTCCTAGCTCTATGTCAAACCAAATTAGACTTTATCGTTATACATTAATGCTTATTGTTGTTTGAGACTGAAACGCGCATGCGCAGTAACGTCTGTCTTGCGTACCGCTTTTGGAGTAACCGCTCTGGCCGGCCGGCGGACTACTAATTGATCTCACGATTTTACTTTCGAGTTTTAGTCAACATATTTTGTTTCTGGATTTTTATTTTGACTAGCTTAGGTCTTACTAAAGATCCTTATGAAGAGTCCTTCGGCTCCAAAACCAATGAAAAGTCACCGTGTATTTTGTTTGTATTTGTGTGAATACGCTGTGGTCTTGGTTTAGGCTTTTACAATCTCCGCGGGAAAAGAAGCAGCTGATACATTAAATGATTTTCCTTTTCTTATTTTGTTTTTTAGGGTACCGTACATAAACAGTAAAAACGGGACCCTATTACTAGGACTCCGCTTTCCGTCCGTCCGTCCGTCTGTCTGTTTATTACCAGGCTGTATCTCATGAATATAGCTAGACGGTTAAAATATTCACAGATGATGTATTTTTGTTGCTGCTATAGCACCAAAAGCAGAACAAAAAAAACTAAAAACAGACTAAAATAAATATTTAAGTGTACAACAAATGTGATTTTTACAGATAATCCTTCGTGCGCGAGTCCGACACGCACTTGGCTGGTTATTTAATTTTCAAATAGGTACCTATTTAAAATAGTAGTGTGCCAGTGTCATTTTGACAATAAATAAATATATATGGACAAATAACACTGATTGAGCTAGCCCCAAAGTAAGTTCGAAACTTGTGTTATGGGATACTAACTCAACGATACTATATTTTATAACAAATACCTACATATATAGATAAACATCCAAGACCCAGGACAATTTGAAAAAGGCCATTTTCCAACTTGCCCTGACCGGGGATCGAACCCGGGACCTCTGGGTGGCGGACTAGCATGGTGACCACTACGCCACGGAGGTCGTCAATGAGGATAAATCTAACAACACATCTCAAGCTTAAATCCATTAAGCCATTTGGGCTGCAGAGCGTGCCAGAAAAAAAATACATACACTCGAAAAACATAACCTTCATTTACCCTAGGAACATGTCGACAGGCAAGAGAAGCCATTCCGGAATGGAACTCGCGCTACTCACGTCGTCTACTTACACTTCTAAAGGCAAAACTTAGGAAAATGGTAGGCTTACTTACAGGGCACTGTACTGTTAACAAGCATCTATTCACTATAGGTATAACCGACAGCCCCTTATGCAGAGGCTGTATGGAGACAGAAGAAAAAGCGAAGCACGTGATACTAGAATGTCCGTGCGTCGCATCAACAAGAGAGGAGACCTGGGATCTCCAGGTACACTAGTGGAGTGGAGGTACGCTACCTCGACGAGCTGGGCCGTAAAAACCAATACTTTCGCATTCAAGTGTTCAATCTCTTTTCACATAAAAAAATAAAACATTTACTACTTTCGTATTCAAGTGTGCAATCTGTTTTCACATAAAAAATTATAATATTTTCCGTCACAATAGATAAATGCGATTAGAGGTAAAGTATACTTAAACCCGCTTATCGACAGGTACCTACTGTCGTGGAACGCGGCTTATCACTCATGTGTATGGCGCCTTATCTGATACTAAGCTTTCATATGGAAAAGGCACACGTACCTTAAAGCGGTAAGCTATTCATTCTCATAAAGTAATTTCTCATAATTTAGAACTACGGAGGTAAACATTCATGATAAAAACGTTAAATAATACGCAGAAGATGCTCAAAGTTTTAAATGCTGGTAAATTAAACTAAACTACAAATAACGAATCACACTAAACTATTCGCTTTACGTTATGTATTCTAAACTAATTTTAATTTCTTACAATATTTATTAAATTATTTACTTAATACACACGATAATTTCAAAATATATAAATGAAACTATAGATTAATAAGACAAAAGCATGTTCGCAACTTAGGGGTGGTCTGAAGGTCTTTCTCGCTCTTCTTTAAAGTAAATTTACTATAATTTATGTCATATCATATCAAGTATTATAATATTATCGGGCCAAAAGTTATGTTAAAGAATTAAAGTTAACGAAGATTATGACATCAGAAACTTGTTAGATAGAACATGCTGTAAAAGTATGGTTAAGAATAAGTCATTACGACAAACAATATTGTAAACATTTAGGAGAATCAATGCGATCCCTCTTACAGCTCGCAGTTTCATGTGAAATCCAATGTGTGAATAGTAACGAACAGCTTGATAACCCGGTAAAAATACGCATTACTGTTAGGGCTTTCACAAGTTAAGCAATATCGGGCGTGGTCGCCAATCGGATCGGTGAACACAAAGCTTTATCACTCTGTGCAGAAAGGGAATCACCTAGTATACGTATTCTACGTTTTCCTTTTCTCCTAAACCAGCATCAAAGTTCCCTAAACGCAATAAAGGAACTTTATAATTTCTCAAAAATAAAGACCGATTTTGATAAATTTTCTATGGACCCATCTGATAAGTATGCCCTTTCAAACAAAAAAAAAAAAACACATCAAGCCACGCGTTTTCGACTAGTCGGTGAACATAATAAATAATGAATATATAGGGACAAATAACACAGATTGAGCTAGCTCCAAAGTAAGTTCAAGACTTGTGTTATGGGATACTTACTCAACGATACTATATTTTATAACAAATACATATATAGATAAACATTCAAGACCCAGGATAATTTGTAAAAGACCATTTTCCAACTTGCCCTGCATCGAACCCATTACCTCTGGGTGGAGGACTAGCATGGTGACCACCACGCCACGGAGGTCGATATACATAAAAAAGTACTTAAATAAAAGATCGCGACCAATTAATAGCCGCCTCCTTTTTTGGTAGCCGGTTAAAACTAAATCATCAAAGTCACATCTCACTCTATTATTTATAGGTACATTTCAAAGCTCGCGGAAAGCTTGCCTACTAAAGTTAAAACGATAACGTACTCTCGCCACTTTGAAGTTGGCTAAGTAAGTACCTTCTGAAGTATTTTGAAGCGCGGAACACTGTAACAAGTCATGTGATGTTCCTGAACTATGTTAAATGCAAACACAGATTCTCAGTAAATACCTAGTGACGTAATTTCACAAAGGCGCGGCGCCGGCTGATATGCCGAAGAACGGTAATGTATATTAAATAAATAAATATATAGGGACAAATAACACTGATTGAGCTAGCCCCAAAGTAAGTTCAAGACTTGTGTTATGGGATACTAACTCAACGATACTATATTTTATAACAAATACATATATCAATAAATACCAAAGACCCAGGACAATTTGAAAAAGGACTTTTCCAAACTTGCCCTGACCGGGGATCGAACCAGGAACCTCTGGGTGGCAAACTAGCATGGAGAACACTACGCCACGGAGGTCGTCAGTATATGTGTATGTATATAGAAAATATTACAATATTGTATTTATCTATATATACTTATTTATTAACATCGTTTTTTATGTGCTTTACTTTGTCTTGCAAGTCTTGCAACCCACATTTAGACTATCTGTATAACCTAAAGGTTGACTGGTAGACAACGCTTTTAGCGATAAGTTCGCCTATTATTCTGTACAATTTGTATTTTATGAACAATAAAGATTAAATAAATAATTGTTCTGCTGGATCCAACTTCTTAGATTTTACATACATACATATTTTCACACCTGTTTCCCACGGGGGTAGGCAGAGACTATGGATTTCCACTTGCTACGATCCTTGCAAACCTCTTTTGCTTCGTCAATACTCATTACTCTTTTCATACATGCTCTCCAGTTATAGATCTCCTTACTCCTCCTTTCTTCAGAACATCTGCAATTTGGTCGCAGAACGTTCGTCGAGGTCGACCCGGTCCGGCCTAGCTCAATGTGTGATTTTTTCATATATTTGTTTTTGAAATATTTATTTATTATCTTTCTATAGTCCACATCTCTATTCAATCAAATATTTCTAAATCCTCAAGACCACAAACCAAGAACATTACGAGACTTCGGAGCCCGACACTTCAACTAAAACTACCAAACTTCGCTCCGATAGCAGTATTTATAGGAAGAAGTTTGGACTAAGGCGAGTATAAACGGGGATTTGTATTCCAAAGTAAATCTAGAGGTCATGAAAGTACTTTTCGAGATCATTTTCAATATACAGTGTGTTCGGACATGAACTAGTGATAATTTAAGGACATCCTGTCGTCATCAATACGAACAACCTTTACTAAGGGAAAAATTACGAAATCGCGAAAAAAAATTGTTGCTACATACATTTTATGCGATAGGTATGTAATTACGATAGAGTAGCGCAAGGAACTCTAATAGTTTCGCCATGTCTGTCTGTCTGTCTATCCGTCCGCGGTTTTACTCAGCGACTATAAGTACTAGAAAGCTGTAATTTAGCATGGGTTTGTATATTAATCATGCATAAAAGTGGTAAAATAAAATACCAAAAATTTTTTTTTACCATATCCCCCCATTACACATCCCCCACAAAAGTTAAGTGAAAAGTCAATTTTTTTTCTTGACTAAACTTTCATGTTAGCTTGTGAACACCGTTTTACGATTTAGGGATCCATTTTTGAAATATTTGGTTTTAAAGTGAACGCTTTTGTTAGAGTCAAGTGTAAAGCTAAACGGTTATATATTGACACGTGAAAAAATTCGCAGCTATAGTATATTTATAACGAACTATAAAGGAAAACTATCAGAGCTAAGGAGGGTTTACAAAAATAAAAAGTTATAGGCGATCAACTAATAAAATGTACTCGGAAAAGGAAAATTTCGTACATATTCAATAGAAAATTAGTTTTTAGATGTTTTTCGTGGCATGATCTCAAAGTTGGCATTCGTAACCACGGAATCCTATACTGCGCATGGCCCGACACGCATTTTAAATTTTTTTAGCATTATGAAAAACATCGAAATTAGCTATATACTACATACACGCTAAGGTAACCAACAGAAAATGTAGCAATACCACGAAATAAAGCAACCGAAGCAAGAATTTCATACTTTTTTATGAAATTGTTCTCCTCAGAGCTATGACTTGTGAAAATAAGGTAAAAGTACATTGCCCGCATTGTATTTCAAAATATTTAGAAAAAGGACGCATCTCGCCAAATCCCCTTATGAAATGAAACACAAGATCCCATTCCCGTATAATCCGCGGGTCAACATTCAAAGGTCCAGTTCTCTCGTCAATATTCCCATTTCTTGCTTCGGTTGCTTTATTTCGTGATATTGCAACATTTTCTGTTGGTTACCTTAGCGTGTATGTAGTATATAGCTAATTTTGATGTTTTTCATAATGCTAAAAAAAGGTAAAATGCGTGTCGGGCCATGCGCAGTGTAGGATTCCGTAGTTACGAATGCCAACTTTGAGATCATGCCACGGAAAAACATCTAAAAACTAATTTTCTATTGAATTTGTACGAAATTTTCCTTTTCTGAGTACATTTTATAAGTTGATCGCCTATAACTTTTTATTTTTGTAAACCCTACTTAGCTCAGAAAGTTTACCTTTAAGACGAAGTGGTAGCTAAAGTGGCGCCCTCATTTGAAATAAATTCTTTAAAATTTAATATAGTGATAATAAAAAAATTGATTTGTATGAATATCTAGGAAGACCTTTAAACTATTTTATGAATAACCTTTGAAAGTAATATTGGTAATCCGTCTGGTTTTAAAACTGTTTTTCGCCAAAAGTGGCCACTTTTGGCGAAAAACAGTTAAAACAGTTAAAACAGTTTTAAAACTAGACAGACTATTGGTAATAATTTCAAAGGTTTTTCATAAAATAGTTTAAAGGTCTTTCTAGACATTTATACAAATCAAATTTTTAAATATCACCATATTTAATTTTAAAGAATTTATATCAAACGAGGGCGCCACTTTAGCTACCACTTCGTCTTAAAGTTCGTTATAAATATACTATAGCTGTAAATTTTTTCACGTGTACATCCTTACTATATAATATTATAAATGTGAAAGCGTGGATGTTTGTTACGCTTTCACGCAAAAACTACTTGACGAATAATCATGAAATTTTGTACACATATTCTGGGAGGTACTAGAAGTAACATAAGGTACTTTTTATTAAAAAATTAAAATATTAAAAAAAAAAATAAAAAAAAAATTGTCAACAAATATCAACATTTTCCAATTAAAATCCTCTTAGACATATTTTCGACTTCCACGCGGACGAAGTCGCGGGGTAAAGCTAGTATAATATATAACCGGTTAGCTTTACACTTGACTCTAACAAAAGTGTTCGCTTTAAAACCAAATATTTCAAAAATGGATCCCTAAATCGTACAAAGGTGTTCACAAGCACTTAACTTGTATGGGGGAAACGCTAAAAAAAATTTTTTTTTAGGTATTTTATTTTACCACTTTTTTGCATGATTAATATAATTACCCATGCTAAATTACAGCTTTCTAGTACTTATGGTCGCTGAGTAAAACCGCGGACGGATAGACAGACAGACAGACATGGCGAAACTATGAGGGTTCCTTGCGCTACGGAACCCTACAAATATAGGGACAAATTACACTGATTGAGCTCCCGAACGCCACCTAGCGTTTGCTCAAACCTATCCAAGTATTGGTTCTGGTCTACCTTTTGGTCGCGGAAGTCAAACGGCAGTCACCCTTTGTAAAAACCAGTAACCTCGTCAAATTTCTGAAGCGTTACCGCTGAGGATGTCACCGAGAACATAATGATGAAAGCAAAAGAGGATTTGGTTTGCAAGGATCGTAGCAAGTGAAGATCCGTTGTCTTTGGATACTCCATAACTAAAATCTTGTCTGGGTTCAAAGCTTTACAGCTAAAGATCCGACGGAAATACGCCGAAATGAAAGAGAAAGGGAGAAAGTAACTCCACCGACATTAGCGTGGCTTTGATAAAAATGACCTCATACTTAGACTAGTTTTTGTTAAGAAAAAGTAATTCATTCATTTATTTCCATTTAACAATTTTTACATTGTGTTTGAATTACTTAAAACTATCATTATTATAATACTCATTATTAACATCTATCTCGTCTAATAATTTTGACGAAATGTTATAACCTCATTTTGGATGGGATTAATCTTTATACCACTTCCTAGGAGCGTTGCTATATAAACAAGATCATTCGATTCGATACTAACTCATTCAGCATTGCCCGGTTTGTTATTGCCAGTTCGTTATTAGACAATTTCACTGAAACTTCATATTTTTCCCGACAAAAAGTTAACCATTCCAATGCTTTCAGGAGTTTTTGTCGTGATTGAATATTGAATAACATAAATCCGAACGTGCATACAAAAACCACAACCATACTCACGAACTTTCACATAATATCCCACTTATACTATGAACAACTTTTCCTATGGGACCAATGCTTGAAACTCAAAAAAAAAAAATCGAAATTTCAAAAAGCGCCGGGCCGGCCGAAAACTTTTGTATCAAAATGACAGTCAAAGTCAAAGTCAAAAGTCAAAAAGTTGTTTATATTGACGGTCTGAGTTGCTCCTACAAGGATCGGACAGGGTTTTTGTTACATATTGTATTATGAGTAAGATTTATACAATAAAAAAGGATATTTTCCATGCATGGGACAAAGAAAAATATTGGAATATCAGCTGTTTCTCTTTCAGCGCAGATCGTAAAAACTAAGGGTTGGATCTCACTTGTCAGCACGGAGCAGCTTTTTAGCATTCCGTCGCTCTCTCTGGCTCTAGCTAATGACGGTTCTGAGCAACAGGTAAGGATAGCATCATAGAAAAGTGCTGTTCCGTGCTGAAAAGTGAGATTCAACCCTAATGGAGAAAATGGTGCAAATCACGTAACAGGCGATGTAGCTCGCAACCCATTACTATTTTGATTCCTTTTTCCACCCTATCGCCCACCATCACGCTAATAGTGGCCTTTGAGTCTTGCGGCCTGTCTTCCTAGAACCGCAAAACCATATGCTCTGTCTACCTCATTGGAGATAAAGATGTTGCGATCGAACGATGCGATCAATAGGTGACCAACATATAACTAATATTTCCTCTTGACAAAGTCTGCGAGATCGGGTTTTTATGCTCACTAAAATGTCCAATCCGGTGGTGGAGTCGCTGGTCAGGTCGTTGGATTCTCTCTAATATGATTGAGTTTAATGATGGCTGATTCGTGAGTCAACTCGTGAACGGGTGCTGCCGTTGCTTTTGACTACATACTTTGTATTATTTATCTTTTATTACGTAATTTATTTGTGTTTACTTCCTCGCAAGCATTACATGTTATAATGTGTAAACATTGTATTATATTATAAATATTTATTAATTAACATATTTATTTTATAATAAATAGTTATTTAAAATATTATGATCAAAAGTGTGCATCTATAATTCGTTTTATATTGATATAAATATATCTTTTTCTGGAATATTTCAAGTTAATATGGAAAATATGTACAATTGAAAAAGATTAAGAAATTTTTACTTTGGAAATGACGGATGACAAGTCAGTTGATAGCTGTGATTGTAATATAATTTGTGATTTTGGTATTTTTTAAAGAAATAAAGCAAATTACTATAAAATCAGTATTGAAATCAGTTATAAAATGGTGTTTTGGGCTTATGGTGTTGTTGACAAAACTCGAAAATTACTAAAATAGCACTGACGGCTGCAAAGTGAGGAATAAAGCCATTACATGGAAAATTGCATCTTCTGGGATTTTCTGCTGGTGCTACTTCGGTGGTAATGGCCCGGGCAGCAACTCATACCCAAAAAAGGAACCACACGATGAATGAATGGCAGATCAGTTGAACAGTGTTACATAAATAATTTGCAATTTCGGTGTTGTTTTTGTTTGAGCAAAATTATATGAAATTCGGTAAAAACTATTATAAATTATGGACTTGCGGTATTGGTGGTCTTTTTTTGTGACATACCTACCAATTTAGTTTATAATAATTTAATTATAGATTTTTATTTTTATAGTATTATTTTTAAGATATAAATCCCCTATTATTTTAGGTAGATAGGTATGATGAGTCAGATATCTCAAGCTCCTAATCGGGCTATGACCGTTAGTCAGTCTGGTGCAGCAACGTCCCAAGAATCCGTGCAATGTATGGATTGCCCTCAACCACGTTTTTTCAAGGGACAGAGAGGCCTACATATCCATCAAAGTAAGTGCCACAAGGGAAGCAATATTTTAACAAGCATTCAAGCTAGCCAAATTCGGACATCTCCCCCTTCCTCTACTAGTCCATTGTGGCAAAAACTGAATAAATATAAGAAAAACATACCCGTTGTTAGACGCATACCACGCGGCGCTAGGCGCTGCGTAGCTGCCTCTCTGTCCTCTTGTATAAAAAATGTAGTAGAAAAAAATGACAAGAACGGTTGGGAGTCTCTTCTTTTTTTTACATACAACATTCTTAATGTAAGTAAGGAAACGAGTAGTAGCGGTACGCTAACTCAAAAAATTAAAGACAATTGTTGCCCCAACATTAGGCCAGAATTAGGTACAGATCAGAAAAAAAACACTAAGCACAAAATTTCTAAATTAATTGAACTAAAATTTAACGATGGGGACATTAAGGGTGCTGCTGACCTCCTTTTTTCTACTGACGTAGTTGCACCAGATACTCCAGAGACCTACGCCGCCTTGTTATCGAAACATCCTCAACCTTTAGTAACATCTTGCTTGCCAGATGCCCCCGGACCTGCGGAGCGCACACTAGAGACTACGCCGGAAGAGATACGAGCCGCGATTATGTCCTTCAGAAAGGGCTCTGCTGGCGGACTGGATGGCATGACGCCGCAGCACCTTAAAGATCTTGTCTGTGGTACATCAGGTGACGCTGGCACGGCCCTACTGGGAGGACTGACGCGGCTCGTAAATCTTATGCTTTCGGGTAAGGTATGTGAAGACATACTAGAAGTACTCTATGGGGCCAACTTATGTGCGCTTCGGAAAAAGGACGGTGGCATTCGCCCTATTGCTGTAGGTAACACAATCCGCCGCATAGCTTCCAAAATCTGCTGTAGGCACATCATTCACAATCTACAACAAGAGTTTCAACCAACCCAGTTAGGTTTTGGAACTAAAGGGGGGTGTGAGGCTGCCGTTCATGCGGCCCGCACCTTTCTTAATTGTGGCGGAGGCGAAGTGTTCCTAAAGGTTGATGTGAAAAATGCTTTTAACTCCTTGGATAGGGGCGCTCTGCTGACTGAAGCTAAAAATTTAATTCCTAGCACTTATTCTTATTTGTGGCAGTGCTACGGTAAACCAACCAGCTTTGTATACAATGGCCAGCTCATTGAATCGGCGGTCGGCTGTCAGCAGGGTGACCCACTCGGACCGGCTATTTTCAGTTTGGCTATACATCCTTATATTAAAGTTTTGGCTTCAAAATTCAACGTTTGGTACCTGGATGACGGGACCTTAGGTGGGGATGCTGCATCAGTTTTATTAGATTTAGACAAAATTATAAAATCATTTGGCAAAATCGGTTTAGAACTAAATTTTTCAAAATGTGAATTATTCATAAGTGACGACGTCTCTCTAGAATCTCGGAACGATCTAAATTCTAAATTCAATGTATTATCTCCAGGTATAAAAATTATAAATGAGCAGTCACTCCGCCTTCTGGGGTCACCGGTGCTGGAGGATTCCTTCACAAAATTTGTAGAAGAAAAATTAATAGCTTTTGAAGACTCCTCCAGACGCCTAACGGACATCAATCCCCACATGGCATATTCGATCATAAAATTCTGTCTGTTTATACCCAAGACTACCTACACACTCCGTTGTACACCACTTTGGACCTATAACCATCTTTTGACTGTGCTCGATCTAAAAGTCCGAAACACTTTAACCAATATTTTAAATTGTAAACTAGATGACACAAGTTGGATCCAAGCAACACTACCAATTCGCCACGGTGGTCTTGGAATCAGAAAAATTTCAAGTGTAGCACTTCCAGCGTTCCTGTCCTCAGTCTATAGCACGGCTAACCTCGTCGGTAAGATTTTAGGCCCGTCGCTAAGCGACGTAGGGGTAGCCGGCTTAGCTGTGGCCAGGGATGCTTGGATCGGTGCAACCGGTCCGGGCCAAGCTTTACCCTCGAATCCGGCTTCGCAGCGGCAATGGGATGAGCCTCTCTGCCTACTTGTTCAGAAACAACTATTAGATAATACGAATAGTGAGGTGGAGAGGTCTCGCCTCTTAGCCAGCTGTGAGCCGGAGTCGGGTTACTGGTTAAAGGCCATACCGTCGGCAAGTATAGGTACCCTCTTGGAGAGAAATACATTTACTTTAGCGGTCAGTCTACGATTAGGGGCTAGAACGAATGAGCCACATCGCTGTCGTTGTGGTGGGGATGTCGATCCCCTGGGTCACCACGGCCTGGCTTGTCGTCGCAGCGCAGGGCGTATTTCGCGTCACGCCACCTTGAATGACGTCATCCGTCGGGCTCTTGCCAGTGCCGGTGTGCCAGCAATTTTAGAACCGAATGGTATCACGCGGGACGATGGCAAGAGACCCGATGGCATGACGCTCATCCCTTGGAAGAACGGGCGGTCGCTTGTGTGGGATGCTACATGTGTAGACACTGTAGCTCCATCCCATGTATGAGCGACTGCTCGAAAAGCGGGGGCGGCAGCGACGGCAGCGGAAGCCATCAAGAGGCGCAAATATTCGGCTCTAGGGGAGCCGTATATATTTGTGCCTTTTGCAGTGGAGACCTTAGGGCCTTGGGGTGCAGAAGCTCGTCAAATTTTTAAGGAAATTTCCGCACGCCTGATCGACGTTTCGGGGGACCCAAGGGCCGGCGCGCATTTCGGACAGCGTCTAAGTATTGCTATTCAACGCGGAAATGCCGCCAGTCTCTTGGGTACTTTGCCCTGTGACGGCAGCGATTTGGCCTCCATTTTTTATATAATTTAATATAAGTTTTTATTATTTAATTATTTTTATTTTATTTAGTTTTAATTGAAGTAGGCAGTATTTTAGTTTGTTTAGTTTTAATTAAGTGTTTTTTTTGTTTTCTTATATTGTATATATTTTTGTGTGTTTAATAAAATTTAACGTGTACAGTATTAAAAGACAATAATAATATGACAAAGCTCTTCTTGGCGAGTAGGCGACCAATACTGTGAAAATGAGTTTTTTTTCGGCGTTTCTTCTCAGCAGTAGTCATTACGAAATGCTGGTATCGGTAGCTTTTCTTTAAAAATAAATTTAATTTTAATATACTTTACAAGTAACGTAAATTATACTTATTGACGTGTAAAAGTGCCTGTAAAGGTCTAATTACTGATTAAACATTTGAATCTTTTGAATCTTTGAATCTTGAATCTTAGTAGGTATGTTTGTATGTATATTTTTTATGAAGTTGTCGTGCCCATTATGGCATCGAAACATCTATAACGATAAATTCTGTAATTTCCTCACACCACCCACTTATGCCAACTTCAATCAAATTGGCCTTAATTTATCACAGAAGAGCCTCGAAGGGCCTGGGGCACAATAATTGCTTTATCAAGCCATTTCGGACCCTGCAAAGGTATTTGCGTATCTATATGCCAATAAATATATAAGTATATCAATAAAAGGTGCTTAGGTCCCTTATAACTGAATTTTCACGATAGATATTCGTATAATGAGAAACAGGGCAATTCGTGTTATCTACGGCTTAGGACCTAGAGACTCACTTAGAGAATTATTCATGGAAATAGGTATACTAACAGTACCGTAGTATATACAAAGTATATACTATGGTACTAATGGTATGGTAAGGTTAATGGTAAGGGCAACTACGTCACTCTTATTGCTTAAGGTTCTAACGGTAAAATCACTTACTTTATTGTATGAAGAAATGTTTTTCCTTACATACATTATGTTTTCAAATATACAATATGTAACAAAAACCCTGTCTGATCCCTATAGGAGCAACTCAGACAGTCAAAATGAACAAATTTTCTTATGGAATCAATGCCTGATACTCAAAAAAAACGTCTTTTTTCATACAAATTGCTGGGCCGGCCGAACACTTTTGTATGAAAATGTCGATTTTTTTGTTAGTTTCAAAGTATTGGTCCCTTAGGAAAAGTTGTTCATATTGACGGTCTGAGTTGCTCCTACAAAGATCAGACGGGGTTTTTGTTACATATTATATGAGGAAAAACATTTCCTCATACACTAAAGTAAGTGATTTTACCGTTAGAACCTTATGCAATAAGAGTGACTTAGTTGCCCCGTATTATAGGCTCAAAACAATAAGTAAAACGTTTATGGGGAACGGTATACTTTTTTATAATAAACTGCCACAATCGGTCCTTGATATGCAAGACAAAAAAATTAAAGCTTATATAAAGAAGGTACTCTGTGGGAAGGCTTATTATAGGACCGATGACTATCTTAAAGACAACAAAGTCTAGTTTGAGCTTGACGCGTGTCCCTCTTAATGTTTGTATACTCACAAATGTCATAATTTGGTATATTAGGTACATACTGAATCTACAACTTGAATTGACATTATTTGAAATTTCTATATTTAAAAAATTAAATTTTAATTATGTTATAACCTCTGTCCACATAACAACTATAAATATTAATTTAATTGTGAATTGACGTCCTTGGAGAAAATTCGGCAGTGCAGTTTGTTACCGCTTCTTCTGCACTAGCGCTTTGGAGGCGGCAGTAAACTTAGCTCTAAGTAACTTTTTGACGTCAACAATTGTGCAACAAAACAAAGTGACGATTATTAAGAGATATTATAAATATCCTATGATAATAAAGATACATATATTTGAATTGAATTGAACAGTTACACTCTTCTTCTTTTTGTGTCTCCGGTTGCATCTTCAGCTGTGCTGCTTCGGAGCCCGGGGTGGGCTTTCCCGCTACTTCTTCTCCAAATGTAATGCTCAAGGATAGAGTCGACATTTTTGGAGAAAATGCTTCAGTGCAGTTTGTTGCCACTGTAGCGGGAGCGAAGTGATATGCTCGACCGCCACAAAGGGAAGATCTTCCCGCCAGGCATGTTGTTGCGCCTGGGGAACCGCGGCTCCGACGGTGTATCGTCGGAAGTTGTATATATGCAGCGAATCGGGCGAACTCTAAGATCGAGATGTAGTATACTGCTGGCGCCATCTTATATGCTTCTTGTGAACTATATTGTCGTTGTCTCTTGATTTGTAGTTCCTCGTAGTGGCCGTAGAGGTCGCCACACCACTTCTTCTGTACTTGCGCTTAAGAAGCGGCAGTAAACTTAGCTGTAAGTAAATGATCCGACGTCAACAAGTATTATAAAATCAAAAGAAAATTTGACAATAGGCATGACGAATGGAAAAATACTTTCAGCACATCGGTAAGATTTAAAAAAAATATATTGAACACGTATCTTTTCGTTTCTATGAGAAAGAAAAAATGACAAAGATGCAGCGCATTGAAATTGTGCATGACGTCACGAACAGGTACAATTTTTACTCAGCGGTGACGTCGCAAGCCCCTACTCCGAAAGTTTGATGCTCCGTGTCTTTGTAAATGTTTACTTTATTGGTAAACTGAAAAATAGGGGTCCTTATATTTTTGGATAGAATAAAATATGAACTAATTACAATCAAAATTTTCTGACCTTGTGGTCACTATAATCAAGTAATACAAATATCCAAAGTTCCAAGTTCAAAGTTTATTTGCTAGAAAAGTGGTTACAAGGGTTCTTAATTAAAATATATGTAGATACAGGCACTTTTCACCAGAGTTTGGCATGCAAAATTTGTTTTTAGTACAAGTAAAATATATCCAATAACTATATATGTCCATGTTACAATATTAAAATCATTACTCGTAATTTCATATTCGTGTTTCAAAAATATGTGAGCTGCGACCGACACTTAAAATAATCAAAATATTCGTCAACGGAGTAGAAACACTGTTCCTCCAGCCACTCTCTTAATTTGATTTTGAACTCCTTCAGAGACAATAGTTTCTTTTTGTTATCTAGCCTGTTATAAATGTTGACTCCCATGCAATAAGCATTTCTGCCATATAATGTGGTTGTATGAGTAGGTGCCACAAGATTTCTGGGATACCTGGTATTGAAATTACAGTAGTCCCTTTTTGTTACAAAAAGTTGCATGTTTGTTCTAATGAAAACACATAACTCATAAATATACATACATGGAATAGTCAACAGTCTGAGTTGTTTAAATAACGGTCTGCATGACGTTAAGGGGCCCGTGTCAAATATAGCTCTAATGCACTGTTTTCGTGCAAGCAGTGCTCGGTGTGCATCGTAAGAGTTACCCCAAATTACAATGCCATATCTGAGCAATGAGTTTACATATCCATGATATGCTTGAACAGCTACCTTTTTATCGCTAATTTTTGTGAGCCTCCATAGCGCATATGAAAACGAGTCCAAAAAATGATTTTTGACTTTGATACGAAATCGAAAAGAAATAGCTGAAACAGCTTAGAGGATACCTGAATTTTCCGGAATCCAGTGCTGCCACCATTTAAAACAAATCATTTGATAGGAAACGGCGACATCATTTAAAATTTAGGCATTAGATAACCCTTCAAACTATTTTATGAACTACTGTTTACAGTTCAAAGTGAGAACGTGAAGCTTTTCTACGCACATGCGCCAAAAGTGGACATTTTTCGCAATTGTGCGTATAAAAGCTTCACGTTCTCACTTTAAACTGTAAACAGTAGTTTATAAAATAGTTTGAAGGGTTATTTAGTGCTCGGTCAAAACAAAATTTTAGTTGATGTCTCCGTTTCCTATCAAATGATTTATTTCAAATGGTGGCATCACTGGACCTCGGAAAATTACCCAGGTATCGCCTTGAAACGATTTATAAATGAGAATCAAAATTTATTATATGTTTTGGCTAATGCAATAGCAGAGTAATTACTTAAACATTTCTGTGTTTAAATGTTTGTCTGGTTACATCTATTTTTTTTTCTCATCTAAGCTAGGTCTAACTCAAAAAGGTGTAAGTAACCTTTTTTAATTCCAAGCGGCCAACTACATTCATTTCATTTAAATTTAAGAGCGACGCTCTTGTGGGTGGAGTTTCTTCCATTCCCTTCTGTACTCAGGCAGCCTTCTGACGTCCAACTACATATTCCTCTAATATTTATACAGAGCTCTCGTCAAGTCCTCTTTATATTTACATTATCCTTCACGATATCCAACCTTTTCAGCTAAGCCTTATCTACTAAGTACCTAACCTAACCTTCCGTCACTTTATCGTGCGTATTCAACCATAATGTACAAATCGCTTAGTCAAAATATATACTCGTAGGTAGGTATATAAACGGATCAACATTGAATCTAGCAAGTATTAAATAGCCCTTCTCACATTGCAGCGCCCGTCAGGGCCTTTTAATTCATCTTTTAAACACCGACAAAAAAGAGAGATGTTGTATGAGCTATCATCTCATACATTTTAGCAAACAATTAATATCTACATAGGTAACAATATTTTAACCTACTTTTTAACTATATGCACAACTTAGCGATTAAGTAATCTGGGTCAATATGTCAATCAAATAGTGATCTTAGCGTTTAAGTGAAATCAATAAAACTAGTGTGAAGAAATCACTCGACGGGTTCGGTTATATTCTCTTCGGAGTTCCTCCCGCCTAGCTAGCAACCCTTCAGCTTAACTTAGCTTAACTTTCTGTGTGGTTAGCCCATACATATGGTCCTTCGAGCTAACGGTTAGCGGGACTTTTTGCGAGTTTACTCCTTCGGTCTCGCGTACTGTGAACTAGCGCGTGTGGATTAATTCGAGTTCATACGCTTTCCGCGTGACGTGACAGTTTTCATGAACTTTCGTTCCGTGGGACACTAGCATACTTCCGGGGCACGTGTTCGCGAATCTAGGAACACTCCTCGCAGCTTCAGCTACAGCAATTAGCTTCAGGAACTTTCATCGTGTTTGCGTGGGTTGTAAGACGCGCAAGCTGCAGATAACAAGTAAGATCTTTCCTGTATATTACTAACCAAGCTATTACAATGTCGAACGTCCAAGCGGTATTTGACCGCCAGAGCGAGCTCGTTGCCAAAATCCAGCAAATTGGCACCAACTTCAACAAGGACTCAACTCATAGAAAAACCTCAGAGTATTTACAGCTACGTCTAGAGACCTTAGATAGCCTCTGGGGAGAGTTCGAACTTAATCATGTACGGTTAGAATCGTTAGGTACCAAAGATCAAAGGTATTTTCAGGAATCTATCTTTGAGCGAACTAAACAATATTATACTGAGCTTCGTGCGAAAATAGCTAAGCACGAACCGTACAAACAGCCCTCTGGATCGCGCCCAGAGGAAAAAGATAATGTGGGTAAAATTGATGAGCTTTTATCACGTCAAAGAACTAATTTCCGAGCATTCCAGCGTATGATATCTAGTATTGAGATTAGTGAAATTACAGAAAAATGGGAACTAGATGACGAGCTTAATAACTTTCAATCTATCTGGAAGAACATTGACAAATTACATTTAGATATAGATAATATTCTGGGAGGTGAAGATGAAGTGTATCTTAATGAGTTTTTAAAATATGAAACAGAATTTAAGCGGATGAAAAGAGAATTAAATCAAAAACTAGCTGCAACCTCTCATTTACAACATGCTACTCCTTTGTTAGAAGTTCCCGTTTTTACAGGCAGGTACAATTTTTGGCCCACTTTTTTTGATCTTTTCTCTGAATCAATTCATAACAATAAATTCCTGCCAAAAGCGCAAAAAATGCAACATCTGAAAGGCAAGTTAAAAGGAGAGCCTGAGCGTCTAATTCAACATTTAAATATTTCAGCTGAGAATTATGATATAGCATGGGAAATACTGACCCATCGTTATAATAATACGCACTTATTATTCACAAACCAAATAGAAACTTTCCTTAATCAACCTATAAGCAAGCCGACATCTCAGGATATCAAACGACTTTACGATACCTCAACTGAATGTATTCATGCAATTCATAATCTTGGAGTGGATACAACAACCTGGGACCCGATTCTCGCTCATCTTGTTGCTAAGAAATTGGACAGCGAGACTTTAATTGATTATAAGGCAGCGCGCAAGTCCCCTAGGGATCTAGCTTCACTAGACGAATTAATGCAGTTTCTCGAGAGCAAATACATCGCACTTGAACCTAGTACACAAAGATTTGAAAAACAACACTCGTTTAATCCCTCGAGACAAGCTACCAATTCTTCTAAACAACATTTTAGGAGTTCATATAACAATAACAGGTCACCGTTCAGAGGATTTCAAGCTGCCCATGCGGCGCCACGCATTAGATGTCCTTTATGTAATTCGGATCATGAGCTCTACAAGTGTTCTAGATTTATCAATATGTCCGCTGACCTCAAATTGAAAACGATTGCGCAATTGAAACTCTGTAAAAACTGTTTATTTAAACATAATGATAAATGTATGTCAATAAAAAAATGCAAATACTGCAACAACGCGCATCACACAAGCATACATGATTGTTATTCTGGGTCACCGGTACAAGGTGCGTCTTTCACAGCTGAGCAACCTCTACCAAACACTTTAACTTCGTCGAATCGTGTCGTCACCAATAAATCCTTTGTCTCCAACAATGTCTGCGCGACTGATGAAGAAGTCCTATTAGCTACAGTCTTACTAAATGTCAAAGCAATTGACGGGAATTATGTAACCTTACGTTGTCTATTGGATCAAGGTTCCCAGTTAACTCTAATCTCCGAAAATGCAGCTCAACGATTAGGATCATCTCGGCGTAGGTTTAGCGCATCATTAGCAGATGTCGGCGTCAGTCCTAAACATAGCAGAAGTATAGTTACTCTAGAATGTCATTCAATCTACGGTGACTACAGCTTCATTACCGAAGCAGCTGTTCTCCCTCGTTTAGTAACGGATTTACCAAATGTCTCATTTTTAAAACAATCATGGCCTCATCTCCAACACATGAGGTTAGCTGATCCCGATTACAACATCTCAAAGCCAATCGATCTGTTATTAGACGCTAGCGTATACTCCGACATTATTTTGAGTGGATTAGTCAAAGGTGCTCCAAATATGCCGATAGCTCAGCAAACAAAACTTGGTTGGATCCTGTCAGGTACCGTGAAGACTTTCACCTGTAGTGTAGTCATTAACGATTTGGAGGAAATAGCTAAATATTGGGAGATGGAGGAAGTTCCCAGCACAGCATCCGAACTTAGTGAAGCAGATAAATACTGCGAAGAGTATTATCAGGCCACTACTAGACGCCTAGAAAATGGTAGGTACGAAGTAGCCTTGCCTATGAAAAGGAATTATAAAGAGTTTCTCGGCTTGTCAAAGGGAAAAGCTATAGCACAATTCAAGCACTTAGAAAGCAAGCTAATTACAGATAAAACATATTCAGAAAGCTATATACAATTTATGAACGATTTTCTACAGTTAAATCATATGCGCCTAGCGGGCCCTGACGAAACCCCTAAATGTTATCTTCCTCACCACGGAGTAGTAAAAGCCGATTCAACAACTACGAAATTACGAGTGGTCTTCAACGCGTCGTCAAAGACTAGCTCTGGGTTTAGCCTAAATGATCTTATGGAATGCGGTCCCAATCTACAGCAAGATCTACCAACTTTATTGTTAAACTGGAGGAAATTCAAATATGTCTCCAGTTGTGACATTCAAATGATGTTCCGTCAGATTATGATGAGACTTAGTGATCAACGTCTTCAATCCGTTATTTGGAGGGAGCATCCCCTTGAACCACTACAGGAATATCTTCTGACTACGGTTGTATACGGGACAAAAGCAGCTCCGATTTTAGCTATGCGAACTCTAAGGCAGATCGCCAACGACGAAGCAGATAAATATCCTATGGCAGCCTCAGCTTTAAAAAGTAATTGTTATATGGACGATATTCTGTGCGGAGAAGATACAATTTCAGCCACAAAGGAATTACAAAACCAACTTATTGCAATTTTAAAAGGAGCAGGGATGAACCTACGAAAATGGTCCGCCAATGATCCTCAGTTATTAGAAGATTTACCATCTGAACAGCTAGATAAGCCATTCGACTTTAAACATCCCGAAACTAGAAAAACATTAGGTCTGCGGTGGATACTTACCAACGACTCATTCGTATTTTCTTACGACATTGGTACGCCAAATAAAATTAATTCCAAACGACAGCTCCTCTCAGCTATATCTAAAATATTTGACCCACTAGGCTGGCTTTCACCTGTAACAGTTAGAGCCAAACTCCTCTTTCAAAAAACTTGGGCTACAAATATTGGATGGGACGACGCTATCCTTTCAGATATCCAAATAGAATGGCTTCAGCTTCAGCAAGACTTATCAAACATTAGCCAATTCGTAATACCACGATACTTAGGCAACTTAAATGAAAAATATCAATTACATGCATTTTGCGACGCCTCGGAAAAAGCTTACGCTTGCGCTGTGTATTTAGTGGCACGCGATAATAAAGGAGAGTTCACAGCGAGACTTGTAACAGCTCGTACGAAATTATGCCCTATGAAAAAGAAGATTTCATTAGCACGATTGGAACTATGTGGCGCCCTACTTTTAGCTCAGCTGATAAAAAATATTAAAGGTTCATTTGACGTTACGGAAATTTTTGCATGGACCGACTCTACCATAGTTTTGGGTTGGCTTCAAGGCGACATTAATCGATGGAAGCCTTTCGTAGCCAACAGAGTTCAACAAATTAAAGAAATCATACCAGCTGACAGGTGGAACCACGTAAAATCTGAGGACAATTCTGCGGATTGTGCTACTCGCGGAGCTACAGTCGCTAAATTACAAACAAGCTCTCTTTGGTGGAAAGGACCAGAATGGTTAAATAATTTTGATGCAAATAATATTAAAAAGCAAACTTATAGCGCACCTTCATTGGAAACGAAACAAGCCAGGGTGAACGTAGCCTTACAAACAAACTCGGATTTCATTGATAATTTATTATTGAATAACAGCTCCATCACAAGTGCTGTAAACATACTAGGTTGGGTGTTACGGTTCAAGGCCGCTTTACGTCATACTACGAGGAACCATGACATCTATTTAACAGCTGATGAACTAGATGACTCATACAAATTTATTATTAAGCAGGTGCAAAAAAGCGAATTAAGAAGTGATTTTTTTGACATTACAACCAAAGGACATGTCCGTCCTAATAGCAAACTAGCAAGTCTCCATCCATATCTAGATGAGGAAGGAATACTGAGAGTAGGAGGCCGTCTCAGCTACGCCAACATTGGCAACAAGTCAAAGCATCCAATTATATTAAGTAGCCATGGTCGATTCACTAATCTTATTATCGAGCAAGCACACGTCACTACGCTGCATGGAGGTCCACGCCTTACCCTGTCATATATAAGAGAAAGATATTGGATTATTGGCGGGATGAGAACAGTCAAGCGACAGCTGCGTCTTTGCGTTAAATGTCGACGCTTTAGCAATGATAAACAGCAGCAAATAATGGCTGATCTCCCTCGAGCCAGGGTTACACCCTCCAGGCCCTTCACCAACACAGGTTGCGATTTCACTGGTTATTTTGATCTTAAATTGAACAAGGGTCGAGGAGTCACAACATATAAAGGATACGTCGCTGTTTTTATCTGCCTGGCGACAAAGGCTGTTCACCTTGAATTAGTGACAGATCTTAGCACCCCAGCGTTCTTAGCAGCTTTTCGTCGTTTTTGTGCGCGGAGAGGGATGCCTCGCCACATGTATAGTGACAAGGGAACAAATTTCGTGGGAGCCAAACGCGCATTAGACAAAGAATACAAAGAAATCGTAAGGACGATTAACCAAGACTTCTTCAGAAATCTCAGCGAATTTAACATCGAATGGTCATTTAATTGTCCCAGCTGGGCTTCAGCGGGTGGTATTTGGGAAGCAGCAGTCAAAAGTTTTAAACGGCATCTGAAGCGTGTTTTAGGAGAACAGAAACTCACATATGAAGAGTTTACTACTTTACTCCATCAAATAGAGGCTTGTCTAAACTCGCGGCCTTTATATCCCTTGACAGAAAATCCTGAAGATTCGTATCTTACTCCAGGACATTTTTTGATAGGCGACTCACTGTTGTCAAGGCCTCAAATAGACCCAGACCACCTTAGCTTACCAACGCGTTGGCAACTCGTTCAGAGCATGAATAAACAATTTTGGAAATTATGGTCAGCGGACTATCTCCAGCATTTACAAGAACGGTCTAAATGGAGGCAACCTATCAAAAACTTCGATGTTGATGACATTGTCTTAATAAAGGAAGATAACATGCCCCCTGGCAAATGGGCATTAGGTAGGATCCAGGAACTACATCCCGGCAAAGATGGATATGTTCGAGTGGTATCTCTTAGAGCAAAGGGTGGTATAATTAAGCGTCCTGTAACAAAACTTTTACAACTACCCATATCAAATAAAGAAATCGATATTCCTCCCAACAATGAAACAAAACAAATTGTAGAGCATGAGCCAAGGCCAGCACCTGTAAGGACAAAGAGAAATCCTAAAATATTTTCAAACTTTATCACACTTGTACTTCTACTACTAGCTTCTTTTATACCTCCGTCGGCACAAAATAACGTTTCGACAACTTCACTAAATGATAACAGCTCCTTATACTTCGATAAGATTTCAAACATAAAGAATATTCGGGATGAATGGAAGCTAGTTGTTTACTACAACCTAACCAACTACGAGGGGGGGTCAAAAAGTTCGCGGAACGGAGGGGAAGGGGGGTGAAATAAAATACTGTACTATTTTTCTTTTTCAATATATTCCCCCTTAAGTCGAATACATTTTTCAGATCTCTCTATTAACTTATTAATACCGTCGAAAAAAAATGATTTGTCTTTGTCCTCAAAATAGGCCGAAATCGCCGACTTGACTTCTTCATCATCGGAAAATTTCTTCCCCCGAAGCTCTTTTTTTAATTTGGGAAATAAAAAATAATCACAGGGGGCTAAGTCTGGACTATAGGGAGGATGGTTTAACATTTCGAAGCCACAGTGATGAAGGGCAGCCATCGCAACGCGGCTCTTGTGTACCGGTGCGTTGTCATGCAAAAGCAGCACACCCTTTGTCAACTTTCCCCGCCTTTTCTCCTTGATTGCTTCTTTTAATTGTCTTAGTAGATTAGCGTAGTATTCTCCCGTTATAGAAACACCCTTATCTTTATAATCTATTAATAAAATACCCTCTGTATCCCAAAAAACAGTTGCCATGATTTTTCCAGCCGATTGTGACACCCTGTATTTCTTAGGGGGGGGCTGACCCTTTTTATGCCACTGCATAGACTCTTGCTTCGACTCAGGCTCATAATGATGAACCCAAGTTTCATCTGCAGTAACAAGTCTTGCAAAAATTCCTTCCTTGTCGGCGCTACAGAGGTCTAAAAACTCCTTTGAATACTCGACGCGCAGCTGTTTCTGTGGTGGTGTGAGCATTCTTGGCACCCATCTTGCGCTGACTTTTGACATCCCAAGATTGTCGTGTAGAATATTTAAAATGGTTGTAGGTGATACTCCAACCATTTCTGCAAGTTGTTTCTTCTTCAAACGAGTATCCTCCAGTATAAGATTCTCCACTTTTTCAACGATGTTTGAGGTGGTGGCCTCAATCGGCCGTCCTGAGCGAGGGTCGTCTTCAAGAGACTCTCTGCCTTGCTTGAAAAGGCTATTCCACTTGTACACCATGGTTTTCCCAGGGCAAGAGTCCCCGTATACTGATAACATTTCTTCCAAAATTTTCTGAGGTGGTTTTCCTTGCTTAGTGAGGAACTTTATGACGGCACGAAACTCGATTTTTTCCATGTTCAAGTTTTTCTTCCGGATTCACTTGTTTGATCGACGACAGGTCAAAGGTTATTGACACAATCAGGTTCAAACTTGGCATATATACTCACAAAGAGTTGCTCATTAGTTACTACCTGCGGCAGGTCCCCCACCCCCCGCTATCCCCTCCATTCCGCGAACTTTTTGACCCCCCCTCGTACTTTCAAGCGATTGAAGATATGGATATATACATTAATAATCTAACAGATATAAGCTTGGCTATGAGATGCAGTTCCCCATATCGAAGAATATCTGAGCAGCTAGCACATGAACTAACGGAGATTGAGCATTACAATCAGCTATTTTTGAGCTCCAACAACAAACGACAAAAAAGAGGATTAATAAACGGTGTTGGTAGCGTAGTAAACTATCTATTTGGAGTACTAGACGATAACTTTGCACAACAATACGCCAAGGACATTGAAAGGGTATCCTCTAACGAGAATCATCTTCAGCAGCTTATAAGAAATCAAACGCTCATCATTGAAGCCGAATCAAACATTGTGAAGCGCAACGAGCACATAATGAATAAACAATTTTCCCTCATCAAAGAACATTTAGAAGAAGCTTCCTATGAAGTAAACCAGTTACGTTCCGACATAAATCGAGGTCTTTATTTTACAGCTTCAGCCCTATCCGCTAACATCATACTCGAGCACATAAGACGAACGCAAGATTCTCTCATCAACACTATCACCGATATTACTCACGGTAGCTTTGATACTCACCTCCTATCTATAGAACAACTGGAAAAGCAAATTCAATTTATTTCCAACCAGCTACAGGGTGATCTCAAATTAGCTGTTGAAAAGGAAAACATTCTAGATTTTTACAAAATGATTAAGGTATACGCTAAGGTTCATAGAAATTACCTTATCATTGAAATAAAGATTCCTATTGTCAGCGAAGAAGTATATGAACTCGACAAAATCATTGGCATACCGCAGAGTAATGGAGCTCATTCGTCTATTACCATATCTATGTATCCATATTTAGCGTTTAACCTTCATAAAGAGAAGGTAGTATTCCTCACGGACTTCGATCTACAACATTGTCTGCACGCCTCGGACGAATATTTGATGTGCAGCTTAGACAAGCCACATTATAACTTAGATCTTCAACAGCACATATGCAATATCACTTTAATTAATGCGGAAAAAATATCATCACCTTGTATCCACGAGCAAGTGCCATGTATAAACAGATGGATCAAGTTACATCGCCCGAACATATGGCTGCATTCATGTTGCGGCAAATGCAGCGTTCGCATATTTTGTCCATCCGAGGTCATTACTAAAACGTTGACAGGCAATGGCCTCTTCACTTTAGGTCAAGGTTGCACTTTAAAAAGCGATTCCTTCATCATTTACTCTCACAATAAATATCTGAAAACACTTAACGTCCAACCTACATTCGAAGCCCCAGAGGTATCCGTCTTGAACACTCTCATAAATAGCTCTATACCAACATATGACTTTACTACAGAAAATCACGAACAAATCTATCATCAGATAAAGGACGAGATAAATAATCTCAAGCAAGCATCTTACCCTGATCTTACTTTTCACGACTTCCACCAGTATGCAGTCAGCTATTCGAGCCAAGCAATAATACTAACATTGGTAATCGTAGCTATATGCATATTCGTAAGAAGGAGACGCCGTCGCCAGCACCCAGGAACAGCAGTCCTCCCTGTCTCAAGCAGGGCGGGCACTTCAACGAGCAAAGACAATTATTTCGGTCTTCGTGTGCTTAATAGTGAAAACCGCGTTTCGTGTTGTGAAGGTCGTGAGTGCCACAAGTGTGTGAGAGGGAGCGTAGACACCAGTGTAGAGTATAACTCGCCTCTGACGAACCAACCGCACTTTGTGTCTATTCCTATTCCAACGGACAGTTATGGGGAATCGGTGCGACCTAACAAAGACAAATAGGCTTATCGAGAACTTAAACAATGACACTAACTTTAATATTTTGGTTTTACTACAACATTTCCAATCCCTCACTGTATTGTTTATATCATCTAGCGTTACTTTTCAGCTTGATTGTAGTTGCTATTGTAGATATCATTTTATTCTAGATATTAAGTAAGTAGTTGTCCTTTCCTCCTTTTGAGTCGGCAAGATGTATGAGCTATCATCTCATACATTTTAGCAAACAATTAATATCTACATAGGTAACAATATTTTAACCTACTTTTTAACTATATGCACAACTTAGCGATTAAGTAATCTGGGTCAATATGTCAATCAAATAGTGATCTTAGCGTTTAAGTGAAATCAATAAAACTAGTGTGAAGAAATCACTCGACGGGTTCGGTTATATTCTCTTCGGAGTTCCTCCCGCCTAGCTAGCAACCCTTCAGCTTAACTTAGCTTAACTTTCTGTGTGGTTAGCCCATACAGATGTTATAAGTTTGATTAGGTTAATTACTTTTAGCATTGATAAATACTTACTAAAAATCCGCATGCATTTCCATTGTTTTCTTTTACAATGCCCTTTCAGAGTTCATGTTGTACCTACTAATTTAAAGTTTTCTTTTACAATGCCCTTTCAGAGTTCATGTTGTACCTACTAATTCAAGAAGTGACTGTGTAGAAAGTTAATATATGTACAAAGTGAGAGCAATAAATAAATTGAAATTGACGCTAACGTCTATCTGTCTGTCTGTCGTCTGCCTGTCTGTGTCTCTGTCTGTGGCATCGTAGCGTTCGAACGGATGGACCAATTTCAATGCGGTTTTGTTACGTGAAAGCAACTTCTCTTGCGGAGTTTCTGGGCCATGTTTGATGAAAATGGGTTAAGTCGTTCAAAAGTTATTGACGGTGTTAACGCTTGAAAGCTGGCGTTTGTATTTAACTTCGAAAATAAATAATAGGTTGGGGAAAAAGTCTTTTCGCATTTTATATGAAAATTCAAAACATTTTTTAATATAGTTTATTAACATTTAACTAAAATATGTAGGTACCATTTTGTTCGATAACTTTTTGCCATCTTATAGGTAGGGACATGATCCCATTGCTATAGAACTTTTGGGGCTTCTGACCAAAAAACTGCGTCAAGTAGTTTTGGCAGTCCTCTCGTGATGTTAACCTGACACTGCCTAAAGAATTCTGAAGAGACCGAAACAGTTGGAAATCTGAAGGTGCCAGGTCAGCATTATACGGCGGATGCATTAACACCTCCCAGCCAAACTCTCTTAATTTTTGCTGAGTGGTTAAAGATGTGTGAGGTTTAGCTTTATCATGATGAAAAACCACACACCTTCTGTTGATTAATTCCGGCCGCTTTCTCTCAAATTCTTGCTTTAATCTTATCAGTTGTTCGCAGTAGAGTTCTGAATCGATGGTCCTGCCTGGTGGTAACAGCTCATAATGAATAATGCCCTTCCAATCCCATCACACACAGCATTACCTTGTTGCGAGTTAACCCGGGTTTCGCCACAGTCTGTGAAGCCTGACCGGCCTTTGACCATGACCTTTTTCACACGTTCTTGTCGTACGTGATCCACTTTTCATCACCAATTATCAATTTCTTCAAAAATGGTTCGGTCTCATTACGTCGTAATAAAGAATCATAAATGAGTACACGGTTCATTAGGTTTCTTTCAGAGAGCTCGTGAGGTACCCAAATATCGAGCTGTTTTGTGTACTCATTTTTTTTCAAATGCGCCAAATCTGTTTTGTGGTCAATTTCCACTTCTTCAGCTACGTCGTAACTACTGATATGCCGATCTTGCTCCACTTTTTCAAAAATAGCATCCATTTTAACCGTAATAGGGCGACCAGAGCGACGTGCATCTTTGACATCAAAATTTCCGGATTGAAAACGCTTAAACCAAATTTGTGCTACTTTAACAGACACTGCACTAAGTCCATAAACATCACAATTTTTTTTCGCGGCTTGCGTTGCCTTTTTACCTTTTTGGTAGTAAAATTTTAAAATGTATCTAATTTCTTCATTAGATTCACTCATCTTGACGGTAAGAAAAACAAATGAAAATCACGCATTTTCCTAATTTGAATTTGGAATTATCTTCTTTAAAATTTAAACTTTTCAATGATACCAAAACCAGCCAGGTAGGTATAAATAGTATAGCCAAAGTGGTCTTATTACAAGTTCATACATACTATATGCGAAAAGACTTTTTCCCCAACTAATAGATGTTGCTACGGATTTGAATATTATGTAGTTCCGCCACTTATTACTAGAAGATGTCTTCGGAGGTTTTTGAATTTGTCTGCAAATCAACCCGTAATAAATCGAACCACGGCCTATACTTGATCACTATTAGTATAATAAAAATAAAATAACAGTCAACAAACAAAATAAAAATGCCATTTCCATACTAAAGTGTGCTGCCGCCCGGGCTATTTGTATGAGAATGACATTTTTTATTTTATTTTTACTGTTATTGACGACCTCCGTGGCGTAATGGTCACCATGCTAGTCCGCCACCCAGAGGCCCCGGGTTCGAGCCCCGGTCAGGGCAAGTTGGAAAATGGCCTTTTTCAATTGTCTTGGGTCTTGGATGTTTATTTATATATGTATTTGTTATAAAATATAGTATCGTTGAGTTAGTATCCCATAACACAAGTCTCGAACTTACTTTGGGCCTAGCTCAATCAGTGTAATTTGTCCCTATACATATATATTTATTTATTTTAATTTCATTATATGTACTATAGTGATCTAGTATAGCCCGTGGTATTTGTTTACGGGTATGTCCCGTCCACGTTGTATATTCAACTGCTTAGATCGAGGTGTCGAGAAAACCGAGTTAAGTGACGTCACTCTGATAACGACCTTTGCGACTGCCTGCGGGTGTTCAGTCGATGGACCACTTTCTGTCGTGTCCGAACAGTCCTACGTCATGTGCCATAATGTATCTTAATAAAGCTAATGAGCCAAAGCGGAGGTATCGCCATGATCACAAAATTTGTCAAAGATAATTTGAAATTTAAGCTACATTGAAAACCATAGATTTAAAGGTAAAAACAAGATAAACGTAACGTAGAAAAAGACCAAAATTTTTTTTTTGTGTGACCTCAAATGGGTTTTATTTATACCTAGTTACTGCATGAACTATCGGTAAAGCAGCACGATAGCGTCTTTCTAAGGTAAGATAACTTACTAATTGAAAAACAGTTTACAAGTTGTAAAAATCCAATTTTCGTGAGACGATGTTGAGGATGTTCAAACCAGGCCGCCAATGACTTCTATACGTTTTTTTATCTAAACTTGTCAATATGATCGCAATTTCTTTTGCTCTTATGAGGGCTAGCATTATCGTACTGTTTGTCGCACTCGGTTAATGTTGTTTTTTAGCCCTAACAAAAACGTGGGGTATTATAAGTGTGACGCAAATGTCTGTGTCTGTGGCATCATAGCTCTTAAACGGATGGACCAATTCGACGCGGTTTTTTTGATGAAAATCGATTCTGTTGTTTAGGGGATTAACGCTTAGAAGTCGGGGTATTTTAAGTTTACCTGGAAATATCAATTCTACTTAAGACGAAGTGGTAGCTAAAGTGGCGCCCTCATTTGAAATAAATTGTTTAAAACTAAATATGGTGATAATCAAAAATTTGATTTGTATGAATGTCTAGAAAGACCTTGAACTATTTTATGAATAACCTTTGAAAGTAATATTGGTAGTCCGTCTAGTTTTAAAAACAGTTTTATAACTAGACGGATTATTAGTAATCATTTCAAAGGTTATTTATAAAATAGTTCAAAGGTCTTTCTAGATATTGATACAAATCAAATTTTTAATTATCACCATATTTAGTTTTACACAATTTATTTCAAATGAGGGCGCCACTTTAGCTACCACTTCGTCTTAAAATCTGCAAAAATATGTAGTTCGGTCACTCTTCACTGGATTGTACCTTAGGGTTTTTTTTATTTGTTTGGCGTTAAACTTGTTTACGTAGGTAGTAAATTTATTCTAGGTGTATGCTGAAACCATTTCGACTCGATTACAAGTAAACTGCTTCGATACAACTGCCGTGCCCCAAAAACAAAGTATAATTTGTTTCTTGTTTGTCTTGTCATGTCACGGCTTTCCCGAGAGACGCCTGGGGTAGAAGGCGTAAAATGGCTTCTTTAGAGTCACACGTACTGAGAACCCGTATGATAACAAATATTAACATGTTAAAACAAGCGTGAAGTTATATGCCTAAATATATGCTATATTGAAGTTACATGCCAAACCCCAAATACTCTGTCTGCATAATAAGGGATAAAAACGTTATAGAATGTATCTATGCCTAACACATTTCCATACAAAAAAAAACCGTAGCTATGTTTTCCCCCTAAGGGTCAAATACACTTATTTAACCCGTAAGGGTGAATTGTATCACTATACAATATGTTTGACAACTGCTACGTCTTTCTAAATACAAAGTTTTGTAGCGGGAGCGAGGTGATATGCTCGACCACCACAAAGGGAAGATCTTCCCGCCAGGCATGTTGTTGCGCCTGGGGAACCGCGGCTCCGACGGTGTATCGTCGGAAGTTGTATATATGCAGCGAATCGGGCGAACTCTGAGATCGAGATGTAGGATACTCTGCTGGCGCCATCTCATATGCTACTTGTGAACTATATTGTCGGTTGTTTCTTGTTTGGTTGTTGTTGTAGTTCCTCGTAGTGGCCGTAGAGGTCGCCACAGTTTTATCTGTTTCGTTACACAAGAATACAGCCTACGCTTGTAACGTCTTGTCAAGTCACAGTCGTCCCGAGAGACGCCTGGGGTAGAAGGCGTAAAATTGTTTCTTAAGAGTCACACATCCTAAAGACATGTATGAAAATAAATATTAAGATGTTTAAAAACAAGTGTGAAGTTATATTCCTTAAATCACTTACATGCCATATTAAAGTTGCAGGCCTGACATAATTTCCACACAAAAAAAATACCTGTAGCTATATTTCTCTCTTACGGGTTAAATATGTGATACAATATGATTAACAAATGCCACGTCTTTCTAAATACAAAGTTTTATCTTTTTCGTTACACAAGAACATAGCCTACGCTTGTAACGTCGAGTCATGTCACGGCCTTCTCGAGAGACGCCGGGGGTAAAATGCGTAAAATGGTTTCCTTAGGATCACACGCACACTATGTAAAATATTTTTCATCTCGTTTACTCGAAAAACGATGTTTTCATCCCAAAACATTTGGAGCTAAAGTTTCTGCTGATTCTCTTGGGATTGAAAAAGTGAAAAAGAAAATCTCTAGGGATTAAAAACAATTTGAAAACTGAATAAAAGTGTAATCTATTTAAAATCAAAAATAATATTGGCCATCCAGCAAAAAAATAATAATTTAGTTTTAAAACACCAAATTACTGGAATAGACGTTGTATATTATGAAATTTGGAATACATATCGTCGTTAACATGGAGGAATGTAGTGAAACATTTTTATGTTCTGTAATTCAAAGTTATTGCAAAAGTTCAAGTTTATGTTATGTTGAAATATAATTATTTAAATTTGAATACTTTTTTAGTCTACTATGAAAACACAGGTTAGCTACTGGGAGTGACCGATGTACATGTAAATATAATTTTGACTTCAACACCAAACTACACAACCAATTTTGATAGAATTTCTGTGGAACAATCTATAAGTGCCCTTAAAAAAAAAGAATATTTTTAATTTGGTGCAATCGTCTTCGAATAATTTGACTTGATCATAAGCTCCTCCTTCCTTGAAAGTCGGTTAAAAATACTCTAAAACTATTGTATGGGGTAAATTCAGGTCATGAAAATGAACTACTTTTCGCAGGGAACATTTTTTATTTATTTATTAAAACTTTATTGATACACAATTACCAATTATTTAAAATTGGCAGGCTTAACGCGAAAAACGTTTTTTGTATAGGATAACGTTTGAACCATCAACCAAATTTTAGAGCAAGTTCAGATCATTATGCTGAATTAAAAAAATATATACTTTTTGAAAATCAAAAATTTTGTTTGTCGTACCTTAGTACATTCCAATTTTTTTTTGGAAATAATTGGGTACTTTCCTTTGTCAAAACTAAATTATTTTGGTACTGTTTACAATATAAAACGTCACAAAATAATGACACTTTTAATGATCACATCCATATTTTTCAATGTGATTTTAGATTTGTTATTGCAGAAAAAGATTTATTTGAAATTAAATGCGCTATTTAACTCCAAGTAACTATGACGTCATAATTCATACAAATTCCATAAAAACATAGTATTGAAGCATTAAAAAAACTATCTGATTTGAGTAGCGATTTGAATTAAATTCATCAAAGAAATAAAATAAAAATGTTTATCTGATTTCCTTTTCACAGTTTCCTAGTTAGAGGCCCACTGTTAAAGTTGTTCTTATTAATGAGTTCACCTCTTAAGGGTTTATAATACCCTTTCCCAATACTGTATTTAGTATATAACCATTATGCTTTGGTTGACCCAGTTTGTGAGCATTAGATAGGTGCAAGTGATAGACTCCATAAAAAATCGTTTTGATGTTTAGAAAAAGTACCTATCTTATTTGAGTAGTGAATTGAATTAAATTGATCAAAGAAATATAAAAAAAATGTTTATCTAATTTTTTTGGTTTCACAGTTTCCTAGTAGGACCACTGCAAAAGTTGTTCGTATTAATGAGTTAATGACCCTTCTAAGGGTTTATACCCTTTCCCACTACTGTAGTAAGTATAAACCCTTATGTAGTTCACTTTAGTTGACCCAGTTTGTGAGCATTAGGTAGGTGCAAGTGATAGATGTTACTTTACGCTGGGTGAAGCTAACTTATGTGCTTGTAGTAAATAGGCTAGTTCACAGTTGCCAACAATGTAAATCAGATAGTTTTTTTTTAAACGTCAAAACATAGTTTATGGGATTTGTATGAACTAGCACATCGCATCGTGACGTCATAGTTTCTTGGAGTCAAATAGCGCTCATAATATTAGTTTTTCTGCATCCTTCTTCTTCTTCAGCCTTTATTCACCCATTGTTGGGTTATAACCTTCTCATTGGGTTTCTATTCTACCCGATCTTCTGCAGTACGCATCCAGGTCTTGCCCAATATTTTATAAATGTCATCGGCTCAGCGCATAGGTGGCCTCCCAACATTTCTCCGGCCAGGCCGAGGTCTCCATTCTGCAATTTTACGCACCCAACGACCATTTTCTCTTCTGATCATGTGTCCAGCCCATCTCCATTTCAATCTGGTCACAATTACTGTTATATCAGTGACCCCAAAGCGTTTCCAAATGATGCTGTTTCGGATTCGATCTACGAGCGATATTCTCAACATCGCTCGCTCTATTGCTCTCTGTTCTACCTGCAGTTTGTTCACGAGCTTCTTTGTTAGAGTCCAGGTCTCGATGCCATATGTCATCACGGACAGAACACACTGCTCAAACATACGTTTTTTGAGGTATAATGGTATTCTTTTGCTCTCAAGATTAACGTCGTCGAGCTTACTGAACGCCGCCCGACCAAGCTGGCTCCTTATGTCAATCTCTTTTTCTTGTCGATCGTCTTCAAATGATATGATTTGGCCCAAATAAAGGTATTCTGTGACATTTTCTTTCTTCTGTCCATGAACTAAAATGAGAGGTTCTTGCACTGCACATTACTTAAGTCTTGCTTTCGTTTATCTTCAAGCCAATACTTAGAGACGCCATATAGAGTTCGCAAATAGGATAATGTCATCAGCAAAGCGAAGGTTTTACGATAGTGTTTCGCCATTAATGTTCACCCCCTTCAAGACCAGTCTATGAGTTTTCTGCATAAATCTAAAATCACGGTGAAATGAACATGATTAATGACTTGACAAGTGACATTGTTTTGTGATATCAGAGCAAAATAATTTATTTGTTTACCCTGGATACTACCCTGTTCGCACCTCTGCGTCACATTGCATGCAAAAAATCTTCCTACATTATAACAATAAATTCTAACTTGTTTTTCTTTTCCTATTGGTGTTTGACAGAGAAAGATAGAGCATAAAAAATACCTAAATAAAATAATTTTATTTCGACCAACAAGATCATATTACATTTATGTGTTATTTAGTAATTTTGGCTTATCATTAAGTTGTTTCCAGTTTGGTTAGGATATTGCAGGCTTGAAGCACCTGATTATCTAAAGATAATGATGATTCCGTGTTTCTAAAGGCTGTATAAACTGCGGGTCCCGAACGCGATCTAACGTTTGCTCAAACCTATCGTAGAATTGGTTCTGGTCTACCCTTTAGGTTGCGGAGGTCAGACGGCAGTCTGGGTAAAAACCAGAAACCTCGTCAAATCACCTTGGTTAGGTAGTGGACCCCGGGCTATGAAGCATTACTGCTGAGGATGTAACCGGGAAAACGTGTGGGGATAATGATGAAGTAGTTTTTATATAAACCATTTTATTCAATACGAATAAATAAACAAAGCACATTCTGTAAGACAATATTCCATATCTTAAATACCAATACGTTGAAATTTATTTGCAAATTGTCGAAATCAGACGTGATTGATGACTGTGAACAATATAAAATGTATGGAAGAGCAACTCATGCAATAACTTCTTTTGAAGCTATTTTATCCCACAGAACTTTCCAAAGGTTTTGTCTGGCAAAATCTGGCCATAGTTTTTCGAGTAATGTATGACTTCACTCCAGCAAGTCTTAAGAGTCTTACCCTAGACAGAATCAGATTTTTTCATACAAAAGTAGTCTAGCTTTTATTTTGAAACGGCATGTCAGATATTGGCGAAATTATGTAATTTCATTGTAAGTATTGTAAGTAATTGCATCCATTAAGGCATATAACTAGTTTCAACAGTCAAAATATGGACTGAAAAGAGAATATAGTGTATCATATCATATTTGACCATCAGTATGGAAATTTCTACACTCTCAAATTTTCGTTCAAGTTCATATTTAACTGTCGAAAACTAGTTATATGCAATTTCTTAAAATTACAAAATGCTGCCGAAATCCCACATGTCATTTCAAAATAAAAGCTTGACTACGTTTGTATGGAAAAGTCTAGGGTAAGGGGATCCTTAAGTACTAGTATTTAGTTTAATAAAAGAAGGGACGCATTGACCGGAAAAGTTAAATAAGAATTTTGCAGGAATCGTGGCCAGGGTTCATCAAAATAAAAAGTCTTATTTATTATTGTATGAATAAAATTTAAAATTTGACAATAAATAAAAATAATTACGTTGATCGGATAAAATTTGGGTGGGCGTGAAACCAAAAAATATTAAGTTAAAACATTAAATAAATATATTGTGGGGATGCGAGTACATAACTCAGTACAGTGTACGTCATCATCATCATTTCAGCCCACATCAACCCACTGCTGGGCATAAAACACCTTCTTTCCGCCATTTCCTACCATCCTGTATCATTCTTATCCACTGCTTACCCGTCAACCTTACAATACCGGCTGACCAACGGGCTGGACAACGGGTGGTTTCCCTACTAATCTATTCCCCTGTCTCGGCCACTCGGTTACTGCCTTGGTCCATTGGCTGTCTTCTCTAGCTAAATGTTCCGCCCATTATCCCACTTCAACTGCGTGATTCAATTATCTTTCAGACAGTCATGATTGTGATCATCATTCTAATGAGACATGCCAGTTTTTTATCCCCAAAGGAGAATAAAAAGCTGGCGTGTCTCATACAGTCTTATTATAAAAAAGGCCATAATCGTGGTTTAGTCCCGTATTATCTAAGTCGGGGTTTAGTACGGTAACAAGCGATAAATCTACTTTAGACTTTCTTTTATTACAAAACCTGAACTAAACACAGAATACGATAGATCCAACTTAGTCTGACCGGAAGTAGGAAAATCATTCCATTTTTCATAATAATATATTTTCGTCGAAAAGATTTTAATTAAAAGCGAAATAAGTTTAAATAAAATTAATTTAAAACTATGCAACGTACATAATTTTATCAATAACCTCTTATTTATTGCTCTGATTATTAAATAACAATTATTAAAGAATAATAAAGTAATTACAGTATCAAAAAACGGAACGAAGCTAAGTTGACAACTTTGACAACGTAATTCTATATTTAGTCTGTGGGCACTCGTCTTAATAAACTGTCATGGAGCCTAACCTATGATTTTGTTTACATTTGTAAATTGTAAATAATCTTAACAAATATTGTTTTTATATGTGTGTTGTATTGTGTTATAAATATAAAATCGTGTTTATAATGTTGTGAATGGAAATAAACGAACAAAAGTGTTGAAATTGTGTTTGTCATAGAAACTTGTAAAACAATAAAAACACTTTTATATCATAATCATGGCAGTTTTAACACATTTCCTCGATATAATAATAATTTATTATCAGCCATCAAGTAAAATTTCGGATTTACTAAAATTTCACAATAATTTTTATGTTTTGTTTTGATTTCTGTCACGGTTTTGAGGTTAATCGTAGCTTAAACTAGCCTCCTAGCTGGTTTATCTTTAGGCCGAGGATCGTCCTCAGAACAAAACATAAACTTTGTTTAATAATAAGATTTTCCTTGTTACATAGTTTAGATCGACTTTAAAACTCGATCTATCTATAAACCTTGTTTTATAATAAGACTGATTGAGTCCCTTCCCGGTAAAGATCGGACAAATTCTATGACTAACTCTTTTTTCTCTTCAAACTACATGGCTCTGGAATACTTTGCCCAGCTGACATTATAGAATTTTCTACCATATTCTCTTAAAAAAAAATCACGCTTACCTTTTAAACTCCCTTTCTTCATACAGTCATTATTGTTTAGTTCTTCTCTTCATAGCTATTTATTGTTAGTATAAGTAAATGTATGTGTGTACTGTATAGGTAAATATTAACTCTGATATTCATATATACTGGGTATATAATATAGTTGTATATTATATAGTAATATTTTATAATGTAAGTAAGTACATTGTATTGCTTTTTGTGCCGCATAATTTACTCTGTTTATCCCTATGGTTGACTGGGAGAAAATGCTCTTAGCATTAAGTCCGTCATTTGTTAAAAGTATATTTATACTTTGGAACAATGAAGTTTAATAAAATAAAATCGTCTACCTACGTTTTAGACCTTAGTTCTACATACTTAGTACATGTACGTATAAAGTGACTATTCTACTCTCTTTCTATTTTGAATACAACATTGGAAACAAATTTGCCCCGTCCCAGAGGGCGATGTGTATTGATGCTTTCACGGATGTTGGGCGAAATTGCATTACTTTGATGCTCATCATAGGTGATTTGTGTATATATGTGTGTACGTAATAATCAGGTTAATGTTCGATATATACCTTTTGGAAAGACATATAAAATTCGTTTCTTCTTCAAAAGAAACTTCAAAATTTTATTAGTAAAATATAGCTGTTTTATAAGCTTTTATTTAGTTTCACCAGTCCCGTTGTCTGTCTGTCTGTAATCAAATCTTGCAAGTTAAATTTGACCCAATTCCTGGTATTCGATTGAGCTGAAATTTAACACGCATTCGTACGATTATACCTCGTGACAATGCAATATTATGATGATGGAGCTGGAAGGTGGTCATAGCATCTCTCTGATGAAACTTAAGATTCGTCTTACGGGGATACCTGAATTTTCCAGGGTCCAGCGCTGCCCCCATTTGAAATAAATAATTTGATAGGACACGGAAATATCATTAAAATTTTGTCTGGACCAGGCACTAGGTAACCCTTCAAACTATTTTATGAACTACTGTTTACAGTTTAAAGTGAGGACTTGAAGCTTTTCTACGCACACACGCCAAAAGTGGCCGTTTTTCGCAATTGTGCGTAGAATAGCAGACCATTACGCCCGGCGTATCATGAGATACGGCCTGGTGATCGCCACACAGACGGACAGACGGACAGAGAAGTCTTAGTAATGGCGTCCCGTTTGTACCTTTTGGATACGGAACCCTAATAACCGCATTATAATCGGCCGACTAGTTTAGACGCTATGATGATACGACAGATACACAGACACGTCAAACTTAAACAGGCCTATTTTCGTTGGGGCTTAAAAAAAACATTAAAAATTCTCTTCTTTAAAAGAATCTTTTAAAATGTAGGTAGATCCTCTTATTAACATCACAATGTTGAAACGGCTCCATATATCCGATGTTAAGACGTCAGGCTAAATTAAAACGTCTAAAGAATAAGTGGAGCAGAGATCGCTGTAAAGCAATTAATTCTAAAAGCTGTGCTCACAGAGCAGATTTGATGGAGAGGTTAACAATAATCTTTTTGTCCCTAGACTTTTTGCGTGATAATGGAAAAGAAGGTGGAAAAAAGAGTTAAAATAGTGATAGGTTGCTAGACGCATCGCCTTTTATCATGATTCGCATTAGGAATAAATTCTGTTAACACATCTAAGTCCCTCGCAGTATTTATAACTAGGTGAAGCCCGCGGCGTTTGCCCGCGTGGTAAATTTTTGACAATTCCACTGGAAACTCTCATTTTCCCGGGATAAAAAGTATCCTATGTGTTAATCCAGGTAATAATCTACCTACATGTCAAATTTCATTCCAATCCGTACAGCCGTTTTTGCGTGAAACAGTAACAAATATTTATCCATACATACAAACTTTCTCGTTTATAATATTAGTAAGAAGTAAGATAATAAATTTTTAAAACTAAAAACCGACTTCACGCCCAAACTACACAACCAATTTAGATAAAAAATTCTGCGGGACCACATGACAATATGCCCTTTCAAACAAAAAAAAAAGATTTTTCCTAATAGTTCCAGGCGTCTTCGAATAATGGGTGAACAGACATAAAACACATACATATGGCCGATGGAGCAAAAAGGTTTTTGAATGGCGGCCACGTACCGGCAAGCGCAGCATAGGACACCTACCTGGTCAGATGACCTGAGCAAAGTTTCAGGAAAGCGCTGGATGCAGGCCGCTTCCGATCGTTTTGGAAATTCTTATGAGAAGCATATGTTCAGCAGTGGACTTCATTTTGCTAATTTGACGATAATAATGATGATACATAAAAAAAGATTTCAATGAATTGATAAGCTCCTCTTTTTTGGAAGTTGGTTAAAAGTGAACGTCAGCGCCATATTCTCTGGTTTCCAACTACGTTTCCGACCATAGTTGTTGACTTTAAGTTTGTAATTTGGGCTCCACCTCGTTTTTCCTCTGCATTAAGTCTGCGTGTGGCAGTGGCAGCCTTAATTATTAAAGTGGCCCTAATATTGGGGTGTTGAGATAATGTGCAGGTCTTAAGAGGATGGTACTTATATAGCAACTATATTGACCATCTTAACTAGTTTGAACAGAAATACTAAACTTTAATGTACTTATGGTAGGGTTTTATTAACCTCTGACAAAAAAGAGGGTGTTATTAGTTTGACATTAATGTCTGTCTGTCTCTGGCATCGTAGTTTTCGAACGAGTGGACCGATTTCGATGTGGTTTTATTTACGAGAAAGGAAGTTACCTTACGGTGGTTATGAAAATTAGTTCAGTCATTTTAAAGTTATTTAGGGTTAATGCTTGAAAGTCTGTTTATTATTTACGTGGCAAATAATAGATGGCGCTACGGATATAAATTCCACTTAACATTGGTTGAAATATTTAGTTCCCCTACTCATCACTAGATGGTGTCGGGGATTTTTTAATTAGCCCGGCAAATAAACTGGTCCACGCTTGATTATGCATCCATAATCTGGAACTACTTGGCTTGCTAATACTGGGATATGTCCAGATTACTCCAGATACATTGCTGAAGTGGAAGTTATGCTGAGATGATGATGATTCCATAGTTTATGTTTGCTGAAGACATGGCTCATCATCATCTGTACTTAAGTGCTATTTTGCTCTTGTCGGTGGAATAAGACATAATTTATGATTGAATACGTATCTTTCTATAAATCTTACTATTAATAGGTATATATCTCTCTTAGGCTTGTAGACCATTATTGAATCACACAGTATTATAATTTATGGTATGATGCATGATCATGAACATATCAAGGCAATAAATGGTAACCACTGGTATAAATTAATGAATATCGAGAAGTTTACGTCTACATTAACTACACCACTGAAAAAAATTGTTACACTACCATAAATACAATTTAGAATAATATATTTTACCCAACTTTTTTTAGGTTTCCATACCCAAAGGGTAAAAACGGTACCCTATTCCTAAGATTCCGCTGTACGCCTGTCCGTCCGTCTGTCTGTCTGTCACCAGGAGGTCGCTCCATAAAATAATACAATAGTCGTTCGATAGTGACGTCCTGTTTCTATGTCAAACCAAATTAAACTTTATCATCATACTTTAATGCTTAATGATTGACACTAAAACACGGATACGCAGTAACGTCCGTCTTGCGTCCCGTTTTTGGAGTAACCCCTTTGTATCTCATGAACCGTAATAGCTAGACAGTTGAGGTTTTCACAGATGATGTTTTTATGTTTCCGCTATAAGAACAAATACTAAAAAATAAATAATTATTTAGAGACAAATTACAATGATTGAGCTAGCCCCAAAGTAAGTTCGAGACTTGTGTTATGGGATACTAACTCAACGATACTTTATAATATAACAAATACATATATAGATAAACATCCAAGACGCAGGATAATTTGAAAAACGCCATTTTCCAACTTGCCCTGACAGGAGATCGAACCTGGAACCTCTTGGGGGCGTACTAGCATGGTGAATATTACGCCACGGAGGTCGTCAAAACAGAATAAAATAAATATTTAAGTGGGTCTCCCATGAAAAGAACGTGATTTTTTTTTATAGATAAGGGTCAGAACCCTTATTGAGCGAGTCCCACTTGCACGTGGCTGGTTACTTAAGGAAATATTTTTACGGCCCTAGATACGAGTCCCTCCGAGCCTCTTATGTTTGAATGGGTACAAAAATTCATAATTCAAAATTAGACTCTTCAGTAATTAGGCCTTACTAGGCACTTTTACACGTCAACTTTTGTATATGTCGCAGTTGGATTGTATAATCCGCTGTTTGACAAAACCTCTAGCTGTTATTACTCCTCCGTTTTGTAAAACAGCTAAAAATCGTTCAGTCGGATTGTAAATGTGATACGTTCTTTTGCGTAATTTAATTTTTTAGCTGTTTTACAAAATCGTGCTGTAATGCCAAACAGCTAGAGGTTTTAGCAAACAACGTATCATACAATCCAACACAAAAACATTACGTATAAAATAAATTAATTATTTTAAAGAAAAGTTGTAGTATAGTCATACATATTCTATGACGACATGTAAGTTAGTATTTAAGATTCATGTATTCATTATTTAGTCGACAATATATCGGTTCGTCAGACAAGTAACATCTTTCATTTCTATCCAAGTACTCCCATCCTTACATGGCGACCCTGTCAGTGAGCGATCGGGTTCGCGCTACGCGGTTCATTCCGACACAGAGTTTTGCAACAACCACTTTTTTGTTTTTCGTGTGTGTAAGTAGCCAAATTTGATATCTGATTTTTCCAGCTGCCTAGAGGCATCTGACATAGCTAGACGGCTGCTATACAATGATGCCAGCCGGGACCAACGGCTTTTAGGTACGTACCTTTCGGAGCAAGGAGGTCCACCACTGCTAAGAAGAAACGTACGTATATTCCAGTGTTAACATTTCTATACCCTCCGTTTTTGGGACAACAGTAAACTAACAGAGATCCAATTAATAGATTCATGGTTATGGATTTAATTAACATGTTTACTAGCATTGTAATTCGCTGCTCGATAGCTTAGCGGTGCGCGCGCTTTATTATCAGAGGCAAAAGCGAAGTTCTCTGAGTCTTCTGAGATTCTCCGGCGTTTGTAGGTTCAGCCAGGCCAAAGTCACTCCTAGTGATGTACAAGGCTCGAGGCCTCCGATTCCTTTTGTCTAGAGCTCGGAGTCGTTTACAGGGCTCGCCCCGTTTGTGTGAAGCTCGACGACTTTGGAGTCTTTGTCAGAGCTCGAGCCTTTTCAAGAGCTCGATCGATCTGGAGGATTTTTCACGGCTTGAGTCTTTTTCAGAGCTCGAGCCTTTTTCAGAGCTCGAGCCTTTTCGAGAACTCGGTCGATTTGGTAGCTTTATCACGGCTTTAGACTTTTTCTATGAGCTCAATAATGTGTAATTTGTCCCTATATATTTATGTATATTTATTTATTTATTGATGTTTGTTCATTTTCGCGCGGCTACCTACTTTTGTTAAATTTAAATATAAAAAATGAAATGAAATTATATAATAAATGAATAGGCTCGGCTTGCGAACTCTCTGAGTAAAAGGACTCAGAGAACTCAAGCTTTCATTGAAGGCTCGCGTTCATTTTAAGACTCGAGCTTTTTTGAAGGCTTGAGCTCTTTTGATAGGTTCAAGCTCTTTTGAAGGCTCGAACTCTTTTGAAGCCTCGAGGCGTGAAGTTCACGTCTCGGCTCGACGTTTATCGAGCTCACCGAGTCCTGCCAATCTGCCTCGAGGCTTCAAAGTAGAACTTGATGCCTCGAGGTTTCTACATCACTAGTCACCCCCCGTTTAGGAATCGAAAATATACCCACATTATTACTATGCGCGCGGCGACCACTCCGGAGGGGAAAATTCAGTTAAATGCATCGTTCGTCCAGAGTAAGATGTTGACTCCGTTCACCCCTTGAACGGAGTCAACATCTTATCTGACCCAATTGTCAACCTCACGTGCTTGTCGTAAGACAGCAGCATCTGTAGCTGCGGCACCTCCTGCTAGATAACAGACGAGGCTCTGGCGTCCAAGCAATGGCGGAATAACCATACACCTAGCCAAAGATTGTCTGGAAGAGGCTGTAGCGACCTAAAGGTCCAAATAACCTGTGAATTGTCTAGGGCAGAAGGCAACGGGAAACTTGCTTCTATTTTCCCATGAGAATTATGGACTTCGGTAAAAAAAATTCGCAAGAGCAGCAATCCATTATCACGACCATTCTGTCAAGAGTGTACGACCAAGAGGAACTAGTTTTATATATATAAATAAAATAAATAATTAATAAATATATAGGGACAAATCACACTGATTGAGCTAGCCCCAAAATAAGATAGAAAATAAGAGATTTAACTTGGGATTTACTTGATTTTATAACAAATACATATATAGGTAAATATCCAAGACTCAGGACAATTTGAAAAAGGCCATTTTCCAACTTGCTCTGACCAGGGATCGAACCCGGAACCTCTGGGTAGCCGACTAGCATGGTGACCACTACGCCACGAAGGTCGTCAGTTTTACACTGATATTAAAACTGTAATTAATAATAACAGTTTTGTAATATTGGTATGTCTATTTGTTTAAATAAATATAAAAATAAAGAATTATATCACATATATAAAAAATTACCCCATCGGTTCTATAATATTCTTAATGCTACAATCTCTTCCAGTTGCATCAAACTACAGGCAACCTTTTTTATAAGGAATATATCTTATGTGACATCCTTTAAATTCAAGGTTGTCAGTCCCATTTCTTATCGACCCCGCAGAGACCGCCCGATCTGATAGAGTTTGTACATCTATCTTCCTCGCATTATTTAGAGGCGATGCGCATTTTGAGATAGGTATTAAAGGGCAGTCTTATTTGCAATAGGGTATTTGACTATGTTTTTCGGACATTATTTTGTACGCAACCACAAACAAATTTAAATAAATCTTCTTATGCAAACTGCTAGATGATATATATATTTTTTATAAATACAGTGCAGCAATTAAAATTTCAAATATTGGTATGAACAAAAGTGAAAGCGTGATAAGGGCATCTCGCTCTTTTGTACGCGCCATACATAATGGCAATGACGTCACATGCCAATACGAGTAAATTCAACCTTTTTTTCTGTCACTTGGCAGTTTCCCTTTCTACCAGATCTAAAACGTTATACTATAACTGATTTATTTTTTAAAAAATAAAAAAGGGCAAGTACTTTAGGTTTAGATAATTATTTTGATACAGTAAATAAAGAGATTAGAAGATTATACTATTGAGCATGATTTTGTCCGATTTTACTATATTGTAGAAGTTAACAACAAAATATTGAGTTTAGTGTCTAATATTCTTAAACGTAAATACTCTATGTAGCAACTTGCCCGAAACGCTCAATGTCTTAATTGTATGTCGTCATATTAAGAAGTGGTTTGAAGTAAGTAGTTCACTTGGAACTGGGACCTTGCGATCCCCATATCTCACCAACCCCTTGCCCGAGTCGGCTCATGTTGAAGAAAAAGACGCTATGCGGACGACAGGGCCTAAAACAGCACAGCCAGGCCTGTGTCACTCCCCGTTTAGGTATCTAAAATATACCTACATTATTACTATGCGCGCGGCGACCACTTCCAAGGGAAAAAATTCAGTTATCTGAATCGTTTGTTCAGAGTAATAAGAATGAAATTGGCTTGCAATGGATGTCTAGGTATCTAAACGAAGGGGTGAGAAGTTCTGATGCGAGCTAAATTTAACCATAGCGCTAACCGCATTAAGTAGATATTCCTTTGAATTTCCTTCCTGAGTGAGACTTCTGTACGTGAATACTTGTACTTATTCTGTGGCACAGCTAGGAAGTAACCGGGAACTAAAATGAGTAGAAAAATAAATTAACTGGTAAATCACCTGGGTGACACGAAGAAAAAGAGCTAGCTAGATTGATTTTACACCCCCGATAACCCCTGAGTATAAATTTTCATTGAAATCCTGGGAGCCGTTTTTGAGATAGTTTTTTGAAATACCGTTAATAACACCTAGTAACATGGTTTGAATGGATAACCTCTTCCGTTCATCATCATCATCCTAGCGTATTCCTAGTTGCATCCTCAGCAGTAACGCTTTAGAGCCCAGGGTCCGCTACCTAACCAAGGTGTTTTGACGTTACTGGTTTTTACCCAGACTGCCGTCTGACCTCCGCAACCTAAAGGGTACACCAGAACCAATTCTAGGATAGGTTTGAGCAAACGCTAGATCGCGTTCGGGACCCGCAGTTTATACAGCCTTTAGAAACACGGAATCATCATTATCTTTAGATAATCAGGTGTTTCAAGCGTGCAATATCCTTTTTTTTTTTTGTCGCGGAGAAAATCCCTTCGGATACCTTACCAGTCACGGGACACCGGTAAGGTTATGTGGTGTTACCACTAAAAACTCCGCGGTGTCACCTCTCAGCCGCTATGTGCCGGGGCCGTGTGCTATTCTCGCTCCATAGCCCCGGTGCGGCGACCGCTATGGCGGTCCCTGCTCGCTCTGGGGGTCCCTCTCACTAGGAGAGGGTATCAGAGCGAACCTGTGGGGGGGGGGGGCCTTTCGGCCGCCAGCTCCACCCAAAAGGGTTAAGGCGTGGTGACACCCGACGCCTTACAACCCGGAGGGCCGTTAAGCCGAGCAGCAGAATCCCGTTTCCACCACTCGACCGGCCCTTACTGTGGGGTCTGCTGGTGCAGGCCATAGGCCCGCCTCCTGCGCCCAGTGCGCCGGCGGCGGATTGCGTGGTCAGTGGTGTCCTCACGCTTTCACTCCGCCGCCTCCTTGCGGAGCATCACTTGCTCCGCAAAGGCCTGCACCGCATTCCACTACGTCTCACTGTCGACCATGACCTGAATCAAGGTCGGCAGAGAGAGGTCGTTCCCCACGACCGCACACATGTCGGCGCGCTCTTCCACCCAGGCTGGGCAGCTCTCCAAAGTGTGTTGGGCGTCCTCGTCCGCACACCCGTCACAGTGGTGGCATCTGGCAGTCGGCTCCCTACCCGCTCTGCGACACAGGTACCCTCCGAAACAGCCGTGTCCGGATAGTACCTGCGTCAGGCGGAAGGTAAGATGGCCATGTTGCCTCGCCAACCCCTGGCTTAAGACTGGGCGGACAGCCTCAACCGTTCGGATTCCGAAACTGGGCTGCTCCAGCCTATAGGCCCATTCCTCGATAGAGCGCTGACGCAGCTCACTGCGACGTCCCTCTACTTCCCTCGGTGCCGGTCGGTGACCCCGGGCCAGCGCCTCCTCACGCCAATAAAATAGAGACGCGAGGGCACTCGCTTCTATGTCTCAGGGTATGGAACCGGCAAGCAGACTGGCAGCCTCAAAGGAGATCGTGCGGTATCCCCGGACGGCCCTTATCGCCATCAACCTCTGCGGTCTGCGCAGCAGGGTGATATTTTGGAGATTAAGGGACTCATCCCACACGGGGGCGCCGTAGAGCGCCATCGACCGCACGACCCCCATATAGAGGCGCCTGCAGGACGCCTCGGGACCTCCGAGATTCGGCAGGAGCTGCGTCAGCGCCGACGCCGCCGACATGAGCCGCGGAACCAACGCCTCGAAGTGGGCGCCGAAATTCCATTTGCCATCAAGGACGATGCCTAAGTAGCGCATCGTCGGCCTGATGGCAATATGGGTTCTACCCACCATCAGACTGGCGTCTGGAGGGGGCGCCTTCCGAGGGCTATGAAAACATAGCGCCTCAGATTTGTGGAGCGCAACCTCCAGGCCCAGCCGCCGGATTCGGCGCACCACCTCGGCGACTGCAGCCGTGGCGAGGATTGACGCCTCACGAAACGAGGTGCCGCGGGATACCACCAGGGTGTCGTCGGCGTAACACACCAACTCCACACCTGGGAGATTAGTCCCCCGCAAAGCCTGCAATATCCTAACCAAACTGGAAACAACTTAATGACAAGCCAAAATTACTAAAGAACACATAAATAACAATACATAAATGTAATATGATCTTAATAGGTTACACAGAGCGACTACCATCTGACCTCCGCAACCCAAAGTGTAGAGTACCAATCCTTGGATAGAACCTCTTCCGTTAAACAGAAGTAACTTAAATACCTTTCTGTACCAACATGTAACTAATACGAAACTTAATCACTCGGTGACCCTATTAAATTGACTCACTTAACTCATGCTAGGGTTGTCACTAACAAATCACCTAGGAATCGATTTTGTTGACCTCTTAACGACATTATTTTTTCTTACAGACACATTATCACGTCTTTATTCCTGACGTGTTAGATAGAGCCTGGGGTCGTTAGATGATGGTGCTTAGCGCAATGTTAAGGTGGAAAAAGGGAATCGGTATAAATTAATATTTTTAACCATTTCTTTGATTGGCTTTTGCTATGTGCTCGGGAAATGAAGCTATAATGAACTGACGATTTTCTTTGGGAATATCTTCTCAGCGGTGTTAGTTTGTAGATTCTGCATTTAAATTATACTAAAAACGGCCAACTGCGAGTCGAAATCACGTACGAAGGGCTCCGTAAATCACATTTGTTATAGCGGCAACAGAAACACATCATCTGTGAAAATTTCAACTGGTTAGCAATCACGGTTCGTGATATACAGCCTGAGGACAGACGAACGGAAAGACGAACGGACGGACGGATGGTCAGCGGAGTCTTAGTAATAGGGTATCTTTTTACCCTTTTGGGTACGGAACCCTAAAAAAATGACCTACAATCCAAAGTCAAAGTCATTTTTTATGTTTGGATATTTGTATCCCTTGATAATTGTCAATTTTTCTTTCAATTTCATAATACCTCTAATTGTTGACGTCAGATCATTTACCTACAGCTATGTTTACGGCCGCTTCCTATTGTTAAATTTATCCCATATTGAATTAATTATTTTGATTTTTGTAGCTGACACATTCCCCGTTTCTTCCCTTAAACCAGCACAAAACGAATGTCAGGGTTGTCACTAACAAATTACCTAGAAATCGATTTGGTTGACCTCTTAACGACATTGTTTTTCTTGCGTATCTGAAAACAATTTATTTAGGTGTGTGACAGATAATAGTGTCTTAAGGCGGTTCCCGACCGCTCTAGCGTCAATGCGAGCATAGTTTGAAAAGCTTGTTATTTCATCCAGGGCAATGCTAGAAAAAGAGGCAAAGCAAAAGGGAGAGATAGCGCTTAAGGGCTCGGTTTACATTCTATTGAATGAAATTATTATTATTATTAACTATCCATTGAACGCATATTTACTTTTAATTAGGTGCGGAAATTTCATAAAACTTGTTCTTACGTGTTTTTAGTAAGCCTTACAAGTGTGTGGAATAAATGTTTTTTATTTAAAATCTGCATTACATTTGAAAGGTTTCTATTTAAATATTTTTTTACCTTTACAATAATAAATTCAATAAGAGATAAATTTATCCTACAGAGAAAAAAAAAGGAATGATTCTTGTGCGTTGGAGATTAGGAAGGTCCCTTGTGTGGGACGCTACCTGTGTTGACACGCTGGCGCCGACTCATCTCTCGGTCACAGGGTCTGAAGCCGGGACAGCTGCAGCTGCTGCAGAAATCAAACGGCGAAAATATAATAGCCTAAGCAATAATAACTTATTTGAACCGTTAGGGGTTGAAACGTTAGAGCCGTGGGAACCATCGATAAAATATATAACACAGTCGCCCAAAAATTGACTGAAATCACGCGTGACCAGAGGGCTGGCTGTTATTTGGTTCAAAAGATAGGAGAAAAAAAGTCACCGATATAGCCCGGTCGATTAGCTCGTTGAAGTGGCAGTGGGCGGGACACATAGCGCGACTCGCGTGGCGACTAACAAGCAAAGCGTAGGACACCCACCCACAAGGTGGTCAGACGACCTGACCAAGGTCACTGGAAAGCGCTGGATGCAGGCCGGTCTTGATCAGTAATTTTGGAAATCCTTGGAAAAGGTTTATGTCCAGCAGTTGACGTTGTGCGGCTGAAATGATGATGAGAAGATAAGCATTGGCATACAACGTAGTAATGCTGCCAGCCTTCTGGGCACGTTCCACGGAGCATCGATTTGCCAGAGCGTTTTTATTTATAAGAAACATAAGTAATTAGTTTAGTTTGTTTTTTTGTTGATTTTATTAAATCATATTTTATACATTAAATTTAAAAATAAATCTTTATTAATTATTAATAATTATAAAAGTATTAATAATTATTAATTTTCAGATGTCATCTTAGATTCCAAAAAAGTTTAGATTCGAATTCCGCGACTCTAAAAATCCCTTACCGAGTTTAAGACAAATTGCATGCAATTGAAAGTCGGGGAATATCTGGAATTAATTAAAAAAAGAAAAGCTAAGGCCTTGAAAAACCAAACCCCTCACATTTATCTTACTAACTCCATCTGAACATCGCTGATTTTCGCACCAATACCTATTCACGAGCAGCAATGTGTAATATTCATACATTCCACTTAAATAAGACATCAGTGACATTGTCCCGTACTCCCGAATATCACAAAGTATCTGGGGCGGTATAATTCCAGTATTTATGTAAGGAATCTTGAGAGCCCGTTGTCATACAACAGCGAAAGATCAGATGTGTAGCTGATTCCGTTTCCTGCCTTGAATAGGACTAATCCAACTCTTCCTAATTTCAGAAATGGCTAAGCTACCGCTCTTTCAACAACCAGACAGGATGTAACAGGGTATTTGACTTTGTCTGATTTGAATAAATTGTATGTTGAAGAGTTTAAAGTAAATTGCTTTCTTATTATTTTTTCGTGCAAAAAGAAAGTTGTTTACTACAAAGTGTAACGGTTAGATTTTCAATGACGAAACGCAAGTTGCAACGAGTAACTAAAGCGGTCTCCCTAGCGATAGTGAGGCAGTCTTGTTCGAGCGGCCGTCCTTGTCTGGTGGAGCAGGAACTGCCGTCCGAGGCAAACTATGTATGAGAATTCAAAAACAAAAATCGAGCGTCCATACTGTGCACAACTCGTTTGTGTAGTTTGCTGTGGCTTGGCCATGACTCATTTAATTAAGATTATTGTAAAAGATGTGGATTGGTAAACCGATTTATTACAATGACAATGAGTATACTTCTCTTGGACGGTAATCCTTGTTGGACACAGTATTCAATTCTGTGTGGGCTAGAGGGTATGTTGTTGTGATGAGGTTTTGCAGGGCATTTACTCATGGTCAATGTGCGAGGTAGGGCGCATGATTTACCGTAATTTTTAAAAAGGGTCGCGTAAGGCCTCTTTAGCTGCGATTTATAAATAAAATAACACTAAACAGGAATCTTACTTTACAAACAGCAAGAAAATAGGTTACCAAATGAAGCAGTAATTGCATTTTAAGTATTTTATGACAGCATCTTTATGGTCGTACACGATGTGAACTAGGATATATATTTAATTAATAAGCAAATAATTTATTTCGTCAATTAAGCACATCACGTACTAACTGGATTTGTAGATTCAGTATAACACTGTACAAAGATTTAGTATAAGTTCATTGAAATTATCAAATAAATGAACCATTATCTCGTCGCCACTCCTGGCATGTAGACGGTGATGGATCGAATCAGATCCAATTGTTCGCTATATATTTCTATGCATGAAAGTGGGAGCATAGTATTTTGAGTTGGTGTGAGCGGATTTCATAAATCTATTTGATGTATAATTTTGAAAGCTTTCAATTCCAGCTAAAGTATTAAGCCCCACTGAGATAGTGCAAGTTTCTTGCCTTTAGAATACCATTTTATTAAATTAATAAATTATTTGTATGTGTAATTAATCTTAATGTATAAAATTAGTTTTTGTAGAAATAGTTGTTTAAACTGTCTAATATTTATTTGGTACTCAGTTGTAATAGTTAATTTAACCCTAGAAGCCTTATCTACGCCTGCGAGACGTACACACAATCGAATATTCGCTCTCTCTTTCTAACGGGCAAAGTAAGCGCATCGGGCTGTTCAAACAACTCAGTGGCCGACACGAGCGTGCGGATGGTGCCCATATCCCTAAGGTAAGTCCCACCATTTTTGACTTACGGAGGTATCGTACGCTTGCGAGACGTATGATTATGCTTTGTGTAACTTTTGACGCATTCACTTTTCTTAGTTTTTTCGATAACTTTGTATATACTTGGCATTGTTTTAGATACCAGTATTTGGCGGTCTCAGAGACTACACGTTAACAATATATTGGCAATATTAGAGGAAGAATAAGGTCATTTTTATAAAATATAAAAATATAAATCCATATACTCGCAAAAACAAATGATTTAGCTAAGGAAAAACAGGTTGGAGAACCTGAGCCCAAAAAGCAAAAATACAGCGCTTTTAGGTTATACAAAAAAAAACCGGTTGTCAAAATTAGTATGCTTTCAGTGTAAAAAATTTATATATGGCGAGCATAAAGTTAATGTCTGTATAGACTGCTCCAAAATGTGATTAAGTTCTTAAAAATCTTATTACTTTTTAAGACTATCTTAAGTAAAAACTATTTATGTTAAGAATAATTAGTTATTAGAATAAATACTTAATATATTATTTTTTTTAGTTTAAAATAGTCGTATTTTTTTTTTCATCGTAATAAAAGACTGTGATTGCTATTGTTTTTGATTAAACTGTGTTTTATTTTAAGTTTATATTCCTACCTTTCATATCCTTCAAAAATTTGAACATTAATAAGGATACTTTTGCCTAAAAAAATATTTTTATATATGTACGCCTCCGAAACGTATGATAAGGCTTTCTGTTCCTCTGAAATAGATTAGGCTTCTAAGGTTAATTATGAATAGGACAACACAATTTCCTGTAAACTAGCTTCCGTCAGAAAAGAGTAGTTGTACTGATATCTAAATATATATAACTCAAAGGTGACTGACTGACTGACATAGTGATCTATCAACGCACAGCCCAAACCACTGGACGGATCGGGCTGAAATTTGGCATGCAGGTAGATGTTAATACGTAGGCATCCGCTAAGAAAGGGTTTTGATCAATTCTACCCCCAAGGGGATAAAATAAGGGATGAAAGTTTGTATGAAACTTTGTCAATTTTAAACCGATCGGGCTGAGACTATGCATACATAAAGCTACTATGACGTAGGCATCTCCTAAGAAAGGATTTTGATAAATTACACCCCTACGCGAGCGAAGCCGCGGGCAAAAGCTAGTTGGCTATAAATGTAAAATGAGCAATAGTCTGAGCACTCTCCTCATTTGGTCGTTGAAGAATACAGACATCTGAAGTGAATTGTTGTTTCTGCTTTTATTACCCCCACATATGGCTGACGTTTCATTTATACCATGCAAGCTATCTATTACTTCAATAATGATATTCATATACAAGAAATTTGCACCGTAAATGAGCCTTTAGAGAGTGTAAAGAGAAGGATCTTTTCTGTAACCTATTTATTTTGTATTCGTTATTAGTCGCCAGGGAATCTTATTAGGGTACGGAAAAATGGGCACGAAATTATTTTTTATTGTCGCTTTTGTTAACTGTTGGTGAGGATTTTGAAAGAAATCCACAGTTTTCATTCATTTCATATTCATGCCAATGTAATAATCGTTATTTTATTTGAATGTGCGAAGTTGTTATGATTTATTTTCAGTGCCTCAAAAGTAAAGTCTCCAAAAAGTACAGAAAATTGTCTGTGTTACCAATGATGTCTTATCTGAAACGTGGGCGTTACTATGGGTCTCATAATTATTTTTTAAACTTAAAACCAACTTCACCCCCAAACTACACAGACTAGGTATATACTCGTACTAGGTATATATATATCAGATATCTGACAAGACGTATAACCTTAACAAGTAATTTCTTAAAAAATTATTTTAAAACAATCTTTTATCTTCAGTACTAGTCAAGACAAATCAAACGAACGCAAACTCGATGGGGTTGCGTCGTTTCATTGCAGAGTTCCTATGGCCACCTTCCAACTCCATCATCAGATCAGCTGCATGTCATTACAATATTGCATTGTCACGCGATATACGTATGGGTGCAACAGGGTGGGTCAAATTTAACTTGCAAGATTTGATTACAGACAGACAGACAGACAACGGGACAGGTGAGACTAAATAAAAGCTTGTAAAAACAATAAGAATTTTCCAAATCGGTCTTGGCGTCTTTGAATAATCGGTGAACAAACTTAAAAAGGTCGCGATGAATTGATAACCTCTTTCCTTTTGGAAATCGGTTAAAAAGGCTCAAGGTACCTTAACGCGCTATGGAAAGGTCTATGCTCGGTGTTTCTGTACGTGATCAAATCAGAAATGAGAAAGTAGGAGAATGAATGTTACGGACAAGTGGATTAGCTCGTTGAAGTGGCAGTGGGTGGGACACATAACGCGATTAACGTATGACCCTTGAGGTAAAAAGTTTTACGACTACGACTGGCAAGTGACGCGTAGCACAAGGTGGTCAAACGACCTGACCAAGGTCGCTGGAACGCGCTGGATGCAGGCCGCTCTGGATCGGTTATTTTGGTAATTCTTAGCTCAGTCCTATGTTCAGCAGTGGACGTTATGCGGCTGAAATGATGATGATGATGATTTACGTAAGAAAGCAATTTTTCAAGATTCTAAAAGGCTTTTTATGACTTTTGACTCCCAATGACTTTTTTGTCAATTCCATCAAGGAAGAAGGACAGTGGCGCCAGTTTTCGAACGCGGAATCACTAAACGAACAGTTTTCAGTATGGAAAAAACATTCGTTTAAATCACTCCACGTTTCAAAAATGGTACTTATGTAGTGTGTGGAGTGCATGATATTTAATAGTAAAAAATTGCTTATAGAAATGAGGCAAGCTTGACTTAAGGCGAAGATAGGGTAGAAATGATGCCCTCATCTATACTTCTTTACTTTATATCAGAGGTTCCCAAACTTATTTTGTCAAACGCCCACTTTAAAAAATCAGTTATTTTGTAGCGCCCCCCATTTTTTTCACCATAAAAACCTGAATCACATTTTTGTCTTGCCTGTAGTTTAATTCAACCTTTATTCTAAACTAGACTTTTTTACAAGAGAGAGCAATAATAATACATACACCAGTACATTAGAGTATCTTTTATAAAAAAATAACAACAATCAACATTGGGGACCTCCCCTGCGAAACTTTAAAACACGAAATTTTTTCTATGTTTGACTCCTTTAACGATATAAATAGCGTTGTGCACGCATTAAAATAATAAATATTAATTACATTTTTAGTTTATATTTGTACAATAAAAAAGGATATAAACATGAACTAATAAATGGATGTTGTGTAGTGAGAGGATTTTAATTTCAGTGAATTTTAAAATATGAAATAGCTGAAGTTATAAATCACTCATTGCTTAAATCACATCAGCGCCCCCAACTTTATTCTGGGCCCGTTAAAGCCTCCAGCGCCCACAAGGGGGCGTTATCGCCCACTTTGGGAAAGACTGCTTTATATTATAAAGAAAGAAAGATTTGATTGTTTGTTTGTTTGCTTTGGATATGCTCCGAAACTACTAGACCGATATAAAAAATTATTTCACCTTTGAGAAGCTACACTATCCCCGAATGACATAGGCTATATTAAATTGTCAAAAATATTAGGGATCCTTACTTAAACTCCAATAATGTAATCCGATATGTGAAAAAATGGACCCATTTGCGTGTGCTGCGAAAACTATTACAATATGCTAACTTTCTTTTTAATTTTTGTTATTCTTTAACGCGATAAAAATATGGGGGTATGTGAGTGAATGTGGTGTGTGTTACAATTTATAATTTTAGAAATACTATATGGTGCGATTCCGCCACCAGTTAGTTCATGCAAACTATTGCCGGCCGGCGGCGCCAACCCACTACTGTTAGTCCCAGCATACCTGACTCCCACTTATTCGTATGTAACAATCTAATATATAAAATTCTCGTGTCACAGTTTTCGTTGCCATACTCCTCCGAAACGGCTTGACCGATTTTGATGAAATTTTTTGTGCTTATCCGGTATCTGTGAGAATCGGCCAACATCTATTTTTCATCCCCCTAAATGTTAGGGGTAGTCCACCCCTAAATTTTTGTTTTATTTTTTAGACAAAAATTATTTATCTGGCAAAACAACGTTTGCCGGGTCAGCTAGTTGTTATTTATATTTTTTGCATACAAATTGTAGCCTATGTCACCCGAACAATAATGATTAATCGATTGACGTATCATTTATGAAAATTGGACCAGCGATTCGCATGCTACGGTGGAACAGACATACTCCCACATACATACATATACATAGACTGCTAAAATCATTACCCTTCCACTTAACTTTGCCTTAGTCGGGTAATGAGGGCGCCACTTCTGTCTTAGCCTTCTTGTACTTTTTTATCGTACAATAGTGATATTTTTTAATTTCTTTACAAAACTAAATTTCAAAATTAGAAAGTCCTTGTCATTGTAACGTTTTTATCGAGTCATGTTTTGTAAGAGCAAGTCTATCACAAACTACTGAAAGGAGAGAAAAGTCTCGCTACTACTGCATAGGAAAGTTTGTATGGACTGATGTTATGTATGTATATTTGTTAACACACTCGCTAAGACGGCCCTGAACTGACAGGTGAGAAATTTTGGCATGTAGATATTAGTGATGACTTACTTTTCATCAGAGAAAAATTATAATTAAATCTGGTTGGTCCGTGCGGCTTAAGTTTGCGTATATAACTCTGCTGGAAACCATTTTGTTTTCGGCCTATAGAATAGGAAGACGTGGAGTGGCCACGTCTTTCCATGATGTTGTAGAAGGTGATGTAGGAAATACAAGCTAAACAAAGCTTATAAACATCAATAAGACCCTCCCAACCTGTCTGGCAAGGGCGGAGAGTGTAGGTCAAATCTGCTGGCTACTCTGGCCAAGTATGCGGTTCTAGCTGTAGTACAGAGAGGATCGTGCTTCTACATTGGAAGCTATAAAGACCTGATGGTGATGAACTCGTTCTAAATATATAAATATATATATGGACAAAACCCTCAGATTGAGCTAGCCCCAAAGTAAGTTCAGGGCTTGTGTTATACGATACTAACTCAACGTTACTATGTTTTATAAGAAATAAAAATACAAGATTACTTTTAAAACACCAGCATCCTTTTTGGAGAAAGTTCTGTCCATGATACTGAGCTACTTTCCATAAAAACTATTATCGAAAAACGAAACAAAATTTTCGATTTTTCATACAAATTAGCGCTCAGCCAAATGGATTTTGTATGAAAAATCGAAATTTTTGTTTCGTTTTTCCATAATTGCGTATATGGAAGTGGAAGAATTTTATGGAACTTCATTATCATGAACTGAAATGTTGCTGGTGTTTTAAAAGTAACCCTGTATAGATAAACATCCAAGAACCAGGTCAATCTAAAAAGGTAATTTTCCACCTTGACCTGACAGGGATGGAACTTCACAGACTTCACATGTTTTTCTCTCTACTCTCCATACTTTGTGCGTCTATTGAGTGTCGGATCGAGTGATTTATGCTGATCGCAAGTGATGAATAGTTCATAGCGCGGAAAAAGTTCACACTCACACTACTCAGTAGATTACCGACGAATAGCCATACAGAAAATCGATCCATTTTTCAAGAGATATTCACTACAAGATTTTCTTTAAAACAGGATTCAAAATAGTGATGAGATGCTAGCCCCCATCGCCCATTGGAATCAATCTAATTCTCTCCTATTTCTTTATATAGATTTTAAGTAGATGGTCCATATTTTCTGTTTGTCCCCATGGCACATGTACTACTACTTCTACAGACGAAACTATACATAATTAGAAGCACACGTCAATGAGTGTGTGTTTGTCCGCCACCCGAAATGGTGAGATTGGAGGAGAGGTGCGGGGACGGGGAACGCGGACGCATATTATTGCGCTCGACCCTAGGAGTTTCCGTTCTTTAAGGCAGCCCTTCCCGACGGCTCTGTCGTCAACGCGAGCATAGTTCGAAAAGCTTGCTTTTTCATCCAGGGCAATGCTAAAAAAATGCAAACCTAAAAGAGAGAGATAGCACCAAAGGGCACGGTTTGCACTGTATTGAATGAAATTAGTATTATTATATTAACTATCCATTGAACGAATATCAACTATTCATAGGTTCCAGGATATACGTTTTTGTCAGTAAGCTTTACAAGTTTTTGGAATAAATATTTTTTATTTAAAATGTTCATTACATTTGCTGCGAGGTTTCAATCGTTTTTTTTTTTTTACAATTTATGAGTACTTTATGAACGGTCGAAGTTTAGGTAAAATTTGTGCAAAAAAGCAAATTTTTGGAGGCGTATAATGAACTTGTTTTTCCAAATATTATTTTTTTATTTCGATAGAAACCTAGAAATAGTGCACAAGATATCTGTTAGTTCAAAATTCAGAAGAAAGATCAGTTACAACGCCATAATTACGTACAAGCGTTTGTATGAAAAGTAAGACGGGAAGGCTGCTCTTAAGTAATAATACTCTTATTAATCTTGTGCGCATGGTTCACAGGGAAAATGCTCTAGAAATATAGATAAATAAAAGTTTTACTGTGTTTTGTCTAACACACATTACTCCGCATAAGTCATCCATTTGTTAAAAGTACGTTTTTACTTTGGAACAGTCAAGTGTAATAAATAAATACATAAGTATTTTCTTTTCTCGTAAACAAGGATGCTATAAGACACAATAAAGGATCAAACTTATCACTTGTCAAAATAGTCCACCATTCGCTGGAATCTCATATGGCTTGCTCTTATGGGGTAAAGCGGCTAACATACATGCTATCTCTGTGCTACAAAAGAGAGCAATTCGGTCGATCTACGGACTAAAATCACGCGATTCCTTAAGAGAGTTATTTAAATCTATAAATATTCTTACTGTGACATCTCAATTTATTTACGAAAATCTTCTATTTGTTAAATCTAGGTTAAATAATTTCAAGAAAAATAGTGATGTTCACAGTTATAATACTCGCAACAAAAATCAGCTTCATACGCCTAAATTTCGACTTGCTAAAACTAGAAAGTCACTCTTAGATCTAGGTATAACATTATTTAATAAACTTCCCGAAGCGATCGTTAACCTACCAATGGCAAAATTTAAAACACATGTTAAAAAAGTTTTATTGAACAATGCATACTATACTATCAATGATTATTTAAGAGATAAAAACGCGTGGATACTTCCTAAACATTTTCCATTACACTCCACACATGAAACATAAATAGCTGCATTTTCTGTTACCATAATAAGCTTACTGTAAAAACATGTAAATGCTCTGCGATCAATAAGTGACCAACATATAATTAATATTTTCTCTTGACAAGGTCTGCGAGTTCGGGTTTTTCATGCTCACTAAAATGTCCAATCCGGTGGTGGCGTCGCTGGTCGGGTCGTTGGATTCCCTCTAATATGGTTGAGTTTAACGATGGCTGATCCGTGCGTCAACTCGTGAACGGGTGCTGCCGGGAGGGACTGGTCAGCTCGGCTTCGCTTTTTTTGACTACTTAATATTTTTTATTACGCAATTTATGTTAGTTTACTTGTTCGCAAGCATAACATGTTATAATGTGTCAACATTGTATTATATTATAAGTATTTATTAATTAAAAGACAATTATAATAATATGACAAAGCCCTTCTGGCGAGTAGGCGACCAATACTGTGAAAATGAGTTTCTTTCGGCGTTTCTTCTCAGCAGTGGTCGTTACGAAGCGCTGGTATCGGTAGCTTTTCTTTAAAAAATAAATTAAATTTTAATATACTTTACACGTAACATAAATTATACTTATTGACGTGTAAAAGTGCCTGTAAAGGTCTAATTACTGAATAAACATTTGAATCTTTGAATCTTTGAATCTTTGAATCCGATACTCCGAATCACAAATGGCGGCGATAAATCAAATTGTTTCAGCCGGTGCGAAACATTTGTGACACATTGGGATATCTTCAATCAAAGATCGCTGAGATTGCAATACAACTTACTACACATAAAAGCAAATCTTTTTTCAGTGCAAGTGTATGGAAAAAGACGCACACAATGATAAAAATGACGAATGATGGATGATGGATGACGGATTCAAAATAGTGATTTGAATCAGATTAAATCTGATTTACCTTTGATTAGATTTGACGATCCATGCGGGAGTAGTCTTATTCGCTACTTCTGCTATAAAACTACAGGAAATGTTAAAAAACCTTTGCCTGACAAGCCTTCGGGTTGGCCTTCGGATGAATATGTCAAATACCAAACTCATGACCAATGACAACGAAGTGAATATTGAGGGGAAAGATATTGCATATATCCTGGAGTATGTTAACTTGGGCCAAATAGACACTTTCCAGGATCGACGAGACAAAGAAGTCAATCGTCGTGTCCAAAACTCCAAAATGGCTGGAAGAGCTTATTGGTAAAAAAGGACTACATAAAAAGCGATCTTCAACTGAGTCTTAAACGAAAGCTTACGGGCATGTGCATACTTCCCATCCTCACATACGGTGTCCAAACATGGTTTTTGATAGACATCCAAAAGCGCAAACTGAAGGTTTGCCAACGCGACATGGAACGGAGTATGCTTGAGGTTAAATTAATAGATAAATTACGAAACACCACTCTCCGCTAACAGAATAGCGTCGTCGACGTAGTCACTAGGGTGGCTAACTTGAAATGGGACTGTGCCGGTCATGTTACCTGAAGTGCGATTCTGAAACGCGGAGTCACCTAAACGTATGGTTTTTGTATGGCAAAACCATTCTTTTAGGTGACTACGCGTTTCAGAAATCACACTTCTGAATGCTTGATGATCGATGTGCGAAAATAGCTACCGACTGGACGCCTAACGAAAGATGGGGACTAGGGCATTCTAGGTCTAGATGGTGGGACGGAATAAACAAATACTGAAGCGACTAGAAGATAAAAGCTTTATACCGACAGACATAAAAAAGAGCAAAAGGCCTTTGCCCAACATTGGGACAGAAATGGCTTGTTATCATATAATAATGCGGGAAGAGGAGAAGCTGGAAAATTCTACATTTTTACTTTTCTTACACGAAAGAAGACAACTAAATAAAATCGGCAAGTGCGAGTCGAACTGGCTCACGAAGGGTTCCATACTATTATCTATAAAATATCTTGTTTGTTCTATGGGAGCCCCCTCTTAAATATTTATTTCATTCTGTTTTTAGTATTTATTGTTACGGCGGCAACAGAAATACGATCAGTGTGTAAAAATTTCAACTGTTTATCTATCAGGTTCATGCGATACAGCCTGGTGAGAGACAGACAAACAGACAGATGGACGGCGGAGTCTTGGTAATAGGGTCTCGTTTCACCCTTTGGGTGCGGAGCCTTAAAAAGGATCAAAACTATCACTTGTCAAAATAGTCTACCATTCGCTGAAATCCGATACTCCGAATCACAAATGGCGGCCATAAATCAAATTGTTTCAACCGGTGCGAAATATTTGTGACAGATCGGGATATCTTTAATCAAAGATCGCTGAGAGTGCATTACTTTTGCCTACTCAGTCCAGATCTTAGATACATACATACAAACTATCACGTGTACATCTCTAACGGGGCAGACAGAGCATTTTAAGCTCTAAGCAGACAGAGCCCAGGGCTGCAAACAGGGAGAGGAGTAAAAAAATTCGGTAAAGATAAAAAAATACTGGTATCGATATTTTTCCATCGATAAATCGATACCTGATATCGGTATTTCCAGCGATATTTTTTATCGGTTTATCGATACAAATATCGTTGTTGATATCTAAATAATCTATTTTATTTTGGAAATTGCAATAAAAGCAATCTTACTATTCAAGGAGTTGGCCTTAATTTATTACGTCTCCAACAATATAATACCAGTATTTAGTATCGTAATTTTTTTCGATATATCTATAAAATACTGGTAGCGGGCATCGATATATCGATACAAAATATCGATATTCCTGTCCCTGGCTGAAAGACTCAAAAGCCACTTTTAGCGTAATGATAAGATGGGAAAGCAATCTATACAATGTCCTTTTTAATTAAGTACAAATATTTTAAGAGGTGATTCGGTCCATCATTTTGAACAACTTTTCCCAATAAATATATATCGAAATACGAAAAATTTTTTTGCATTTTTCATAGTAACGATATCACGTGAATACTTCGATCTGTATGAGAACCTAAATATTTTTTTTCGTATTTTGATATACATTTATTGGGAAATTAATAAAAACCCCTTAAAATATTTGTACTTAATTAAAAAGGACATTGTATAGTGATGGGTTGCGAGCCATATCGCTTTTTAACATGATTTACAATATCGCCCATTCCCTCGATCAGCTTTTACTATCTGCGTGGGTAGAGAAGCAGCAGGTACGGTACCTTGTGAGTTTTTTTTTCTCTCAGACCAGTATGGAAAAAAAAAACAACCTCTTGTCATATAGTAGAAACTGCATCTTACGTATATTGGAACCTCTATTTTCTGGCACTTACCTGAAAAAGAATAAAAACACGTTATTTACATGTTGGTATCAAGTTCATATCTCAAAATTCAAATGCACAAATTCAATTTTTTTTCTCTCATGTTCTCAGTATTGGTCGTCTACTCGTATTTGCCGGATGGGCTTTGCCTTATTATTATTACTTCTGTTTTTTGATTAATAAATAATTATAATATATGATACAATGTTGACACATTATAACAAATAACGCTTGCGAACGAGTTAACAAACATATATTACGTATTAATAAATACTAAGTAGTGAAAAAAGTACCCAGCGGAGGAATACTGCCAGCATTTTAGACTTATTGCTTCGACGTGGCGCTTGAGAAAAAAAAAATATTTATAAGTTTATTTACTATCAAATGCTTTTTTAAATTCGTCTGTCATCAGTTTTGGCCGCATACACAAACGAAAAGCAGAATTTATTAAAAACCTCCTACTTTTTTTGAAGCCGCCTGAAAACAGGCAAAAGAAAGCCTTTTTCAACTACCCATATATTTTTTTCTTTTCTTTAGTTTGTTTAACAAAACGACTGTTAGTAGTTCAGTGGTCGTTTTCAAATAACTCCCGCCAAGTTTTTATTACGCGAGAAAGTTTGGCTAAGCTCCAAAAGTCAAGAAGCAGTGAATTGAAGCTTTGAAACTCAATTTAAGTTGCAGCAAGTTCAGAGAAAAAACAAAAAAAAAAATACAAGAAGTATGTGTGATGGATTAGGTACGGATCCCTTGAAACAATATAAACTAAAAAAAATATTAAAAAAAAACTCTAATACATTACCAAAGAGGTTTGTCGTGAGGTAGGCAATTGGTTTATAAAACTAAAATAAATAATAAAATAAAACATACCTAAATCGTTTAAGCATGATTATATTAATTATTGTGTAGTAATTAACATAATTAAATCTAAATTAAAACGTAAAACAAAAAAAAAAAGAAATTAAATTTGAAATACCAAATTTTTTTACCAAATTATTTGAATAATCAAATGCATCTGATCGAGGCAAAGTACCCAGAATACTGGCAGCGTTAAAACTGTCCATGTTTCTTCTCGATTTCGTATGATTTTCGGCTCCCTTAGGTAACCATTGACATGTATGATTGTTTTATTTTTCATTAACCTTTTGTCCCACAGTTGGGCAAAGGTCTCCCATCTTATACATTTGAGGGGAGGTTTGGACCATAACCCGCCGCCACAGAGTAAGTACTAGCACTCACGAACAGAAGTCTTACTCAGAAAAAATTAAAAGAAATATCTACTTAGGTATTGTAGTTAGCACTATGGTTTAATTTAGCTCGCGTCAACACACCTCACTTCTTCGTTTAGATACCTAGACATCCATTGCGAGCCAATTCTTATTACTCTGGACAAACGATTTACGTAACTGAATTTTCAGTCCAGTACAAATTGGCGGGTGTTTGCATTTTGCCAGAGCCTCGTTCTTTAATCAGTAGGGTTTACCACGAGCAGATGAGGCTGGCTTGGGTTTCTGATGCAAGATGGTGGGCGGAACCCCTTACTATCCTTACTTACCCCTTACTACAAAGCGACACAAATAAGTTAAATAAAAATGGCGGACTTTAAAGCATTTTTGTATAATTCCCGGCACGTAGGTTGAACCAAAATGGCGATTATCGGCGCAGGTACAAATAATGCACCGACGACCGCCATTTCGGCTCAATTTACGTGTCGGGAATTTGTACAGAAATGCTTTGAAGTCCGCCATTTTTGTTCAACTTATTTGTGTCACATTGTATATACATGTTTGATTATATATTTCACTTATAAAGCGGAGAAGCTTATAAGAATGCACCCAGGAACGCGTTATGATGCTGACATTTTGAGTTTGGTGTCCAATGGTGGTTTTATATAATGAATTTATTTTAATAAATAAATTGTGGAACTCGTTTATTCGCCGAATGTTCATTTGATTTTCTATTGCCATTACGAGCCGAGCACACGCTCAATGAATTCATATTTCATAAAATATAAGACATAAATTTAATCTTATCAGAACTAAGATACTTAGCGAAAGAATTTCTTGAATTCTCTGAATTATTCCCCGAAGAAAAAGTAAGCCTCTGACTTAGTATAATCTGCTTTAATACTTATTTAATTATTTCCATTCGCACCTGAGTTAGACGCCGTACTACGCTTGGCTGTGACTTGGCTTTCAAATTTTTCACTCAAACTTACATTCGAAAAATCCTTTATAATTCTATAAAGAGCATTTGAGAAGATGATAAGACTATTGTCAAAATCTCCTTAACACTCCGTTACCCGCGCGTTCTGCTATTATAGAACAAGCTTGCGTTTTCGGTAATAATAACTCAAATTGAGGGTAGATTGCACACAAACTCACAGTATTATACCGCTACAAACTGTTGAACACAATCAGGGGCTATGCAGCTTGCAAAGCGAACACACTTGTGAGAAATCGGACTGCAAAACATAAATAAATATAAGTAAATATATGTAGGGACACAAAACACTGATTGAGCTAGCCCCAAAGTAAGTTCGAGACTTGTGTTATGGGATACTAACTCAACGAAACTATATTATTTCACATATACATATATAGATAAACATCCAAGACCCAGGACAATTTGAAAAAGGCCATTTTCCAACTTGCCCTGACCGGGGATCGAACCCAGGACCTCTGGGTGGCGGATTAGCATGGTGACCACTACGCCAAGGAGGTCGTCAGTAAATAACAGCAAAAACACGAAAAAAAAAATTCCGTACAAAAGTGTGCAGCCGCCCGGGCAACTCGTATAAGAATGTCGAATTTTTTTATTATTTGGTTGTTATTTTAATTTTATTATACTAAAGTGATGTAGAATAGCCCGTGGATCAATTTATTACGGGTATATCACTTCCACGTCGTATACAGGGTGACTACCAGCCAAATTTTTGAAACAAGTCCTGTCCATGATATGAAATGAAATTTATTTGTATAAGTGACGTAAACGACAATTCATTACAAGCTGTACATAGGAAGGGGTAACGGTCAGTTTGACTGGTGACAAGATAAGGCAAAAAGGATGTCCTTTTTTTGCACAAATGGCCAACCTATACCACTCACCCCACGCGGATGGGGAGTGGTAGTGTTGTGCCTCTATTTGTCTTTACCACTATTTGTCTTTGACGTCCTCCGTGGCGTAGTGGTTACCATGCTAGTCCGCCACCCAGAGGTTCCGGGTTCGATCCCCGGTCAGGGCAATTTGGAAAATGGCCTTTTCCAATTCGTCCTGGGTCTTGGGTGTTTATCTATACATGTGTTCATTATAAAATATAGTATCGTTGAGTTAGTATCCCAAAACACAAGTCTCGAACTGTGTAATTTTTCAGTAAAAAAAAAAACAAAAACAATATTGGTGTTATAAGTAAATTGTATCAGGATCGTACACTTGCTGTTTCCAGCATGCATAAATATAATATGTTTTTGCAACAGCCAAAATAGTACCTAGGCAAATAAAAGCCAGGCTAATACAGTCCAGTGCCAGTTATATGTATTTAGAAAATTTACGGACTAAAATTTGTTACAATTAAATTTTAAATGTATATAGAAAGGGATACTTAACTTCTTTCCAGAAAAACAACTTAAACTAAAAATAAACATAGACTCAACTTGTATTTATCAACTTTACCAAAAACTAGTCTCTAAAGCTTCGAAAGCTGCGGCCTTATCTCGAGCGCCTATTTGTCTGAACTAACAAACTTTTATATATTGTCAGCCTTGTTTATGGCCATGTTTACCCGCCACCGTGTCTAATGACTCAAACAGCGCCGTAAACAGAGCAAATTGACTCTCGGCTAATATAAAATAAGTTACGTAAGGTAGGTGAGTGGAACCTACCTTCTTAGGGCTATGATTGCGACTATGATACCTAATATTGTTATATAAAACAAATCTGATTGCACACCCATTGATTCATCATCATCATTTCAGCCGCGTAACGTCCACTTCTGGACATAGGCCTCTCCCAAAGATTTCCGAAACGACCGATCAAGAGCGGCTTGCTTCCAGCGCTTTTCAATACTCAATATTTTATTGCAAACCATAAAGTACATGAGATGTTATCAATACAATATAAGATCATTTATGGACCCTGTCGGGCACAGCAATTTGGTTGTACAAGGGGAGATCGCACTCAAACGTTAAAATAAGGTTAGTAGGCTTTCCAGCGACCTTGATCAGGTCGTCAGACCACCTTGTGGGTGGGTGTACGTGGTCGCCAATCGAGAACCTTTTTGCCTCATCGGCCATCGGTTCGTCGTGCTATGTGTCCCGCCCACTGCCACTTAACGAACTAATCCGCTGGGCTATGTCAGTGGCTTTTGTTCTCCTACGAATTTCTTCATTTCTGATTCGATCACGTAGGGCAAACAGTAGGGTCGTAAACACCGAGCATAGCCCTCTCCATAGCGCGTCGGGAGACCTTGAGCCTTCTTATGAGATCCATAGTAAGGGACCACGCCTCAGAGCCATAAGTCATCACTAGTAACACACATTGATTAAACACTTTCGTCTTGAGGCACTGAGGTATTTTGGACGAGAAGACACTGCGTACCTTCCCGATACTGTATTATATAACAAATACATATACAACTTGTAACGGAAAGGGGGTAAACATACTAATCAATGTGAACAACTTTTACTATGGGACCATAACTGAAATGATAAAAAAAACAAATCTGCACCTCCATACATTTTGGCACGGCAGTACCTACCGTGCCAAAATGTATTGGAGGTGCAATTTAATTTTGTATGGAGGTGAAGAATTTTTTTTACGATTTCAGTGAGGGTCCCATGATAAAAGTTACGGTTACATGAAAAGCTTTGGGTTATTCTTAATAACTTATGGATCTGAAAAGTGAAACGTGGTCCCTTACTATGGGTCTCATAAGAAGGCTCAAAGTCACTCAGCGCGCTATGGAGAGAGCAATGCTCGGTGTTTCTTTACGTGATCGAATCAGAAATGAGGAAATTCGTAGAAGAACAAAAGTCACTGACATAGCCCAGCGGATTAGTTCGTTGAAGTAGCAGTGCCCGATGGCCGATGGGGCAAAAAGGTTCTCGAATGGCGACCGCGTACTGGCAAGCGTAGCTTAGGACACCCACAAGGTGGTCAGACGATCTGACCAAGGTCGCTGGAAAGCGCTGCATGCAGGCTGCTCTTGATCGGTCATTTTGGAAATTCTTGGGAGAGGCCTTTGTCCAGCAGTGGACGTTATGCGGCTGAAATGATGGTGATGATTCTTAATAAGTCACATTAAATTTCTACATAGAAAAAAAATAAAAAATGTGTTAAAAACGAAGTAGTTTTAAGACATTTTAGATAAAATTATTAGTATTATGGGACTTAATGCGATTCATATAATTTTAACCAGATATTTCGACGACCGTTCTGCCGTCATGTTTGCTGGCAGACTGAGAGACTGCGATGGATGTTCGGCTGTTTTTTTGACACGGCACTGACGGTGTCCGTTCGGAAATTGTTTTTTGTTGTTCGCACATTCTATTTACAAAGCTCAATCACAGGATTACACGTCTCAGACAACTTGATGCCATGATCTCGATTGAAATCGGGATGTTTCTTAATAGGCATGACGAGTGTAAAAATATTTTTAGCCCATCGGTTAGATTATTAAAAAATATTGTAAACGTATTTTTTCTTTTCTCTGAGAAACAAAAAATTACAAAGATACAACGCATTGAAATTTCGCATGACGTCACGGCTACGTACGATTTTTACATAGAAGTGACGTCGCAAGCCCCCACTCCGGAACTTTGATGCTTCGTATATTCGTGAATTTTTTACTTTTTTGGCAAACAAAATAATATGGGTCCATTATTTTTGGATAACCTAAAAGACGGACTACTTACAATAATACTTTTCTAACCCTGTCGTCACCCCTCTTTCAATCGCCTCTCTAACTGAACGTAGTATCAAATGTCACGAGACTTTTTTGTTATTCTTATTAAGACGCAACTTTTTCAACTGAACAACTTTTTTATACGATTGACTTGAACGTGTTTATAGTCGGCAATGCGCCCAAAAACAGTCTTTCCTCTTAGGCTTGGCTCAAGCGGGCCACCACATTACGCGGTTACTGACCACTTTTCTACAAATTTAGTGGCCGCCATAAAACAAAATGGAGTCCATACAAAATGTATGAAAACAACAGGAAAATGGTTTAAACAGTTGCTGGTAAATTGAATCAATATAAAGTATGTGTTTTGAATTTGAATGAATAATAAATATTAATGTTGTATAAAAATAAAGCCTCAAAAAAGGCATCGTTGGTCACGAACTCGCTGACGTAATAAATCCGTGACGTCACAAAGCTACAAAGCCGAGCCAGGGTCCGATCAAATCTTTATTCCACTTAAAACAACAGGAACAACGGATATCGAATTCTCGACGTCTCAAGTTATTTTTAAAGACTCGTGTTCTGTATTGAAGTTGATTAATGATAGCTTTTGTACGAAATTCCGTTAAATATATTTTGTAAATGAAATTTTAAATTTGGCTGAAAAAGTGATTTGCAAATTCTCAATTAGAAAAAGGGAATTAATATTTTTAGATTTTTTTTTACGTTCATAAAACTGACATTACACAGTTACTTTATATAGGTATGTTAGATATTAAGAAAGGTGTGAAAGTGCAAAGTCTTCTCGATGTGAACACAACATGCATAATATACAAAAACCTATATAAGTAAAACAAATATACCTACACCGAAACATGAACTAATTATACATCATTCAAAGCATATTATTTTTGATGGAATTGGCCGATGCACTAAATATGTTGTTTCTATGGCGTTGGGTATATATATATATATATACCCAACGAATGGAGGGCCTAAGAGTAGGCAAAACAAGAGTTGCCAGTAGGCACACGGAGATGGCAGCACATACGACTCACAAAAAAAGTGACAAGGAAAGAGTTGAATATGCTTCAAAATATTTAATGCATTTCTTTATTTGCATTTGCTTTACATGCATTTTATTTCAAAGTACATACTTTTCGTTAGGTGTTTTCGGTCTCTATCGCACCTCGCGACACGTGATTTAGACAGCAATAGATTTTACATATACCTCTTTTTAAATTCTTTCGACCTAAGCCCTTCCCGGCCGCTCTATCGTCAACGCTAGCATAGTTTAAAAAGCTTGTTGTTTCATCCAGGGTAACGCTAGAAAAAGAGGCAATGCAAAATGAAAGAGATAGCGCTCGAGGGGTCGGCTTGCATTGTATTGAATGAAATTAATATTATTATTAACTATCTATTGAACGAATATTTACTAAAATAACGATACTATTCATAGTGTACGGAAATTTCATAAAACTTGCAAAATTTAAAATTCAAATGTTTATTCAGTAATTAGACCTTTACAGGCACTTTTACACGTCAATAAATATAATTTACATTACGTGTAGTTTATATTGAATCATGTATGAGCGAAAAGTAAGGCGGGTTTCCGCTCTTAATAAGGGTAGCAAAATAGATTTACAACATTTGTGTTAAAATCATGTTCTTAAAAGGAATTCTTTCTAAATTACACCTACATTTCCATCCAACAAACAATGAGTATTTTACCGGACAACAACCCATAATGTACTAAAACCCGAACTAGAGTTTAAAACTCATTACCTCTGCGGTTAATCTCATGTGCCGCTCCGACGCCTTCCAGTTCCATTGTTAGTTACTAACAGCTATAGATAAAATCTGAAATATTTATATATTCTGGTCTGATTACAGTTACCTTATCATCATCATCTCAGACTTCAAGCCAGCATTTTTGGCTCTAGTCTTTTTCAGTTTGTCTGCTATCATGGACCGCGTGAACAACACCCGCATTCGCGACAGCGTTCTTCTGCCTAAAGCTGATTTCAAAGCTTTTCTTCTACATTTCGTGAAAACAAAAAAAATAAATAAATGGGTTTGTTGATTGATACAAACTTTTCATAAGTATTTTCGGTCCGAGCTGCAGTTGCCTCTATCACACATCGTGATAGGTGATTCAGACACAGCTAGACAGTAACGGATTTTACAAATACATATTTTTGGTTTGGTTGGTTTGGTCAATAAAAGCATGTAAAAGGAATCCTTCCTATTGTAAATTACACCTACATTTCCAAAGAGCAATAAGTATTTTACCGGGCAACAACCCATAATGTACTAAAACCCAAACAAACGGCGAGAGTTTAAAACTCATTACCTCTGCGGTTAATCTCATGTGCCGCTCCGATGCCTTCCAATTCTATTGTAAGTTACTAACAGCTATATATACAATCTGATATATTTATATATTCTGGTCTGATTACAGTTACCTCATCATCATTATCTCAGACGTCAAGCCAGCATTTATTAGCTCTAGAGTCTCTTGCAGTTTGTGTGCTATGTCATGTACCGCATGAAGAAAACCCGCATTCGCGGCAGCGTTCATCTGCCTAAAGCTCGTTTCACAGCTGTATGGTAGACTCGTACGGTTCGACCGAAATACGGGCGGCCCGTAAGGAAAGCACCCGCAGTGCTTTGAAACGAGAGTTTAGTACGATTAAGCGGGTAGCGTTGTACGGGCTCTACTGCGTGTTCCGTACGGAATGATCTGCGTCGCTGTGAAATTATGTTCTAGCGCTTCACGTGTGTCTTCGCTTCAGGAACTCAGACGGATTCCCCGCATAGCTGTGAAACCAGCCTAAAATGCTCTTTTAGTTGGTCTTCTATGTCATGGACCACGTAAACAACACCCGCATTCGCGGCAACGTTCATCTGCCTAAAGCTCGTTTCACACCTGTGCGGGAGACCAGTACGGTTTGGTAGTAATACGGGCCATCCGTACGGAAATCACCCGCAATGCGCTGAAACGAGAGTTTAGTACGAATAACCGGAGCGTGTTTCGTACGCGCGCTGTGAAACTTCGGCTCTGGGAATACGAATCTTAACCGCATACCTTCAGAGCTATGTGAAAGATTCGTATTCCAGAGCCAACCAGACTAAAAAGTGCGGGTGTTTCTCTTTGCGAGACTCTTCCCAACCTTAAATGTATTGAAATATTTTCACACCCATATTGAGTAAGTTTATTTCCCCAGCTAATTAAAAATCTCCCGACTTTTAAAAATTCACCCCCCATAACTTTTGAATCGCTGAACCGATTTCCATAAAACATAGCTAAAATCATCTCAATCAAGTTAGCTTTCAAACAATAAAACCGTATCAAAATCGGCCTATTCGCTTAGGCGCTACGATGCCACAGGCGACATACAGACATGACAAACTTTTACTACCTATATTTTTCGGCGGGGATTAAAAAATCTCACGTTTTTATTATTCTTAGGTATAGGAAAAAGCATGACAGAAACTTATTGCATAGACACCTATATTGAACAACCGTTTTTCAACTTTTATTTCTCTGCCAATGCATTTACCGACGAACAATTGTTCTGTGCACTGCTCGACGACATTTCCATACGATTGACCGAAGATTGTTTTCTTCTTGGCGAGTCAGAATGGCGTTTTATATGATTGTTTTTATAATATGCTGTCAATTGTTCATGTTTACCGTACTTTTGCCCGAAAAGCGTAGGTACCCGTTTGAGAGAGAGAGTTAAAGACTGTTTTGGAGATTCCAAGTTGCTATATTTAAATTATGCGAATGTGTGAGTTGAGGATAGATAAACCATCGTTCCGCGGAAAGAAACGATAAAAATACAGCTTCTTTATCGCCTACAACGTATACGTCACGGGTATTAAAATACTTTATACTTTATAGCCTTAACAAGGTTTATGGGCACATTTCAGATAAAATATATCATGATTTTCCGTTTACTAAGTATCTTGCAAAATTAAGGGGTTAATGGGCAAAATATTTACACAATATTAATATTTTTAACCGACAAAAAAGAGGGTGTTATAAGTTTAACGCTAATGTGTGTATGTCTGTCTGTGGCGTTGTAGCGCTTGAGCGAATAGACCAATTTTGATGCGGCTTTTTTACATGAAAGCAAGTTCTTGCGGTGGTTCTTAACTATGTTTGAGGGAAATCGATTCAGCCGCTTAAAAGTTGTTGGGGTTACAGCTTGAAAGTCAGGACTTTCTCTAAAATATTAAAGATGGCGCTATAATTGCGGAACTAGTTAGTAGTTCCGCTATTCATCACTAGATGGCCTTCTTGTTTTTTCGGTCGCGGGTTTTTTTAATTTGATTCTTAATTTATTTTATTTTCTGAAAAGTCTCGTTGCTATCCACTCATAAATGAGTCTATGTCACTTAACTGTTCATATTACATAAACAGAACAACAGGCAAACTTAACTTAAAATCAGATTAATCAGAATTACAGATTATGTATGTTTGGGGATACATGAATATTTCGGGGTCCAGTGCTGACCCCATTTAAAATTAATTAAGAAAACGGATATATCATTTAAAATTTTGTCTTAAGCAAGTCCTAGATAACCCTTCAAACTATTTTAAGAACAACTGTTAAAGTTTAAAGAGAGAACGTAAGCTTTTCTACGCACATTGCCAAAAAACGGTCACTTTTGGCTAATGTGCGTAGAAAAGCTTCACGTTCTCATTTTAAACTGCAAAGATATATACTGCATAAAATAGTTTGAAGGATTATCTAGGACTTGATCAAGACAAAATTTTAAATGATATCTCCGTTTCCGTTCATATAATTTATTTCCAATGGGGGCAACACTGGACCCCAAAAATGTCATGTAACCCTTTAAGTAGCTCCTTTTCTTATCTTATTAGTAGTTTAGGCCCTGCCTAAACTACAGCCTGCTCATCGAACGCGATCAGAACACACACTCACTCACATAACAAGTTTCCATTATTACCATTCACCAAGATATGAACCAACGCCATCTATTAACCAAAATATGAACCAACGTTTCTTCATCCAAATATTGCCTGACTAGGTACGTACTTTATCATGTTTATATACTTAACAGAGCCTAGGGCCATAAGATCCAAAGACTACGCTTAGCGTGATGGTGGCCGTGAAGATTAAAAATTATATTTCAAACTTTAAAATTCTAATGTTTATTTAGTAATTAGACCTTTACAGGCACTTTTACACGTCCAAAAGTACCTCTTATTTACATTACGTGTGATTGATATTAAAAGTTTATTTTAAAAAAATGTTAATTTATTTAAGAAGTTAATTTATTGTAACGGCCACTGTTGAGAAGTAACGCCGAAAGGAACTCATTTTCACAGTATTGGAGGTCTACGCCTACTCGCCAGAAGGGCTCTGACATATTATTATTGTATTTTAATTCATAAATACTTATAATATAATACAATGTTGATGCATTATAAGTTAACGTTTAATGATTGCGAACGAGCGTAATAAGAAATTCAAAGTAGGTTTGAAAACTTTTATGAATATGGGGGTTAGAACTAAGTGGAAATTTTACTGTATTAAAAGTTATCAAGCTGAAAGTCTCACGAGAAAGTTTTCAAAATTTCCTTGATAGTCGAGAACAAGGATTTTATGTAAAAAAAAAAAAATATTGTATACAATATTTTTACTCTCCCATACAAATTGACCGATTAGCTGATTGATCCAACTTTGTATAAAGAGCTTTTTTTTTTTTCATTTTAGGCTTTCATACCCAAAGGGTAAAAATGAGACCCGATAGGGTTTTTTTACCTTTTGGTATTAATAAGATTCCGTTGTCCGTCCGTCTGTACATCTGTTTGTCTGTCGCCAGGCTGTATCTCATGAACTATGATAGCTAGACGATTGAAATTGTGGAGATTTTGAGTACGAAGCCGTAAAAAAGTAATTTTTACTTATCAGCTTAACAAAACAAGTTTCCCGTTCGAGACTTAATGAATTTTCCGGAAGAAGTTAATTTTCTTGAAATATGACTTCGTAGCTTGACGCCTCCGTCGTTTTTCTTAATTAAAATCTAATATCGAGTTAGTTGATAATTGTTTTAATACTGCTGTCGTGTCGAAATACAAGAAGCGCAAGATGCGCGACGTAATTTGCGTCGCACTACGCGCTTTCATGGCGTTTGAAAGAATTCGATAGTAAAGTAATAAAAAAAAAGAATTCCCAATCCATTTCGAGGAATAGCCTCTAGGAGAATCTTGCTCTAATCAGATTTTAAAATAAGGTCTTATTAATTTAGATATTTTCAAAAATCTCAATGAGCACCATTTTCAAGCAAGGTCTAGGTTATTTGAGGATGTGACGTCACAATGAAGATTCGTTGAGTAAAGTTGGCGATTTCCGCTTTCAGTCCTGAACTGTCACTGTCATCTACCAACACAACAACAACAACGAACATAACGAAAGTAATTTAAACAGGAGACCACAAAGAAATATTTACTCAATTTGGTTAGCGATATGGTTTAATTTAGCTCGCGTCTGAACTCAGCACCTATTCGATTAGATACCTAGAAATCCATTGCAAGCGAATTTCATTCTTAATACTCTGGACAAACGTTTCCTAATAGGTAGGTAGCAACAAAAAAACCGATTCAGTGAGCAGCGTATTTCGTATTGAATTTCTCACTTTGGTCCGCAGCGGTCACCGCGCAAAGATATATTTTCTATATCTAAACGTGGAGTAAAGTGACACAGGCCTGCTTTGGGACTAGCTCAATTTGTTTGTCCTTTCTGTTTTTTTTTTTCTCACAAACAATAAGGCTATTGTAAACAATTGTATATTGTGGATCAATATAGTTTTAATAAATAAATGAGGGTAGACTAATGAAAAGGTGGCGGGATGACATCGGGGGTTTCTTGAGTGGATGGCAGAAGATTGCTCGGGATAGAGATAGATGGACAGAAGAAGGGGAGGCCTTTGTCCAGCAGTGGGTAGTGTCCCACTGCTGGCTAAAAAAAAGAAAAAAAATGAGGATAAATAATAACTTCACAACGTTTCGCCTGCATTCGCAGTCTATTATACTTACTCATTGTAATGGCTGCACTTTATGAGCTGCTGTTACAGCTGTGCATTTTATTGCACAGTACAATACAGCTGGAGAACTCAATTAGATGTTACTTTTGTAGGAAAGCCCAGAGCTTACATCTAAAGGCTGGAAACTCATCTCTATTTTGATTCCATTTTTCTATTTTTATGTCCATAGCATGGTTAACGTTTCCTTTCGTTTTTTTTTTATCTCCGATAAAACCGATGAAAACAGAGATAGTTTTTCAATTCAATTCATTTAGTCAAATATTCCAAACAATTTTTTTTAAATATATAGGGACAAATTACACTGATTGAGCTAGCCCCAAAGTAAGTTCGAGACTTTTGTTATTTACTTTTGTTATTAACTTACTAACTCAACGATACTATATTTTATAACATATACATATATAGATAAACATCCAAGACCCAGGACAATTTGAAAAAGACCATTTTCCAACTTGCCCTAACCGAGGATCGAACCCGGGACCTCTGGGTGGCGAACTACCATGGTGACTACTACGCCACGGAGGTCGTCAAATTTACAATAATATAATGGAGGTTTAGACCATCATTTGTTAGTAATTTTATATATATATATATATATATATATATATAACTCAAAGGTGACCGACTGACTGACATAGTGATCTATCAACGCACAGCCCAAACCACTGGACGGATCGGGCTGAAATTTGGCATGCAGGTAGATGTTATGACGTAGGCATCCGCTAAGAAAGGATTTTGATCAATTCTACCCCTAAGGGGATAAAATAGGGAATGAAAGTTTGTATAAAACTTTGTCAATTTTAAACCGATCGGGCTGAGACTTTGCATGCATAAAGCTACTATGACGTAGGCATCCCCTAACAAAGGATTTTGATAAATTACACCCTTACGCGAGCGAAGCCGCGGAAAAAGCTAGTAAGATATGACTTAGAAACTAAATGTTATTTATTACATATCAGCATTTTTGATTTTAAGTTTGACGTGTCTGTATATCTGTGTTCCTGTGTGTCTGTCTGTCTAGTATGGTGCTTCAACGAGGCCGATTTTGATGCGGTTTTTGAGGGTTTCGTATTGAAAGGGTAAAAACGGGACCTTATTATAAAGACTCCGCTGTCCGTTTGTCTGTTCGTCCGTCGGTGTGTCTGTCACCAGGCTGTATCTCTTGAACCGTGATAGCTAGATAGTTAAAATTTTCACAGATGATGTATTTCTGCCGCTATAACAATAAATACTAAAAACTGTATAAAATAAATATTTAAGTGGAGTTCCCATAAGTGCGCGAGTTCTTGCCCTCGGCCCGTTATTCTATTTTCATGTCCACAATCATGGTTAACGTTTCCTTTTGTTTCTTTAAACCACGATAAAAAGACTATTTTTAGTTTGACGTGCCTGTGTTTGTCTATAGCATCGTATAGCGCCTAAACAAATGGGCCGACTATAAGGCGGTTTTTTTAGGAAAGCTGGCTTGATTGAAATAATCCTTATAGCTATGTTTGATGCAAATCAGGGTAAACTGAAACGTGAAGGAAATAATAGATGGCGCTACGGATATTCATTGGAATATGAATTTCCGCTTTTCATTATTATGTGGCGTATTTGAAAGTCGGGGTTGTTTTTATATGCCTGGCAAAAACCTTTACTTTTTTTGTTTGAAGATAAAGACGTAAAGTGTAACTGAATTCACAAACAAAAATCATTAAACCTATCACCATCATCATCATTTTCCGCAGCCTTCAACCCCCCACTGCTAAGAATAGGCCTCTCTTAATGATTGCCATTTACCACGATCCTAGGCTACTCTCATCAAATTAAAACATAGTTTTACTATTCTCGAACTTTTAATATGTCGCCATAAACCATGACTAAATTACCTCGTTTACTCCCAAGGGCTGACGCAGGTGGAATAGTCCCTGGCAGCCTTCCAGATATATCAACAAGTCTTAGTAAATTGATATTACTTCCGCTTTCTTCATGTTTTAAGTGTTCTTGGCAACATTTTCGGTTTTATATTTTTTATTGTTATAACTTATAACCTAATAAGCTTTTTTGTCAGTCAAATTAAAAAACCCAAACTTTTAAGAACGCCATCTAGTGATGAGAAGCGGTACTTCATATCCCAATTGACAACCGTAGAACCGTCTATTATTGGTAGAAAAAACTCTGACTTTCAAGGGTTAATCCCTAATAACCTTTGAAACGGCTAAATCGATTTTCATCAAACATAGCTAAGAACCACCTCAAGCAAACTGCAGACAAACAGACATTCGCGTCAAACTTATAACACCCCAGTTATTTTCAGGGGTTAAAAATAATTTTCCAAAGCGGTCCAGGCGTCTTCGTACCAGGGAACATGCATCAAAAAAAAAGTATTTTAATCATATGTTGACGTCAGATAAGGAAATGATTTGTAGCGGGAGCGAGGTGATATGCTTGACCGCTACAAAGGGAAGTTCTTCCCGCCAGGCATGTTGGTTGCGCCTGGGGAACCGCGGCTCCAACGGTATGTCATCGGAAGTTGTTTATATGCAGCGAATAGGGCGAACTCTGAGATCGAGATGTAGGATACTGCTGGCGCCATCTCATATGCTTCTTGTGAACTATTATGTCGGTTGTCTCTTGATTTGTAGTTCCTCGTAGTGGCCGTAGAGGTCGCCCACATGATCTAATGTCAACAACTATGATCATAATAATATACAAAATGTACAACTTTTTTATTGGATTTTGTTGAGAGATTGACTGTGTTTATTTCCATAATAAAGTTTTAAATTCTAAACAAATATTTATCAATAACATGTTTCGTCAAATAAGTAGGTAACTAGTATTTCAAATTAGTCAAAATGGTTCCGTACCCGGCCCAAAGGTTCCTATAATGCTCGCGGTATTATCTCTTTGAATAGCTATAGAAAGCTTTTGGGGAAAATAAGATGCTGCGCGAGTATCGTTTGATCTTCATACAAAATTTAAAATCACTGCTAGACATAGGCTTCTCCCAGGGATTTCCAAAATGACCGATCAAGAGCGGCCTGTAACTGGATATAGGCTTTCCAGCGACCTTGGTCAAGTAGTCTGACCACCTTGTGGATGAGTGTCCTATGCTTCGCTTGCCAGTGTTTGGTCGCTGTCGGCCATCGGTTTATCGCACTATATGTCCCTCCTAATGCCACTTCAACGAGCTAATCCGCTGGGCTATATCAGTGACTTTTGATAAAAATACCCTTAGGTAAACAAATGATTTTTTCCGTATTTATAATCAACTTTAAGCAACGACACTTCACAACTCAAGAGTGGTTTGCCAATGTTTTCTCCATTTTAGTGACAAGTGGTTTATAAAAACAAAATTTTGCAACACAATTAGTGGTCTTCTGTTCTGGGGTTTGTCTGCTTAGAGCTGCAAGACCCAAAAAAGCTCTGTGTGCCCCGGCAGAGATAAAAAAGTGAAGTGTGTACAATTTTCACTTTTGCTTACAAAATTGCTTAAACTTCCACTGTACTAATATAGAAGGATAAAATTTTGTAATGACACTAACCGGTAATAGGTTTTCGTTTGTGGATATCATTTATCTTTCCATTTATCTAAATGGATTCAATAGGATGTAGTGAGGTGATATGACTGTTAGGATAGCTTTTATGAAATTAAGATATGATATCAATATCAACTACACTTATCTTAGGGGCGTATTTACCGTAGGGCCAAGGAGGCAGGGCCAGGGGCAGCAGGTTGCAAGGGGTCAAAAGAATAAATAATTATATACGTTCCACTATACGCGAACGACTAAACAGCTAAGCTTTTCTGAATATAAAAACTCATTTGACAAACGCTATAAATAATGACCACGTTATTGACAAACTTTCCAACAAATTTGTACGCAGAAGAAAACATTGCCCAGAGTATAAATGGTTAATTTTTTGGATTTTCTCTTCATTTATTATTTCACTCCACATAGGTACTCGTACCATTCGTTATCATCATATCAGCCGCAGGAAGTCCACTGCTAGAAATAAGCCTCTCCCAAGGTTTTCCAAAACGACCAAATGTTTTCTGACCGTAGTTGGTGGGTGTTCTACTCTGCGCTTGCCGGTACGTGGCCGAGAACCCTTCTGCCTCATCAGCCATCGGCTCTTCATTGTGTGTGCTCCGCCGACTGCCACTTCAATGAGCTAATCCAATGGTAATAGGTACCATTATTGTTACTTAATGGTGTGGCAAAGCCAAATGGCCCCTTGACATGAGATCAGGTTTTTCATGCTCACTAAAATGTCCAATCCGGTGGTGGCGTCGCTGGTCGGATGTTGGACTCCCGCTAATATGGTTGAGTTTAACGATGGCTGATCCGCGCGTCAACTCGTGAAAGGATTTTGCCAGAAGGGACTGGTCAGCTCGGCTACGCTTTTTTGACTACTTTGTATAATTTATCTTTTAGTACGTAATTAATGTTTGTTCACTTGTTTGCAAGCATCACATGTTATAATGTATTATTTAATAAGTTAATCAAAAGACAATACTAATATGACAAAGCCCTTCTGGCGACTAGGCAAATACTGTGAAAATGAGTTTCTTTCGGCGTTTCTTATCAGCAGTGGTCGTTACAAAACGCTGGTATCGGTAATTTTTCTTAAAAAATAAATTAAATTTTAGTATACTTTACAGGTAACGTAAATTCTACTTATTGACGTGTAAAAGTGCCTGTAAAGGTCTAATTACTAAATAAACATTTGAATCTTTGGCCCGGGTCGCCAAATCTTTAAATACACCGCTACTCTTAATTTACTGTTGCATTATTTCGTGTGCAAATAATCGCTGCGCCTGGGCGAGGTTTAATATGCTGCGGGTAAATTTCCACAGGTGCTTCAGCATAGGAAATCTCATTTTGCACATCTGTCCCGGTGTGCAATCTGGCGAATGGTCATGGCAGGAGCGCAACAGTCGCTAAGACAGCCACGACAAGTCTGATGGATTATCCTTCCCGCGGTTGCCGCCTGTTCTTGGTCTGGTTCCTTATGAAACAGACACAACAGAAACCATCTGACGCACTCCACATCTCCCGTTATCACCTAATCCTACTCCCCATCCTAAGAAATCCTCATCCCAATCCCATCCAAATTATCAGCTGCAGGTCGTCGTGGACAAGATACTGCGGGCCAGATGACACTATGATATGTGACGTCGGGCGGGGGCGGGTTGTCCACCCACGTGTTTGTGCCGTGCGTGGGGACCCGTAATGGTCGAAAAGGGGATCCTGGAAGTTGAGCTGAGGTGGGGTAGGGTGGACATATAAACCCTGCCAATGCAACACGCTTCTTTGGCCCTGGATTGATCTAACACGGGCGGCCCTTACCTAGCTAGTAAGGGTCAATCGGCTGCGATGTCCAGTCAGATGGCCATCATGCGAGTTTCCTGGGCTGGCAGGCCGGCAGTCGGTGGCGCTCGGTACCATGGTTTACGTTTTGGGCTATGGTACTCTAGTGCTATTTAGACTCGTGCGGTCGGCCTACTCGGGGAGCTATACCCCAATGGTAACACTGGCGCAACACTCGGTTGCGTCCCCGGTTTGAGGACTCCGTGGCGGGTGGTGAACCTGCGGGGTGAAATACACTAATACGGATACATGGATACCCAAAACAAAAAACACCCAACTCAAACCTCCAAACCCTCGGGTGCGGAGTTAAACAACACAGATGCAACCGCCGGCGCATCTGTTCACGTCAAAAAAACGGACGCTCCTAAAAGGAGCGCCCTACTGGAGACCTGGCAGGAGGTGACTCGACGCAAGGGGAAGGGAAACCGGAACCAAGCGAAGCATTCGCCTCCAGCATTGGTCCAGAACACGGCTAGGCGTTCGAATCGTTATGGCAAAAGACCAGCTAACACAAAGGTCGCCAAACATAACGTCCTACACCCGTCACACTACACCCACGATCAAGGGACGCTGGACACTACACGACCGTCCACCTCTTCGGAGGGAATAGGTCGTTCTACACACGAGAACCCGCGAGGGGGATCGAAACCTTCTCCCTTAGGGAAAAGACAGCTGCAAAAACAGCAGCCCCCGAAGAAGCAGCAGCCCGTACTGGAGCAGCAGCCGAGGGAGCAGCAGCAGGTGCAGCTAAGACAACCCCCTCCAACATCCAAGCGCGCGCGCCTCGACGACACAATCTCCCCTAGAGGTGAGACCAAGAAAGTGAAACTCGATGGAGCGGCGCTGAAGAGTGGGACTACCTACGCAGGTGCGGTTGCGACAGACCTGGACATGGCTGTCACGACGGTCGACAGATCCGACTTACAACCCGAAGAACTGGGTAAGATTCAGGAGAGGATTGAGGACCAGCTCATGAACCACGTCCTTGACCCGGACTCGGAAGTCATTCCTGTATTTGGGGGAAAGCCCGTCATCGCTGATGGCGTACTTAAACTCAAGTGCAGAGATGAGGCGACCAAGTCCTGGCTCAGGGAGGTGGTGTCAGGATTCCCTCCGGCCTCCAATAAACAACCGCTGACGGTGATGGCCCAAAAAGACCTACCCAAACGTACCAGATGCGGTCTCTTCCTGCCCGCAAGGAAAGGCACGATCCACCAACTCCACACTATGCTTCACCGCATGAACCCATGGGCTGGTGTGGATAGATGGACTTTATACAGCCCAATACAACAGGAAGAGGGTATCTACGTCTTGGTAGGTGTACCGGACGAGCTTCTGCCCACCATCATGGAGCATGAACGCTGCCTGGCATTCTCCCTCGGGTCGGTGTATCTTCAGATACCCACCGTGGGTAGTGACAAGGACCAGGCAGTCAAGACACGCATCGACGTCGATACGGACCCTGAGGAGACTTCCGCCACTGCGACGTGCGCGCAGGAGGCTGGACCCTCAGGACCCAAACTACTCCCCACGACGTCCAAACCTGAGGTGGCCACCCCGGCCGAGAACGGGGCTGAGGTGAGGACGCGTGAAGCCGCATGCGAGGTGCTCTCAGACGACGAAGACGTCCGGGAAGCTGAGAGGCGCCTGGCACAGATTGGCTGCAGGGATGAGGAGGTGGAGAAGGACCAGCAAGATGACGATGTCCGACTCACCGACTCAGACCCGGATGACTGACGTCATCCAGATAAACCTCCAGCATAGCCAGACCGCAACGGCTACCCTGCGGGGCGAGCTGGAGAAGAACAACACTCTTGCGCTGATCCAGGAGCCGTGGATCAGACGCCACAGCATATGTGGACTAAACAACATCGGAGGTAAGATAATCTATGATCAAACCTGTGACTCTCCCAGAGCTTGTATCTATCTACCCCATAACTTCTTGGCATTGCCACTAACTCACTTATTTTCCAGAGATCTGACAGCCATCAGGATCTCAAAGAGTGACCACAAAACCCTACCGAATACAGTGATAGCCTCCGTTTACCTCCCAGGAGACGCAGGCGCCGATATACCAACTCGTGAACTCATAGAACTGGTAAGTTACTGTGAAACAAACAAACTGGAGCTAATCATCTCCGTTGATGCAAATGCACATCACCCTCTTTGGGGCATGGAGAAATCCAACCCCAGAGGGGATGAGCTAGTAAACTACCTCATACAGACAAATCTTAACATACTAAACAAAGGTAACAAACCAACGTTTATAACTAGGCGATGCCGCACCATTATTGACCTCACCCTAGCTACAGACGGCATTCTAGAATACATCTCTGACTGGCACGTATCTGACGAAGCTTCCTGCTCAGATCACAGATGGCTTCGATACAAGGTAAACTTTACAATTGCCAAACCCACTCCCCATAGAAATCCAAGGAAAACTGACCGAAATGCGTATAACAAACTTCTACAGGAGAAACTTGGACCTATGCAACACCACATAGCTCTAAATAGCCTCCCAAAGGTAGAAGAATACGCAAAAACCATATCACAGGCTATTACACAAAGTTACGAAACTTCTTGCCCTCTTAGCACCAGGGGCTGCTGCCCCAAAGGTGGTAAAAAATTCTGGGGCCCTGAACTAGAAAGGCGTAAGAAACAAGTACACCGACTCCTGAATCGAGCGATGAATACAAGAAGCGAAACAGACTGGGACAACTACGCCAAAGCTCGCTCTTACTACAAAAACAAGATTAGAAAGTTTAAACGTAAATCCTGGTGTAAATACTGCACGAGTATTGAAACTACATCCGAAGCTTCCAGAGTCTGCAAACTACTGACAAGTGGGGGTAATAAGACCATTGGCACCCTCAAGAAACAGGACGGCAGTTACTCTGCAAATACCGAGGAAATTTGCGAAATACTATTAGAAACGCATTTCCCCGGATGCCTTAAATACAATCACCCGGACAAACCAAAGGAATACATACATGAGCCTACTGAACAAGACTGGAAATTAGCCCAGGAGATAGTCACTTTAGACAGAGTGGAATGGGCAATTAACAGCTTCCAACTGTTCAAATCACCAGGCCCGGATGGTATATTCCCTGGCCTTCTTAAATGGGGAGGAAAAGTTCTTCTGGAACACCTCACCAGCCTACTAACAGCTTGCCTCGCCTATAGATACATTCCTCAACAATGGCGAGAGGTCAAAGTAATATTCATCCCGAAACCTGGTAAAACGGACTATACAAATGCTAAATCATTTAATAAGCCTATCCTCTTTCCTCCTGAAAGTGTTGGAAAGATTGTGTGACAGGCACATTAGAGATACGGCACTAACCAAACATCCCCTACACCCCAAGCAACACGCATACTGCACAGGCAAATCAACAGAATCTGCGTTACATGAAGTCGTAACAACACTGGAAAACGCAATACACAGAAAAAATCTTTGTCTAGGAACCTTCATCGACATAGAAGGGGCTTTTGACAAGACAAACTATACCTGTATACAAGAAGCCCTTGACAGACATGAAGTACCAAACACCGTAACTGGCTGGATATCCAACATGTTGAAGCAACGAAGCATTAAACTAGACATAAGTGAAACCACAAAAGTGGTGGCAACCAGAGGATGCCCACAAGGAGGAGTACTATCACCCCTTCTTTGGAGTCTAGTAGTTGATGATCTTATTACATCTCTAAACAAGAAACATTACCACACAGTAGGCTACGCGGATGACTTGGCAATTCTCATACAAGGGAATTCGGCAGGCGTCGTGTGCAGCTTAACCAGAAGCGCACTACGCATTGTGGAAGCATGGTGCAATAAACACGACCTATCAGTCAACGCGAATAAAACAGAACTAGTCATGTTTACCGACAAAAGAGCTCTAGGTAAGTACGAACCACCAAAGCTCTTTGGAACGACTCTAACGCTAGCGAGAGAAGTCAAAAACTTAGGCGTAATTTTAGACTCCAAGCTAAACTGGAGCACGCATCTTGATGAAAAACTAAACAAAGCATGCATAAACCTATGGAACTGCCGTAGATTAGTAGGTAAAAACTGGGGACTATCCCCAAAAATCATGAAATGGCTGTACATCACAGTCATTAGACCAGGTCTGACATACGCTGCAATAGTATGGTGGTATAGAACTACGCTGACCACAGTACAAGACAAACTACAGCGATTCCAGAGAACAGCATGCCTGGCAATTGGCGGCGGCATGAAATCTTGCCCAACGGCGGCTCTAGAAGCAATCTTAGACATCAGATCGCTACACTTACACATCAAACAGGAAGCACAAGTCGCAGCCGCAAGACTCAATACGTTGGGCCTGTGGAAAAACAATGACAAGGCACCACATACACAAATCCTGTCAATAGCTCTCGGCGCATCACACCTCATAGGTGCCATAAACGATAGGATATGTAAACAATTTATCTTTGACAAAAAATACAAAATACAATTACACGAGGCACCATCAGACAGCTCTGGTACTGAAGAAGTGAGAGTATATACAGACGGCTCGAAGACACACACTGGTGTGGGAGCTGGTGTATTCTCCCATGAACTCAACATCCACTCTGCAACCGCCTTGGGTAAGGAAAACTCCATTTTTCAAGCCGAGTGCGCAGCCATAACCCAGGCAGCAACAGAAATTACCAGGAGAAAAGTATCAGGTTTGTCCATCCGTATCCTGACAGACAGCGCAGCGACTCTGCTTGCCCTAAATCGGGCATATGTAGATTCCGCCTTAGTACAAGAATGCCACAGATCCCTGGATGAACTCTGTAAGTACAACAATGTCACTCTCCAATGGATCAAAGGACACAGCAATTCACTGGGTAACGATGCAGCAGACGAACTGGCGCGTCGGGTATCGAGCATGGTAACGGAAGGTCCCCTCCCGATGGCTCCGATTCCCTTCACACAGGTTCGGCTCCTGGATCAGAAATCGCATTAGCGAAGAACAAGCTCAATCATGGCAATCCCTTCGGACATGCAGGCAAGCCAAGGAGGCACTACCCAAATGGGACAGCCGCTTATCCCGGCGTCTGCTATCACTGCCGCGAGGGAACTTACGCCGTATGATTGACATCATTACTGGTCACTGTGCACTAAACAAACACCTTTTCACCCTAGGTCTAACTAACAGTCCTCTGTGCAGAGCTTGCATGGAGGCTGAAGAAACTGCGAGCCATCTCCTCTTGGAGTGCGATGGTGTCGCACACATAAGAAGAAGGTTCCTAGAACATCCAGGAACTATGGCAGAGGCGTGCAGGGCGCCAGCAGGCGTTCTAGGCTTTCTGCAGGAGCTGGGCTGGTTCGAGAACTGAGACCGGAGTCAGCTCCCCACGCAAAACGGGACCGGCAAAATCGGACCTACTTGCGGAAAAGTTGTCCTCGAAGGAAGTAAGAAGTAAGTAAGTAATCGCTGCGCCGTCGACAGATATGAAAGCCGTAGTAGCCAAGCGGTGTAGGCACTGGCTGTGCATATGTGAGGCAGGAGTTCGATACTCACTAGGCACGACTTGTACCTCTGAGTTTATACTTCCGGTGAAGGAAAACATCGTGAGGAAACCTGAACACTAGTCCACCAGTGTGTAATAATAGTAGTCAGAGATATGGAGAGGGAGGAAGAATGAGAAAAGGTAGAAAATAGAATGATATTTTATCTTGAAACTACTGAGCCTAAAATTATTTAAAAAAATACAAAATATAGTTTATTGAATATATAATATGAATTCTATCAATTGAAAATAAAGATATAAACTCAATATAATACGTTCACATTTACGGAAAATCTTTCGCATTGTTCGGAACCCTCTCCACGCGAGTTAAACTCGCACTTGCCGGTTTTTATTTCAGGATTCTAATAGTTAGGGAGGCGAGGTAGCTAAATGGCGTAATTCAACGGCGCGGTCGAGACCTATCAAAATCGAAAGATAAAACAATTTCGAAAAGAAAAGCTCCTATGGCAAAAACCATTTTAGCGGTGGGTTTGGCGTGTACGGTTTTTCAAAAATGTTAAAAAAAACAGTTACTTGGGCATTCTCGAGCGCGTCAGATATTCATACTACGTATGCCCCGAGTGCCTCTGATAACAACGGTATACTAATCTGCCGGTTTGCGTGGTGGGGGTAGGCATATAAAGTAGTCAAAAATGCAAAAAAAAAAAATTTACTCGAGCGCGTCAGATTTTCGGAAGGGGTGTTAAGTAGGCCCCAAGGAAGCTCCCTTTAAAAAAACTGACGATTTCGGCGTGACGATAAGTTACGATGAATTTTTGAAAATGCAAAAAAAAAAAGTTTTTTTGAAATACTCGAGCGCGTCAGATTTTTATAGGGGAGGTTCATCTCGGTATCCTGAAAGCATATTTTTTTAATCTGACAAAAATGTTGGTGGGTTCTCTTAATCTGACCGAAAAAAGTTTTTTGGTTTCTTTTTTTTCCTTTCTTTCTCCTTGATAAAATGGGGAATTTAAGAATGACAATAAAGCGATAGATACAACCAACGTAAATGCAGATGAAATGTAGTACGAAGTGGATTATTTATTGTATGAAAAAATGAAATGATATAAAAATTTTCGCTCAATAAAATTCATCGTCTTCTTCCTCTTCACTGGAACTGTCGTATTGCGGCTCCCCATCGACAATTCGTTCCTGCTGAGTGCCTGCAACATCCGTAACAATTATTTCTATTCAGTAATTTTGTTGAAAGAATATTATAGAAGTACAAAAATTTACCTGAATCATCCGTCTCGTTATTGCTGTCCTCCGTGTCATTCTCGTTGCCCAGAATATCCGGCGGTACGACAACATTTTCATACGCATCGGGCAATTGATTCCCGATGAACCACGTGAATTCGAGTTTATTATCCTTTTCATTCCACCCATAATCGGTCGGTGCAAGGTCAGTGATGTCGGATTTGTGGGCATTCCTCCACAAATTGGCGATGTACCGAGTTCTGAGGCAATGCTGGTATAGCTCTGACTGGCATGGGGGTAAATTGCAAGCGTCGTAGTTGCGTACATCCAACGAGAACGGCTTCGATGTGTCGTGCACCTTATATGTTTTATTAAAAATGTCGAATCGAGCTTCGTTGACATCAGCGAGTTTCTTCAGTCCGTACATGTGACATATAAAAGATTGAAGCGTGGGGAAAATTGTTTGAATATCACAATGATCGGACCCTACATCAGCGAGCGCTTTTTGAAAGATTTCAGATTTTCTCAAAATGTCAAAAGGTCTCTTTTTGCCTCGTTTATATAGTGCTGGATTAAAATCGCATCCTGTCAAAGCGTGGAAAGCAGGCAGTGCGCGTGAAAGCATTGAGCCTAACTGGACTGACAGTGCCGAAACATCTATATAGCGACGTGCATTACCGACTCCGAGATCCATCCACACTCTCACCGATTTGTTCAAATGCTCCACATTGGCCAACATAATGACCAGAATATCTGTGTCTGATGTTCGAATTATTGTTGTCGAACCTTGTGGCAATTGACAGGCAAGGAAAACTGTCTTCGTGTCGGCTTCTTCGTGACTTGAGCATGAGAGCTTATCATCGATTGTTCTCTGCACTGTTCCATCGACGACTTTGAAGACGTAGCACAAGTCGTGGTTCAAATAGATGGTTTTGTTGCGAATAATAACGGCCATCTCTTGAGTATTCCAATGATCAATGAAAAACTTTACTAGAGCTTCTTTGAACTTGATATTTTTCAAGTCCTTCGCAAAGTCTACTAATCGGATTTGCTGAGGACCGCTGATGTGGTAGTCCTTATCGTCATTCACACTGTTGCGGAGAGTATGCTCATAATCTTTAATGGAAGGTGTAAAGTACCGATCAAAAACTATGGCAATTTCATTTCCTTGATTTTTTACTAAAACTGCCAAGAGTTTTTTTGATACATCTCCAAACGTTCGAGGCATGTCTGTCATGGTATTTAACAGAAAGAAGCCATCGATGATTACCATGTCCACGTCAGAGGGCGGTTGTTCCATGTCTTCACTTTGCTGTTCCAACACTTTCACCAGCACCGATTTAACAGTTTTGTTTATAGAACCATCTATGTGACACAAAGACAGTGGAATTGGCGTTATTGGAAAACGAAGCATCTTTTCAAGATCAATTTGCGCGTCCAAAGATAAAGACAACAATCGGCCAAACAAGTCACGCTGGAGACGAACTTCAAGTACTTTTCGGCCGATCTGAATTTTTTTCTTCTTCTTCATGCTCGCGAAAGTCAGTACTGCATTTTTTGGTATTCTTGCGTGAAATCTCTCAGAGTTGTCATTGCATTCAGCAATAAATTTGTCTCTTAACTCCGTTCCCTTTGATACTGCGTTCAACAAGCTATTCGCTACTTCAGGAGTTGCAGCTTGTCCACTCGAGATATTAAACAATTTATCAGCATCGATTGAGAAAGAAAATGGATTTATTGTCTGACGAATACCTTCCACAAAATCTTGAAGTTGCTTCTTATCTTTCTGTATACGCTGTGGATTTTGCTCAGCGGAGATATCATGGTTCTTGTTCAGTCCTGCTTGAGTTAGTACGTGCGATATTATTCGCGTTCGAGCTCCGTGATTTTTCGCCCAGCGCTGTCTAGCACCAATTGAATTTGTCAGATTTGTTATTCCGGTAAGTCGGCGTGCTGCGTCTCCATTGATGGTTTGTTCCAGCGTTAGGTCAACCGGAATTCGAGAGAAAGCTTTCGGAGTCCTTCGAATCCCAAAAGATCCCCGAGCCAATTCAGATCGGAGGCCTGGATGTGTTTGATCGATGTGTAGCAGTTGATTTATGTAGTATGTCAGCCATCGACTATAGTTTTGTTGATTATAATGAAAGAATAAAATTACGATTCTTCCAAGAGCGTAAATGAACAAATTCAAATCTCCTGTTCTAACACTGCGAACGAAGAAGTGATAGAGATTGACAAAATCGCTGTACATCGCGTAAAATTGGCACGTTTTTCCGTGTTTACCTTGAAGAGATTCTGCTCTATATTCTTCGTACCATTGGATCAACTGCTGAGTTTCGGCGTGGTCGAGTTGCGGAGAGACACCTTTGTGTTGCATGAACTCGGCGAGATAATCTATCACCGATTTTGAAATCGTCGAATGTTTGCGATCAAGGAATGACTCGAAATGTAATTGCTCCAACGCCAAAGCCATAATTGGATGTAATCGTTTACACCTATTGTAATTTTTCCCGGAAATGAACCCACCGACAGATCCACTCGCAATCAGATTAGTCTCAACCATTATATTAGTCAATCCACTCTCTTCAATGAAGGTTCCAAGCGCTTTAAAGAAAGCCATCTCAATATGGAAAGCCCCCAAATGAATAAAAATGTTGTCGAATTGGGGGGATTCTTGAGCTTGGATACAATAACTCGTTCGAGCGATGGCCAAATCATACGTGATTTGGATGTAGGAGGCTTCGCATTCAGCTGCAATGTTTTGACTGATTTCCAGAGTTTTCATTACTGTCGAATGATTGGTTGGAGATAAATTGATCGGTGTGAGATACGAGACTTTCTGGACTGGTGAAATGTCAATCGTAATCATGCTTTGATAGCCGATCCACATGGGAACATCGTTAACGTTGAGCTTGTGTAACAGCATCCACGCAGTATCCAGTTGGATAGATTTCGTCAAATTATCAGGTGGGTAATTAAGTTGTGAAACATCAAGCTCATTCCATCCTGAAATCTTCATTTTTTTTGTAAATGGTCGTAACTCAAATGTGACCTCTTCGAACGTCCTGCGTCTTTTCCTCCTGCGTACAGAACTCAGCGATGTTTCTGCAGTACTTGCGTGAGCACATTCATTGGTGGTGGAATTGTCTTCACGGAGAACAGCTGGTGATATGATTGCCTCTTCATTAGGAATGATATCTTGAAAAATGATCCCCACCGTGTCGTGCAGTGTGTCTTTGCCATCGAGTGTGTCAACAAAGCGATCAAAATTATCAAACGCGACTCCAGTATTCAAATCAGGGCGGCGTGCAATATCCTCCGGACATGCGTATGTCGAATTTATCGTTGAATATGTCAATTCAGTCTCTAATTCTTCGAGTGTCGTATAAGAGCAGCAATGCCCAAACTTGGATAGTAACTCGACAATTTTTTTGCTGTTGCACATGCTCTTCACCGCCAACCCCAAAGAAACGTGTTTCGATGTTAAAACTCTGCGACTGTACGTAGCGTACATCAGATCTTGACCGAGAGAAAAAATCGTTAGTTCGTTGCGACTTTTTTGAGTTTCACGCTGTTTCTTCGATATACGTGACGTATCGCCTAAAATTAATGCCTCAAGGAAGCAAGTCAAAAGCTCTGGTACGGAATTGCATTCTCCTTTCAGTAAATCTTCTGCAGAAAGGTCATGGGGTAATTTTGTCGTGGTGTAGTTGACAATTTCCTCTCTTATGTCTTTTGCAATGGACCGAATATTTTCTTTCATCGACATACTTTTGAATAAATTCTGGTAGGTTACAATGTCGACGTCAAACGGAGCAAGAAATTTTTTCTTTTCGGCATAAATAATCTTAATCCTGCGATGGAAAGTTTCCATCAGTTTGTTTTCCAAGTGACGATCGGAGAGTGCGGTGGTCTTGATAGCATGTGATAGCGATTTCGTTTCTTCTATTAGTAACTCGTCATACTCTTTCTTCACAGTGTTAAAAAACAAGCATTCTTTTTCTTTTACTATGCGTTGCTCCAACGTTTGGCACAAAATCATGTAGGCACTGTTTGATGCCTTCCTTTTAATGAAAAATGGTCGATCCTCGTTCCTTGAAATGTCGCGCAAGTACTGATCTTTACAGCACTTATGATAACGAATATCGGATTCGTTAGCAAAGGAACTGATTTTTTCCAACATTTTTTGATCAAAAAATTCCGTGGCCGCGCTTTTTATTTGTTCGACAGTGCCAGATTTCGTTACGGCCAGCGGAACCTCGCGTCCATGAAAACGTTTCCGTGGTCTTTCGCATATAAAACATTGTGCCAGTCGCAGATCCTCATTGTTCGGTTCGTTTTGTTGAACTTCGTCACGGCAACCTTCCTCCCATGGGTTTGCCACCTCAAGCCTGAAAATAATGTTTTCCCATACAACAATCAATTTATTTGGCCGATTTTTTACATCAGTTTGAAGAAAAAAAAAATTTCCAAACGAATATAGACAATTTCTTCAATAAATTAATAAATTTATTTATTATTTTTATTATTATTGTTAATTAATTAATAATTAAATAATAATATATTGTTATTAAAAAAAAAAATCAATCAATAAATTTTAAACAAATAAATTAATAAATTAATAGTGGTTTTCCAAAAGTAATTTTATATTTTTGCTATCTCCGGTAAATTCAATAAAGAAAATTATCAGCTTTGAAACGTTAAGAAAAAAATTCGACACGAAATATATATTTTGAACGGTTAGTATATGGGTTGAAGGGATGACCGTGTGAGAATAAGGACTGGGGCAGGTAGCAGCTGCTTCGTAAAAAGGCTTTATAATGTCTATTGATCGTATCAGGAGAACCCAGGTATAATTTTAAATCAAAAATACAGAGTTAATATAAGAAAAAATTGTACAATTATTGCGACAAAATGTTAACAACAAAAGTTCTTACTCGTCAACAGATGTGTCAGCAGCGTCGGTTGAAGTTGTAGGAATATCAGCTGCGCAATCCACCGAGGCAGGAATTTCCGGATCAATGTTTGACTCGACAGCGCACAGCTGTTCAGTGCTTTTAGAAAAATCTGCCGGGATTTTGATGCACCATGGGTTTGCCACCTCAAGCCTGAAAATAATGTTTTCCCATACAACAATCAATTTATTTGGCCGATTTTTTACATCAGTTTGAAGAAAAAAAAAATTTCCAAACGAATATAGACAATTTCTTCAATAAATTAATAAATTTATTTATTATTTTTATTATTATTGTTAATTAATTAATAATTAAATAATAATATATTGTTATTAAAAAAAAAAATCAATCAATAAATTTTAAACAAATAAATTAATAAATTAATAGTGGTTTTCCAAAAGTAATTTTATATTTTTGCTATCTCCGGTAAATTCAATAAAGAAAATTATCAGCTTTGAAACGTTAAGAAAAAAATTCGACACGAAATATATATTTTGAACGGTTAGTATATGGGTTGAAGGGATGACCGTGTGAGAATAAGGACTGGGGCAGGTAGCAGCTGCTTCGTAAAAAGGCTTTATAATGTCTATTGATCGTATCAGGAGAACCCAGGTATAATTTTAAATCAAAAATACAGAGTTAATATAAGAAAAAATTGTACAATTATTGCGACAAAATGTTAACAACAAAAGTTCTTACTCGTCAACAGATGTGTCAGCAGCGTCGGTTGAAGTTGTAGGAATATCAGCTGCGCAATCCACCGAGGCAGGAATTTCCGGATCAATGTTTGACTCGACAGCGCACAGCTGTTCAGTGCTTTTAGAAAAATCTGCCGGGATTTTGATCGCTGTAAACCACTTGTAGCATTGCGCATGGTATGCTGCATCTCCCGATGCATCATCGGGAAGTTTCAGATTGTCATACGTCGTACGTGATTTTCTGACGCTCGGTTTGTTTTGGCGATATTCTAACACTGTCTTACATTTTTTCAAAGTTTCTGTAGTAAACGTCGCAAATTTAGCAGTCAATAGTTCCGAACAAAACACACACTTCCTTTGATTATCACTCATCACGAAAATCTTACCACAAAAGTCGATAAACTACAAAAACATATTGAATAAACTGTGAGCTCGAAATACGCAAGTGTACAGTACACGTGTGCCGGATGCCGGCTGACTGAGGAATGGCCGAGGAACAAGATAGATACAGCGAGTGCGGGGCGGGGCTACAGGGGAGAAAGTTTCCAGCACATTCGAGAAATATACCGTCGGGTCTTTTCTCTCTCTTCAATCGGCGTCATACTGAGGGCACATAGGCCTACGTTAGGGGACCATAAATATATATTTATATATATATATATATATATATTGTACCGAAAATTAATTCCCTCCTACCGCTTCTTTCCCCACCATCAATGTTGCGAAATAAAGGAAAAATACTGGTAAGACGGCATATTTCCGCGAAGCGCTCAGTCTGTATTACATGTTTATGGCAAATTCCTCTTTTTTGCTTCAATTCTTGACTTCGTTTTGCTTACGGTACGTGCAAAAAACAATTTGAGGATCAACAGGCTATTGAATAATATAAATATATGAAACTGTACATGTTAATAATACTTTTGTATACAGATACGCGTAACTTTTTCCGAGTACACGAAAATTGTCGAGAAGCTTTAGAAAAAAAAAAAAAATTTTGAGATATAATAAAAGTCACATAATTTAATCATCGTTATTTCACATAAATTTTTTTTAACACGCTCAGTTTTCGAGATATACTCAAAAAACCGGGAGTTTGAGTTTTTATGATGCTTCAAGTCAAAAAGTTTTAACTTTGGACAAAAATATGAAGAGACCTTTTTTGTGTAAAATAAAATTACCTTTTTTGTTTATTTAAACTTTTTTTTTGTAAAATGTATCGTTCGCGACTTATATGCCGTACGCGTTCTTAGGAAGACGAAATGGCTCCTCCACACTTCCGGTCATGCGGAAACCGGCAGATTTTGTATTTTTTGTGAGTTTTAGATTATATTCTTCAAAATAAAAAAAAAAAAAATCGCGCTCGAGAATGCCGGATTAACGTTTTTTTTTTTCAAGTTCGCGACCCTATAACTCGGCGGCGTCAAGGACTTATCGTCAGATTAGTTAAATTTAGTCTTTAAACACTAAAATCAACCCCCAATATCTTAATCTGACGCGCTCGAGTATTTCAGACTATCCATTTTTTTTTACTAATCTGATCGTCTATCCTAGGCGCGCGTCACTACATATAGAGCTAAATACTTTACAAGGTTGTTCTATTACGTCTAAGGTATCTCTCATATCTTAAACTGCCACGCTCGAGTATTGCCGAAAATTCCCCTATTCGCCTCCCTAACTATAAGTTTATTCAGTGTTTTCACTAGTAGGTTGGTTTCAAAACTCTTAAATGGACTTGCTAAGCCAGGGAAACGGTAAAATATCGGTTATTTCATGGTTGTAAGGGCTCGCAAGGTCTACTGTTCTCACAGAACCACTAGAAATGTGATTAGTAAGGGTTGCTAGGACACATAGGTAAAAATGGAACAGAACTTTCGTATGCTGCTAGAGTGAGAAAGGGCGATGGAACGCCATTACGCCACGGAACCAGCTATGCTGGGGGGTAACTCCAAAATCGGTACGCAAGACTGAGGTTTCTGCATATCCGCGTTTCAGTGACAAGCAACGTTGTGCCCTAACGTATGATGATAAAGTCTTATTTGGTTTGGCAAAGAAATAAGATAGGATGTCACTTTCGAACGATAACGTAAGATTTTATGAAGAAACCCCCCTTATGCGTCGCACTCTCTCGTTCTAGCAAATAATGGTTCTGAGCGACAAAAATAAAAAGCAGCGTAGGAAAGTGCTGTTCCGTGTTGCCAGATGTAGCTCAACAAGAGTATGTTTGTTATGTGTGTGTGTGTGTGTGTGTGTGTATGTGTGTGTGTGTGTGTGTGTGAGGGTGTGTGAGGGTTTGTATGTGTGTGTGAGGGTGTGTGTGTGTGTGTATGTATGTATGTGTGAGCGTGTGTGTGTGTGAGGGTGTGTGTGTGTGTGTGTGTGTATGTGTGTGAGACGGTGTGTGTGTGTGTGTTTTGTTACTTTTTCACGCGCAAACGGCTGGATTAATTTTGATAAAATTAGGTATGCAGGAAGCTGACACTCTGGATTAACTTCAGGCGCGGGAAAGACCGCAGGGCGCAGCAGCAGCATTAGTACATAAAACTATGTTCATCAGTGTAATAATAGAAAAGTAGGTAGAAAACTGAATCAAAATAGTAAACATGTGCATGTTAAGTTAATTGTAGCAAAGAGTATTTTCCCAACAACAAACTTTTCGCAATCGAGTAAAATCTAGTGATGTACGAGACTCGAGTCCTCGAGTTCTAATTTGAAGACTCGAGTTGGATTTGCAGGGCTCTTTTTGTAAATAGACGCGAAGTTCCGAGGCTAGGCGAGCGCGAGTTCTCTGAGCAACGACTCGAGCCTTTAAAAGAGCTTGAATCTTAAAATGAAGGTGAGCTGTTTTTGAAAGCTTACAAGAAGACTCGAACTCTAATCTTACGCTTCGAGGCTCACTTAAACTCGCAGTCGTCGATCCTTCCGTTAAAAGAGTCGGGTGCTGGTACCAGTAGCTTTTCTTTAAAAATAAATAAAATTTTAATATACTTTACACGTAACATAAATTATACTGATTGACGTGTAAAAGTTCCTGTAAAACGTCTGATTACGTTCCTGTAGAACGTCTTGAATCTTGAGCCCAGTAAATGACCCCGAGGCCTAAGTAATATGACTCGGAGGACTCGAGTCTTGTACATCACTAGTAAAACCCTTACTTGCAGCTGTCGTTTCAAATACAACGTACAATTTGGACGAAACTTCCGCCGTGTGATAATTTAGTTTTAAACATAGGCTTTAGGTTTTCGGCAAATTACTAGCACTGTGTTGGATTAAAGCCAACTTTCGGCGCTATCACATCTGCTGAGCCATTTGAGTTGGGATTATAAGTTGCTGATATTAGCTTATGAATCTTATGACTCCTTTTGTATCTTACATGCTGGTCTAGAAAGAAGGAGAATATACCAACTGCTTCTCTTTCCCAAGCAGACCGTTAAAGCCAAATAGATGGAATGGGCGAGCATCTACATTATATTAATAGGCGATGCGGCTAGCCATCTCTATTTTGATTTCCTTTTCAGGGTTAAATAGTAAAAAAGGAGCCCTTATAGTTTCGCCATGCCTGTCTGTTTGTCGGTTTTGCTCGGAGAATATTAGTTCTAGTACGTTGAAATTTGGCATGGATATATTATGTATCAATCAAGCCAACAAAGTGGTAAAAAAAATCTTAAAACAGTTTTGTTTAGTGTTGCTCCCATACAATGTAAAGTTGGAATTACTTTTTTCTCGACTAGTCCATGATACGTGGCGTCAATGAATAGGTCTTTTAAACATATTGTGTGTTTGTGAACACGATTTTTCAACTTTAAGAATAAGTTTGGGTAATGTTTGGAATACAAAATTTTTGTTAAAGTCCTGTGCTCCCCCTTCTCCCCCCCCCTCCCCCTCTATCAGCTAAATGGTTATATTTGGACACCTAAACACATTTACATTAAAAGGAAATCTATCAACTCTATGTAGGATGTACAAATTAAAGTGTTATACGTAAATGTACTCGAGAAATGAATATTTGGTACAATTCAAAAAAGTTACTTGAGGTGAATTCAATAAAAACCCGCGGCATGAACTCATTTGCAACTGTAAAACCTGAAACTGAGCGTAGCCCGACACGCACTTGGCGAGATATTCCATCTCATGCCCTCCAATGTACTACGCGTTTAACGACCTTAGGCTTTGTCTTCCTTTTTGGTGATAAAGACGAGGTTGTGTACCGTTTCGCCATGTGATAATTTAGTTTTAAACTTAGGCTTTGTTGTTTAGCAAATTACTTGCAGCAGTGTTGGATGAAGGCCAACGTTCGGCGCTATAACATCTGATGAGCCATTAAAGTCAGGATTATATGTTACTGGCTATATGTTGCTTGTAATTTTGTCTGCAAGTATTTTTTAAGATGCTAAAATCCTCGGAATCAAATCTTTTTTCATTTATACTAGCCTTAGAACATAAAACTTAAAACATACCAGCTACTTCTCCTTCGAAGCTGGTCAAATTTATGAAATATATACCGCCAATACTAGACACAACAGTACTAGTAAAACGATGCGAGTATTTTGATACGAGTATCATGACATGCGGTTGGCAGGTTGACAGTTACAAAAGAAAAGGTATCATATTTAAGGAGGTCTTCTTGTTTTAGGCGGATAATGGTTTAAACCAAGAACTATAGTGATTCCGCGTTTAATAATACGATCTATGAGCAGTCTGTACATATGCTGTGGGAATTCCACCTTTTCCAGCTCAGTAGGTGTGCTCCTATATAAAATACGTAGATATAGGTAGGTACTCCTAGCGCAAGAGATCAAGAGAAACGAAAAGGGTTAATAAATTTATATGTTATTGTTATAAGAACTATATACAAAATATGTTATTGTTCAACTCGTAAACGGGTGCTGCCGGGAGGGACTGGTCAGCTCGGAGTCGATTTTTTTGATTACTTAGTATTTCTTCTTATTATGTAAATTATTGTTTGTTATTCGGCCTTTCTTCTCAGCAGTGGTAGTTACGAAGCACTGGTATCGGTAGCTTTTCTTTAAAATAAATTAAATTACAATATAAACTACACGTAATGTAAATTATACTAATGGACGTGTAAAAGTGCCTGTAAAGGTCTAATTACTGAATAAAAACTTAAATTTTGAATTTGAAAACTGATAAAATTATACAATTAACATTTATAAGTAAGTTGGTATCAGTATGAGAGGTGGTAGAGGAATGAGTCAGAATGATGAGGAAAGAATATGTCTAGAATATAAAAATTAAATTTAGAAATAAAATTTGAAATGGTGGACAGAATGAAATGATGAAGGTAGGAGGTGAGGAAAAACATGCAGGATGGAGATTTATTGCAACATCGTTTCAAGGCAAAGCTATAAAATAAAGTTTCTACATATATAGACTAAAAGACTAATAACATGCACTGGAAAACTAGGTGGGGCACTCCTATCTACTCTAATACTATTAAATTAAGGTGGTGGTCGCTAGATAGCAGACGACCTACATTACTGCTATGCAAGCTAATAATTTACACTTAATAGTCCAATAATGTCTTATCTATAAAGCAATATTGCGAGATTAATTCATATTTGTTTGATAATTTAAATTTGAGAATCCCCTTGCCCTAGACGTTTCCATAGAATCATAGTCTAACTTTTGTTTTGGAATGACATGTGAGATTTCGGGAGTATTTTGTAATTTTAAAGAAATTGCATATATCTTAATATATATAACTCAAAGGTGACTGACTGACTGACATAGTGATCTATCAACGCACAGCCCAAACCACTGGACGGATCGGGCTGAAATTTGGCATGCAGGTAGATGTTATGACGTAGGCATCTGCTAAGAATTTCGATCAAATCTACCCCCAAAGGGATAAAATAGGGGATAAAAGTTTGTATGAAATTTTGTCAATTTTAAACCGATCGGGCTGAGACTTTGCATGCATAAAGCTACTATGACGTAGGCATTCCCTAAGAAAGGATTTTGATAAATTCCACCCCTACGCGAGCGAAGCCGCGGGCAAAAGCTAGTTTAGGCATATAACTAGTTTTAGTCATTCAATATGTACTTGAAAGAAAATATGAGAGAGTGAAAGTTGGAATGACATGTGAAATATCAGCAGTGTTTTGTAATTTTAAAGAAATTGCATATATCTAGGCATATAACTAGTTTAAAAAAGTCAAATATGAACTTGAAAGAAAATATGAGAGTGTAGAAATTTCCATACTGATGGTCAAATATTATATGATCGACGCTGGTATGGGAAAGTCTGAATCTGTCTAGGGTAAGAAGATTCTTAAACACTAGTTTTGTGAGCCAAACTACTTAAAATTATTCAGGAATTATAATTCATTTAAATTTAATATTTTTAAATAAATAGGGACAAATTACACTAATTGAGCTAGCCCCAAAGTAAGTTCGAAACTTGTGTTATGGGATACTAACTCAACGATACTATATTTTATAACAAATACATATATAGATAAACACCCAAGACCCAGGACAATTTGAAAAAGGCCGTTTTCCAACTTGCCCTGACCGGGGATCGAACCCGGGACCTCTGGGTGGCGGACTAGCATGGTGACCACTACGCCACGGAGGTCGTCATTACTTTTTCCTTCCATGCTGGTTTGGGAGAATAGAAAAAACTTAGAATGTATTAGCTGCTTCTCTTCCCGCGCAGATCGTAGGAGCCAATTGAGTGAATGGGCGAAAATGCGAATCGAATTAATAAAGCGATGCGGCTAACAAATCGTCTCTATTTTGATACCTTTTTACCCACTGTCACGCTAAAAGTGATCTTTGAGTCTTGCGGCTCTAGACTCTATTTCCGTAGACCCAAAATGCTCTGTCTCCCCGTTAAGGATAAATACGTCATAGTATGTATGAATGTAGGAATCATATTTTGTGTGATATTTACTGCATTTTTATCATGCATATATTTTTTTTCGTTAAACAAAATAAAGAAGAATGGATAGGTGTACATAAACAAAACTGTAATATAGCTTGCAAATTTTTAGTTGTCTGTCACTCGGTCCAAGAAATCAGTCCGATCTTGCCAACCAATTCAACCTATCACACATTATTCCGTCTATTCCAACCCTACGAGTAGCTATTACCCTATTTCAAGCTTAAATAAATCTGCAAACCAAGCTGTATATGTTCTAGTGTCTACTTTATGTAAATTACATGCAAATGTTTAGTTTATGTGCCGTTCGTGTGAGCTTGTGTTGTAAGTTGCTGGCATGTCATGTGGGAAAATAAAATTTAAACCTTTAGATTTGAGTGTAACTTAATCGTCTTCTTTATGCTTAGCAATGAAGATCTCGATTGCTAAGCGAGAGTTGTAGCAGTTCACCTTAACGTACAGATTCACTGCTACATGAAATGGTTATTTGGTGAAAGATGAAGCAAGAAAAAATGGTTACTTATTTACCAATTTATTTTCATAAGCAGAGAATACATCAAATAAATGTTGTACAAAGGTACTACTTATCTCAAAAGAGATCTCTTGTGAGAGGAGATGTTTATGTAAGAGAGGCAAACAGGCGTGTTCATAATAGAATAATTGAAGAAGAAAATTAAAGTTACATAAAACTACACAAACTACAAATAAACATACATATACATAATTTTATTACACATATATGAATCGTTTCTGTGCCGCGCGCCATATTTGCATTTTTATTTTTTTTTATTCATAAAGATTTAATTAAATAAGTACAAATAAATGAGGAGCTTCGTTGCCCGGCGAAAGTGCGCATTACTTGCGCTTTCGCAAGTAAAGCGACAGCGGGCGTGGACCGCACTTGGAATGGTGACAACAAATGGCATAAAAATGTCTTAAGCTCCTCCGTGCTTCGGATGATAAGCCGTTGGTCCCGGTTGTCGCCATTGTTTGGCAGACTTCAAGCCAAGTCAGATAGATGCCTCTAGCCTAAAAAATCTGACACCAGTGTTGGTCACTTACATGACATTGGTGTCGTACCAAGACGTCAAAAGGCTGGCTCAGGACTGTGAGGATAGGATAGGACAAATAACACTGACTGAGCTAGCCTCAAAGTAAGTTCAAGACTTGTGTTTTGGGATACTAACTCACTATATATACTATATATATATACTATATATAAATACTATATTTTATAACAAATACATATATTGATAAACATCCAAGACGCAGGAAAATTTGAAAAAAGCCATTTTCCAACTTGTACTGACCGGGGATCGAACCCGGGATCTCTAGGTGGCGGACTAGCATTGTGACCACTACGCCACGGAGGTCGTCAAATATGTACTCGTAGGTTGGTGCTTCCCCGTCAATAATATGACAATTGCAGCCATCATGTCGCATGATTGCCTGGCGGGCTGCCAACTCGGACACCAATTGTCACGGGAAACCTCATTACGTCATTACAAGCTGTATATAGGAAGGGGTAACGGTCAGTTTGACTGGTGACAAGATAAGGCAAAAAGGATGTCCTTTTTTTGCACAAATGGCCAACTTATACCACTCACCCTGGATGGGGAGTGGTAGTGTTGTGCCTCTATTCGTCTTTACTACTATTTGTCTTTGACGTCCTCCGTGGCGTAGTGGTCACCATGCTAGTCCGCCACCCAGAGGTCCCGGGTTCGATCCCCGGTCAGGGCAAGTTGAAAAATGGCCTTTTTCTAATTGTCCTGGGTTTTGGATGTTTATCTATATATGTGTTTGTTATATAATATAGTATCGTTGAGTTAGTATCCCATAACACAAGTTTCGAACCTACTTTGGGGCTAGCTCAATCAGTGTTATATGTCCCGGTTTGCGTGGTGGCTAAACCCAACATTCTTTTGACCCCCGGGCAAAGAACGAACGTCCTGTGCTACATAAAATACACAAAAAACAATATTAATAATTTTTAAATATTTTCTAAAAAGAGAAAATATAATCCAGTTCATACAAATTCAATATAAAATTAGTTTTTAGACGTTTTTAGTGGCGTGAACTCAAAATGGGCATTCGCAACAACGGAATCCTACACAGCGCGTGGCCCAACACGCACTTGGCCGGTTATTACCTTTTGGGTACGCAACCCTACAAAATAATAGGTACGTTACGAGAAGTGTGAGTGTCTGACGTAAGTGTTAAAATGTCCGTCACGCTGTTTTCGTTTCACGCGGCCACAAACAGGTTAAACCCTTGGCAGAGAGCCAGCCAATATACGGGTCCCTCCCTCCGTTATATAACTTCAAGCCATTTAAAGTTCCGCCACTCTATATGTACATCATAGATGTAAAGGTGTCGGATGACAAAAGGACTAGCAATTATTTCTCTCATCGAGTAAACATTGCCATCAATTTCACTACAATTGCAAGATGCATGTTATTTATTTATTTAACTTCATACACAAATACAAGTGTAATGGCGGACTTAAAGCCTAAGGCCTCATCCACTAGTCAACGAAACGGATGATGTGGAGAATGTCAGGGGTAGTGCAAAAATTTAATGGGTATGTGGCGAAAAAAAAGACTATATAAGTCAAAACAATAAACTACATACAAAAAATACACACTATTGAGTATTTACTATGATAAACAAAACCTACATATACTACATAAATACACTCTGATCTATCTGACAGTTTTAGAAGAAAGTGCACCTTCACCTGTTTCTTAAATGAAAAGCGGGTTTCAGCCTTTTATACATATTATTATAAAAATATTGTTACCCAAAGCATGCTGGGCAGCCAAAATTCTAATTGGTTAAACAATAAGCTTAAAGTTTTTAATTTTAAGTTCCTTGTATAAAAATAATTGTTGTATTAACTGTTGGTGAACTAATAAACAAATGCAAATAAAAATATAAATCCAATTTGGCATTACTGTCAGCGTTATGGGCACGTTGTCGCAGGGTATAGCCTGCGACAAAATGCCTGCCTAGTTTTTTTTTAGTAATTTAATATGTAAGTAGGTACATTTTTTATTTTAAGTGGAAAGGAAAAACATTAAACGAACAAGCGAGCCGAGCGTAGTTCTCCGAGTCTTTGAACAATTCGGCGTTTGTATGTATTTGAGTAAGTATGTATGTTTGTTCACCGAGAACTTTATTATGTTTTGTGTAGATATAGCTAATAGAATGTTTAACTTTAAACATTGTTCAACGATAGCTCGATACATTTTGTAGCGTGTAGATATTAAAAATAGAATTTAACTTCCTACATGAGCAAAATCTCTTAAGGGGTTGCCGGGAGGGCCTGGAGAGTGCACAGTTCGAGGCGAAACTACTAGTCTATATAGTAATAGGAAGTTCCATCATCCTTACTTCATCATTTTAGCCGCATAACGTCCACTGCTGAACATAGGCCTCTCCCAAGGATTTCCAAAATGACCGATCTAGAGCGGCCTGCATCCAGCACTTTTTAGTGACCTTGGTCAGGTCGTCTGACCATTGGGGAGGTGTCATACGCTTCGCTTACCCGTACGTGGTCGCTATTCAACATATATAGAACATTTTTGCCCCATCGGCCATCGGTCCCACCAACTGTCACTTCAACAAGGCAAACTAAGCTATCTCAGTGACGTTTATTCTCCTGTGAATTTCCTAATTTTAAAAGCTTTTATTTAACTTCCAATATATCTTGTATATAACTCTATGTTTAGGAAACCACTCTATTATGATTCTAGCCCATCTCTTGCTGTGCATCCTACTGATATGGTTACTGTCGCCCAGGTAGGCCAAGAAAGTGCTGGCGAGACGATCTCAACGCATTCATACCTCTTTATCATATTTCCAATAAATCTCTTCAAAACGGTTGTTCCTGCCCAGTGGAAGATAGCACATATTGTTCCCATTCACAAACAAGGTGATTGTTCTGACATTCGTAATTTTAGACCTATCTCAATTCTATCTGCAATACCGAAGTTATTTCAATCCATGGTACAGGTTAAAATCCTTTCGCATGTCAAACCTATCATAGATCCTCATCAGCATGGATTTCTACAGGGCAGGTCTAAAGCGTCTAATCTCATGGAGTATGTTTCTGATATTTTTGATGCTCTGGACGAGAAAGCTGAAGTGGATTCAATCTATACTGACTTTTCTAAGGCATTCGATGTAGTTGATCATTCTATACTCATAGAAAAATTAAGTCACACAGGAATTTGTGGTTCCTTGCTGAGGTGGTGCGAATCGTATCTTCGCAAGAGATCTCAGTTGGTTACAGTTCGGGGTTTCAAATCAGCAGCTAGAGAGGTTCCTTCGGGTGTTCCACAGGGCTCGCATCTACGGCCTCTGTTTTGCCTTATATTCGTAAATGATTTAGGTGAAACCATATCTTCTAAATATCAAATGTTTGCTGATGACCTTAAGTTATACCGTATTATTCGTAATGACACAGATATATTACAATTACAGAGCGACATTAACAGCGTTAGTCAATGGTGTAGCAAAAATAAAATGTTCCTAAACGAGTCAAAGTGCTTTCATATAAAGTTTACTCGTAAGACAAGTTCTATACCTTCAAGCTACCACATTAATAATGTTACTGTAAGCCAGGTTACAAATACGCGTGACTTAGGAGTTGTATTAGATAGCAAACTGGACTTCAGAGAGCATATCGACTATAACACCAAAAAAGGAGCGCGACTGGGTGGGTTTGTAACTCGTAAGACAAAATTCTTTAATGATCCCGAAGTTTCAACAATCCTATTTGTTGACGATAGCTCACGCGCTATAGTGGACTGTATGACTTGAGTTCAAATTAAACAAAGAGTTCGTAGTACTGGATATTTATTACACACTGTTCGCTATGCCGATCTGGCTGAATACAAATTAACCTAATCACTATTTCACAATGGGTCTTTTCTTCTGGAGGCCCCTTGTAGTTCCGTTCGTTGATCTGTTTGTTGGCACACCGCAGATAACACTACTAACTAAAGTTACAGCTATATATACAAAATCTTAACGGCTCGCATTGGCCATGTACCAATAGGGACGCGCGAATATTAGCGTGGCGTGCAGCGCAGTCTTGATGGAGCGCACCAAACGCTCCCATGCACCTCCTTGGTTGGGTGCTCCTGGCGGGATGAAGCGCCAGTCCACTCGTTGGACTTGCGCGTAGCTGCGTAGAGCTGGGGCCCACTCCGTGTAGGCGGAACGCAGCTCTGTGTCTGCACCACGGAAGTTGGTCCCGTAATTGAATGCGAAGGGGCCGAGCAATGTAGTTCCTTGCGAAACTACAGTGGCGCGGCGACGCGGAAAATTCTTGAACTATGGCTCGTGCTCGTTACAGCATACACGTGTGCATCTGTTGACAGCAACGACGATCCAGATAACACTACTAACTAAACTTACAGCTATATATATAAAATCTTAACGCTAATCGTAGTACACGGCTCGCATTGGCCATGTACCAATAGGGACGCGCGAATATCTTCCGTCTCGCTCTACGCGTCCCGTTCTCTCCGGCCTCCCCTCCACTTCTGCCGCCAGTTGCTCACGGCAATCGGTCGGGTGTGCTGGCGCTGCTGCTGTTGTCCGTAACACTATTTAACTGTTTTGTAAGATCACTCTTGGAATATTGTAGTGTAGTTTGGAACCCGTTATTTCAAGTTCACTGTAACCGATTAGAGAGAATCCAAAAGAAATTTCTTTATCATCTTCTTTATCATCTTACATTTGCAAAAAAATTATGTCACAGTCTGGAATCTTGTGATGCTAGGCTTGAGTACTTTGGAATAACTTCTCTTCATCGGAGACGGAATATCACTGACATCCTCTTTTTGCAAAAAATTGTAACTGGTAAAATCGATGACCCCGCATTGCTGGGTAGGATAAACTTTTCGGTTCCACGTCAAAACAGCCGACTTCATACAAGGAAGACGTTCAGTACCCCCTTGACCCGTACTTTGTACATGGAGAATTCACCGATTGTTCGCATGTGTTCCTCATATAATGACGTATCTTCTAAATTTGACATATTTAGTGCATCGGCCAATTCTTTCAAAAATAATATGCTTTGAATTATGTATAGTTAATGTTTCGGTGTAGGTATATTTGTTTTACCTATGTAGGTTTTGTATATTATGCATGCTGTGTTCACATCGAGAAGACGTTGCACTTTCACATGTTTCTTAATGTCTATGACACCTATATAATGTTACTGTGTAATGTCAGTTTTGTGAACCAAATAAAAAAATATAAAAAAAAGACAATAAGGCATGGTCGAGCCAAACACAAGAAAGAGATAAGTGGAAGAAGATGGAAGAGACCTTTGCCCAACCATTAGACATATTATTAGGTTAATGAAAAAAAAAACATACCTCTATGTTTGTTCAGGTAGAATCTAGCAACTCAATTTTCAGCCAGTTATCCACAAGCAATTGAGCTGAAATTTTGCATACTTGTGAAGTCTGATGACGATATAATATTATGGTCAATAAACTGTGTAATAAGTCAATGCGCTGTTCTGATGATGGAGTCGAAAGATACTCAACGGATATCAATTATAAAATAACCTAACCTCAGTGAGTTTTGATTTGTCATGACGAGCGCGTTATGGTAAACAGTGTCTAGGGCCTGATCTCGGAGATGAAATGTGGTCGATAGCTCTCAGTATCTTATATAATTTGTCTTAACAAGTACTTTGAAGATCCGTAGAAGGACGAGGCTCACCGACATAGCTAAGATGGTAGCGCAAAGGAAGTGGCGATGAGCGGGCCATATATGCCATACCAGAGACGAACGAACCAGAACTTTGGGGAAGGGAAGTGCTGAAGTGGAGACCAAGGACCAGCCGCAGGAACGTGGGTAGACCAGTTAATAGATGGACCGACGATCTAGTCAAGCTTGCCGGAAGGACATAGATGAGGAAAGCAAGATTGAAAGGAATGGCGTGCATTGCTAGAGGCCTACACTCAGCATTGGGTGATACTGGGCTGAAGAAGAAGAATAAGTACTTTGGCCCCACAATAAAAGCGTGAACAAAAAAGAAAAAACTGATTTGATCACGTAGAGAAATACCGAGCATAGCCCTCTCCATAGCGCAATTCTTTTCTCCTAAACTAATTAACAGTATGTTAGCAAGTCCAACAATTTCAATGTACGCCGGTACGCCTCATTGCTGGGCGGCTGCCAACTCGGCCCCGTCTTGTCTGGAATTACATCTTGCGAGACAAAGGCATCTCATTAAAGGTGTGTCAAAGTGACGGAAAATGTAGAATATGCAAGTGCATATATCTTTTAATAAAATAGAATAATAAATATATAGGGACAAATAACACTGATTGAGCTAGCTCCAAAGTAAGTTCGAAGCTTGTCTTATAGGATACTAACTCAACGATACTATACTTTATAACAAATACATATATAGATAAACATCCAAGACTCAGGACAATTTGAAAAAGGCCATTTTCCAACTTGCCCTGACCAGGGATCGAACCCTCTGGGTGGCGGACTAGCATGGTGCATGGACTAGCACTACGCCACGGAGGTCGTCAAATCTATTTTACCAATGATTCTTCTTGTCGAGTCAAAATGGTTCCAGTATAGTTTCTATTTCAAATGACATTTGACCAGTATGTAGCCACGGCGATCCCTCTGTCGTTAGCCTCATTTAAGTCCTCGATGGTAAATGACGTAGGGCAATTCGGACACGATAGAAGGTGGTCCATCGACTGAATGGCATCGCTGTCGCAAAAAACGTTATCAGCGTGATGCCACCTAACTCAGTTTTCTCTACACCTCTCAAGTACCCAAGTGGGGACAAGAGAACTGGCTGTTCTTTTGCCCAACGTATTGCGATCCAACGCGGAAATGCGGCTAGCGTTATTGACACTACACCACATGAGCACGATTTTTTAGATTAAAATTGTAGCGGGTGTTTCACTTGTTCTTTTCATTTGTAAATATGTAATTAATTTATGTTACTTACTTAAATAAACCTTTGTTTTCTAGGGTAAACTACTAATAATATCTTCACTATCCTCATTCTTACTTCCGTTGTGTGTTGTGTATGACATATATTTCTTATTGTTAGTAGTTTTATGTAGATATGTATTGATGTTTGTATTTATGTATTTGTGTATATATACTTATATATTATGTATTTAGAATCAATATTTATTTATATATTACCTAAATAAGTTTATCTTACTTATCCTTTAACTACCACAATACAATTTAAGTTAGTATTATTTTCACTATCGCACCACTTATTTATTATTATTTTTACTTGCCAATCCTGTCACCCAAAGGTAAGAGACTACCTTGTAAGAGACTGCCTTGGCGATAAGGACGCCTATGTACATCTGATTTACTGTATTCAAATGTAATTTTCATGATTCAAAAAAAAAAGTCGAAAATAATTTATTTCTCTTTGGATATTTTTTTTAAATTTATTTATTTATTCAAACAATAATATACAATCTTCAATAATAAACAACGCTATATAATCTCATTAGAGATTTTCCAAACGTTGGAATTGCCATACAAAAAAAAATCTAAAAGAGTAAATACATTAACAATAACTACCTATCAATTATGTATTAAAGGGGTTAAGTAACATTACATTTTTATTATAATGTTTAATAAATAATATAAATGATGTACCCTATAATAATTCAAACCTCTTCAATGTACCTACTTATTATAAATACGCGTTGACTTGACACAATAAAGTGTAAAGTGTAGGCGCCGTCGCTGGAGGCCCGGGGGAACCGGTTCTCAATGCTCGAGCAAACAACTATGCAAAGGTACATAGGGTGATGTTTTATTTCCGATTAGTTATGTGCAGTAAGTTTTATTTTTTTTTGTAAACTAATTTGGTATATTTTGTATGAAGTATTTTTTTAACTTAAATTTCAAATTTGTTTTATTTAGTTGTGTTTTTAATTCTTTTGGTAAGTTATTTATAAGATTATATTTCGGAAGAATAAGTTTATTGTCTAATGTTCTACGTGTAGTTATTATAATGTTTTGTGTTGTATTTATTTTGTATTTTTTCATTATAAAATTCCTCTTTTAGTAACGTAAGTTTGATTTTTTCATGAATAGGTATAATTTTGCATATTGAAAATATTTGTATCACTTGATAATTGTCAATTTTTTCTTTCAATTTCATAATAGGTAGTTGTTGACGGCAGATCATTTACTTACAGTTAAGTTTACTGCCGTTTCCTAAGCGCAAGTACAGAAATGTAAATAACGTAAGGAAACACTCACTATTACTGCTGCTCACACGATACTGATGTCCTTAGATAGAAGTCAGTGAGCTACGTAAGATACGTTTAGGCAGTTTGTGGCTATTCCATGCTGGTTTGGTAGAAAGGGAAAAAGTTTGAATGTGCTATCTGCTTTTCTGTTTGGACACTTTATACGACACGATAATTTTATCAAAAACATCATGGAAGGAAAAATAGAGGCGAGGAGAGGAAAGGGAAGGCCAAGAAGGATGTTCATGGATGAGGAAAGGAAAGGGCTGAAGTCGTGTCGTATAGGGAGGTCAAGCATTTAGCTGAAGATCAGGAGGCATGGAGGATACTCCACCGACAAGAACATAGTTCTTAAAATAATAAATTGATGATGATCTGCTTTTCTCTATAATAACGAATTAATATTAAAAACTTCTTAGTCAAGCTACTCACATACAGTGTTGGCCTGCTGCCAGCAATATAAGTCGAGTAGTGTTAAATTGGAAATCTTCTATCTAATCTTGCACTTTTATGAACGTAGTTTGTCATAAGTCTTTCACAGACACTTTTGAAACTGCGAATTGATGCGTGTATGGAGAAAAACAACTTTTGCCAAGGGCTCTCACAAACATCTGCCTGTTGCGACGTCGCGCGACAGGCGCCAACTCAAGCCAAGTCAATCTGTCAAAAACTGTGGACGGCAACGGTCAGGCGACCGACGGGGACAGTCGTCGATAGTCGGCGACTGTCGCTAATAGTCGTCTGCCGACAGATCACGCGGGCATATTGTCGCTAGTCTGTAAGAGCCATCCCATGCTTACGTAAACCCATCGTTATAAGATATATCATACATACATTTAATATCACGTATTTTACCCATGACTTTGTCTGCGTTTTAGTACTTTGTAATGATATCTACTTTTGTACAGAAAAATATGGTTCCACATACAAAGTTTCACTCTCCTTTTCACTCCGTTAATGTATGAGTTTTAGGATGGAAACTATCCTTAGTTCTTTCCCGGGTTCTAACTATGTCCATACCAAATTTTATTTAAAACGGTTCTGTAGTTTGCTTTGTTTTTCGTATAATATGTAAGTGGCCAACACTGTCTAATTTTTCAGGCTGCCTAAAAGCATCAAACATAGTTTGAAGACTGCTATACAATGATGACAGCCGTGACTAACAGCTTATACATGGGTTCTGAAGAATGAAAGAGGAGCTCGAGAATTTTTATGTCACTCGTGGTCACCCATCAGTGTGGACCATGCCCAGTCGCTTAACTTGCGAAAGCGCACGCCGGGCCACCGAGCTCCTCAAGTTCAAGCATGAAGAGGTGACAGAGAGACAGATACTGTAAATTTCGCATTATTATACATTTATTAGTAAAGGAGTGAGGAATTAAGAATAGGGTGTGTAACACAGAGCATTTTAGTTCTTGCAGTTCTAAGCAGAAAACCTAGAGCTGCATGACCCAGAGGTCACTTTTTGTGTATTAGTCGGCGCGAAAGGTGAAAAAGTTATCAAACCAATGAAAATAGTGATGGGTTGCTAGCCGCATCATATCGCCATCGCATATATTCTGTCAAAGAAACTATGACGAATTACGTTCATAAAAGTACAATTATTGCTATCAGATTTCCAATTTAACGCCTTTCTACTCATATTTCTGGCAGCGAGCTAATAATGCGCCTTGTGAACCGCCATAAAAAACAGTTTATATTTATTTTTTATTTTATTTTATTCATTTGTTAAAATTTATTAATTACAATTATGACATGCGGAGTTAGGTGCAAAGAATTTTCTACCAGTCAATCTATAGGTGGTCTGATAAAAGGAAAATTTTGGACGAACGTACTTAAAGTACTACTTAAAGGTATTAAAGTAATTTCCAAAAGGATTCTTTTTTGCTGGCCTGGGAGAAAAGGTCGTCTGATCACCTCGTGGATTCTTCTTCGCTTATATTTATATGTGTAGGTATGTATTCTTTTGCTTCTCCTATCTTTCGCATCACCGTAATGTGCACATTTCAACTTTTGCGGCAGTTTTCTCCCAACATCCTTCTTTAGCAATACGCTCACATCGATTGACTCATTACCTCCTAAAATAGTGATGGGTTGCTTTACATAATCCGCATTTACGCCTATTGCTTCGATGAGCTTTAATGATCTTCGAAGAAAGACAGCTGGTATATTCTACTTTATAGGTTTTCGTATCCAAAGGGTAATAACGAAACCCTATAACTAAGACTCCACTATCCGTCTGACTGTCTGTCACCACGCTGTATCTCATGAACCGTGATAGCAAGATAGTTCGAATTTTCACAGATGAATATTTCTGTTGCCATTATAACAATAAATACTTTTAATAAAATAAAGTTAAAAATTAAAGGGGGTCGTAAGAAACGTTTATTTTTTCAGAGTTCTTAACACAATAATCTTAGAGGGCTCTTTTTCTTGAACCGTTATAGCTGGACACTTGAAGTTTTAACTGATTATTTATTACTGTAATTGCTATAATAAAAAAAAAAAATGAAAAAATCTTTATTTCAAGCCTTAGTTGATAAATATACATATTTCTGGGACTCACCTAGTAAGCTTAGATAAAGCCTGTGGCAGATAATAACTACCATATTATCATAAAAATAAAATAAAGTTAAAAATTAAAGGGGGTCATCATACAAGAAACGTGGCTTTAACTAGGTAGACACTTGAAAGTGTTCCGTACCGAAATATAATTATGAGGGTGTAGGACTGAGGTACGGAACCCTTCATGTCCAAAATACATGAGGGGTGAGACGGAGGTACGGAACCCTTAATGTACGATTCCGACCCGCACTTGACTGGTTTTTTCATTTCTTGCAGATCAGAATGGAAGCAAAGCAATAATGTCCGAACAGTTCCTGCGAAAATCGTTATAAATGATTCCGTACGACACTAAGCCACGAAATATTACATCTGAACAAGATTTCCTTGTCAACGAGCTTAGCGTAATTCTATTCTTACCAACCGGCAAAATATCATCAGTTATAATGCGTGACATTTGATTCGGCCGTGTAACCTCGTCAAATCACCTATAATCCATTTGGTTAGATATTTCAAAGAATGTAAACAATCTTGACATATTTTTTTATTGAAATATACACTTTATAAATAAAAACGTTTGCAAATTACAAAAAAAAAATGTAATTTATAAAATAAATAATTTGTAATATACAAAGGGATTGATTTATAAAGTGTATATATATTTCAATAAAAAGATATGTCAAGATTGTTTACATTCTTTTAAATATCTAACCAAATGGATTATAGGTGATTTGACGAGGTTACACGGCCGAATCAAATGTCACGCATTATATTACGACTGATAAGATTTTGCCGGCTAGTAAAAATAGAATTACGCTAAGCTCGTTGACAAGGAAATCTTGTTCAGATGTAATATTTCGCGGCTTAGTGTTTACATTCTTTGAAATACCTGATCAAATGGACTATAGGTTAGATAGCGGACCCCGGGCTCGCTGAAGAAGCAACCGGGAATACGGGAGGATGATGATTTGATTCGGTCGGTTGCATCCTCAACTGTGCTGCTTCGAAGCCTGGGGAGCGCTTTCTCGCTTTTTCTTCTCCAAATATAATATGCATGAATCACAAATAATTACCCAAGAATGACAAATACCTTCTAGCTCAAAACGCTAGCCAGCTTCAAATCCCAAGCAAAATCTAACTTAACTAGTTAGTTAGAAAGTTAACTAAATATCCTTCCCTTGTTTCCCCTCAGTTTATTCATCTTGTATTGTTAATATTATATATTTTTTGTTCTTTGTAAGTTGTGTGTATTTAAGTAAAATGAATATTCATGTGTATTATAATTATTGTATATAAGTATTTTTATAATATTGATCACCCCGCACTACCTGATTTCCCATCACTTTTAGGGTTCCGTAGCCAAATGGCAAAAAACGGAACCCTTATGGATTCGTCATGTCTGTCCGTCCGTATGTCACAGCCATTTTTTTCCGAAACTATAACAAATATACTGCTGAAACTTGGTAAGTAGATGTATTCTGAGAACCGCATTAAGATTTTTACACAAAAAAAAAAAATTTGGCGGTTCTCCATACTTAGAACTGAAACTCAATTTTTTTTTCATCTAACCCATTCGGGTGTTATTATTTTTGAAAACCTATCCATAGATACCCTGTCGGGTATCTATGGATAGGTTTTCAAAAATAATATTGAGGTTTCTAATAAAATATCATTTTTTTTCTAAACTGAATAGTTTGCGCGAGAGACACTTCCAAAGTGGTAAAATGTGTCCCCCCCCTGTAAATTCTAAAGTAAGAGAAAGTAAAAATTAAAAAAAAAATACTTATTATTATTCAATCTTAGTACATATTCAATTAATTGTTTTATATCGTATCGCATCGCATCGCGTCGTATTGTATTGTATAGTTCTACGGCCAGCCGCTTGCCTGACGTCATCCCTTATGGCTTGGCAGAAGGATCAATATGTTCTATCCATAACTGTCCCATGCTTTATTCATGATTGTCTCCATGGTAAGACTATTATATTTATGCCAAGGCATCGACCTCATCAGTCAAAATAACATACTTGTTGACGCTGGCAGCGAGCCATGCTTTTACACTAGATCACAGCACTAGATGGAGATTTTTACCCAAATATTGTGACGCCAAAAGTAGGGTTATGTATTTTGCCGCTGTGTAGGTATGTTTGAATGTATGTTCGTCTGTTCCCTCGTATCTTCCATGATACACTTTGTATATTGAGAAATGCGGTATTGTTATTCCGTGTTGGGTATTCAAAATAAACAGCGGACAAATCACACAGATTGAGCTAGCCCCAAAGTTTGAAACTCAACGATAATATACTTATTTTATAACAAATATATATGTAGAAAGAAAATCTTTACCTCCATACAAAATTATTTACCTACCGTGCCAAAATGTATGGAGCTGCAATTTTTTTTTTTTTACAATTTCAGAGATGGTCCCATAGTAAAAGTTGTTCACATTTATTAGTTTGTTAACTCCATTTCAGGTTATCACCCCTTTTCCTTACATGTTGTATAGATAAACATCCAAGTCTCAGGCCAATTTGAAAAAGATAATTTTCCATCTTGACCTGACCGGGGATCGAACCCGGGACCTCCAGTGTGATAGTCTGGCATGATGACTACAAGGTCACAGAGATCGTAAAAATAAATTAAATTAATTAGGTAATTAATAAAAGGGCTTATTTTTTATCCTATTTATCTGTCTGTAGCATCGCAGCGCTAGAACGGATGAACTGATTTCGATGCGGCTTTTTATACCTAAAAGCAAGTTCTTTTGCGGTGGTTTTTAGCAGTTTGATGAAAATCAGTTCTGCCTTTTAGAAGTTATTGGGGGTTAACGCTTGAATGTTAGAGCTTTATCTAGCAAATCATAGATGGCTCTACAGATATTTACCCGTTGACATCAGAGAAATTTCTACCACATTCTCTTTGAAAAGAAAAGTGCATGCCCACCTTTAAAACTCCCTTTCTTCATAAAGTCATTATTGTTTAGTTCTTCTCTTCATAGCTATTTATTGTTAGTATAAATAAATGTATGTGTGTATTGTAAAAGTAAATATTCATTCTGATATTTATAAATAATGGGTATATAATTTTATTGTATAATAATATTGTAATATTTTATAATGTAAGTAAGTATATTGTATTGCTTTTTTGTGCCGCATAATTTTCTCTGTTTATCCCTATGGTTGACTGGGAGAAAATGCTCTTAGCATTAAGTCCACCATTTGTTAAAAGCATATTTGTTCTTTAGAACAATCATGTTTGATAAAATAAAATAAACAAATATCAAGTCGCATCGGTAATTCCGCTACTAATCACTAGATGGCGTTGTTGACAGTCGACTTTTTTTAATTTGCTTAGCAAATATCCTTGTTTTTCAATAAATGTATAAGTAGCAGATCTAACGCCACATGGCACTCTCTCCCGGTCAACCAGTCTTATTGGCATATTAAAAATATATATCGTAAAATATTATGAATAATATCGTTGAATTGGATTATCATTTTTTTACGTTTAACAAAACAGCTATGTAACCACGTTTAGATACATTCTTATCTGTTTCTCCCTGCGGTGCTCCTTTTCGTTTTGTAGATTCAGTTTTCGGATTCTTTTCAAACCCACGATTTGAAAACTTGATAAATATTATTATATTGCCATGCTAAGACTCACGAGATAAACAGCTCACAAAGCTACTAGGATGTACCTATAGAATTACTTGCTATCACATAAATGCAGTGTGTCTGGCGCGACGCCAGCGTCAACAAGTTTGCTCATATGATTGATAGATCGTTGGATAGGAGGATGGCAATACCCGGGGTAAAGACCCGTAATTCTGGGAAAATCTGGATTCAACATTTATGAATAAAAGATTTCTATTTGCTGATATTTTCAACTGCTATTAAGTTATTTTTTTGTAGTGATCTCTATGCTACTACAAATGAACTGCTGACACAGTAATGCATACACAGAAATAGATCATAAAAAGCCTTCAAGATGGCGCTGATAGTATTCTACATCTCTATATTAGAGTTCTGGTTGCAACTTGCTATATAAACAAACTTCGATAAAAAACATACATCCATAAAGCACTTTATGAAAGAAGCGTCCGAACGTTTTTTTGATAAAGCCGCTGACCACCCAAACCGACTAGTTAGAGAGGCAGCTAACTACATCCCGGAGCACAACCCTCGCCGACTCACCGGCAGACGTCCGAGGCATGTTCTCTCTGATTCCGTTGACCTGATTATGGCTGACATGGTCTAATTCCATACCTCTGCGGCTCCGAGCAGCCAGAGGAACCTCTCGGTCCGACCCCCCGCATTCGTCGTAATCGAATACGCAAGCGTAGAAACATTAGCTCGTTCACTAGGTACCGCCCGGCGGTACCTGGACGATTTGCATCCTAAGTAGGCCCTTCTGGCACCGTAGCTTCGGCCCTTCCGGCAAAACATGGGTGTTGCAGCACCCCAAAATTTGCCATAATCCCTAGTCACACCTAAAGCCGAGGTTTCCCCCTTGGGAGCCCTTTGCGCTGCTGCTAGTAGTATAATAGCAAGCCGGGCCTCTGGCCCGCTCCTCAAACCTTATCCGGGTGAAGTAGGAAATGCCGTCCGAGGCAACCTATGTCTGTAAATACAAAAAAAAAATAACACACATTACCACCTCACTCCCGTTACATTTTTTTCTAAGTCTGGTTATCCCCCTGCTGGGCAAACGCCTCTCTCTGTTCCTCTCGTCCCTCCCGCGATTTCAAGTAAATCCGTATTCAAGATTTAAGAATAAAAGCATTCTATTTACTAATTTTTTCAACTGTTTTGAAGCTTTTTTCTTAGCCATCGGCCACAAGAACTAAATGCCAGTATGATGGAGGGTGTGAAAGTAGTAAGACGGAATCAAAAATTATATTATTATATATAAGTAAATTAGATATAAGTAAATTATTTTCTTTAAAACGCTCCGAACACATGGTGCTTGATTAAGTTGGTATCCAGTTAACCCTACCCGTTGCATCTATCCACTTTTCTTTTACATTTGGGTCTAAAAATATTGCGAAAGGTTAGACTAATATTAATTTTTTTATTGCAATAAAAATACTAGAAAATGTTCATGTTTATAATAAGTTTATATACTACTTAAAATCGTTGCGTTATTCTATTAAATTATACCTGAAATTTTGATTTATTTTATCAACAAAATCCTCATCCGACTCGACTACATCACTAATCGAGTAGCGAGATTTCATCGACAAAATTTATACATCACTAATCGAAAAGCAAAATCTGTACATCACTAATCGAGTAGCGACAACTTACAGGAACGAACTTTCTAGAACTACCTAGTTAATATGATTGTACCGGAATGACTTTCGTAATTTTTTAAAAGAAAATGCATGTTATCATACATACTGATGGAAAGAAACACCTGCATTGCTTTTATTTTTGTTCTTACTGCTATTTTTACATACTGAAACACTACAATACGGCGTATTTAGCGAAAAAAATGATGGTCGGGTGGACAAAACGATCTCAATACGTAGCTAGAATACGACTGATGTACGGAGTCGGTCGATCTTGTGTAGTTTTACGGGATTATGACACGTGCGCCACGCCCACTTGGCACTTCCACATTTTAAAATAAGATATATGGACTGAGAATACATTGTTATGTCATACTGTTCTGTACTTCAAAATAACCCAATGAATCTGCAATAAAAAAAAGTAACATTTCATGTATTTATTTAACTTCATACACAAATACAACTGTAATGGCAGACTTAAACCCTAAGGCCTTATCTACTAGTCAACCAAACTGGTGATGTGGAAAATGTCAGGGGTAGTGCAAAACTTGAAATAGGTATGTATCGAAAAAGACTATATGTAAAAATAATCATCAAAACAATAAACTACGTACAAATAATACACACTATTAAGTATATACTATGATAAACAACACCTACATAAATACACATGATCTATCTGATAGTTTTGGAAGAAAGTGCGCCTTCACCTGTTTCTTAAATGAAAAGCAGTTTCACAAGCATGCAAATATTTCACTGTTTTGTTTGTTGTATCTTTGTTATTTTTTATTTTATTTCCTTCCGTCTATTGTCGTTCGCAGAACAAAGCAATGCCGAGAAAATGTAGATGAGTATTGAAGGCGTTTCAGAATAATATGTCTGAAAGTCGTTTCTCTTCAATGAATGATGTTTATGTTAATGTTAAATTGTTAATTAGTGTGTGAATTGACATTTCAATTTAGATTCAATTTAATATTATTTGCATTTAAGTCATTCTAAAAAAGAAAGGAAGATAGTTTTTTTTTATTTGGTTCCTTTTTCAATAGTTACTTATAGTTCCTATACGTATTAGGGTGCTTCTTATTTTTCGACATTTGAAATGTTACCCGGTCACGTTGTGATTTGAATTTCTACTGCAAAATATGAATCAGTGTTTTTTTATTTTAATTTTTAGACCTAATTTAGAGGTTGCTACCAATTGTCTAACTTTTAAAAAAACGTTGTATGGACATTGGACATTTGACTATGGAGTCTCCTTAATTAATTGAAATTTGAGGTTATGTTACGTTTTATAGCGAAATATGCACAAAGGTCTCCATCCTCTTCCTTCCCAATTCTTTTCTTCGCCTGGAGCATGTCAAATGTCTGCAATACAAGTGCACTAACTCCATGGAATTTCAGCCTTTCGACACCAGTGCTGTAAAGACTGCTTTAAGATATTTATGTAGAATTTGTGCTCCTTTGGGGCCAAAAATAGTAAAAAGAAAACAAAATTGCAGTTGGAATCCTTAGTTGACATTGTTGAGTGTACAAGTGGCCACATACAAGATTACTCTTGCGGAACAAAAATAAGATGAATAGTGGAAGTATTTTGAATCTTATCATAATAGTCTTAGCTAGAGTTACTGAATAAGGTGTTGCTGGTGATCTGCTAGACTACTCTGATATATATACATAGCAGAAATCTAATATTGCGATATTTTTGTCCCGTTTTAAACATGAATTTGAATCGACAAAACCGAAAAAGATATATGTGAAAGAAATATTTTTTTTCGATGTAATGATATAGTAAAAATATTGGTTACAAGCCTCTACCTGATAGTAAGCACCAGTAAATGACCTTAAGTTATGCAACCTTTAAAAAAACTAACTAAAACTGGCTACTAATTGCTTAAATTAATAGCTAGTGTATTTCATAGTTGTTAACAATTACATTTTAGTTGATGTTTCTTTTTTAAATTGTATTTGCTAATCATAGGCTAGAATACAAAAATAAATAAGAATTATTATCAAAAATATCTAAGACAAAACACTGCAGACATTGTTACTAGCAAATACTTATATTTTTGTTATATTCTGGGTTACTCGTCAACATTTTTGAACGACTATTTACAAACTTGAAACAATGATGTATTTTATAGGTTATATTACGGTTATGTTTATATATAATACAGTCTTATATTATATATAAACATAACCGTTTATTCTTTTCGACTGGTGAACCTCAGGAAGGTTTTGCGAAAAGAGGAATATAATAATTTAGTATATTGCTGATATTTACAATTTTAAAAGAGCAAAAGCAAGATTTGCATTTGATGATTACGGAGTATATTTGAAAATACCCTATATTAATACAAACCATCCCTTGTATCTTTCAATAATTGAATTCAGGGTTTTAGTAATAAATATTTATTTGAAATAATATAACTTATTTCGTATTTAAATGCCCTGTGTCATGAAAAAATAAATCTAAGCTCTGCAGTGATTTTGAGCTGTTAACTAAAATTTGAATATTGGTAGCGACCCTTAAATGTAGCTTTAAAAAATTGAAAATAATACTGAAATAGTTTATTAAGGTATAGTATCAAATGACGGGGTGACCCGTGAAAAAATCGAAATTTTTTTTTCCATTTTCTTAAGGAGCACCCTAATTCATATCTTATCTTCATCTTAAGAATCCCCTTAACCTAGAGTTTTCCATACAAGTAACCGTAGTCTATGTTTTACTTTGAAACGGCATGTCAGATTTCGGTAAAAAACTGTAATATTAAAGAAATTGCTATTAGCTAGGGTTACAATTGGTTTCCGATGGTAAAATTATGAACTGGAAAGAAAATATAAGGGTGGAGAAGTTTTCCAATCTAATGGTCAAATATGAATGATACACTATATTCTCTTTTAAGTTCACATTTTAACTGTGAAAACTAGTTATATGCTTAAATATGTGCAATATCTTTAAAAGTACATAATTTCGCCCATATCTGACATGTGGTTTCATAATAAACGTAGACTACGTTTGTATAGGGAAGTCTGATTCTGTTTTTTTTTTATTTATTTCAACTTATTTGCACAAAAAATGTGTACAAATGGCGGACTTAACGTCATATGGCGTTCTCTGCCAGTCAACCATTGGACCAAGTGGAAAATAATTTGGATGGTACTACAGGATGTGTAAACGAAATAGAAAAGCATAAATTAAATATCTAAACGAATACAATAAAATTATATATATACATATAGACACATACATACATATACATACATATATGTATACCAATACAATTACTATAGATAAAAGATAGAATAAACATATAATAAATATCAAATAATACATAAATACCTAAAATAATATATATGCATAAATAATTGTCATCTGGATGAATACTAGTTACTGTACAGGGACATCATGAGAAGATAATTGTTTAGGGTAAGGGGACTCTTAACAGCTTATAGAACTACTGAATTCTCTACTTTCCAGCAACTCGAATCAGATATTTTTTCCAAATGTCAAAATAAAGTTTTCTATTCGATTTGTAAGAAATACAGGTTAATAGGAACAGAGGAAGGCCAAAGAAAAAGTGGATGGAGTGCGTTAAGGGCGGTATAAGGATAAAAAGAATGTGACAACTGCCTTGACAAAGGATAGAAGGGAATGGAAAAGACTCACATGCTGTCCCGACCCCACGTAAAGTGGGATAAGGTGAGGAGGAGGAAGAAGACAGGCTAATGACGTCATATTTTCTTGGAATCAAAGCTCTTGATATTAGTTTTTCTGCAATAATAAATCTTAATTCACTTTAAAAATGGATATGATCAATGACTAGCGACAGTATTTTGTGATGTTTTATTTTATTTTTGACCAAGGTAAGTACCCACTCCAAAATAAAACGGTAGCTCTCCGTAATCTGAAAAGCACTTTAAGCCTTTGGTACCGGCTCTCACCATTGTATCAACCAAGCTGTGTCAGATGCTCATAGGCAGTCTACGCTAATTTCGGCTCCTTTTTTGCTATCCTGTAGGTCTTGTGTCCCAATGCTTGAGTTTGACGACCTCCGTGTGGTAGTGGTCACCACGCTAGTCCGCCACCCAGAGGTTCCGGGTTCGATCCCCGGTCTGGGCAAGTTGAAAAAAGGCCATTTTTAAATTGCTTGGGTCTTGGATGTTTATTTATATGTGTATTTGTTATAATATAAAGTATCGTTGAGATAGTTTCCTATAACACAAGTCTCGAACTTACTTTAGGACTAGCTCAATCAGAGTAATTTGTGCCTATATCTTTTTTTTTATTTATATAAGTCTGGGCAAAGACTTCCCCTTGTCCTTCTACACGTCTGGCCACTTACACACATGAAAGTTATAATTTTTCAAAACTTAAAACCGGCTTCGCTCCCAAACTGTACGACCAATTTTGATAACATTTCTGTGAAACCACCTGACAAGTTACCCTTTCAAACAAAAGAAAAATTTTCAACATACATACATACATTAAAAAAAAACATAAAAGATCGCGACGAACTGTTAACATTCTCCTTCTTGGAAGTCGGTTAAAAACGATTGGAAAATGGTTTTAATACGTTACAAGTTAAATAAGAGTTATTGCGTATAGGCAATCAACTGAAGTAGTGATGCAGTTGAAGTGTGAATGAAGTTGTAAATTTAATGGGCGCATGGAATTGAAATCTAGCGAAGTGATACTTTTAGGGCCGGCGCAGATATTGCGAAGCGCAGCGCAGAGCATTTTTCTCTGTCAAACTATTATTGACATTGTTCTCTTTGAAATAATATCCAAAATCAATTAACACAATTTTTATAGCCTAGTCGAAATTCAACTAATGTGCGTAAGTATTATTTTGAATATTATTACAAAGAGGACAATGTCGATAATTGTTTGACAGTGAAAAATGCTCTGCGCTGCGCTTCGCCATATGTGCACTGGCTCTTAAGCTATAACTAGCTCGAACTGATATACTGATTGACTTTTTAATTATCACTCATGTACAAAGTACATGCACTTTTGTTATAATGTTATCCATGTTACACTCAAAACGCCAAATCACTATAATATATATGTATGTGTGTGTTGTGCATAGTTGCAATCTGCTTGCACTGCGATGCATTCCTTTAGCTAATTTTAACAATAAATTCAGTGTACAAACAGCGCTCGTGGAGTTTGATTATTTCGTCGGTACCTAACTCTTACCCTCTTGTACTTGCTCTAACGGTGCCGTACAACTCATGATTTATTAAATTATAAATGCCTTGTCATTTCAGATACGTAATTCATTCTTTCAATTTTCTTTTTTACTAGTAAATTTGTTTCATAACTTGATTTGTGCTATTAGACATGATAAATATTTATATAATAGGTTAGTTAGGCTATCTAGTCGTAATTCTTATTCTTATATAATTTGTCATTTCATGTACCTACCTAACTCACTGTGTATGTACTAATAAATAAAATAATCTAAAAATAAAAAAAATTACATCCTCAACAGTTTTAAAGTCTCGGAACCCGAGAGAACAAAATTTACAAAAAGTGGGACTTCGCGACACGACCCGTTTGGTTTGGGTCCCCAGATCCAAACCCTAATTCTGAGCTTTCTTCGTCCATAGAACTCCTGATTCATAGACACTCGGTCAGTGCCTTAACCGTTTGAACTACGTTAAAGTATTTTAAGAGGTTTTTATATAATAACTAGATGTGCCTGCAGACTTTACTCCCCGTGAGAATTTCGGGATAAAACCCATTCTATGTTTTCCCTGGGTTTCAAAGTATATCTATACCAAATTTCATTTTAATCAGTTCAGTAGTTGAAGCATGGAGAGGTAACAGACGAAAAAATACAAACTCATTTTTGCTTTATAATATTTGTTGGGATTGGGATGTATGCTATTTAAAAAAATATTAAGCTTGCCATACAAACAACTTATGATTACTGGCCCTCATCGCTTTTAAAATACAATACGATACAATAAAAATAATCTTTATTGCATTATATAAATAAAAGGAAACACAAAAACAGAAAAAAGAGACAGAAATATGATTTTGATAGAAAGGCGGATTTATCGGTTTTAGCCTAGCTCTAAAAGCAATAAACTTGCGATAAATTTACAAAATCAGATCTATTTCATGAAATTAAAATATTGGAAGTTGACGTTTTTCGAGAAAATGCTGCAGTACAGTTTGTTGCCGCTTCTTCTGTACTTGCGCTTAGGAAGCGGCAGTAAACTTAGCTGTAAGTAATTGATCTGATTTCAACAATTATTTAGAAATCGAAAAAGAAATTGACAATTATCAAGTGATACAAATATCCAAAGATATATAAATTATTTTTGGTATGTTGACTTTGACTTTTAATAACTGTCAAACAAAAAATTTTGGTGTTCCCATACAAACGCGTGCGGGTTTTTTTTTTTCATTTTTGATTTATATCATTTTAATATCATTATACTTTCGAGGCGCTTTTTAAATGTATACCTTGGACCCTAATGGGTCAAAAAACGGTCTTGCAACTCTAAGTAGCCAAAGCCAGGGCCGCAAGATCCAAAGGCCACTTTTAGCCAGACAGTGGTCAAAAAGATTTATTGTCTCTTTAAATTAGCGTGTATTAATATTAATTAATATTAATGTTCAATTCTATACTTCTATGTTGTTTCTAGCGATGAGGACCTTTAATTGGCATTATTACTATATTTTCTGTTTTTATTGTAATTACTTGTAGCTGATGGTCTCGTAAATAAAATAAAATAAATAAAAAACGCTTTAAGCTTTAGAGTATTTATAAAAGCTATATATTTACGATAAATTTACAACAGGCCTGATTATTACACTAGATGCGAGACGATGACGTCATCCGGGAGTTGAAGTTCATTACAACGTGGTTAACGTAGTTGATTATTCAGACGGGCATAAGTTACAAGCGACGAGGAAGTATACTATATAATTCAGCTGTATAAGACAGTTTAGGCAGATCCACTGGTGAACTAATTAACGAATGTAAAAAGATTTTTAAAAAGTTCATGTTTAACTTGTACATATTCTTTGATTTAACCTTCTAGTAGTCGCAACTATAAAATAGTTTTCAATACCCTTACTCGTAAAGTGGTTCTTATTTCACCGGTTTTAGAAATATAAAGCAGCTCATAAAACGTGCGTATAAACGCAAACAGTGAAGTTATATTCTATAACCGCACTATTAGCTTTTTAAAATTTGGAACTGGCCGCCGGCCGGTGCTGGCTGCCCGGGAACATAACACGGCGGGAAAATAACAGTGTGCATCACAGTTTTATGGTTGAGTTTATTTAAAATCAAAAAGTTCAGTTTATTGGGTATTTTTCCTCGCAAGTATATTAAAAAACTTCGTACGATATACGTGCGTATATGGGTTGAATACACTCGGCTCTATAACGTCTAGTGTGCTATAACTACCATAACGCACTTATATCGTAATTTACTATAAATCTATAGCTCCATTTATATCGCTTCTTCTGCACTTGCGCTTAGGAAGCGGCAATAAACTTATAAAACTATAAGTAAATTATCTGACGTCAACAACTATTACGAAATTGTTATAAAAATTGACAATTATCTAGTGATACAAATATCTAAAGATAAATAAATGATTTAGACTTTTTTGATCTGTGCAGGAGGAATACGAGTAGCAGTTGGCTTTAGAAACCGCTGCTTTCATTATCCTTGGACTATTCTGGTGAACGTTAAACAATTACCCTTATAAATGTAGAGAGCCTATCTAAGTTTCAGAATTGCATTACTCAAGGAGCCATGAGGTCACAGCTTATTGGTGTCACTCTAAATTTTTTTACTGCCTTCAAAATAAGATTTTTTTACTCGACTTCAAAAAGGAGGAGTCAATTTGTCCGGTATGTCTTTTTGTGTGCATATATGTTATTTTTGTTTGTGTGTTTAAATGGGATTGGGCGGACCACGTCGGCCGTATGCACAGGCTGGATTTCAACGGACGGATATAGAAAGAGAGTTAGACCGAAGACAAGATGGGCAGATGACTTAAAAGCATTCGAACAGGATTGGAAAGTTAAGACCAAGGACAGAAAGTTATGGAAGGACAGAGGGGAGGCCTTTGCCCAGCAGTGGGACATGAACGGCTAGTAAAATATATATATATATATAATACGCGATATCTTGATGTGAATCGATTGTGATGATTCTTTTTTTTTATTTGAAAGTCTTTATTACCATGTTGGTCCCATATCAATTTGACAAAAACATGATGAATAACTTTGAAGATATGGAAGAACTTCTCAAAGAAATGAAAGCCTTTTTATTTTAATTATTATATAAGTTAATGTTAAAAAATAACACTAACAAACGCATTTCTCGCAATTAACAATCTAGTATCAGTTATTTTTAGTGCAATTTTGCTCTCTTCGGTCGTTATTTCATTTTTTTACGTTGTTATAAATATTTTTTTTATTTTTTTAGTTTTGCCATATCCTTCCCCCTAAAACTCACCTAGAAAAAGTAGATTTCTTTAAAAAAATATAATACGCTAAGTTAATTTTTTTTACAGACCAAAATTTTTAACTTGATTCTAAAGCCTTTATACAATTTATTCCGTTTTCAATAATGATTCATTAGCAAGGTAATCATTTAAAGAAACGGTATTTAACTCGAGAACAAATCCGACTTGAAATTTAATGCAAATCTTAAAATTTACAATGTAGCTTAATTTTAATCTGGCTTATACAGTAATCCTTCCGACCTTTTACAAAGCGACGGGGAATTCCGTAATGACATAATTATCTTTTAGTTTAAATGCCTAAAGGCTAATTTACACTTAAACAGCGACTGACGCTAGTATTGTTAGCATGCTAACTTCTTCCTTCTTTATTGAGTTTTAAATAATAGTGACACTGGTGTCAATTATTTTCGAGGCGCGGAAATGCATCTCTGAAGTAGCTCAACAACAATCATCCACTCACGTCATTTATTAGTTTACTCAGTACACTCGCAAATTTCTCCAAAAACTAGTGGTGGTAATTGAAAATGACCATACATAAATACAAACTCAGAGGTACAAGTCGCGTCTATAGTCCATTTGTTTAGGTATTTAAAATAATGTACGCACTATAGTGAGAATCAAACTCGTGCCTCACAGTCGAACAGCTAGAGCCTAAACCACTTGGCACCACCGTATGCATGTAAATAGTGTTGCGAAAAATCGATAGTTTTGCAATCGATAGTTTCAATCGAAAAATGCCCAACTATCGATGGTGTTGCCACTTGATAGTCAACTATCGATAGACTATAAATATTTTAAATAAAACCGATACTTTTGATGGTAAACGGATATCGATAGCTGTTTTAGAGCAATACTATTGATAACCAACAATATTAAAAAAAAAAATGAAAAAATCTTTATTTCAAGCCTTAGTTGATAAATATACATATTTCTGGGACCCACCTAGTAAGCTTAGATAAAGCCTGTGGCAGGGGGATCCGCTCTTCCAAACACATGATATTAACTTAGGCCTAGTTAACAAAATACATGAAAGTCAAGAGTAGAAGTTATTATATCTTTGACATAATGTGTGTGTGTGTGGGGGGAGGTGTGTGTATGTGTTGTGTGTGTGGTGTGTGTGTATGTGTGCACGTGAGTGTGTGTGTGTGTAATAACAAATGACAAATACTGATGGTAGATTTGACATTATTAGTAAATAATAATAATAAAGTTGTTTAATATAGTTCTCAACCCTGCGATAGAATCTTGGGATCGGAGACCACCAATAGACTATTACCAGAGCTGGTTAGTAATATTATCTATAGTTTCGTCGTCAGGATCGATACTATCAATTTTATCGATTACCAACCGATACCTTCGATAGTATCGAAAAAAGAAATGTTACTATCCTAATATGCTGTAGCGGGTGGCAGGACAGGAGGTAAATACTGGATTCGTGTAAACCAGTCTTAATTAGGATTCATTTCCATAGAATCTTATTGTGTTAATGAGGGTTCCTAGATACAATTTTAATCTTTGTTAAACATTTCCACCATTTTATAAATGGCATTGGAGTTAAGTTATTAAAATGAAAATCGTTTTTTTTATTTCCATTTTAATAACCTAACTTTCATTACATAACTGTAGGTAATTAGGTTTAAATAGAAAATGTTGTACTATTTATTCCAACCTAAACCAACGAACGAACCTAACCACCTTCGGTGGCCCCTCGTAAATCGGCCGTTTTTAAACTATTATAGCGAGTATGCGCGTAAAACACATAATGTAATCCCACGCACATGATTTGTGGGAAAATATATCAGGTCTGGCATCTCAGAACATTTTGGTTTAAAGTCATATCATGGTTTAAACCATTATCCATATATACAAACACAACTTAATCCAACACCATTGATAAGGGAGAAAATAAGTACCTCAAGGCTCTCAGACCATTTTAGTTTAAAGTACTATCATGGTTTAAACCATTTTCCACCCTAAAAAAGACATCTCGCAATTTGTAGCTTTCTTAACCGCCAATGTCAAAAAGGTCTTTTAATTTAGGATGACTAACTATGTTATTGTTCTGTACTTGTAAAGGCGGCAGTAAAATTTGTTGTATGTAAATGATCTGACGTCAACAACTACCTTTAAGAAAACGAAAAAAAAATTACAATTATCAAGTGATTGATACAAATAACCAAAGATAAATAAATGATTTTTGACTTTGACTTTGTTCTTTTAACTAACTGATGACCATAGAGGTAGAAAAAATCTAGGTCTATGCTGCTGAAAACAAATATATAAGTATATTGTACACGTTTAACCATATTAACTCACACATCAGTGTAAGATAAAGTACTTACTTATGTACCCTTACCTTAATTAGGCACCTAGTTTACCTTTACTACCTTATAAAATAAACTGACAACATTTTCTTAAAGATGGGTATTCTTCTTTTTATGAACCTACTAAAAAATATTCATATTTCTCAAACGACTCATCAGAGGTCGCTCAGCCCACACAGAGGAATACTGTACAGTAATGAATCTGCCGTAAAACCTCTTCTAGGAAACCTGACTGTCTACGCTCGGAATATCATTTTATTTCAATAAAGTATAACTGATGAAAGGTAATGATTTTCGAACGATCGAGCAAAGATTTTCGATTTGAACAAGCGAGCGGGACAAGCGAAGTTCTCCGAGTCTACTTGAATGTATGTTCGAGAATAACTTGAGTCATTTTGATGGAATCTTTATGGAATTTAGTGAGCGTTTATATATATGGCCAATAGAATTTTTAAGTTTAATTATGAACCAAAAAGGTTAAGGGGTTGCCGAGATATTGGGTTCGCGAGATCACAGTTCGGGGCGAATTACTAGTGTAAATAATGATATGGTATAAATGATGATTCAAGTATCTTTGACCCGCTTAGTAAGCGAGAAGATAAGACAAATAACTTTTATTTGCCAGGAAAATTAAAAAAACTCCGCCGACGCCATCTAGTGAGGAGTGACGGAACTATATATAATATATATTCCAACCGATGTTAAGTGGAATTGCTGTCCGTAGCGCGATCTATTATTTGCCAGGTAAATTAAAAAACCCCGACTTTCTAGCGTTGACCCCTAATAACTTTCTATGGGCTGAACCGTTTTTCATTTAACATAGCGAAGAATCACCGCAACGGAACTTGCTTTCACATAAAAAAATCGCATTGAAATCGGTACATCTAATTAAGAAGACAGGTAGACAGACAGGCAGACAGATCGACACACATTAGCGTCAAACTATATAACACTCCTCTTTTTTGTCTGGTATTAAAAATTATATAGATCGCGGTAAGTCCCTTATTACTAAGATGCCTATATAAGAAATAATAAGAAATTGCTTCGGCGATAAGAGTGCCTCTTATTATACCTAAATATATGTTATCCTTATTTTATAAGTATTCCGACTATGTAAATGTCTTTTGGTGCAATAAAGTTTTTGTATTGTATTGTATTGTACTAAAATCATGTAGTGAAATTTCTATTTCTTTACAAAAGCATCGGTATGTTAAATTTAATAACTAAGTAGGTAGGTATATTTGAAGACCTCTGTGGCGTAATGGTTAACACGCTAGTCCGCCAATCCGCAGGTTTTGGGTTCGATCCCCAGCCAGGTCAAGTCGGAAAATGGTATTTTTAAAATACTTACATGTATTTAATATAAAATATAGTATCGTTGGGTTAGTATCCCATAACACAATCTTAAGGGTCTCCTTACCATAGACTTTTCCATACAAACGTAGTCTAGCTTTTATTTTGAAATGACATGGGAAATTTCGGCGTAAGCATATAACTAGTTTTCGACAGTCAAATATGAACTTGAAAGAAAATATGAAAGTGTAGAAGTTTTTCCTACTGATGGTCAAATATGATATGATACACTATATTCTCTATTAAGTTCATATTTTGAATGTGAAAACTAGTAATATGCCTTAATATACAATGTCCTTTTTAATTAAGTACAAATATTTTAAGAGGTGATTTAGTCCATCATTTTGAACAACTTTTCCCAATTAATATATATCGAAATACGAAATTTTTTTTTGCATTTTTCATAGTAACGGTATCACGTGACTACTTCGATCTGTATGAGAACCTAAATATTTTTTTTCGTATTTCGATATATATTTATTGGGCAAAGTTGTTCAAAATGATGGACTGAATAACCCCTTAAAATATTTGTACTTAATTAAAAAGGACATTGTATACAATTTCTTTGAAATTACATAATTTCGCCAATATCTGACATGCCGTTTCATAATAAAAGCTAGACTACGTTTGTATGGGAAAGTCTGATTCTGTCGAGGGTAAGGGGACTCAAGCTTAATTTGGGGCTAGCTCAATCTGTGTGATTTGTCCGTATATATTTATTTATTTATAAAACATACCTAAATTGTGGTTCGTTTGTGGGACACAATGAAACAAAGGAAGTATAATGAAAAACCTCCCCGTAGGCCGTGTGTAGACTTGATATATGGCCGCAAAGGAGGTTTATGTTTTGTAACATAAACCTCCTTTTTTGTCTCCTACCGTTGAATGATCATGAAAATTGAAGTAGGTATTATACCTGGGTATTAATCATTCTGGAAGAGTTCGAGTTTTCATTTTGAACCAGGTTATAACCCGGCTTTGCGTGGATATAAATCTACCTTTGTCAAAATAAAAAATGACTTCAGACGTATTTTCGGTTTTAGAAATAGTCGATAATATTCTTGATTTGGTATCGAGGAGAAGCCGACCAAGATTTCTAGTGAAACCGTATTAACTGACTCGTAATTTAATATAAGGAATTCGATTCAGTATACAAAAGTTCTCTCGTTCTTCCGAATCCGACTTTAAAGAACTACTTTTTAATGATACGACCTGATGTACAAAAAAACACAACATGGCGAATACTTGTACTCCGCTCTCCTCTCTCTCGCGTGGGGGAAAAATGAGTAGATGCTTCCCATCGGACATGGAAAACGAAAACATGTTGGTATACCACGAAAAAAATGCTTCACCAACAATTTTTTTTGTAGTGTCTACGGCAATACAACCGCTGGAGACAGGGCTTTACGCTTTCACCGACAAATGAAAAAAAATACACTTTTATTATATTTTAAAAAATCTACTACTTACAGAGATTGTGAGAGGTACTTGGACAGTCCCAGCTTGGAGATCTTGCTGCCCTTGATCCCCTCATTGACTATGTTGGTGACGGTCAAAAAATTCTTCGTCATCGCGGACTCTTGAGCCACTATTGTCACAAAAAACCACAAATATAAAACAAAATGCCAAAAGAATGAACAAAAAAACGACCTGGCAACACTTACTCTTCAAATCGAGAACACAACATCGAATTATATTTTTTTATTTTTATTTTTCTAATCGCAACATTAACACGCGGATATTTTTTTTACTGGCAACAAAAAAGGTTTGCACTGAAAAGGACACTGGGTTGATCTCTCTTGTTATTTATCACAGACTAAGTTATCGATGTATTTGGTTGAACGAAAGTTTTTGGAAAACTGGTACAGTTCAGGAGAACCTGTAAAAAAATGCTCATTTAATTCACTGGCACTTTTAAAAAAATATTTTAATTTTTGTTCCCAAAAGTAATTTGAAATTCTTTTTCTTAATGTTCCTCTTTTGTTAAAAAAATATACAAAAAAAGTTTATTTAAATAAACACCGATCGAAGTGCGTTTGTTCGTTGTTCGTGTCAAAGAAAGACAATGTCAAAACGTATTTTTTTATAAATTACGTATATAAGTAGACTAAACATTTTAACCGCCAAATTCATTAAAAGTGTATTTATTAGTGTAGTTTTATGTTAATATTTACAGTTATATATAAAACTAAAATTAACTTTAATACTTAAAAAATATTACATACAAACATATACTATTATAAATAAAAAATATCCCTTAAATCTTTCCCCTGCGGAAGAGTGCCCAGAAGGCTGGCAGTATTGCTACGTTGTATGGCAATACTTGTTCTTTCCAAATAAGTTTTCTGAAAATGTATTCCAGCCTATTTTTTCTAAAGTTTATTAAAACTGTGGGTTAATACCATATTACTGTCAACTTACTTAAATTTTCACCTCACATTACAATATTTTATGACGAATCAATCATCAATTAACCTGTTTAAAGGGGAGATTTCACTTATATGATTGTGACCAAATTTATCCACGAAACATATATAAATAAATAAATAAAATAAATATAAATATATACGGACAAATCACACTAATTGAGCTAGCCCCAAAGTAAGCTTAAGCTTGTGTTATGGGATATTAACCCAAAGATACTGTGTTTTATGATAAATACATGTATAGATAAACACCCAAGACCCGGGACAATTTGAAAAAGGCTATTTTCCAACTTGCCCTGGCTGGGGATCGAACCCAAAACCTCAAAAATTGGCGGTCTAGCGTGTTGACCATTACGCCACGGAGGTCGTATATATCGCATAGAAATTCGGAGCTAATCATTTGATATGTATGGAAAACCAAAAATTATAAAACATGGAAGGGACATACCCGCAATAAATCAAACCACGGGCTATACTAGACCACTGTAGTATAATGAAATTTATACTACAGTGATCTAGTATACCCCGTGGTTTGATTTATTATGACATTAAAATAACAGTCAAAAAGCAAAAAATAAATGGCATTTTTATACAAAAGTGTGCATCATACGCTAGGGCAATTTGTATGGAGAAGTCCTTTTTTTTTTTGACTGTAATTTTAGTTTCATTATACTATAGTGATCTAGTACAGCCCGTGGTTTGATTTATTACGGGTATGTCCCTTCCACTTTGTATAATTTATCACTTCCTTAGTTATAAGTTCCTTGAGGAAAGTTGATCAATATCATAGACTGAATCAAGCCTTAAAATAGTGTAAGTTTATTTTGTTAGAACCTGTATATACCTACCTAACTCTATTATTTTTTCTGTCGTTACACGCGTGGCAATTTGATATCCAATCGACAAACGGGAAAATTCTACTGAAGCAAAAATACACGTCCAATTAAGTGAAAAAACAAAAAAAAAAACTGGAACATATGGGCATGTCTCTTTTTAGAGTTCCATAACCAAAGGGACCCTATTACTGAGACGCCGCTGTCCGTCCGTCTGTCACAGGGCTCTGTTTCTTGAACCGTCATATCTAGACACTTGAAATTTTCAACGAATATTTATTACTATCTGGGATAAGTCCGCCTTTGTACAGTTAATCTCTAGTTCTAACCTGTATTTTTGTCCTGTGTTTATGTACAATAAAGATTTTACAAACAAACAAACAAATACTGTTTCCAGTGTCTAGATATTACGGTTCTTACGGTTCTAGAGACAGAGCCCTGTGACAGACGGACGGATAGCAGAGTCTCAGTAATATCAGTATCCCTTTGGTTATGGAACCCTAAAAAGAGACATGCCCATTTGTTCCAGTTATTTTTTTTTTTTCACTTAATTGGACGTGTATTTCTAGGTGTATTTTTGCTTTAGTAGAATTTTCCCATTTGTCGATTGGAAATCAAATTGCCACGCGTGTAAAGGCCTTTTGGCTACGGAACCCTAAAAGACATGCCTATCTGTTCTACTTTTTTTTCACTTAACCGCTATACAAATAATATTAAAAACAAAATAAAGTTAAAAATTAAAAGGGGTTGTCATACAAAAAAAGCGTTTGCTTTTAGCGTTTTTAACTCAATCTTTGTAAGAGTTAGTTTTGAATGTCTGGCATTAAATAAATACTTGAAAGTGTTCCGTACCGAAAAACATATGCTTCATATTCGTGTCTGACTTGTACTTGACCTGTTTTTTTACTTAGTTTCATTCCAGTACCATTTTTCTTATTTCCCAGTTATAAACATATATATACTTCCATATACAAATACAAATAAATATATATATATACTCTTTATAGCACCATAAACAAAAGGAAAAACCATTAACAGAAAAAAGACAGAATTATGATACAAAGGCGGACTTATCGCACAGCAATCTCTTCCAGTCAACCTTTGGGTAAAGGGAGAAGTGAATATTTAAAAATAGGCGGTGCAGCATGTCAGAATTACTGTAAAGAGTGTACTACCATATACTATTTCGTACAGCGGTGAGCAGAGTCTATGGGCTTCCACTTGCTACGATCCTGACAAATCTCTTTCGCTTCATCTACACTCATCAGTCTCTTCATACATGCCCTTCAGTTATCCACGTACATTTTTACTTGGAAACAACTACCTCTATAGCATGTATCAGTCTATTGTTGGTCTAATAGGCTAGATAACAAAGGAAGGGTTTGCAGATAATCACCACGCTGTGGGAAACAGGCTGACTCCGTGGTCCCGTGGTCAAGGCATTCGCCTTGCGACATGGAGGTCGTGGGTTCGTATGCCACTCAGAAGCATACTTTGTGACAGTTGTTTCCAGTCTGGATAGGATATTGCAGGCTTTAATCACATTATCCGAAAAGAAAGATGATTCCGTGTTTCGGAAGGTACGTATAAACTGTGGGTCCTAAACGCCATCAAACGTTTGCTTAAACCCATCCAAGGATTGATTCTGGTCTACCCTTTGGGTTGCGAAAGTCAGAAGGCCGTCGCTCTGTTTAATAACCAGTTACCTCGTCAAAGCACCTAGATTAGGTAGCGAACCCCGGGCTCTGAAGCGTTACCGCTCAGGATGCAACCGGGAATACGTGAGGATGATGATGACCACACTGGACAGACTTGTTGCTGATCGTACTAGATTGCATAAAGTCGTTACATAGAGAAATGCTACCCGTTATTTGTTAAATCTCCCTTAGTCGCCTCTTACGACACTCATGGGGGAGAAATAGGGTGGCGATAAATCATTTTCTGCTCTGCCATTACCTCACGGCCAACATTTTAACTTGTTTTTTTTTACTTGGCAACACTCACAAACTGTGTTCGTCATTAAAATGCAATATTTTATAGTTGTTTACTCGATAATGACGTGAAACATGTAATGTGGGGTTTTTTTAGCCTATATTTAGGCAATAAAAGTGTATGAATTTATATATAAACTACATCAACTGTATCATAAGCTATTTATTTTAAAATAGTTGTCGTAATTAACTTAAACATTTTGTTTGTAGCCTCTTTCTTTGTACAAATAACTTCATTTGTTGTTTATTTTATTACTTATATTAATCTCTGAGAATTTACACAAAGTCAGGTCGTCAGTCTATCCTAAGAACTTTTCCACCCATGCAACCAACTATGAATGAATGTTGGGCGGGAAGGGTGAGAAAGGTCTCGAGGTGATGGGCATCTTTTCCCTCTATCAGCTTTACGATCTGTATTGGAACAGAATCAGCTGGTACATGCTAAGTTTATACTTTGTTTTTCTCACAGACCAGTTAAGAACAGGTGCAACACAGAAACCATAGTTCGAAAAAACTCATATGCACCGATAAAAAAGTTTATCATCTGCAAAATGTTTTATACGGAAAATTTCACTCATTATTTAAAAATTCGCGGTTTGAGAATAAAATAGAGAGAATTTTTAGTAGTCTTGCGAACTGCTGTTTAATTTTCCCACTCGCCCGCCACGTCAGTGTAAATTATAACTGTGGTTTGCAACGCTTGCTCTGTGGTGTGTCACTGGATTGGTGCAAGTTAAAAACCTAAGGGGATGTATTAATTTTTCGGGTTCCAGTGCTGCCCCCATTCGAAATAGATTATTTGAAATGAAACGGATATATATGGATAGATAGATAACTCTTAAAGAAAAATGTAACACAAAGAAATAATTTTAAATTAAATGAGTAAAATGGGCGGTCTTATCACTTAAAGGGATTTCGGGGAGATTGTGTGAGAAACACCCGCATCCGCGGCAGCTTTCATGTCCGTGACATAGCATACAAACTGCAAGAAAGTCGCCTATGCTGGTACGGTCACGTCCTACGGAAGCCAGCAAGTTACGTGGGAAACAAATGTATAGCCATGCCGCCTCCGCCGAGGACCAGCAGGCGGGGTAGACCCCAGAAATGCTGGCTTGACGTCGTCAAGGATGATATGCGTGCTGATCGTCTCACAACCAAGGATGCTCAAGACCGTGCAAAGTGAAGAAGAAAAAGTCAGAAAGCGGACCCCGGGCTTCTCAGCATTGCAGCTGAGGACGCAACTGGGAAAACGCTGAGATAAGCGAGAGAGGGAGAGAGAGGATCTCTTTGGAATTTCTTTATGCAGGGAGGGTTTTTCTTTATCCAGGAAGGGTATTGTATAAATCTTCTGCCTTGGACCACACATGTGACAAATATCACAGCTAAGACAAACTAATGAGAGGTCCTTCACAATTGGAATGAGTTCACGAGGTTGTAACATAAACTTACTTTTATCCTATTTATAGGCACTTCTTTATTGTAAAGACTGTGAAGAAGTGGCGACTCGGAATAGGTTCTGGGAATCAGATAAGCTAGGATAAAATTTCTTTATTGCACTTACTAAGTACGATGATAATCAAAAGTACATTTAAAATCTAGTAGGTACAAAGGCGGGCTTAATACTAAAGCGATTTCTTCCAGCCAACCTTTGGTTAGAGAAAACTATAAAAGATGTGGGGGAGTTGGCTCAGTTTGAGAATATAAGTATACCAATAAATAATAGAACCACATACTATATACAAATAAATTAATAGTAAAGTAATATAAATACATAAACTATAAAATTTGTACGAACATTAAGAAAAGTAAATGAGAGTAGCCAGTGAAAAGAAAAGAAGTAAAGAGATATTAGTTAGAGCTAGAGGAAAGGTAATGGGACGTCACTAAATCTTTGAATTTTTTCAATGATTGCACTTTACGAATATCCAATGGCAAAGCATTCGAAAGTTTTACTGCCTGAACTGAGCAAGAATTAGAATAGAAATGAGTACTATGAACAGAATTGAGAGTTTAAAGGAGACTGTCATCGTCAGCTGGAAGCAAGTTATAAGCCTTAGAAGGGGAAACTGTCAAGTAACAGGAAAACCCCATCTTTCATTTTTTCTGCTACGTTCTAAAGGTGAACTGGTAGACAATGCTTAGCATTAAGTTGTACCTTTTGTACTTTAATCTTAAGATTTTTAGTGCAATAAATTAAATAAAAAAGGATGCACACACACCTGCGTAACGTCACCAACTTTCGGTTCAGAAATTTGAGTTCTAGTAGAAAGTTTCTATAAAATCATTTTTGTTATACAGGAAAGAAATAGTATGAAAACTGTTTTTAAGATGTTCTTTTCAGTTGAAATATGACGTCATAGACAATGTAAAAGGATCAAAAAGATCGACTCAATATCGGGTGACTGAACAAGTATTGCAACTCGGAATGCGAGGGACGCTATAACTCCGTTTCGCTGACCCTCCCGATAGCTCACGTACCGTGACGTAAGCCAGTTTAAAGGACTTTGAATGGCGTGACTTTATTCAAAAGTGAGACAAAGGAGTTAAGGTTATATTTTGTCATTGGATTTATTTCTGGTGTCTTTTAAGTTGTTAAAGAAATTTGAAAACATATTTTATCAGTATGGTGTACAAAAGTACAGTCAGCCATCGATACACCTGGGCCGGTCCTCTACCTTTATCTTGAATTTTCTCATTAACTCAATATTATATTAAGGAGATACCTGAATTTTCCGGAGTCCAGTGCTGCCCCAATTTAAAATAAATCACTCGATAGGAAACGAAGACATCATTTAAAATTTTCTCTTGACTAGGTACTAGATAATCTTTCAAACTATTTTGTGAACTACTGTTTATAGTTTAAAGTCAGAATGTGAAGCTTTTCTACGCACACTTCCGAAAAACGGCCACTTATGGCGTATGTGCGTAAAAAAGCTATATTCCTCTTACAAGCCTACTGGGTGAGATCTCTTTTGAGATAAGTAGTGCGTTTGTACAACGTTTATTTCATGTATTTCATTGTATAAATTTTCCGTGTACATAAATTGGGAAATAAATGAATAAATAAATATATTCCGAAAGATTGTAATGAATTCTCTTTTTAAATATACATTTTCATGTTAAGATGACCCATACGAACACAGTGTGAAAGCGGAAAAGGGAAACCCATTCCCTCGATTTTTACGATTTGCACGAAAAAATATCTACAACTGTTTCATTCAACCCTTGCTACATAGTACATAATATATTAATCTGTGATTCAACCTTTTTTCCGCGCAGACCAGAATAAAAGATACTAAAATAACAAGTAATACTTAAAGACGCAATTTATTCTTCAAAGTGAATAAAACAATCATTTTAACTACCAGACTGTAAGCGGGTTATTTTAAGAGCCCTCGAGCTGATAGCTCTTTGAATATTAGAGAGGCTCACAAAAATAGCCACTCATGCCGCATCGTTACGTACCCCTTAATGCCCGTTAGCTCGGTGGCCCCGTAAAAGAATACATTACTAGCACTTTTGCAAGTTAAGTAACCACGAGCGTGGTCCGCACTTGGGTAAGTGACAAGGGCATAATAATTTCCCGAGTGCTCCACGCTTCGAAAGGCACGTTAAGTCGTTGGTCTGAGTCTATTTTGTTCGACGATAACTTAAGTTAGTAGTTTTGATTGGAGCTAAATGTTTGGTAGTCATACAAAAGTATACATAGCAAGTTATATATATATATAACTTGCTTTGTATACTATATATATATACAGGGTTACTGGTAACTAACTCATAACCTCTTCACATCGAAATCAGACTCCCCAGCACATTATAGATCTGCAAGAAAAAAGGCGAATATTGCAGAAAAAAAAAATTGGCCTCCTATACAAATTCACTGATCACCTGGTCGTCAGATCTATATTATGTTAGGATTCTGATTACGATGATAAAATAGGAAATAATATCTATTTCCTATTTTATCAAACAACACAGTCAAGGCGTCGCTCATGTGCTCTAATGTTGCTGACATACCCTATTTTTGAGTTGAATGTACGTGCTCAGTGCGGACACGTCAGGGTACAACTGACATAGTTGTAGTGTATTGAGGAGGGTGGTTTGTTTTTAATCGCATCTAGTTTCGATTCTTGTTCATGCCTCCTATAGTCTTCAAAGGCATCTACATTACGTTGCACTAAGCGTCTCCACTCGGTCCTTTGTGCAGCCAAGCTTTCCCACCGAGTGTGTTCGATATGGCACCTTTTCATATGTCTTCCCTGAATGTCTTTGTATCTGAGGAACTGGCCTCCTTATTGCTGCTTACCGTCCTTGAGTTCAGAAAAGAAGATGCGCTTAGTCGAAGCAAGTTAAGGAAAAGGTGACAGCAGTGTCGTATTAAGATGTCAAGAGGTTGGCGGAAAACAGAATAAAACCGAAAAACAAGAGCACCGCTCTTAAATTATGATGATGACATATGGGGTTGCCGAGATATGGGGTTCGCGAGTTCATAGTTGGGGTTCAAACTATAAGTTTTAATTGAGAGAGAAACAGCGATATTTCCAATGGCGCTAGCCTCGAATTGCATTTGTACTGGCGGTCTACCGGCTTCTTAAGGCGGCCTTTTCCGGCCGCTCTATCGTCAACGCGTGCATAGTTTGAAAAGTTTGTTATTAGAGAGATAGCACCTGAGGGCTCGGTTTGCATTCTATTGAGACAAATAATAATTATTATTAACTACCAATTGAAGAAATATTAACTAGTCATGGGGTGCGGAAATTTCATAAAACTTGTTCCAGGTGATACGTGTTTATTAGTAAGCCTCACAAGTGTGTGAAATTAATGTTTTTTATTTCAAATTTTTATTACATTTGCGAGGTTTGTATCGAAATATATTCTTTACCTTTACAATTAATGAGTACTTTATGAACGGTCGAAGTTTAGGTATAATTTGTGTAAACAAGCAGATTTTTGGAGGCTTATAATACTGAATTTGGTTTTATAAATTTTATTTTTTATTTCAATGGAAACCTCAAAATAGCGCACAAGATACCTGTGAGTTCAAGAAAGAATCGTTAAAACGCCATAATCATGAACAAGCGTTTGTATTAAAAGTAATACGAGAAGGACGCTCTTAAGTAAAAAAAAATAAAAGCTCTGACGATTGACGGCATTAAATCTCTATGATCGGCTTAGTCTAGGCTAAATCTAAATCTAGGCTAAGATTTAGCCAAGTCTGCCTGGATAGCTCATTAAGATGCGAACCATCTATTCGCCCGTAACGAGTTCTGTCAAGTTTTCCACAGTCATCCGTCTAAGTATATTGATTGCGTAATTCGGTACAGATCTACGAAGAACTGAAGCAAAAAAAAATGTGTGTCTTTACTTTTGCAAGTAAAGACACACCGGACGTGGTCCGCACTTGGATGGGTTACCACAAGTGGAATAAAAATTTCTCGAGCCCTTCCATGCTTCGGAAGGCACGTATAAGCCGCTAGTCCCGGCTGCAATCATTGTATGGCAGTCGTCCAGCTATGTCAGATGCTTATAGGCAGCTTGAAAAATCTGACACCAGTGTAGGCCACTATACACACACGAAAACACAAAAAAATATGTTATAATGTTAGTATACCTACTAAGAATAATTAAATAGAATGCATTTTTTCATTAGCATATGTGGTCTCACTGCTGGGCAAAGGTTATTCCCACTTCCTTCCACTTGTCTCTGTTCAGAGCTGTAGCGGGAGCGAGAGAGCATGCTCGACAGCAACAAAGAGAAGATCTTCCCGCCAAGCATGGTGTGCCCCTGGGATACCTTTTTTTTAAACATCTATTGTAATTCTATATACATGATTTTTACCCATTTACAGCAAACCCGAGAGTAAAAATTATGTATATAGAATTTGAATAGAGGTTGAACAAAAAGGTTTTCCAGGAAGGGTATAATGATTTTAGCAGTCTATGTGTGTATGTGGGTATTCAAAATCCAAAGAACCAAAATTAAAAATTCTAATGTTTATTCAGTAATTAGACCTTTACAGGCACTTTTACACGTCAATAAGTATAATTTATATGACGTGTAGTTTATATTGAAATTTAATTTATTTTATAGAAAAGCTACCGATACTAGCGCTTCGCGCGTCGTAACAACCACTGCTGAGTAGAAATGCCGAAAGAAACTCATTTTCACAGTATTGGTCGCCTACTCGCCAGAAGAGCTTTTTCATATTATTATATATGTCTTGTTTTAAATAATAAATACTTTTAATATAATACAATGTGGCACATTATAACATGTAATGCTTGCGAACGAGTTAACAAACATAAATAACCTAATAAAAAGAAATACTAAGTAGTCAAAAAATTTACTGCGAGCTGACCAGTCCCTCCCGGCAGCACCCGTTCACAAGTTGACGCACGGATCAGCCATCGTTAAACTCAACCATATTAGAGGGAATCTAACGACCTTATTCATGTCTGTTCCCCCGTAGCATCCGAATGGCTAGTCCAACTTTCACGAATGATATGTCAATCAATTCGTCATTATTGCCCGGGTGATATAAGCTTCAATTTGTATGCAAAAAAGTTATATAACGAATGTTACATACGAAGAAGTAAGGGCAGATTTTTTTGTTTCTTTATCGAGTGGGGTATCAATTGAAAGGTCTTGCACATTATAAAAATAGTTATATACATTGTTAGCCGTATATGCCTTTCGTAATCGGGTATTCCTTTTTTACCTGTTTGTATATCTTGTGTACATTGTGGTATAAACTGTGAAAGAAAGGACATATCGATGGTCTAGAAGACAAACATGTTAAATACAGACCAGCCAACTTTTCAGAAACTATTTTTATTCCCTTAAAAGTTCTAGATACTATAACTTAAAATGAAACATAGGGATCGTGTACATACTGCCTATGTTTCGTTAGGGTATTTATCTTTTTAATTATTTATCATTAGCTTGAACATCAATTTTCAAAGGATTCTACAAAAAATCAAAATAGTAAAAAGGGTCATCACTTAGTATGTCTGTACATAAACTTTAAAATATAATATAAATATATATAGGGACAAATAATACTGATCGAGCTAGCCCCAAAGTCAGTTCGAGACTTGTGTTATGATATACTATCTCAACGATACTATATTTTATAACAAATACATATATATAAAAACACCAAAGACCCATGACAATTTGAAAAAGGCCATTTTCCGACTTGCCCTGACCGGGGATCGAACCCGGGACCTCTGGGTGGTGGACTAGCATGGTGACCACTACGCCACGGAGGTCGTCAAACTTTAAATACATAATGTTCACTTAACATTTTCGTGTATAGTATATTAAGGTAGTTTTTTATTTTACTATTTTCAAACGAGTGTCCAGTAGTATTAAGACTACTTAAATCATTTGTCTATCGCATCTTGGAAAAATTAACATCTGATAATATAATTGGGAATCGAAATTTACCAAATGACAAAATTGATAAGAACATTTAGCTTATATGTCTATCGTGTCAAATGTAAGCGATATGTTCTAAATCAATTTTTTCTACTCCTGTCCTGTTATCTGTCTTTTAAATGGTCCCGAACAATAATATAAGAACATAGATTATATGATTTCAGAAAAGTCTATAGCCTATTCCTAATATAATAGCACATGTGTCGTTATTTCGCCAAAACGATAGACCTAGCCATAGACCTATAACTTTTTTTCTTTAGATCTATCATACTGCCGACCTAATAAAATCGTTATTTTAACATATGGTGCCATTTTTCAAACGTGGAGTCAGTGAACAAAAGGTTTTTTGTATGAAAAACATTCGTTTAAGTGACTCCATGTTTCAAAAATGGTACTTTTGGTCACTAGGAAGACGTCAATAAAAAAATTAAGTCTTTCATAGATACCTAGTATCTACCAAACATATGGTAGTATTTCGTACTTTTCTTTGTTTATTTTTTATTTATTTTAGTAAATGTAGTCGTAGAAAAAGTATTGTATGCAACGTTGTATAAGTATGTCAAAAAATGCTCGATGGCGTCTCCTTACGATGCTCGCCAAGGCTCGCATCGTAACTTGCTCCACTCGCATTTTATGAACCTTCTTATACAACTATTGCATAAAATACTATAACATTTTTTGTTGTTTAAATTGATGGTAAATAATTATCACTTGCTATAAGTGTACACCTACAGTTTACGAAGAAAGAGACGCAATTAGGGTAGTAGTGTAAGTGGAAACGGTAGAGCATCTTCAATTAATACATTTGGCATTAAAATGTTAATATATCGAAATTTTGTAGTTAGCACTTTTGTCTTCTAGAGCATCGAATTATGATAGCTCGAATAAGCAGGTATATCTGGCAAACTCACAAAGCTTCCTATTAAACCGGGCACCTTCCCTATTTCTATACACACCGGACGCAGCTAGTTTCACGGTGAAATCCCCCTGTAATTGGAAAAATCCTGACATCCTGTATTTTCAAAGGAAATTACTACAATTCTCAAAGGAATATTCTTATAGTTTCGAATTGTTTAATTTTTAGAATATCTACTCCCAACCCTGTCTGGGTTTAAAAGAGGTTTCAATTATAAGGTGTAATTCAATGGTTTTAAAATTTACACGTATTTTGAGAATCCGCTAGATGACAACAAGTCAAATCAGACACTTTTTTCTTAACGTCAAAACAAAAATTTTGTATGGGATTTTGTATGAAATATGAAAGCGTGACGTCATGCTTTTTTGGAGTCAAAAACGTTCTTAAAATTTTAGGGTAAGGGGATTCTTAATTTTTCAGGGGCTACCTGAATTTTTCGGGGTCCAGTGCTGCCCCCATTTGAAAATTTTAGACAAAATCTCCGTTTCCTTTTAAATGATTTAATTCAAATGGGGGCAGCACTGGATCCCGGAAAATTCAGGTAGCCCCTGAAAAATTCCCTTTACCCTAAAATTTTCTATACAAACGTAGTTTACGTTTTATTTTGAAACGACATGTCAGATTTCGGTAAAAATTTGTAATTTTAAAGATATTACAATTATCTTGGGTTATAATTGGTTTCTGACGGTAAAATTATGAACTGGAAATAAAATATAAGGATGTAGAAGTTTTCCATACTGATAGTCAAATATGATAAAATACACTATATTCTCTTTTGAGTTCATAATTTTACCGCCGCAAATCAATTGTAACCCTAAATAATTACAATTTCTTTAAAATATCCGACATGTCGTTTCAAAATTAGACGTAGGTAGACTACGTTTGTATGGGATCGTCTGATTCTGTCCAGAGTAAGGGACTCTTAATATCAGTTTTTATGCATTTATAAATCTAAAATCTTGTATAATAAATATTTTGTGATGTTTTATTTTATAAACTGATCCGAATAATTTATTTTTGGCCCAGTCATCTGCCCAATTCTTCTCTCATTTTGTATGTTCGAGGAGCTCGGTGGCCCGGCGGGTGTGTGCGTTACTAGGGCTTCCGCAAGTTAAGCAGCACCGGGCGTGGCCCGCACTTGGATGGGCCACAAGTGGCATAAATTTCACGAGTTCCTCCATGCTTCGGAAGGCACGTGTAAGCCTTTGGTCTGGCTGTCACCATTGTATGGCAATCATCAAGCTATGTTAGATGCCTTGTAGCTTGAAAAATCTGACACCAGTGTTGGCAATTTAAACACACAAAAAACAATTTTGTTATAAATATTTAATTAGTTTTTGCAACCCTCGACGAAACAGAGGGGTGTTATACGCCAATGTCTGTCTGTCTGTCTGTCTGTCTGTCTGTCTGACTGTCTTTGTGTCTGTCTGGGGCATCGTAGCTCACGAACGGATGGACCGATTTGGATGGAAATTTTTAGGTGATAGCAAGTTCCCTTGGTGGTTCTTGTTTGATGAAAGTGAGTTCAGCCGATCAAAAGTTATTGGGGGTGAACGCTTAAAAATCGGGGATCCTTTTATTTACCATATAAATAAATTGTTTTATAATCACTGGTCGACCATTTTTTTTTCCCACTGGAGTAAGACTAGTTGTCTCTTACAAATTTTTGTATAGTGTGTATGAATATAATTTATTTTTGTTTCCAGGAGGTCAGAATTGAGAATGTTATATCAAAAATCAGATTTTCCCCAATATCTGATATTTTTACTTATTTATAGTAAATAGCTCCTGTGCAGGTTATTTAATTTTGTAACATAAAATGATGTAATCAGCCTTCAAAATCTTATTATCTTCATTTAAGTTACCGTAATATTTCCCATACATTGCGTACTGCGCGCATTGTATGGCGTTATACCGACCCGCAAAAAAACTGTAATAAGTCATTTTTATAAATAATTTAGCAATGATGTAAAAAATATTGTAAAATATAAGGTTTGCACAGTATTAAGCTGGTATTTGGAAATTGAAAAACACCTAATTGAATTTATGAAATATGAAAAAAGAAGAAATTCGAATTTTTGACGTGTAATATTTGAAAATTTAGCCGTCCTACACATTTTTTTTTAACTAGGTACATGTTTTTTTTACTGAATTCTTTTAGAATCAGTGAAAAAATTTCTGGCGTTTTCTTATGCACTTCAAAATTATTTCCCAGCCTTGTCCACTACTGCACTAAAAGCTTGCTTTTAGTCGACTATAACGTCACCCGTGGGAGAGAAAAGAGTCATTTCTGAAGTACTTTGGCGTCGTTGGTAATGACAAGTGATGTGCCACCGAAAAATTTTCTGATATCGGTAATTTCTTTCCTTGAAAATTTCCGGTAATTTCGGAAATTTTCAACATTTTTAGGTAAAAAATTTCCTAAACGCGGATTTGCTGCGGGAAATTTCTCGAAAATTTTACAGAGAGTTTCGAAAATTTCTGATTTTCAAGAACGGCACATCACAAGTAATGGCACGATAGGCACTTAAATTGTAAAACCATAATTCTTCAAAACTAAAAACTGAGTTTACCCAACTAAACAACCGATTTTGATAAAATTTCTATAGGCTGACAAGTATGCCCTTAGAAGAGAAACCCGCCCTTAAGAATTTTACAAATTGGTCCAAAGCATCTTCGCCTTATCGGGGGATAACATAAAATAAACGGCAAAGTGCGAGCCAGACTCCCGCCCGAAGGGTTCCATACCACTATCTATTAAAATCACATTTGTTGTATTGGAGCCCCACTTAAAACGAAGTGGTAGGTAGAAGTGGCGCCCTCATTTGAAATAAATTGTTAAAAACTAACTATGGTAATAATTAAAAATTGTATTTGTATCAATGTCTAAAAAGACTTTTAAACTATTTTATGAATAACCTTTGAAATTATTACTAATAGTCCGTCTAGTTTAAAAACTGTTTTTCGTCAAAAATGGCCACTTTTGGCGAAAAACAGTTTTAAAACTAGACGGACTACCAATATTACTTTCAAAGGTTATTCATAAAATAGTTTAAGGGTCTTTCTAGACATTGGTACAAATCAAATTTTTAAATATCACCATATTTAGTTTTAAACAATTTATTTCAAACGAGGGCGCCACTTCTGCTACCATTTCGTCTTAAGTATTTATTTTACTATATTTTTATTATTTGTATAGCGGTAACAGAAATACATCTGTTAAAATTTGAACTGTCTAGCTATCATGGTTCATGAGAGCCTGGTGACAGTCGGACGGACTTGGGTACGGAACCTTAAAAACACGCATTCTAATTGATAACCTCTTTTTTTGAAATCGGTTAGAAAGCTACTCTTATCGCTAATACCTAATACTCGTCACGGTTAGTGGGGCGTAGTGGATTGACCTATATTTTTCGTCTAAAATGCTTTTCCTTGTTCATACTAAAATAATACGGTGCTTAGAACCTTGAATGAGGTTTCCTGTACTTTGGGTTCCGGAGAATAATGGCAAAACTGGAATCTGATCGGGACAGTTCGCTTGTCTCGTTGTCTGACTATGATGTAAGGCTTGTGGCCCATGATATAAATATAAATATATAGGGACAAATAACACTGATTGAGCTAGCCCCAAAGTAAGTTCGAGACTTGTGTTATGGGATACTAACTCAACGATACTATATTTTATAACAAATACATAAATAGATATACATCCAAGACCCAGGACAATTTGAAAAAGGCCATTTCCCAACTTGCCCTGACCGGGGATCGAACCCGGGACCTCTGGGTGGCGGACTAGCATTGTGACCACTACGCCACGGAGGTCGTCTAATGATCTGCATTATTTTATGAGGATAACGGATGTGCATATGCCCCTATACGCTGCGTCACTTTCGAAGATCCGAACATATCCCAGACTACATCTTTTTTTACTAGCCTGTAGGTATTGTATCCCACTGCTGGGCAAAGGCCTCCCCCTTATTTTTCGGGACATGAATGCTGAATGCGTTCCGTAAGATGGGCGAAAATGTCTACAGTCTGGACTCCAGACGGGCATAGGGGTAAGGGTACGCCCAGAACAAGGTGGCGAGACGACTTAGACAGATTTTTATGTGGGTAGCAGAAGTTCGCAGAAGAAAGGGACGAGTGCATGTTTTATTACCAGTTTTTTTTAACTTGCAATGCATGTTGTATGTGACTATGTATGTATGTTTGTTTAGGTCAAATCTTGCAACTCAATTTTCAACCAGTTATCCTCAACCGATTGAGCTGAAATTTTGCATACTTGTGTAAGTCAGACGACGAAACAATATTATGGAGTCAATGAGGTGTTCTGATGATGGACCTGGGTGATATTCGACGGGACTTAGTTATAAAACAACATAACCTCATTGAAAACGACTCGTTTGATTTGTCTTCATAAGCACTTTATAGTAGACGATGCCTAGGGTTTGATCACGGAGACGGAAGCTGTTCGATGGAACTCAGTAATAAATTGACGCAATTCTATAACGAGTTTGCGCTTATTTTATTTGTCTTGTAAGTACTTTGACCTCACAACAAAAGCTTGTACAAAAAAAATTTTTTTTTTTTTTCAAAAAACTTAGCTTGTACAAAATTTTTTTTTATATAAAGTTATTGGTGTGTAGTTAGAATATAGTTCGTTTTCTATTTAATTATGATTGTAACATCGTTTTATTAATTAAATGTAGCTGATAGTTCTATTCTTCAACTAACCGAAAAACATTCCCTTGTACATTTAAATGTCTTTTCTGTGCTAAAATTTTTAAATTATTGTTTTATTTTTTTGTGTACTATAAAGTATTACTTAACTTACCCCAAGTTACCTTATAGAAAATGAATTCGTGTATAACACGTTGACAATCAAGCTGACCGGTTTTCAGCTGTTTTACATAACTAAGCAAAACAGGTAGAGGGTTTGTCAAACAGCGGATAATACAATTCAACTATAAAATATTACTTAACTTAACTAACCCAGAGGTACCTTATCGAAAATGAATTCGTGTATAACACGTTGACAATCCAGCTGAACGGTTTCAGCTGTTTTACATAACCAAGCGAAACAGCTAGAGGTTTTGTCAAACAGCGGATAATACAATTCAACTATAAAGTATTATTTAACTTAACTAACCCGGAGGTACCTTATCGAAAATGAATTCGTGTATAACACATTGACAATTTAGCTGAACGGTTTTCAGCTGTTTTACATAACCAAGCAAAACAGCTAGAGGTTTTGTAAAAGCGGATTATACAATCCAACTGCGACATACACACGGCCTAACAATGTCAATGGAGTCACATTGAAACCCGATCACGTTTTCTTTGTAAGTAACGTCGATCACATGAAAAGTGAAGCGTGTACCGTTGTGCCAGTCATTCGGATTCATACAATTCAATGTACTTTGGCGCCTTGATCGAAAATCGATTAGTTTCGTAAAGATGTGTTTCGTGTATTATAATATGTTTTATTATAATAACCTTTTGTTTAATATACAGATGACCTTTGTGGTGTAATGGTCAACATGCTAGTCCAAACCGAAGGTTCTAGGTTCGATCCCCAGCCAAGGCAAGTAAAAAAATGAGCTTTTACAAATTGTCCTGGGTCTTGGTTGTTTATCTTTATATGTATTTATCGTAAATATAGTATCGTTGGGTTAGCATCCCATAATACAAGCTTAAGCCTACTTTGGTGCTAGCTCAATCTGTGTGATATATATAGAATGTATCTTGTGTGGGCCAAATCATACAATTTAAATTTAGACTTATCTTCAACCGATTGAGCTGAAATTTGCATATTTGTGTAAGTCGGATGACAAAGTGACAATGACGACGATACATCACGTAGAGAGTCAGTTCCTGGCCGACATTTTTCGACCTCATCCCAAGTGTGTCTCGTGGCGACATCGTGTACGTGCGTCCAAGTCAAAACATTTCGGCCAGTAGCTGATTCTCTACGTGAGTAACCCGTTTATTTCACGCCATATAACTCAAACACTTAATTAATCGAGTGAGTGAAACAAATAAATAAATGATTAGTAATTATATCAATCTATTAACATAATTTAGCTTGAAAAGCTCGACTACGATGCTTTAGAAAAATTTTTGGACAATCTTAAAAAAATACTATAGCTAAACGGATATCCAACCATTCACACACACACATATACACCCTTCCATTCACCCTTAAACACACACACACACACACTCACACTAACAAACACATTCGTGTGTTGCCTGCTACTTTTTTTATTTTCTTGTTAAAGATAAAAATATAGTTCATTGTTTCTTGGCATAAGTTCACACCACTTGGAAAAGTCGCTGGTTTATCGAAACACAGTGAGAGCTAACTCGGAAACCAGAGATAAGATTATAAAATATCAATAAATAAATATTATTATTATTATATTATCATAATTACATACAGAACAAAAAAAGGCTGTAAAACGTGGTCCCTTTCTATGGGTCTCATAAGAAGGCTCATGGTCGCTCAACGCACTGTGGAGAGGGCTATGCTCGGTGTTTCCCTAAGTGATAGAATCAAAAATGAGGAAATTCGTGAAGAACAAAAGTCACTGACACAGCCCAGCGGATTAGCTCTTTGAAATGGCAGTAGACGGGACACATAGCGCGACGAACCTATGGCCGATGGGGCAAGAAGGTTCTCGAATGGCGACCGCGTACTGGCCAGCGAAGCGATGGACACCCACTCACAAGGAGACTTGATCGGATATTTTGGAAATCCTTGGGAGAGGTCTATGTCTCCAGCAGTGGAGGTTATGCGGCTGAAATGATGATGATGATGAATAATGATATCAATCTACAATGTGTATTTTTTATACTTGATCAAACGAAATGTGCGGATATAAGACAAAATATTATCGATAATAAACCGACAAAAAAAAATCGTTAATACAATATAATAATACAATAAATATATACAGACAAATAACACTGATTGAGCTAGCCCCAAGGTAAGTTCGAAACTTGTGTTACGGGATACTAACTCAACGATACCATATTTCATAACAAATACATATATAGATAAACATCCAAGACTCAGAACAATTTGAAAAAGGCCATTTTTTAACTTGCCCTGACCGGGAATCGAACCCGGGACCTCTGGGTGGCGGACTAGCATGGTGACTACTACGCCACGGAGGTCGTCAAACGGAGGTTTTTTTTTTGGGACAAATTACACTGATTGAGCTAGCCCCAAAGTAAGTTCGAGACTTGTGTTATGTTATGGGATACTAACTCAACGATACTATACTTTATAACAAATACATATTTACATATTAGATAAACACCCAAGACCCAGGACAGTTTGAAAAAGGCCATTTTCCAACTTGCCCTGACCGGGAATCGAACCCGGGACCTCTGGGTGGCGGACTAGCATGGTGACCACTACGCCACGGAGGTTATTAACACTTTATTTTTTTTTGTAAAAGTCGTGTTTCGATTTCTATTTTTCTCTCTTTATATAAACAGCATATTTTCTTTAAAGTGGTTTCATTTGAAAGCTACAAAGTTTAAGAAGCTAAGAAAGTAAAAAATATTAACAACACCAAACAAGAAATTAGTTAAAAAATTAAAGTGCCTGGACTTTTTAAATGACTTACATAACGATATTTTTTTCAATTTTTTTATCAATCAATATTTCGTCTTATATTCGCACACTTCGTTTGATCAAGTATAAAAAATACACATTGTATATTACTAATGCATTCTTGAAATAACTATGCCTTTCCAATCCGAATAATATACATAAATCCTATCTCATTATTTCCCTTATTTCCGCTCTGTGTATGTGTGTAGTTTACCTCGCGGTGCCTGACCTATTTCAGGTTTGTCAATATTGTATGACGTCACGTCTGAGATGTGTGCTTTAGTGGAGCATGCTTTTGTGTCTTTGTACGTCTAAAAGGCATAAAATTTTGTGAAGGGAAAATTTTCATATTGGTCTGGTAAACGCTGATCAAGAGAATGGGCTAAAATTGGAATCATGTCGAAGGATATCATTATTTTGATTCTTTCATATTTCTAATTAATTTTGGCCACTCGCACACGAAAAAAAAGTTGAAGAACTTTGCTGGCTCGTTCTCTTATACTCGACTAGATCCGTACGTTACGGTGAATAAAAAACATATATCAAAAACAACCCGTTTTTCAAGAACGCCATCTTCTGAATGAGTAGCGGAACTACATATTCCAATTGATAGCCGAAGCGCTATCTATTATTTGCTAGGCAAATTAATAATCCTTGACTTTTAAGCGTTAACTCACAATATTTTTGAAATGGCTAAATCGATTTTCATTAAATATAGCTAATAACCACCGCAGGGAAATTTCCTTTCACGTAAAAAAAAAAAAAAACGCATCAAAATCAGTCCATCCGTTTTAGGGCTACGTTGGCATAGACAGACACACAGACAAAATCTTTTTTGTCGGGGGTTAAAAATACATACACCTTAACTAACTCCTGCCCTAGGCTTTGTCTGCACGGTCGATGGGTATTTGAAAATTCTACAATATACTCTATTTTTTCCCGGTTAAAACTATGTTATGTGTTAATCCAGGTAATAAGCTGTCTACATTCCGATGCCAAGGCTACTGGGACGAATGCCATATGGGACGACTTGTCTCTTGTTGGTGGTATACTCGTCCCATCTTGTCTTAAACGCAGTCCGCTAGTTTTCAACAAGTCAAATCAGAAACTTTTTTCTAAACGTCAAAACAAACAGATTTTTATGAAGCAGCACGGCGTGACGTCATAGTTTCTTGGAGTCAAACAGCGCTCCTATTATCCGTTTTTCTGCAAAAATAAATCTAAAATTACGTTGAAAATGGACATGTTCAACGACAAGTGACATTATTTTGTGACATTTTATTCTCTTATCAGCACAAAATAATTTATTTTTGTTCCTGGATCCTACCCTATTGGGTACATTCATGGGTCAAAAAGAAATTATTTGGTAGGTACTGTTAAGGAAATAAAACGTCACCAAATAATCTCACTTTTCATGATCATATTCATTATCACATTACATTTATTAATGCATAAAAACTAAAATTAAAACCGCTATTTGTCTCCAAGAAACTATGACGTCACTAGTCTTTATTTTATACAAATACCATAGAAAACATTTTCTTTACAAAAAAGAGTATCTTATTTTTATTGAAAGTTGAATTTTATTCTTATTTGAAAGTAGCGTATTGCTTATTAAGCTACATGAGAAGGACAAATGGGCCCTGGAACGAGTTTCAAGTGGGACGAGATGTGTCCTGACTCCAAATTCATTCCAGTCCCTTCAGCCGTTTTGTAGTGAAAGCGGGACAAACATCTATATATTCATATACAAACTTTCGCATATATAATTTTACCTACTTAGTAGAATTTTAGACACAATGTCCATAAAACACGTTAAACAACTTAAAAGAAGTAATTATTAAACAAAAATTAAAAAAAAAATAAACTTTTATCTGTATAAATGATCTAAAATGGTTTAAGTGCTTCTCAAGATAAACCAATCGAGCCCAAATTCTTTGGAGTTATGTTGTTTTATCTCACAGAAACCATGGCTGACTTTTTTTTATTTAATAGGTCGGCAAACGAACCAGCGGGTCACTTGATAGTAAGTGATCACCGCTGCCCATGGACAACTGCAACACCAAGGGGGTAACAGAAGCATTGCCAGCTTTTAAGGTAGGGGAGGGGGGGAGGGGAGGGAAGGGGGGGGTTCTCCGGCTCTCTCACCGAACGAAGCATAAAAGCGGTGACGCTACTATTCAGACGTCGATTTTCTGTGAGAGTGTGGTACTTCCCCGGACGAGCCGGCCCATTCATGCTACTAGCAAAACAGAGTTTTGCCGGTAGCGTGGCACTACCACAACAACTAGCTCCATCATCAGATCAGCTCCAAGTTATCATAATATTGCATTGTCACGCGATATACGTATGCGTGAATTTCAGTTCAATCGGAAACCGAGAAGTGGGCCTTTAAATCTATATATTACAATATATATAATTTATTTTATTTTGTTATTTAATTTTATTTAATTCTCCATTTAAAATGACTGAGAGCATTATATCTAATGTGCATGCTGTGTTCGCTACAAGTAGGTTGGCAACTTATATGCTCTAATTTGTATTTATATAAACTTGTGTGTTGTTCAACCAATTAACGAACCAAATAAATAAAAATTAAAAAAAAAAGATTTGATAATGGACACACAACGAGACAGGACTTAAATATTGCTCCAATGAGATATTGTCTGTGTAGATTTTCATTTTCTGTGTGGTTTGAGTAAATATTTAACGAATTAATTAACATACCTACTTCGAAATCGGATTTCGGATCGTTTTACAAATTGCTCCCAATCATGTGTTCTTCATTATCAACTCCCAATGTCATTTACATTTTAAATTGGATTGTCGGCAAATTCAAAGAGAGGGCACAAAACCGAAGGGTAAATAAAGTGGAAATATTATTCGGTTTAAATAGAGATTAATCCAATTCAATTAATTTATTGCATTTCAACTCGTACATCAGTTCAGAGTTGGGCGTAGTTAACTACTATTGTGTAGTTTGATTACAAATTACAATAACATCTAGTTAACTACAAGTAGTTGAAATTACTTTTAATTTAACTACAATAATTGAAACTACTGCAGTTGTTAATTTAATAATTGTAACGAAGTTGTCATAAGTACAAATTACAATAAGAATTTACTTTACCGCGGACGTGTGTAAAAGGTTTTGTCTTTCGAAATTCGCTTGTAAAGTAATTTGAAAAAGATCTAATTCGCATTTTTTTTCGAGGAATAGCCTCTAGGAGAAGCTTTCTCTAATCCGATTTTAAAATAAGATCTCACTTATTTAAATATTTACAAAAATCCAAATGACCTTCATTTTCAATCAAGGTCAAGCTTATTTGAGGAAGTGAAGTCACGATGAAGATTGGCAATTTCCGTTTTCAGTTCTATACTGTCTAACGAAGTACATATATTTCCATAGTACTGTCACTGTCACTGTCATCTCCCTACAACAATATATGTCAAACGAATCCAACAAACATAACAAAAATAATTTAAACAGATGACATTGACAGATTACCGTTGTATTTGTTTTTTTTTTTGTGCTGGTATAAGAAAAATGTAAGCCTCGATTGCTGTGTATCGTCACTTCCGGTGTAAAGTTTAAAATTATAAAGATTAACTGATATAACTTAAAATGGTCTATATTTTCTATTAAAATCATCCACAAAACTTTTATATTATTTAGTTGACAAGCCAATTGTAAATGTGAAAAGTTGTAAGCAAGAAATGAACATTTATAAACAAATCTATATAAAATATGTAGTTTCAAAAAGTAGGTAATTGTGATGACAACTTCTTTTTGTATTTTATAGTTCAACTACTTTTTACAATTACTTTTCCTAATATAAAAACTTTTTTTATTTAAGGGGCTACCTGAATTTTCCATTGCTGCCTCCATTTGTAATAAATCATGTGAAAGAAAACGGAGATATCATTTAAAATTTTTGTCTTGATCAGACCCTAGATAACCCTCCGAACTATTTTACGTAAAGCTTTTCTTCGCACATTAGCGAAAAACGGCCTCTTTTGGCAGATGTGCGTAAAAAAAATTTGCCCTTTTTCTCGATCGTTTTTTTTTTCTTCTTTTGTTCAAAATAAATGGTTAAACAAAAGACCAATTACCTAGACTAGGCTAGTCCTAAAGTAAGTTTTTTAAACTTATGATATGGGATACTACACAACGTGGGAGAGACTATACCCTTAATTTAATTCAATTCATTTATTCAGATATTCCAGACAATTTTAGTCCATAATTTGTTAGTAATAAAATTTTATGACTTAGAAACTACATGTTAGTATATATCAGCATTATTTGTTTGTTATTTTGTTTTTATTTCATTATAAAAATACATTTCAAATACAATTATTAATAAAAAATATACAAAATTTACAAATAAAATAGAGATTCCAACGCGTCGCCGCGAGGCAGGGTGCCCAGTAAGCTAGCAGCATTGCCTCTCTGCACTGCGATAGAAATTCTTTGGGCGAAATAACTGCCAGCCCTTGGATCACCCGTAACCTCCCGGAGGCGCGCTGAAATCTCAGTCATTAAATTTATACCAAATAAATTCAATTTCTTATCAAAATTTATAAAAAATTAAAAGTAATATTTTCTATCCTCGCGGATTACCGGGGCATGCAAGGCGACCTAACTAGACATAAAGGGTCCGTCCATGCGATTCCCAACAACAGCCAGGAGGCTATTGCTGCTGTCACGAGTGCGCTACATCATGGAGGCTTGAAGACTGCCATACAAAGATGACTGCCGGGACCAACGGCTTATATGTGCCTTCCGAAGCACGGAGAAGCTCGAGAATTTTTTATGCAATTTGGGGTTACCCATCCAAGTGCGGATCACGCTTCATGTCGCTTTACTTGCAAAATCGCTAGTAATGCGCACTCCCGCCGGGCCACCAAACTTAATCTACAATTGAAAACCGCCGGATTTCATGTCATGTTTACTCAATTCAAATTTTAAATTGAGATTATCGAATACAAAATGGCAAATTAATGGTAATTTTGACCCAAATTCAAGAGGACGTTCAATTTACTTAATAACTTAACTCGTAAGTAGCTTGGAAATATGAACTTGTGACCTATTTTCATCTTTATATCTCGGCATCCAGAGAGGTTACTCTATAAAATAATAATATAGTCGTCCGATAGTGACGTGAAAAATTCTTATTTTTCACGAATAACAAGAATTTGTCATCATACATTAATGCTCAATGTTGCTTAAAACTGAATCGCGGATACGCAGTAACGTCCGTCTTGCGTACCGCTTTTGGAGTAACCCCCAAGTTTCGATTTGGCTCATGTTTAAATTAAAATATTCTACCTACATTTTAATCTATTTTTATGACCAACTTTAAAAAAAGGGAAGTTATCAATTCAAATATATATGACCTCGATTACTCGAAGACGCCTGGGACAATTTGAAAAAAATCTTTTTTATTTGAAAGGGCATACCTGCCAGGTGGTCCCTTTTTTAACCTCTACTGTCCCACTGCTGGGCAAAGGTCTCCTTCTCCTTCCAAATATCGCGATCGAGTGCCACTTCTAACCATTCCCTTTCAAACTGTCGCAAGTTGTCACACCAACGCTTCCGGGGCCTACCTCTTTTCCTTCGGCTATCTTTGGGGGTCCACTGTGTAACCAAAGCCGACCTATCAGGACGCATTCGACAAACGTGCCCCGCCCAATCCCACTTTGGTAGACCTTTATAATTTTTTTTAAATCATTCCTGTAGTTTGGCGTAGAAGGCTTTTTGTTTGAAAAAAAAAAGCAATTTATTAACTAAATGACGATCTACCTAAGGTCGCTGAAAAGCGCAGGGTGCAGGCCGCTCTAGATCGGTTATTTTGGAAATCCTTGGGAGAAACCTATATCATGATATGATGATGATTCACTCAATAAGAAAATTAGGGCATACAAATAATAAAAGTACTACATTCCTTTTTAGAACATCTCAATTTCAACAAGCTACGATGCAATAAGTATCAATATTGTATACACATTTTGATCGTAACTCGAGTCATAACAATAAATAGTTGAGTTAAGTGCACATTAAATTGGGTCTTATTGACTAGTAACTATCAATTTATATAGGTGGATTATGTAAAATGTTATAAATTTTCACATATTTTTGGATTATGTTAGTATTTATTGAGTAATTATTTTCAACAGCATATCAAAACACCCCTTTCATGCTGGCCTGAGAGAATAGAATAGACTTACCACCTTATTCTCAGCCTCATTCTTTGCTAAATCTATTTTGATAAAAATACGTTTTGTCTCTTTCTTTCAATGTCAAATATTCTAAAGAGGAAATGGGACAAGACATGTTTTAACCAACTCAACTCAACGCGCTATGGAGAGGGCTATGCTCGGTGTTTCCCTACGTGGTCGAATCAGAAATGAGAATATTCGTAGGAGAACAAATTAGGTCACTGACATTGCCCAGCGGATTAGTTCATTGAAATGGCAGTGGGCAGGACACATAGCCCGACGAACCGATGGCCGATGGGGCAAAAAGGATCTCAAATAGCGACCACGTACTGGCAAGCGAAGCGTAGGACACCCACCCAAAAGGTGGCTTGGCGGCCTGACGAAGGTCGCTGGAAAACGCTAGATGCAGGCCGCTTTAGATCGGTCATTCTGGAAATCCTTGGGAGAGGCCTATGTCCTGCAGTGGACGTTATGCGGCTGAAATGATGATGATGATGTTTTAACTAAAATTGGTTAAGCAAACGGTTGTTATTTTTTATGAATTTGAGGGTCGGAATTTACCAGCTGCTTCTATTCCCGCGCAGATCGTAGGTGCGTCTAGCAAGCCATCACTATTTAGATTGCTTTTTAGGGTTCCGTACTCAAACGGTAATAACGGGATAACTAAAACTTCACTGTCCGTCCGTCCGTCTGTCCGCCTGCCTTTCTGTATCATATAAACCGTTATAACTAGACAGTTGAAATTTTCACAGATGATGTATTTCTATTGCCGCTATAATAACAAAGACCGGCGCTGAAACAGAATAAAATGAACATTTAAGTGGGGCTCCTATACAACAAACATGTTATTTTTATAGATATGGTAATGCCCTTCGTGCATGAGTTCTGACTCGCTCTTGACTGGTTATTATTCTATCTTCTCGCCCACCATCACGCTAAGAATGGGCTTTGAGCCTTGCGGCTTGGTGTGCTGAAAGCCACAAGACCCAAATGAAGGATAGAGACGTAATATGTATTTATATATCTATACTTAAGAGCGAACTTCGTGGCGATCTCCGTGGCGTAGTGGTCACCATGCCAGTCCGCCACCCAGAGGTCCCGGGTTCGATCCCCGGTCAGGGCAAGTTGGAAAATGGTCTTTTTCAAATTGTCCTGGGTCTTGGATGTTTATCTATATATGTATTTGTTATAAAATATTGTATCGTTGAGTTAGTATCCCATAACACAAGTCTCGAACTTACTTTGGGGCTAGCTCAATCAGTGTTATTTCCCATATATTTATTTATTTAACTAGTCGATATTTTTTCTATACAAATTTCGAAGGGGATTTCCTCCACTGTTTGACATTGTACTTGCAAAGTTTAACATGATATAGTTTCGTCTCGCTATAAGTTTTGTCTGCATGGATACAGAATAGTAAAATAAAAAGTCATTAAAATGTTATGAGCCATCAAAGATTCGATTTTATATTTATTTTTACGCAACTTTCGGCGTAAATAAGTAATAAAAGATCTGTAAAATCTCCAAAACAAAAAGCAGTAGTTTTTGCATAAAACCCCTTTTGCGTATGTTTTTACGCGCTTGGCTTACTATGAATTATCGTGCATTTCACCTCACTGCTTCGCCCGAACACAGTGTTAGGTGAGACAGCATGCTTTTAGGCCGCGCCCACCTGTGAGTTCGAGCCCGCGACTAGTTCAACCTTAAGAGCTATGCTCTTGTCGGTGGAGTATTATTGTGATAAGTATATATATATATATGTGTGTACCATATCAAAGCAAAATTTTTTGGCACGAAAAGATACTCAAACAGTTAATTGTGTAATTAAAAAAAAAAACAAAAGTGATATTCAAAATGAATAAATTAATTGACTAATTAAGTTTTAGTTTACTTAATTACTAGCTGCGGTGTTACCCGCGGAAAAAGTAGCCTATGTGTCAATACAGGGTGTCAGCTTCCTGCAGACTATATTTTATCAAATACGTCCGGCTGTTTGGGCGTAAAGAAGTAACAAACATACACACACTCACTCACAAACTTTCACCTTTATAATATTAGTTTGATTATGTATTTAGTTTAAATAAGAATGACTATAACATTAAACAATGTTTCATTGAAGGAAAACGAAAAGGAAAAAGAGGAGTAGACAATTCAAAATTAAAATGTTTATTCAGTAATAAGACTTTTATAGGCACTTCACACGTGAATAAGTATAATTTAAATCACGTATAGTTTATACCCGTAATAAAATTAAATTTATTTTTAAAGAAAAGCTACCGATATCAGCGTAATAAGTTATCCAAAATGGGTGAAAATTATTTGTCGTTCTAGATAAATTTCGATTGCCTAATTTATCGATTCCCCTAATCTGGGTTCACGTTTGGGTCTGAAATATGGACTGTGGTTTGTGGTCAAACGTATAGGTTCCTACGTTAAGTTTGATGAAAACTTAAGCATATTTAATGAGTAAGTAGGTTTTTTTCCGTTCTTTGATCAAAATAACATAAAACGTATAATTTGACGTCAGGCTGCTTGGCTCCTAGTGGGGGGGAGGCTGGTGTACTGAGATACAGGCTCTGCTTAGTTCAGGCACACCAGTCTCTCAGAATTTGGTATTAAAAGTTTCCATCAACTATTACTTTACTTTAAAGTATGTTTTGTTAGATATAAGATTGTGGAGAAAAAAAAATTGAATAAACAAATTTTTTTTTTCGCCATTACTGCAGTAAGACTCTGGAACGCGCTTCCCGAGCCTATTCGAACCGCTCCTAGTCGCGCTAATTTAAGACGCGAGTGAATAAGCACTTCCTGGCCAATCTATAAGAAAAGTTTAAAAATTGCTGCATATATGTGTATATATATATGTACGGGACAGCCGACAGAAATAATAATACATAGGCCATAATTGTTATAAGTTCAAATAAAATATATATTTATAGTATTTTTATTCCCCCATAGTTGATAAGTTTATAGGTAAATAGATAATAGTAGGTACAATTATGTTATTGTAAATAAACAGATTTCTCTTTGGTGTTTTTATTCCCCGCCAGATAAGACAGCAATAGGTAGGAAAATAAAACATAGGTCTGAAAGCAATCAGAATCTGATAAGATTTCATAGTAATAGTTCTATCGGATTATTTTAAGATAAGAAATTGTATATAGGTTTTATCAATAAAAGCCTATGTACTAAGAGTGTGAACGAAACGCGGACAGAGGGGCGCGCGCGGGGGGAAGCGCATCGCAGCTTCTCATTGGCGCGTTCAGTCGCTTGTATCGCAATAGTTAAAACTCGCGAATTATAGGATAAATATAACGGCCGTACCCCGCACCCGGCACTTCTACTTCTTCTTCACGCGCTCTTCACTTCGCACTACGCAGCACTTCGCCTTCGACTACAGATCGGACAGTGGGAACAGCAAGACAGTGGAAATAGGAAATAGGAAGCCACTCTGTCCGCCCGTACGTTCGTCTTTCGTTCACGCTCGCCGTACCGCTGGGTATACTCTCGAGTACTACGTGTTTCATTGAGTTACCCCTATTCTATTTCTTTGATACATTTCATTTCTTTGACATATCCCGTTTCTTCGAGTCGGTACGGCTGGAGCGACCGCGATCAACCGCGTCGTGTCACAGCGAACAGAGACAGAAACAACAAAGAGACCAACGTGTGGGAAATCGCATAGCAAGGCGTAGGTTCGACACCCAGCGCAACGAGTGTACGGTTCGTCACGTACATTGATGGTCATTCGGAGCCGGATAGAAGACAGCGTTGGATCTACGCCCACTCAAGAATAGAAGATGCCAGTCACCAGGTCGACGTCCGGTCGGGGCGAGCGCACACCGAGAGCAGCGCCAGAGGCTGCCGCGCCCGTACAGCCGTCATCGGACCAACCTGCCGTCGCTACAGAACCCGCCGTGTCGCCACCACGAGACTCCGAGCTATCGTCGGAGGTGATAGCGTCGTCGCACGGCACCACGACTACAGAAGAAACCCACACTTGGTCTCACGGAACTACAGCAACTACAACAGCGAAGTCGTCACAGTCACACAGCACCGCCGTGAGAGAAGCCCCGCCGCGCCCCTCCGCCTCCGTCGTCGCCGCGGGAACCGCTCTCTCGCCGCCTACAGAACGCGTAGCCTCTCCTCGCCCATCTCATCGTCGAAGCAGCCAGAAGAGCAAGAAGTCACTTCGTCTCATCAAGGCTAAGGAGGAGCTGCTGCGCCTACAGGTTGAACTCGCCGCCGCCCGCGTCGCCGCCTTAGAAGAGGAAACAGACACAGAAGACGACGAAACGCTTGTCAGTGAACAAGAAACGGCGCGTCGAGTCACAGACTGGCTGGACACCAGTCAACCGCAGCTTGCCATCACAGATCAAGCCCACAACCCATCGCCTGCAACGCATCAAGACACCACGGCGCCAACAGCTCAAGCCACAGTCGCGCCGCCCGTCATCGTACAGCCAGTGTTGCAGCCTACAGTTCAGCGCGCGGCACCCCCACCGACCCCGCGCGCCCCTCCGATGCCCGTTTCGCCACCGGCGGGAGAAAATACTACAGTAGCCGTTCGCCAGCCTCAAACCATCGACATCAACGAGCTCGCGAATGCATTCGCCCTCGCCGCGCGATCGGGATCCCGTCACGTGCAAGAATTGCCTCCGTACTACGGATCGTATCAAGAGTGGTTATCGTTTCGTGCCGCATATCAAGAAACAGCTCAGCATTACTCCGATACCGACAACATGGCCCGCCTTCGTCGCAGCTTACGTGGGAAAGCCAAAGAAGCCGTCGAGACGCTACTCATTCACACAGGAAGACCCGATGTCATCATGAAGACGCTCGAGTCCCGTTTCGGTCGTCCGGACACCATCGCAATCTCCGAGTTGGAGCGCCTGCGTTCACTGCCGCGCCCCAACGACACGCCCAAGGACATCTGTATCTTCGCTACTCGAGTGGTCAACATCGTAACAGCGCTTCAAGCTCTCGGCAAGATTTATTACGTGTACAACCCGGAAGTCACAACGAAGACAGTCGACAAGCTTCCTACGACGCTGCGATACCGCTGGTACGACTTCGAAGCGGAACAGAGTGAAGAGGAAGCGGACTTAGTCAAGCTATCGCGATTTCTACAGCGCGAAGCAGACAGATTCGGCCGACATGCTCTACCTGAGGCGATACCTGCACACACGGATACGAGGATACAACAGCGGCGGGAGCGTCAACAGAAAACATTCACCGCGACGGAGCCGCCGAAACCTACTACACAGAAAAAGGAGTGTGTGGTCTGCGCCAAACCCGGTCATCATCCCTCCGCATGTCAACAGTTCATAGAAGCGGATCCGAATGGAAGATGGAACCTGGCAAAGTCGAAGAGATTGTGTTTCCGCTGTCTCACCTATCGTCATCGAGGTCACACGTGTGAGAAGAAATCCTGTGACGTCGACGGATGCACACGCTCTCATCATAGCCTACTTCACTTCGAAAAGAAGAAAGAAGAACCCAGTGAAATTGTCGCCTCAACATGGTCATCGAGGAAGTGCGCGCACGCCTTCCTAAAAATAGTTCCAGTTCGTCTCACCGGCCCGAAAGGCGAAGTTTCAACCCACGCTCTATTGGACGACGGTTCAACGATATCTCTCCTCGACGAAGAAATAGCTCAGAAGATTGGCGCAAGAGGACCGCTTGACCCTCTACATATAGAAGCCATCGGGAAGACAGAAGTAGACGCTACGCAGTCGCGACGTGTATCATTCACCATCCACGGGGCGAACAACAGTTACAGAATGCAAGCGCGCACGCTCAACGGCCTGCATTTATCGCCTCAACGCATCACCGACAAGGACCTAGCCGGCTGCAGTCACTTCACAGACATCGCCAACGACCTCAAGTATCAAGATGCGACGCCCAAGCTACTCATCGGGCAAGACAACTGGCACATGTTACTCGCCACAGAAGTTCGAAGAGGTCGACGCGATCAGCCGGTCGCATCGCTTACATCGTTAGGATGGGTTCTACACGGCGCGCACACGCGAACACTAGGACAGCGCGTACATTATATCAACCACATCGTCGAGCCGAGGAACACAGAAGAAATCGACGTCGACAACAGAATGGACGAACAGCTGAAAAATTACTTCGCGTTGGAGTCCCTCACAATAGCACCGAAACAACCACGCAGCGACCCCGAACAGCGAGCACTCGTCATTTTAGAAGAAAATACACAGCAACGAGACGACGGGCACTACGAAACAGCGCTGCTTTGGAAGTCAACAGATGTTGTGATGCCGAACAATTACAACAACGCCTATAGACGATTGTTATCTACAGAAAGAAAAATCGACAGGGACCCCCAACTCAAAATGAAGTACGAAGAACAGATGGACGCACTCATCACGAATGGTTATGCCGAGCGCGCGCCGCCAAGATCGCCTGACAACAGAAGAACGTGGTACCTGCCCCATTTCGCCGTGCTCAATCCTATGAAGCCTGGGAAGGTACGAGTGGTACACGACGCCGCAGCGAAAACGATGGGAACTTCGCTCAACGATTGCCTGCTCACCGGCCCCGACCTCCTGCAGTCTCTACCCGGCGTGCTCATGCGTTTCCGACAGCATCCAGTAGCCGTAATGGCCGACATCAAGGAAATGTTCATGCAAGTCAAGATAAGGACAGAAGATCGTGACGCACTGAGGTACCTGTGGCGGGGGCCGAAGAGGGGGGATCATCCACCGGAAGAATATAGGATGACTTCGCTTATATTCGGCGCGACGTCATCGCCAGCTACAGCAATCTACGTCAAGAACATGAACGCGAAGCAGTTTCAAGATTCCCATCCGGCCGCCTACGATGCAGTCATCCGAAACCACTATGTTGACGATTACTTACAAAGTTTCCCGAGTGAAGAAATGGCGATCAAGACAGCGAGCGACGTGCGCGATATACATCGGCGGGCACACTACGAGCTGCGTCAATGGACATCGAACTCAGCGCGCGTACTACAGGGCTTAGGCGAAGCCAACACAGCACAGACAGTCATCAGTCTACACGACGGGTCGAAAACTGAAAGAGCTCTTGGACTAATTTGGAAGCCGAATACAGATGAGCTCGCCTTCAATTTAGACTTGGCGCGCCTACCACAGGAAATAGTCAACAACAGCAAGCCTACGAAGAGGGAGATACTCAAGGTGATTATGTCTCTGTTCGACCCGCTCGGATTCGCATCCATCGTGACAACGCGCGCGAAACAACTTCTACAAGAAATATGGAGAAGAGGAACCGGTTGGGACGAGCCAGTGGATGAAGATATAGTGAAGCAGTGGCAAGAATGGATGTGTCATCTCCGCGCTCTTCGTAACATCACCATTCCAAGAAGTCTACAGGGGTACAGCGACGCACAAAGAAGAGAACTCCACGTGTTCGTCGATGCCAGCGAGGCCGCCTACGCCGCTGCGCTGTACTGGAGAATAGTTCATCCGAACGGCGAGATATCGCTATCACTGGTTCTCGCCAAAGCACGCGTCGCACCTATCAAGGTCACGTCAACGCCTCGTCTGGAACTTCAGGCCGCAGTTATGGGGTGTCGCATGGCCGCGTCGGTCACAGAAGAACATGACAGCAAGCCGGACGAGAAGACATTTTGGACTGACAGCAAGACAGTGCTGACGTGGATCAAGAACGGCGCGCGTACCTACCGGCCATACGTCGCTCACCGCATCGCCGAGATCGAAGAAAACAGCACAGTCGGCGAGTGGCGATGGGTACCTACGAAGTTGAACGTCGCAGATGACGCTACGCGGGATGTACCACAAGATCTCGACAACAATCACCGCTGGTTTCGAGGTCCTGAGTTTCTGCGCCAAAATCCGTCTACGTGGCCGTCCGACAGCCCTACGACTATAGAAAAAACAGGGGAAGAAAAAACATGTCACATCACAGTAAAGAAGACATCGGCCGCCCTACGGGAATGCACTCCAGACGTCCACAGGTTTTCCCGGTGGGAGCGGTACCTACGCTCCACTGCGCGGGTCCTACAGTTCATCGATTTAACCAGAAAAAAGAAGACAGAATCCGTGCATTTCAAGCGCACGCGCAAAAACACAGAAAAAGATCCGACGTGGCGCAACATCGAAAAACGCAACTCACAGAAGAAAATCGCAATACAGAAGAGTGAAAATCAACAGCGACAGTACCTACAGATTCCCGCCACAACACTACGTGCCGCCGAAAAGTTAATAGTACGAGCGAGCCAGCAAGAAAGTTTTGCAAGCGAAATTACATCTCTCGCAGGCGGGAAGGAAACGAGCAACAATAGCCGACTGCGCCCTCTAGCGGTCGAACTCATCAATGGAGTGATAACGATAAGGTCAAGAATAGCAGCTGTTATCAATGTCGAAGATAGCACGAAGAGACCGCCGGTTTTGGACGGGGACCACTACGCTACACGACTCTACATAGAATATGTACATAGACAACTACATCACGCCGGCGTAGAGACGACAATCAACGAGTGTCGACAAAATTATTGGATTTTACGCCTGCGGCCGACAGCGCGGGCTATCATTCATCGCTGCATTCCGTGTCGTATCAGAAGAGCTACGCCGCCATCCCCGCCCACCGGTGACCTACCGCATTGTCGACTCGCGCATCACAAACGACCCTTCACCTACTCTGGATGGGACTACTTCGGGCCACTCACAGTTACAGTCGGGCGAAGCACACAGAAGCGCTACGTAGCATTGTTTACATGCCTAACAACGCGCGCCGTACACTTAGAGGTCGCCGCATCGCTCAGCACAGACTCCGCAGTACTGGCCTTCCGAAGGTTCATCGCAAGAAGAGGATGCCCTACAGAAATGTGGTCAGACAATGGTACTAATCTCCGAGGTACAGCATCAGAACTCCGCGAGGCAGCCAAGGCAACAGAAGAAGAGGCTAACAAGAGATCAATCAGCTGGAGGTTCATACCCCCCGGATCTCCCTTCATGGGGGGGGCATGGGAGCGCCTCGTCCGTAGCGTGAAGACAGCGCTAAACTCCGTCCTGCACGAGCGACATCCCTCAGAAGAGACACTCGCCACGCTTCTCGCCGAGGCCGAATATACAGTTAACAGTCGGCCACTTACGCACGTCTCAGTCAGCCCTGAGGATCCTGAGGCCATCACCCCTAACCACTTTCTCCTGGGTGGTTCAGCGCGAAATCCGAGCCCCGGCACCTTCGACGACAGCGACCTCATCGGGCGCCCCCACTGGCGCGCCTCACAACGTCTTGCCGACCTATTTTGGGCAAGATGGCTACGAGAATACCTGCCAGACTTACAGTACAGGCGGGAGCCCCACGCTAAGGGCCCCGCAATCCGAGCCGGCGATGTCGTCCTAATCGCCGATGGGACCCTGCCACGTAACACATGGCCGCGTGGTATCGTCATCGCCACACACCCCGGACCGGACGGAGTCACCAGAGCGGTCGACGTGAGGACGAAGGGCGGAATCCTGCGGCGACCCACAAAGAAACTGGTGATCCTGCCTACGGCGTCGGCTGCCCTCCAGGAAGATCAAGAATGCGACGACCTGGCGGACGACGCACGGCGGGAGGATGTACGGGACAGCCGACAGAAATAATAATACATAGGCCATAATTGTTATAAGTTCAAATAAAATATATATTTATAGTATTTTTATTCCCCCATAGTTGATAAGTTTATAGGTAAATAGATAATAGTAGGTACAATTATGTTATTGTAAATAAACAGATTTCTCTTTGGTGTTTTTATTCCCCGCCAGATAAGACAGCAATAGGTAGGAAAATAAAACATAGGTCTGAAAGCAATCAGAATCTGATAAGATTTCATAGTAATAGTTCTATCGGATTATTTTAAGATAAGAAATTGTATATAGTTTTTATCAATAAAAGCCTATGTACTAAGAGTGTGAACGAAACGCGGACAGAGGGGCGCGCGCGGGGGGAAGCGCATCGCAGCTTCTCATTGGCGCGTTCAGTCGCTTGTATCGCAATAGTTAAAACTCGCGAATTATAGGATAAATATAACGGCCGTACCCCGCACCCGGCACTTCTACTTCTTCTTCACGCGCTCTTCACTTCGCACTACGCAGCACTTCGCCTTCGACTACAGATCGGACAGTGGGAACAGCAAGACAGTGGAAATAGGAAATAGGAAGCCACTCTGTCCGCCCGTACGTTCGTCTTTCGTTCACGCTCGCCGTACCGCTGGGTATACTCTCGAGTACTACGTGTTTCATTGAGTTACCCCTATTCTATTTCTTTGATACATTTCATTTCTTTGACATATCCCGTTTCTTCGAGTCGGTACGGCTGGAGCGACCGCGATCAACCGCGTCGTGTCACAGCGAACAGAGACAGAAACAACAAAGAGACCAACGTGTGGGAAATCGCATAGCAAGGCGTAGGTTCGACACCCAGCGCAACGAGTGTACGGTTCGTCACGTACAATATATATAGTTATATGTGTATCGTATATGTAAAATATTATATTATTGTATTTATCTGTATATACTTTTATTTATATTGTTTTTTTTTTTAAGTGCGTTACTTTGTCTTGCAAGGCTTGCAACCCACATTTAGACTATCTGTATAACCCAAAGGTTGACTGGTAGACAACGCTTTTAGCGTTATGTTCGCCTATTGTTCTGTACAATTTGTATTTGATGAACAATAAAGATCAAATAAATAAAATTAAAAATACTGTTAACAAAATAAAACGATACAAAAATCTGTCACTTGTCATGAACATATTTATTTACAAAGTGATTTAAGATTTATTATTGCAAAACAAAAATGTATCCAAGAACCTATTACGTCATTATTCTATATTTCATCCCAAATTACATAGAAAATATTGATTTTGACCTTGAGAAATAAGAAAATAAAATTTAACATTTATTATTAGAAAAAATATTATATAAGGAGCGTTTTTTGACTCCGAGAAACTTGACTTATATAAACCTAAAAATGTGACTACATAGTGTGTTTGACGTTTTAGAACTTTAGAAATTGGAGTAAGCATGCTTACCTACTTCTTTTACCTGCATGATAGCCTTGACATACATACATTTTTTTTTTACGGACAATTTTATTAAAGTTTAAACTAAGTTTATTATAATCTCGCAAAATTTAAAAATTAATATCATAATCAACGGTAACTTATATTAATATGTATTTACTTTAACTTTCTATTTACTGATATTGTTAATTTTATTTGATGTTTGCATCGCCACACCCAAACTGGGTACATGTAATACTGCACCAATATTTTGTCACCTTATGCAACATGTTAGCGATTAATCAATGAGTAAACTATGACGTCATTAGTCTACTCTTTAAACAAATCCCAAAACATTATTTTTGACGTACAGAAAAAAGTATCTCAATTGGATTTTGGAAGGTAACGAATTTTATAAATATACCTCATTATGATTTTAATATTTCATACCAATCAAAGAAAGAAGTTCCGAAGCGTATAATTACTGTCCCCAAAGTTTCCTCAAGGTACTGTCACGTACCACTAAATTAGATGACGACGTGACAATGGGAGACATTATTAGTTCTACCTTCAGGTACTTTGTTTCATACTATGTTTAGGAAGGCAATCCTAAGTTACATAATAACAATACATAGAAACAAAATAACATTAGGATGTGTTCTCAATATAATAAAATATGCCACGATATAAATAGGTATCTTCGGTGCATAGTCCTATATAAAAACTGTTTCTTTTTTGAAAAACTGTTTTAATGTTAGTAATCTGTTTATTTTTATATTATTATTTTCTTCTTATATTTAAGAGTTACCCTAGGCAGAATCTGAACTTTCCTATACAAACGTAGTCTAGCTTTTATTTTGAAACGGCAGTCAGATATTGGTGAAATTATGTAATTTCAAAAAAATTGGACATATTAAGGCATATAGCTAGTTTTCACAGTCAAAATATGAACTTAAAAGAGAATATAGTAGATCACATCATATTGGACCATAAGTATGAAAAACTTATACACCTCATATTTTCTTTCAAGTTCATGTTTGATTGTTGCAAATTGGTTATTTGCCTAGATATATGCTATTTCTTTAAAATTACAAAATACTGTCGAAATCTGACATGTAATTTCAAAATAAAAGCTAGACTACGTTTGTATGGTAAAGCCCAGGGTAAGGAAATTCTTAAGAGCTAGGCTCTTGTCGGTGGAGTAGTGTCTCCATGTCTCTCTTTCTTCCGCTAAGATCTTAACCTCCTCATATGTTTTCACGTGTAACTTTTTCTTTTAATTGATCAAATAATGTTTTCACGTGTAACTTTTTCTTTTAATTGATCAAATAATGTTTTCACGTGTAACTTTTTCTTTTAATTCATCGAATAATGTTTTCACGTGTAACTTTTTCTTTTAATTGATCGAATAATGTTTTCACGTGTAACTTTTTCTTTTAATTCATCGAATAATATTTTCACGTGTAACTTTTTCTTTTAAAAATCTTCTCGGTTTTCTTACTACTCTTTTTACTTCTATGGTTCTTTCCGTTATGTTTTTTTTTATAGCTGTCTTATAGAATATTCCATGCTAGTCTGGAAGACAAAAAAAACTTAAATTGTACAAGCTGCTTCAAAGGTTGTCTCAGAAAAGAGTTCATAGGTACTACATACTTTAATCTCCCATCTCACGCTCGGGATGCGCTAGTAATGAAGGATTCTATCACCGAATCACTGGGTTCTTAGTTTGTCATTTTTGTGTTGGAAGTAAATTACTTTTTTAGATAACAATATGATAAAAACTGCGATTTTTTTTCCTTTTGGTTGTTACTTACTTGAACTTCGCGGAAATTATATTAGGAGCATTATTAATAAATTACTCTTACCCACTCAGGTAAGAACTTATAAGATCCAAAAATAAAATTCAGAATGCTTTCTGGCCGAAAATATACACGCATTTGTAATCTTCATTTACTTTTTCCAATAACCTATTCAAGACTCAGATCAATCTGAAAGAGATTTTCCATCTTGACCTGACCAGGGATCGAACCCAGGACCTCTGTTGTGTCAGCGTGTAATCAAGACCAGACCAGGCCACAGAGGCTAGAAGTATATATCTTGAACATTTAGATCTATGGCCCATACACGTCACAATCACACAAAAAGTGGTTTTTAGCAAAAAAATACTTTCTTTTCTAACTTTAGTTAATTTAGTCGTTCATTTGTTTTTGTGAGATTCGGCGTCGTAAAAGTGTTTTGGTTGGCTTACATCGGGAAAAACATCGTTATGGTAATCGAAAATGTTGGACAACTATTGCAAGGATTCTTTTATATGTTTATGACAAACATTACAAACATAAACATTATATTTACATAATCTGATAACATATGCCATAAACATTATTAAATATAATGATATTATATTATTTATATCTAGTTTAGTTTTTTTTTTTTAATAATCGGTAGTTGTAATTAGTTTAATCATGGTATAATCATGGTCATAAATATTATATTTAAAAGTAAATTATATGTAAATTAATACTTAAGATATATAAATGTGACGGTGACTTTGGAAGGTCAATGGCACATTAAATATAATAGTTATTTTATATTTTTATAATTTTTTTTCTTATCTTATCATATCTCATACGCCAAAAGTGGCTGTTTTTCGCAATTGTGCGTAGAAAAGCTTCACGTTCTCACTTTAAATTGTAAACAGTAGTTCATGAAATAGTTTAAAGGGTTATCTAGGACCTGGTCAAGACAAAATTTTAATTGATGTATCCGTTTCCTATCGAATGATTTATTTCAAATGGGGGCAGCACTGGACCCCGAAACATTTAGGTGTCCCCTTAAGTATTTATTTGTATATTTTTCATCAGTTTCTTCGTATATTCAATGATATTCTCATGAGGATGTGCTGGTATAGGAGAAAAGAGAAAAACTTAAAATGTAAAAACTGCTTCTCTTCCCGCGAAGATCGTAAAAGCCATTCGAAAGAATGGGCGAAAATTCGAAACATATAAGTAGACGGTGTGGCTAGCGACCTGTCACTATTTGGGTTTCTTTTTAGGGTTCCGTAGCCAAATGGCAAAAAAACGAATTCGTCATGTCTGTCTGTCTGTCCGGCCGTATGTAACAGCCACTTTTTTTGTAAACTATAAGAACTATACTGTTGAAACTTGGTAAGTTGATGTATTCTGTGAACCGCATTAAGATTTTCACACAAAAATAATAATAAAAAATTGGGGGTTCTCCATACTTAGAACTGAAACTCAATTTTTTTTATCAAACCCATACGTGTGGTTTATCTATGGATAGGTCTTCAAAAATGATATTGAAGTTTCTAATATAATTTTTTTCTAAACTGAATAGTTTGCGCGAGAGACACTTCCAAAGTGGTAAAATGTGGTCTCCCCCTCACTGTAACTTCAAAAATAACAGGAAGATAAAACTGAAAAAAATATATGATGTACATTACCATGCCAACTTTCACCGAAAATTGGTTTGAACGAGATCTAGTTAGTAGTTTTTTTTTAGTAGCAATTTACCTTTTATTCAATCAACTCAAATATGTCTCCGTGACTGCCTCCGTGGTCCAGTGGTCAAGGCGTTCGCCTTGTGACCCGGAGGTCATGGGATCGATTCCCACTGGGAAGTATACTTTGTGAAAAGTTGTTTCCAGTCTGGATAGGATATTGCAGGCTTGAATCACTTAGTAATCCGAAAAGAAAGATGATTGCGTGTTTCGGAAGGCACGTAAAACTGTGGGTCCCGAACGAAACCTAGCGTCTGATCATCAAACTATCCAAGGATTGGTTCCTGGTTTGCCCTTTGGGTTGTGGAGGTCAGACGGCAGTCGCACTGTGTAAAAACCAGGAACCTCGTCAAATCTCCTTGGTTAGGTAGCGGACCCCGGGCTCTGAAGCGTTACTGCTGTAGTGGTCACATAAGACATGTAGAAAACGATCACACGATCATAAAGATGGTTTGTTGTGTACCTAAGATTTTTTTTTGCGAAGACGAGGGCGTTATGAGAGATTGTAAAAAAAAAATTGGAATGTTTGCGGAGCTGCATAGCTGTTTTGACTTGGTAAAATTTTGCGTGAAAAATAAGTGTAATTATGCAATATTAAATGGTTTATATTTACGCCGTGTTGTGTAAATGCGAGTTTATACTCTGTCATATCTTTAGATCGGCTTTTCTGGTCTAAATTTTCGCTGATTACACGGACAGAGGTCGGGATTTTTCAGGAAGTATCTAATGCTTAGATACTTCCTGAAAAATCGAATTCTATACATAGACATATTTATAATTGTACATTCAAATATATACAAGGGTGAGGTTGCGTCTATTTACTTATATACTATAGGTACACATGGAATCACAAGATACAGTTGAGTCATATATTGTGTTACAATAATCAATTAAATAAATTATAAATATGTCATATTATTCGATAGAATGACGATTGCGGAAGATCTCTATGTGAATGTAAATATATTAAGTTATCTTAGAAGAAGACGCTATTGCATGCAAGTAAATGGAGATCGGGATGCAATATTTTTTGTTGCATGCTTGGTGACGCGTCAGGATTCGAGGGTCAGACGGTGCTAATAAAACCAAACGCGAGGCAAGAAGGGGGATCAGTCCTTTCGCGTCCTTTGCCTGACATACAAGTTTCGAGTTTAAAATCGAGTGTGTGTAATTTTGTGTTATAAATTTCATTCACCGATTTGAGCTCGTTGCTTTGTGTTCGGGTAAATTACTGTGAAGTGACGGGTCTAGAATTCTAGACTTCCTTTTTATTTTATCTTTACCTTTCTCACAAACCCCAAATTTCCGCTGGAGCGTTAGATAAGTACTGAATAGGTAATTTATACTGAGTGTTGAGACTGGCATTCAGGCGCTCCGGGTCTACCTGTATCCTTTCACCTAGGTATCCTAGGTCAACCTGTAGGTTTACAGAGGGTTGACCTTATCCTAATATATCCCTAGATTAGTTCTTATTTGCATATCCTACACAAGTCGCTTTACACACACACACGTTTAACTTCTCACACACCTGTTATGAGCGTGGTGGCTAATAACAGACCCTAGGTTCACACTAGGTCTTATAATAGACTAGACTTAGGATAGGCGGGCAATTGCGATTGCTCTTAGGTCGGTTTAGACGTAGGTTCGTGATTAGGTTCGTTATCGGAATATAGTGAGGTTTTGCGTACGGTTAAATTAATAAATCTGCTAAAGATAGATACGATAGAACGGACAGATAATATATATATCGAAGATTACTTGAATATCTATAGTTGGGTTAAATGTAGTATTATCATTGTTGCCGTCAATAAAGAGTCACATAAGTTTCATTTGTTACCTTAGATCTATATAATTGAAAGATATAGGATCCGATCAATTTAGTCCTATGTATGATAGTGAATATCTAAAGGTTATCAGATTATGATATTTGGTAGTTATGTGGTTATTGATATTATAGAGATATATGGTAGCTAGTATATCAAACATCTATTCACCAGAGAAAGGTTAGAAGGTCAGAAGTTAGGTATAGAACTTATGATCTAAATTAACGTCTCAAATATATTTGCTCTCAGGATCTTGACACGCCAACCGTTGCGAGCATGTTAAACTAGAAAATAAGTAAAAGAATAGAATTTACGTGGAAGCTCTGGTAATTACAGAGCAGATAGGATTAGGATTCTTTGTTAGGATAGCCGGGTAGGATTGTTTTGTTTTGTTTGGCTCAAGATCATTTAGATCTTGATTGCTTTCCTACATAGTAATATTAGAGTCGCGAAAAGGTTAATAAGTGGTAAGAATTATCAAATTTCATCGGGAAATTTGGTTTTTCCGAGGCTATTAAGGGTTGGGAGAGTATATCTCTTTGATCAAAGATTAAACAGATATACTGTCGCCGGAGTGGACTTATTAACCAAAACTATATATGTTTCTTATGCATGTTAGTGCAAAAGGTGTCAAACCGTGACATCTTTCTCCTAAAGAGGAAACCTACTGTCCATGACGATATAATATCTCATTCCTCGCAACACAGCAAACCAGATATATTGACTTTGTATCGCCAAGATGTATCGAGTTTACTCGAAATAATTAGAGTCTTGTGAAAATACTATTATTATAAGAGCTCTTCGCGATTTTATCGCGACCAACATTTACATACCTGTTTCGCGTAAGCGAATTTATAAAATTACATTGGTTAACCAAATATCCAAGACTCTCAACGCCTGTTATCGTACTTTGTACGACATTACCACATATAATTAAGCTATAGCAAACCTATGACCTAACTGATTACAAATATGGATCGATCCGCCTGATTTTTCAGGAATGGCGTATATTCCTTCGCTTTATGAAGTCAATTATTTGAATGATATAAACCATAACAGCTACAAAGAACAATTCTGTAATACGACTATTTCAATAAGGGATTAAATTACGTAATAAATAATATCTAGTATCGATATCCTCATTTTAGGCTTTTAAAATAAATTCAGAGTAGAGTGAACAGCTTGGGGTATCTGATAATATACTATACTTAAGGTTTTTTAAAAAAAAATATAATAGACGATCATAGCTCACGTGATTTGGAACTCCTGCAGTAGGCCGCGGGTGTATTACTTATGTATATTATATACATAAGTAAGGGTTCCATCACACTGCTGAGGATGCAACCGGGAATACGCTCGGATGATGATGATGAACTCAAATATATTGTTACTTGCTGCTACGGAACCCTTCATGGGCGAGTCCGACTCGCACTTGGCCTCTTTTTTCTAACGGTTAAAACAAACATTTTGTATGGGATTTGTATGAAATAAGACTCCTTCTTCTTTGTCCTAGCACTTTCCCGTTTAAGGGGCTACATGAATTTTCCGGGGTCCAGTGCTGCCCCCATTTTAAATAAATCATTTGAAAGAAAACGGAGATATCATTTAAAATTTTGTCTTGATCAGACCCTAGACAACCGTTCAAACTATTTTATGAACTACTGTTTACAGTTTAAAGTGAGAACGTAAAGCTTTTCTACGCACAATTGCGAAAAACGGCCACTTTTGGCGTATGTGCGTAGAAAAGCTTCATAGTTTTATATATAAATTTCTTCAGCTGTTTAGTTTTATATATAAATTTCTTCACTAATTATTAAGTAAATACAACAGTATTTCCTAGTTAGTGACGTAATATCTTATGTTATGACACAAAGAGTCATTCCTTTTGCCTATTCTTCCAACCAAAGTATACCTACGGCAAAATGGAAGACAACGAGGTCATAATAAGTAACACTTTTCATGACACTTACGACACGTAAACAAATTGTTATTTTTGTGCTTGTTTCACAAAGTTTAATAAAAGGGCTCTCAGAATAGCTTGGTTGTAATGATAATTGTAAATTACGTCAACTTATTGATAAGAATTGTAATATTTATTAAATTCGATCGGTAACCATATTAAGTTAGTAAAAAAACTTAGTCTAGTGTTAGTAATGCGTTCATATATTTATATAGGTACAAAATACATAACTTACATACATACATACGACCTCTGTGGCGTAACGGTCAACACGCTAGACCGCCAATCCGGTTCTGGGTTCGATCCCCAGCCAGCGCAGGTTGGAAAATGGCCTTTTTAAAATTGTCCTTAGTCTTGGGTGTTAATCTATTTATGAATGTGTTTATTATAAAACATAATATCGTTGGGTTAGTATCCCATAACACAAGCTTAAGCTTACTTTGGGGCTAGCTCAATATGTGTGATTTGTCCCTATATAATTATTATCAAAAAAACCCTATTGCATTAGATTTCAATAAATATAAATTGATAAAAAATAAAAAAATGCACGTTTTAATTAACTTATTTAAATATCTAGTGTGCCCTCGGGGATGCCCACTACGTCATAGTGCATACGCGTCCAATGCCACAGGACTGGACAATCCGGCTTTTCAGTGATGGCTTTCAGAAAGCTGTTACGGCTCTTAAGAATTCTGCGGCTCAAGAAAGCAGGTCTATTGCGTAATATGGCATCGAAATCATCATTCGCGTCGTACGCTTCTCATTATTGTTAATACATAAGAAGTAGTTGGAGAGAAATAGAGGTTAAGAGTCCTAATACCCTAGAAAGAATCACACTTTCCGATAAAAATTCTGTTACACCCCTGGTGTAGCAGTTGTCAATGGGCAGCGGTGATCACTTACCATCAGGTGACCCGCTTGTTTGTTTGCCGTCTTATGACATAAAAAAAACGTAGTCTAACTTTTATTTTGAAATGACATGTCAGATATGGGCGAAATTTAGTAATTTCATAAAAATTTCTTATATTTAGTCATATAAATAGTTATCATTGTTAAAATATGAACTTAAAAGAGAATAAAGTGTATAATATCATATTTTACCATCAGTATTGTAAATTTTTAGACCCTTAATTTTTTTTTCCAATTCATAATTTTACCGTAGAAAACCAATTATAACCTTAGATAACTGCAATTTATTTAAAATTACGAATTTTCACCGAAAGCTGACATGTCGTTTTAAAATAAAACATCGACGACGTTTTTATGGAAAAGTCTAGGGTAAGGGGAGTCTTAAGTTACAGTGAGAGTTTTTGCTATAAATTTAAAAAGCTCTCAAACATATTACACTCAGCCTAAAATATCCTCAGATATTACGTACTATTTGCCATTGGATATTCGCAAAATGTAATTATTAAAAAAAGTCAAAGATTTAGTGACGTCATACCTATCCTGCAGCTCTAACTAATATCTCTTTATTTCTTTGCTTTTTACTGGCTACTTTTCATTTTCATTCCTTAATGTTCGTACGTGTACCAATTTCATAGTTTTTATGTTTTTAACCAACTTTCAAAAAGGAGAATGTTATCAAATCATCTCAATCTCTTTTTTTTTCATGAATATTCACCGATTATTCAAAGACGCCTGGACCGATTTGGAAATTTATTTTTTTGTTTGAAAGGGTAGGTAGGGCTTTTGGATGGTCTCATAGAATTTTTATCAAAATCGGTTGGGTATTTTGGAGTTGAAGTCGGTTTTTAGTTTAAAAAATTTTATTTTACTTTATTTCTCGTATATGTTACAGTAAGAACTTCTAATATTTAATTGCGTACTTATATTCTTATAATACTTTTACTGTACCAACTCCCCCACATTTAATCTTCTTTATCCAAAGATTGGCTGGAAGAAATCGCTTTAGTGATAAGCCCGCCTTTGTGCCTACTATATTTTAAATGTACTTTTGATTATAATAAATATTGCAATAAAGAAATCTAATCTTACTTCTATACACTAACACGTCTCTATTCCTTATGGGACGGACAGAGCACTTAAGCCTAAAGGAAATGATATTTAAAAGTGCCCACGGAGATGGAAAACGGAATTAAAATAGTGGTGAGTTGCTAGCAGCGTCACCAATTAACTGATTCGTATTTTCGCTTCATTTCTCAATCGGGTTTCACGATCTGCGCGGGAAAAGGAGCAGCGGGATAATTCTCAGTTTTTCTTAATTCCCAGACTAGCGTGAATTTATATATATCATATATTATACTTATACGGTATAGTATATGGTACGTAAAAAATAATAAAAATAAAAAACATAAAAGTATACATAATATTTAAAGCTTGATATTCCTGCCATATTTCAAAGATTCAAAGATTCAAATGTTTATTCAGTAATTAGACCTTTACAGGCACTTTTACACGTCAATAAGTATAATTTATGTTACGTGTAAAGTATATTAAAATTTAATTTATTTTTAAAGAAAAGCTACCGATTTCAATTAAATAACTCACGATAAAATTCGTTACATGCATTAAATAATTTAAAAATACTTTTGGGAACACCGAAACGCTGATACGAACCCTTTGTGAGACCTGTTACATAACAAAACAACTAACATTTAAAGCTTTAAATTTAAATTAAAACACAGCACTTTAAACTTCACAATTTAAATAATACGACGAATTGAATTTAAAAATATTTGACACAGAGAGAGAAAGGTTAGAGGGAAAGGAACGCGCGTGCCCTCTACGAGAATCACAACAACACTGGCTACGGCGGGCTACGACGCTCGTAGCGGCTACGAAATTTCGTAGCACTTGGACTGCGCGCTGCGACTGCGAAAATCATTTCGTGCTTTGAAGTTTGAATGAGTTTTTCGTCATTATTATTTCTGTTTTATTTTATGAATGGTTTTAATAATTATTTTTTTATTTGAAATATATGTCATGGTAATATAGGTGGTCTGGAAAATAAATACGTGCGTCCCGCGCATATCGTAGAGTCGATTGAGTAAATGGGTGAATGTTGTAATCACGTTATCAGGCGATGCGGCTAAATAACCTTAACTCCTACTATAATGCTGAAATTGGCTTGCATACGTATATGTCATTATGTAATTTGTATATTTTTAACCGCCTTCCAAAAAGGAGAGGTTATTAATTCGTTTTATCGGTGAACATACACCGATTATTTTAAGACGCCTAAATCGAATTGGAAAACTCTTTTTTGTTTAAATAGTCATACTTTTCAGGTGGTCCTGTGGAAGTTTTATCAAAATCGGTAAATTTAAGGGTGAAGTAGGTTTTTTAGTTTGAAGTAGGTTATTAATTGTAATATTTTTATCTTTTAATTCTTATATTATTTAAGAATATTCGATGCAATAAATTGATACATACATGCTATCACGTCTACATCCCTAATGGGGTAGACAAGAGTCTTGCGGCTCTAAGCAAATAAAGCCCAGGGCCACAAGGCTCAAAGGCCACTTTCAGTGTGATGGTGGGCGAAAACGTGGGAAAAGGGATCAAAATAGTGATAGGTTGCTAGCCACCTCGCTGATCAACAAGATTGCATTTTCGCAAATTCCCTTTATCGGCTTCTTTGATAAATAATAAATAAATATAAAGGGATAAATAACACTGATTGAGCTAGCCCCAAAGTAAGTTCGAGACTTGTGTTATGGGATACTAACTCAACGATACTATATTTTATAACATATACATATATAGATAAACATCCATGATCCAAGTCAATAAAAAAAGGCCATTTTCCAACTTGGGGGATCGAACCCGGAACCTCTGGGTAACGGACTAGCATGGTGACCACTACGCCACGTTGACCAGCTCAGGAAGAGAAGCTGGTACATCCTAAGTTTTTTCTTTTCTCCCAGACCAGCATGGAAGGGATCAAATTGATATTTGTAATATAAGTACTTATTTTACTTAGTAGTTTAATTTAGTTTATAATTCCACTGACTTTTGGCTAAAAATAATGTTTGAAGTTTTACTCTATGTTATTTATAAATAAATAAATATATAGGGACAAATCACACAGACTGAGCTAGTTCCAAAGTAAGCTTTAGCTTGTGTTATGGGATACTAACCCAGCGATACTATATTTTATGATAAATACATATATAGATAAACACCCAAGACCCAGAAACAATTTGAAAAAGGCTATTTTCGAACTTGCCCTGGCTGGGGATCGAACCCAGAATCTCCGGATTGGCGGACTAGCGTGTTGACCATTACGCCACGGAGGTTTGTAAGTCTGATTATACTAGTATCATAGTACATAGTACCTTTACTATAACTAGTGGCTCTGTGAACTGTAAACACCGCGAGGCAAACCGACCCGTTGAAGTTAATCGGATAAAAAAGTTGTTCACACAAAAAAGTAACATGTTAAGGGCAAAAAAACATATTAAGAGTTTTGGACATTTTTCGAAATGGCATATATTTTTTTTATTTTTACGCTCATTTCCTCTATTTTGAAAAACTTAGAAAACCTAACTCGATAAAAAATCTACAGAACAACCAAATAACTGGACACCTGAAATTCGGATTCACGAAAAAAAATTTCCGAAGCTAAAACGGAGATCTTCTTTCGCTTCGCACACACTGCGAATAAATATTAAGGAAAAAAAAATAGAACGTGTTCTTAGGAGTTCGTTTGTGGAATATTTCGTAGAAATTTAATTTAAAAATCAAAGTGTGTAACGTCACACATAAATGTACGACATAAGAAGCGACTAAATTATAATACTTAGTATAAAAATATCAAGAATGGTTGACGTCTGGTGGCGGCCGATTGGATAGCTTTTATATTCCCAAGGGTTTCAAATTTAAAATTAGATGCAGGTGGCCAGTTTTAGAAACATATCCAAATAGTTTGTATCTTCTTCTCCACTTCGCACATTGCTTCCTTCTTTATAACTCCCAATGGAAAAAGAGGGGTGTTATAAATTTGACGGTAACGTCTGCCAGTCTGTCTGTGTGTTTGTCTGTGGCATCCTAGCGCTCGAACGGATGCATCTATTACGACGCGGTTTTTTTTTAACGTAAAAAACGCTAAAAATCGATCCTGCAGTTTAGACAGTATCAGCTCTTTATCACCATATGAACCATGGTTTTCAACGGCGCTATCTAGCGCATTAAAGTAAAATATTATGATATTGCTGGAGACTTTCATCAACGCAATAAAACACAAAAAAATTACTTTTAGAATTTTTCTTTGTTTGTCTGTGCATTTGTACCGCTAAAAATTAAAATCTCGATGGTTTTGAAGTAATCTTAAAAAATCGTTGTTTTTGTCAACGTTAGATGGTGCTGTTCAAAATTTTACTCCCCGATAAAAAAAGAGAGGTAAGATTGACGCTAAAAATGTCCGTCTGTATGTTTGTCAGCTCGGTTAGAATATTAAGTAGTTCTACCACTTACCACTTGATGGTGTCATCGGGGTTTTTTTTTTTATTTGCTTATCAAATAAACTTGTATATGAAGAGAAAAAAAGCCAGAAAGCAACTGGTAAGTTAAATCGAAACAAGTTAAATAAATAAATATATAAATAAATATATAGGGACAAATAACACTGATTGAGCTAGCCCCAAAGTAAGTTCGAGACTTGTGTTATGGGACACTAACTCAACGACACTATATTTTATACCTAATACATATATAGATAAACATCCAAGACCCAGGACCATTTGAAAAAGGTCATTTTCCAACTTGCCCTGACCGGGGATCGAACCCGGGACCTCTGGGTGGCGGACAAGCACGGTGACCACTACGCCACGGAGGTCGAGCCTTCAAAATACTGCAAAACCATCGAGAAAATTTCGATGGTTTTGAAGTAACTTTAAAAGATCGTTTTTTTTTTTGTCGCCGTTAGATGGCGCTGTTCAAAATTTGAACGCCCCGATAAAAAAAGAGAGGTAAGATTGACGCAAAAAATGTCCGTCTGTATGTTTGTGAGCTCGGTTAGAATATTGTTTGTTTGTTTGTAATAACTTTTATTGTACTATGAAAACACACAATTATATAAAATAACAACAAAGAGTAAATTGACAACGGCGGACTTATCCCATAATGGAATCTCTTCCAGTCAACCGGCGAATAAGAAGATAGGACAATTCACGAGAAGGGTAATATAGGTGCGTACTTACATAGGATAGATGAAACTTACATTAAGTCTAACTAAAATAACTACACATGTATACTTAGTTCCGCCGCTTTTTTAATTTGTCTAGCAAATAAACTTGTATATGAAGAGAAAAAAAGCCAGAAAGCAACAGGTAAGTTAAAACGAAGCCAGTTGATTTGCTAGCAAATTAAAAAACCTCCGACGACACTATCTAGTGATAAGTTGCGGAACTACATAATATTCTAATTCATGCCGCCATTTATTATTATTCAGGTAAACTACAAACCCCAAATTTCAAGCGTAAACAGCAAATAAATTTTAAAAGGCGGAACCGATTTTTATCAAACATGGCAAAGAACCACAGCAAGAAAAGTTGCTTTAACGTAAAAAAAAAATGGCTTATCCGTTGGCGCACTACGATGCCACAGACACACCGAGACTCACAGACAGACTGACAGACAGACAGACAGACAGACGTAAGCGTTAATCTTATGACACCCCTCATTTTTGTCGGAGTTAAAAAACGTTTTGATCTACTTTTAAAAGTGTACAATTCAGTGAAAAAACCGAAGCAAAAAATTAAACTCAAGCAAAATTACCGAAAATTCCAATTCACCCCAAATCCCTCTTATCGAAAATCCAGGAACGGTCACTTAAAAAGGCAATCGGGAATCCCTATTATGTCCAATAATCCGCGCCCAGTGAGATAAAAAAACGTTAAAATGTTTCGAAACGGAACGGGCATATTTGAGCGGGTCGGAAATAGGGTGTGCCCCGGGAACCAAGTTGTTTAAATCGTAACATTTCAATAAACGATAATTTTTAAAACTTCAAAACCGACTTCACCCTCAAACTACACAACAGATTTGGATAAAAATTCTATAGGACCCTTCCAAACAAAAAAGAATTTGTCAAATTGGTGCAGGCATATTCGAATAATTCGTGAACATAGATAAAAAAATAGCGACGAATGAAAACTTTTTGGAAGTTGGTTAAAAATAGATGACGCTAAGAAATAAGAACACGCTATAATTTTTTTTCTGTCTTTTTGGCCGACTTGGACCTTGCGCTGTGTTGTTTAAAAACGCCTGCTTCGCTAATTTTACTAACTCAACGCTGACGACACGGTTTGATTCTCAGTAAAATATTTAAATGTGAGTTTTACGTGGTTTTCTTGCAATGCAATTTCGAAAATACAAAACGAGCACAAAGCGAAGACCATTTAAAAAAATGAATATTATTTACTAAACACGAAGAAATAATTGGCCAAGTGCATGTCGGGCCACGCGCAGTGCAGGTTTCCGTAGTTACGAATGCAATCTTTAAGTTCATGCCACTAAAAACGTCTAAAAACTAATTTTAAATTGAATTTGAATGATTTTTCCTATTCCGAGTACATTTTATAAGTTGATCGCCTATAAGTTTTTAATTTGAAAACCCTCCTTAGCTCTGATAGTTTTCCTTTAAATTTCGTTGTATATACTATAGCTGAAAATTTTTTTACTTGTCCATATATAACCGTTTAGCAGATAGAGAGGAGGGACACTTGAATCAAACATAAAAAAATCACTTTAACACCAAATATTTTACAAACGAATCCCGAAATCGAAAAACTGTGTTCACAAATTCACAATATTTTTAAAAGACATATTCAACATGACTTGCTAGTGGAGAAAAAAAAAACTCTACTTTCAATATTTTACTTTACCACTTATCCGCGTAATTAATATACGTACACATGCCAAATCACAGCTATCTAGTACTTATAGTGGCTAAGCAAAGTAAGCAAACCGCGGACGGACAGACAGAGAGACAGACATGGCGAAACTACTCGTATAAGTGTTCCTTGTTTACTACGGAACCCTAAAAATCGACCTTCTATACAAAATTTGATCAGCTAATGGGGCCTTCGTGTGTTTTTTTTGGATATAGCAATAAAAAGGTATACCTAATAGTATTAGATACCCTTCATCTGGAAAAATATTTTGTTTCAGTTAGAAGGCACCTTGCTTGTTGTTATTTTTACATTATTACTCGACCCGTTGGACAAGCTCAAATATGCCCAATAAAAGTATTTAGAAACAGCGCATACGTAAGCTTAGACGAAACTTTTAAGCTGAAAAAGCTAAAATTGTCAATGTTTATTTTTATTTCTCGACACTCTGTGAAAAATAAAACATAAACCCACTCATCATCATCCGAGCGTATTTTCCTGGTTGCATCCTCAGCAGTAACGCTTCAGAGCTTCGGGTACGCTACCTAACCAAGGAGATATGACGAAGTTACTAGTTTTTACACAGAGCGACTGCCGTCTGACCTCTGCAACCCAAAATGTAAACCAGAACCAATCCTTGGATAGTTTGATGATCGAACGCTAGATGGCGTTCGGGGCCCACAGTAATATTTGCTATTTAAAAAATTTAGCTTTATTCGGATTTTAAGATAATTCACATATATTTTTTGATACAGTCAAAGTCGCAGGAAAACGATACACGGAATTTTTTGGCGGGAATTCGAAGGGTTCGGAGGGGTAACTCTATAAAATGATACGTTAGTCGTACGATAGTACGTCTTTTTCTATGTCAAACCAAATTAGACGCTATCACCATATTATATTGATGGTAAATTTTGCTTAACACTGAAACGTGGATGCGGTGTAGGTAACAGCCATCTTGCGTACCGTTTTTGGAGTAACCCCCCAGTTTGGGTTTGCTTTAAGACGAAGTGGTATGTAAAGTGGCGCCCTCATTTGAAATAAATTGTTTAAAACTAAATATGGTGATAATTAAAAATTTCATTGGTATAACTGTCTAGAAATACCTTTAAACTATTTTATGAACAACCTTTCAAATTATTACTAATAGTCCGTCTAGTTTTAAAACGGGTTTTCGCCAAAAGTGGCCACTTTTGGCAAAAACCCGTTTTAAAACTAGACTAACTACCAATATTACTTTCAAAGGTTATTCATAAAATAGTTTAAAGGTCTTTCTAGACAGTGATACAAATAAAATTTTTAATTATTACCATATTTAGTTTTAAACAATTTATTTCAAATGAGGGCGCCACTTTAGCTACCACTTCGTCTTAAATTATTTTGCAAATTGTTGTGAGTGAGCTTTCTATCGTGAAATATATCATTTGATGTTATTTATAGTACTTATATATATAGTTAAGTTTTTATTCATAGTTTTATTTAGTTTAGTCATAGTTTATTTATGTTATTTAAGTTCTTAATGAAATCAAAATCAGTTCCTTACATTAAAAAAAAAATGTGAAATTGGTGTAGTTTAGCGTTATAAATCCTTATGCTTTTGAACAATATGTTAAGTAGTTAATGTAGACAGTCATAGTGCGGTTGTAGTGATATTTATTTAGCGGCCTGTGTCATTCCCCGTGTAGGTATCGAAAATATACCTACATTATTACTATGCGCGCGGCGACCACTCGAAGGGGAAAATTCAGTTACATAAATCGTTTTTCCAGAGTAATTGTTCAACCTGTGTCTCAGAAATAAAACAGCTGCGTCCAGGGTGAATACAAAAATCGTTTATTACCGTTGCTATATGCAATAAACTACAAAACAAACCATATCGAGTTCTAATTTGCTTTTACCGCCATCTGTCGGAGTCGATGTTAATGATATAAATTATAGGGGGCGCTGTTTTATATGGCGGTTAGACAGTAATAAAAATGAAATTTGCTTGCAATGGATGTCTAGGTAACTAAATGAAGAGGTAAGCAGTTCGGACGCGAGCTTAATTAAACCATAGCGCTAACTTAACTTCTTTTCTAAGTAAAACTTCTGTACGTGAGTACTAGTCTTATTTTGTGCCTGTGTTGGGCGTCTCTAGGCATCGTCCGCCACTCAAATGGCAGGAAACCAGTGGACTCCTATAGATTTGTCGCCAGAAGATCCCTTCAAGCAATGAAAAGACCTACACTAACCTCTGATTAAAACTTATTAGAAATAAACAAACGAAAAACTAAAGATAGGCTCTAAAATACTCGTTTCAAGGGCCGTAAAATAAATCTTAATAATTGTTGAAATTAAAAACCGATTTTACGACTAAACTACACAACCAATAAAAACATATTTTTTTGTACAGGAAAGAGTTTTTACTCGCCTTCTAAAGACTTATCATTCTCGGCATCGCCAGTGGGTTGACTGATAGATAAAACCTAGGACTTTAAATCTGCCTGACATTTGTTATAACTTTAGTTAGGAGCCTTTTAGATCCCACTGTTGGGCCAAGACTTCTCTCTCGGCTCTCCATTTATCTCTGTTTTGTTCTATCCCGTGCCAGTCCTTCGGGTAGGCGTCTAGATCGTCACGCTATCTGTGCCAGGACGTAGACGTCCGTTAGTTGGGGTCCACAAAGTAAGTGTTTTGGCCCATAGTTCGGTTGGCATGCGGCAAACGTAACCAGCCCAGTCCCATTTTAATTTAGCAGCGGTGATATTCACATCTGTAATTTTTGTAATGGATCGCAAGGTTGTGGTGTACACTCTATCCATCTTGATGTTAAGCATGCTGCGCTCCATAGCACGCTGGCAAACCCCGAGTCCGGAGTTCTGTCTTTGTCAAAACCAACACACATATGGAGCTCAGTCTTGATTAAAGACCTTGGTCAAAGACCAAGACTGAGCTCCATATGTGAGGGTCGGAAGGATGCACATGTCCATGACATCTAAATATATATAACTCAAAGGTGACTGACTGACTGACATAGTGATCTATCAACGCACAGCCCAAACCACTGGACGGATCGGGCTGAAACTTGGCATGCAGGTAGATGTTATGACGTAGACATCCGCTAAGAAAGGATTTTGATCAATTCTACCCCCAAGGGGATAAAATAGGGGATGAAAGTTTGTATGAAACTTTGTCAATTTTAAACCGATCGGGCTGAGAATTTGCATGCATAAAGCTACTGTGACGTAGGCATCCCCTAAGAAAAGATTTTGATAAATTACACCCCTACGCGAGCGAAGCCGCGGGCATAGCTAGTTTGTTATAAAGTTAAATAAATAAATAAAGAGTAGTCCCATAAAAATTAAATTTCTATGAGACCAAGTCCTGACAAGTGATTATCATCATCATTTCAGCCGTATGACGTCCACTGCTGGACAGATATGTACTTTAGGCAATCGGTGAACATAAATAAACAAGTCATTATTAAAAAAAACCCGATTGCCTTTTTATATACCCAGTGTCACTCTCAGAATTAAGACGACTCTAATGACATTTCTCAAGCTTAAATCCATCCGGCCATTCAAGCTGCACAGCGTGCCAAACAATTATACATACATACATTACATACTCTCGAAAAATATAACCCTCCTTCTGGCGCAGTCGGATAAAAATACATGTACATTTGAATCGAAAATCTCTCATATTTTAGAAGTCAGTTAAAATAAACGATACACTAGTGTGTACTATAATGTATAGTGCTTTGTAAGGACTCAACTAGCATTTATCTATTTTGTTTAGGAACACTGTTTGTTTAAATAACAGTAATATATTCGACCCTTTCTCTGAAACTTACTGAATGGTTATTATAAATGGTATGGAGGGTAGAGGTAAAGTAAAACGATACAATGTCCTTTATTTCACAACCAACTGCGTCCGTGATCAAGTGCGCTGAACTAGTTTGGTTAGGATATTGCAGGCTTGAATCACATGACTATCCGAAAATAAAGATGATTTCCGTGCTTCGGAAGGCACGAAAAGCTGTGTGTCCCAAACGCCATCTACCGTTAGCTCAAACCTATCTAAGGATTGATTCTGTGGTGGTTAGACTGCCGTCGCTCTGTGTAAAACCAGTAACCTCTTCAAATCACCTAGGTTAGGTAACTGACTCCGGGTTTTAAAGCGTTACCGCTGAGGATGCAACCGGGAATGCGGGAGGATCTAACGTTTTGAATAAGAGTTATATCTTTCGTGGTCGACGAGAGACTGGCAGGAATGGAGTGGTTATTCGAAACGTAAGACTGTGGTACGTCTCGTTTAAATACATAAATCATTTATTCGTTCTTAGCATCCTGGGTGACAGACAGTTGAACAGATAGATGGACAGCGGAGTCTTAGTATCAGGATCCCGTTTTTGTCTTTCGAGTACGGAGAATTAAATCAATGATTTACGTATCGGTATAGGTTTTTAGGGTTCCGTACCCTAAAAACCGATACCGACACGTAGATAATTCTCCTAACCTTCACCCTCCATATAAATGGCTCGAGATTGGCTTGCCAGTAGCGCCCTCTGGGAACTATGGTTAATAGCTTTTCAGCGTTTGAGGGTAGCTGGTCAAAGATTAATTGATATACCTAAAAACATCTACATTTATACAGGTTTAAACACCAACTTTTTTGGAGTAAGTTCAGACCATAGGTACTAAATTACTATCTTTAAAAAAAGTTAGTAAGAATCGACACAATTTTTTTGACCTTCTTTTTCTTCATTTATCGATTATCCGCTATTTTCCAACAACTCAAATCAGATCCTTTTTTCTAAATGTCAAATCTTTTTATTGGATTTTTATCAAATTCAGGCAGATGACGTCATAGTTTCTTGGAGTCAAATAGCGCTCATATTATCAGTTTTTCTGCAATACTAATTCTAAAATCACGTGAAAATGGATATGTCCAAAGACAAGTGGTTTATTTTGCGATGTTTTATTTTCTTGAACGAACCAAAGAATTTGCTTTTGACCCTAGAAACGTAATTATTGAGATGACGTCATAACGCCTGCTAATTATAAGTGTCATTATCGCCTCTAAGCTACACCTGTGTTAGGGGCCGAGGATCCCCTGAGGGAGCAGGCCGGAGGATCTTAGTAGACGAACTAGCCAATATTATTTTTACTCGATTGCGTAAGAAGAATTTTTGACCCAGGTTAATACCCAATTGTGTTTTTAGGGAAAGTAGTTCAAACAACGTGGTTCAAAAATATTTTTTAAATAATTATTTTTACGGCTCTGGCTACTAGTCCTTTAGAGCCCATTTTTATTTTATCACTTCTTTATTCCTAACCCTAACCCTAACTATAAATTCAAAGGTTGGTGTAGGTCCTTTGATTGCTTCAAGGGAGCTTCTGGCGACAAATCTATACAAGTCCACTGGTTTTCACAGCCGAATGAGTGGCGGACGGCGCCTAAAGACGCAAATAAATATCACTACAGCCGAACTATGAGTGTCCACTTTAACCATTTCACATATTGTCCATGAGCATGAGCATTTATAACACTAAACTACACCGATTTCATTATTATGAAGTCCACTAGAATCAATTTGCAAAACAGTTTAAAGCAAACTCCAACTGAACCCCTTGACTTCCCGCCAAAAACTCTTTCAAAAATATTGCTGGTGTTTCAAAAGAAACCCCTGTACGAATTACTTTTGATAAACACAATTATCGGCAAACAAAAAAAAAACGGCTTTCCGGACAAAACAGCGCTCAGGACTGCTCAAACAGGCTATGAGAGGTCGAAAAAAATTTTTCGATTTTTAATAACAATTTTTATAGAAAATCGTTTAGTGTCATGGGCTGAAACTTGCTTCAGAAATGTTTTAAAAGTAACTCTGTATACCTACCTGTTTTTGACGATGAAAGGTCTAGATTCTAGAAAGAGAAAAAAATTAGTGTGGGTTTGTGTTTGTGTTCGTACTCAAAAATTAATGATTCGATTTTAAAATTTTTATCATTTGCAGAAAAGCTTCATTATCAGCAATTAACAAACCGAATATTTTTTTCTTTATACATTTTGACAATGCCAAGGGTGACAGCTAAATGTTTTCTATTATGTAATAATTTTAATTCTAAAAGTAACTTTAATTTCTGACCTTCTTCATCAGTTTCACATGAGTTTCACATTACTAAATCACATTTTTTCATTGTTAATGCTTGATTAACTGCCAAAATATACGAGTTACTTACGTAGAGAGTCAGTCACTGGCCGAAATGTTCCTCATCCGGAGGTCTTCATCAGGGTCAGGGCGAATGTGACACACGTAATACGTGAGTAACACGTGCTTTTTAATATTATCAAAATCACTTCATCAAACGAACAAAAAAAGGGTTGGCTGGAAGAAATCGCTTTAGGGCTCTTGCCAGATGAGCGACAATATGCACGCGATTATCGGTGACACTGTCGACGACGGTCGCGTGACAGTTTTTTACAGATTGACATGTGTAACGCGACAGTCAGTGACCGTTGCCGATAGGTGTCGCGGACATAAAGTCGCTCGTCTGTAAGGGCGCTTAGTAATAAGCCCCTGCCCTTGTACCTGTTATATCTAAAATCTACTTTTGATTATTGTCATACTTAGTTGGAGCAATAAATAATTTTTATCTTATCTTATCACAACCCATATGTGTACCTAGAATATTTAAGGGGCTACCTGAAATTTTAGGGGTCCAGTGCTGCACCCATTTGAAATAAATCATTTGAAGAGAAACGAAGACATCATTTAAAATTTGGTCTTGATCAGACCCTGGATAATCCTTCAAACTATTTTATGAACTATTGTTTACATTTTAAAGTGAAAACGTGAAGCTTTTCTACGCACAATTGCGAAAAACGGCCACTTTTAGCGTATGTGCGTAGAAAAGCGTCACGTTCTCACTTTAAAATGCACTGGACCCCGAAAAATTCAGGTAGCCCCTTAAGGAGTTCCCTTACTTTTTTGAGGATTTGAACATCAGATTTTCCTGATGACGAAAACTTGTAAAAAGAAATTTCATCGGTTCAAAAAACACATAAAATTTTAAAATAAGTAAATATATATACGGACAAATAACACTGATTGAGCTAGCCCCAAAGTAAGTTCGAGACTTGTCTTATGGGATACTAACTCAACGATACTATATTTTATGACAAATACATATATAGATAAGCATCCAAGACCCAGGACAATTTGAAAAAGGCCATTTTCCAACTTACCCTGACCGGGGATCGAACCCGGGACCTCTGAGTGGCGGACGACCACTACGCCACGGAGGTCGTCAAATGTGTTCGCTAATAATTATACGTTATAATGTTACTGGCGAACAAACATTTTATTTAGGGAAAATTACGCCGCTTAAGCAAGCCTACATAAGGTAAAATATATGATATAATAAAATAAACTATACAAATTTTTGAAGTTGCTTAAAAATATTACTAATTATTAATATGGAACCACAGCTAGGATAAAAAAAATCCCATACAGGTAGGTCGATTAGCTCATCACTTTTGCACGAGCAATACAAAAATAAATCCATATATCAGCAACTTATTCCAAATTTCTTAGATCATATTGTTTGAACAAGGGCTCTCCTGTAATGAAGGTCAGGTCAGGGGGTCAGGTAATTGACAGGTCTTAACACGAAGTGTTGGATTTTGACGTCATGAATATTAATGACTTTATTTTATGAGTACAACTAGTAGTAAGCATGCTTAACATGATAAGTAGTTAAGTTTTCTGTTTTCCGTACTGGCACAGAATTGATTTATGTATTATACAATATGTAACAAAAACCCTGTCCGATCCTTGTAGGAGCAACTCAGCCCGTCAATATGAACAACTTTTCCTATGGGTCCAATGCTTGAAACACGAAGAAAAAATCGACATTTTCATACGAATTGCCGGGCCGGCCGAACACTTTTGTATGAAAATGAAAATTTTTTTCGAGTTTCAAGCATTGGTCCCATAGGAAAAGAGTTCATATTGACGATCTGAGTTGCTCCTACAAGGATCGGACAGGGTTTTTGTTACATATTGTATACAAAATGGAATCTTCTAGGGTCCCGCGCATTATGCGTTCCCGTTTCCCATCCTCCCTTCCATTCACGCCTTGTCGCGTGTGTTGGGGGGTGAATACACACACATAGCCGTGTGCACGGATGTATAGTTCTGTTTGTAGTAGTAGGCATAAATGATACTCCGCTTCTATGAAGTCCCATACCTATGATACTAGTGTGGGATAAAAAAATACTTGGAACGTACTAGCTGCTTCTCTTCCCGCTGCGAATCATGTTTAAAGGCGATGTGGCTAGCAACTTATCGCTCATCATCATCATCATCATCATCATCATCATCATCAGGTCTTTTTGTCTCCACTGCACGACCCTCTCTGTACTACCATAACCATACTTGGCCAGAGCAACCAGAGGATTTGGCCTACACTCTCCTCGTTGGCCAGACGGGTTGGAGAGGTCTCATTGATGTTTATAAGCTTTGTTTAGCTTGTATTCCCTAAGTCGCCTTCTACGACATCCACGGGAGGACTTGGAGTGGCCCTATTCTACTCTGCCGGAAACCACACGGCCTATCACTCATTGCCATTTAATTTGTTTTTAACCGATTTCCAAGAAAAGGAGGACGTTATTAATTTGTCGCAATCTTTTTTTGTGTTTGTTCTACGATTATACGAAGACGCCTCATTCGCGCCTTTCGCCGCCAAATTCTTTTTTCGCTTCATAGGGTATAACTGAAGTGTGGAATCAACTTCCTGCAGCCGTGTTCCCGGACCGATACGACATTGAAACCTTCAAAAAACGAGTCTATATCTTCCTGCAAGGCCGGCAACGCTTCTGTTACACCCCTGGTGTTGCAGTTGTCCATGGGCAGCGGTGATTCACTTACCATCAGGTGACCCGCTTGTTCGTTTGGGCTGCAAACGATACGATATAAAAAAAAACTTGTCATGTTATCCCATACAATTTTTATTAAAATTGGTTGTGTAGTTTGGGGTGAAGTAGAATTTATTTTTGAAAAATTATTTCTATCTTCTCGTCCACCGTCACGCTAAAAGTGGGCTTTGGATCTTAAGGCCCTAGGCTATGTCTGCCCCGTAAGGTATAAAGACGTGATAGTGTATGTATGTATGTATTTTCAGCTTACTTTCTGTCAGACTAGCATGGAAATGGAAGAAATATAGGTAACAAAAAGTCGCGAGGTCACATTTCATAGACGACCTCCGTGGCGTGGTGGCCACCATGCTAGTCCGCCAACCAGAGGTGCCGGATTCAATCCCAGGTCAAAGCAAGTTGGAACATGGTCTTTTTCAAAATGTCTTGGGTCTTTGATGTTTATCTATATATGTATTTGTTATAACATATTGTATCGTTGAGCTAGTATCCCATAACACAAGTCTCGAACTTACTTTGCGGCTAGCTCAATCAGTGTCATTTGTCCCTATATTATTTTCTTTTTTGCTAAGTTTTATTAATCTTTATCGAAATATAAAGAGAATCACTTGTTGAATCTATCAAAAGGAAAACTTATCATAACTTTAACATCTAGCGAAATCAAAATTGATAAGTTTTGCGAGACTTTCGAGGTTTATTTCAAATCAAAGGAGTTGCTTCGCATCCATCGTCTTCTGAAAGTCGGGTCACAGACTAAATATTTACCAGTCAAAACACTTTGAAGTTATTTTAAGAGGATTATTACCTAGCTTTTGTTTAGATTGTTTTGAACTAACTTTTAAAACAATACGTATTTAGTGAATTTTCCTTAGTGACTGTTACTGATTAATCTAGTTTCATTAACATTCAATATAATTATATGTTAGATATTTTAGACATGTTTTTTATTGTTTATGTGTGTGAGTATTAAGAATTAGGTCATCAAAACTTTTAAATTTTGATGAGCTAATTCATGATGTAGTCAATGTCTACACAATATACGAATATTTCTAGAATATCCACAGTATAATTATATTGAATGTTAATGAAACACTTTTCTACAAATGAGATACATTTTTTAATAATCTTTAAAAATGTTTTATTGTGCGAGCGAGACAGCTAACCAAATATGAAATGCCTCTTAAAAGCTGACTTCATGGAGATAATATTTAGCTATGTTTGATGGAAATTGGTTCAGCGGTTAAAAAGTTATGGACATGGATGTTGGAATATCTGTTCGGTTTGGGCTAAATTAAAATACTATTTAACTGGTGAAGTATGAAGTTATATTGTTTTAACTTTTACTTGGAAGACTGTATGTCTGACTCCCTGGCACAGTGCAACAGAGAAGAGAGTTGACATAAGCGGGGGTTGCCAGCATTAAAAGTATTACCCGCTATAGTCCAAAAATAAAGATTGATTTTTGCAAGTAAAATAATTTAAATCAACACTGGAGATCGCTTGAAAGTCAGTTTTTTTTTTAAATTTGCCTGGCAACAGAACTTGTCTTTAATTTACTATCAACAACGCTTCTTGACAAGATTCGAATTATCACCTACCTTTTTCTTTTTGCATGCAAGGAAAATCAGCTGGTACGCTTTAAGTTTTTTTTTTGTCCAGAACCAGTAAAGAAATTTAAAAAGGGTTGTCAGTTACAAGTTCACAGTTCAGAGTGAAACGCAAATTTTTGTTCAGTTATAAAAATATTAAATTATGCCATACTGCAGTGTTTATAAACTGGCTCGCGCCGCATAGTCTCAATGGCATAGTTCATAGCGAACTGAATTTTTTTTACAGTTATGGACATATGAAATATCATCCAACTGCAGTATTTATTAGACTGTGGCCTGCGCCACCGGACTCAAATGAAAAGCGGCTGTAATTATACGCTGAAATATTCAACTTGAGTATACTGAGACACCGTGACGTCATCGCTGTAGGGTCTGCAAAAGCTGATCTTTTTCTTGTTTTTTCTTGAATATTTTTTAAAACGTCGAAGTTTATGGAATATACTTTGGCATAATTTTTCAATGTTAGTTTGAAAGCGAAGCAAAAAAATGTACTAACTGTTTTTTTTTTATTCCTCGAAAAGGAGATGTGTTTTTAGAACTTCTTTTCCCGAAGAGAAAAAAGACGGGTGTTTTAGTTTGACTTAAATGTCTGACTTTCTATCTGTCTGTGTATCTTTTGCGATAGACCGATTTTGATACGGGTTTCTCACGTGAAATCAAGTTTCCTTACGGTGGTTGTCAACGCTTCTCTTTCATCTCGCTCTTGCCGAATCCAATTCAACTAACCAGATGCCGTGACATAACTCGACGACCAATGGCGAGTCGCCGACAACGCTTCTTAGCTATGTTTGATGAAAGTCGGTTAAGCCGTTTAAAAAATGTTGGAGGCGATCGCTTGAAAGTCAGGGTTTGCCCCAGCAAAGAATAGAAAGCGCTATGGACATCAATTGGAATATGTAGTTCCGCTACTCGTAACTAGATGGCGTTCTTGAAAATCAAAGGTTGTTTTTAATTGCATAGCAAATATTTATTGACTTTTTGGTTAAAACTAACGTGAGACTCAGACATTATTAATAAAGCACGGGTTACTCACGTAGCTACGAGCGAAGCGAGCGATCGCTCGCGCCGCCCGCGCGACCCACCATTAACATCAGTGTGTCGTGCAGCGGCACGAGCGCGTCACATTCGCCCTGATGAAGACCTCCGGATGAGGTCGAAACATGTCGGCCAGTAGCTGACTCTCTACGTGAGTAACCCGGGATTTATTAATAATTTATTGATTTATTTTAAAAAGTTTACAAAAACCAAATTTTTCAACTCAAAACCACATCTTAAAGCTGACTTTTTAACCATATTGTATGGGAAGACGAATATATTTAGTCGATTTAAATTTTGTTTTAACCTATTTATATATAGCGTACAAGTGTGATATCAAAGACGCAAGCCCAGGAAAATGTTAGCACATTTTTTGGTCCCTTCTGCTTGGGATTACTTCGAAACAAAGCAACTTTTAAAAATTGTAAAGTAGGAAGTAACGTAGCTATGTTACTAAACAATATTTTTCTATTTGATACCGAACATTTCTTGTGTGTACCAGATATGTAAATTCAATTCAATTCTTTTATTTCACCACCATTTTTTTTAGGTTTTGATCACCATGCTAGTCCGCCACCCAGAGGTTCCGGGTTCGATCCCCGGTCAGGGCAAGTTGAAAAATGGCCTTTTTAAAATTGTCCTGGGTCTTGGATGTTTATCTATATATGTATTTGTTACAAAATATAGTATCGTTGAGTTAGTATCCCATAACACAAGTCTCGAACTTACTTTGGGGCTAGCTCAATCTGTGTTATTCAAAAAAAAAACTCAGATCCAATTTGTTAGTAAACAATAACTTAAAACTAGTGTTAGTTCTTACAGCTATACATTTATTATGCACACAGTAAAATGAAAACTCTGTAGACAGAGAGGACTTCAAATTGGTGGCCTTCAAATTGGACCATATCCGCCTTATTATAAAACACAGACTAACTTTGTTACTAGGTTTAAACCATTATACGCCCAAAATGAAGTTGACGTTGACAGGTGAGATAGTGTGATATTACTAGATGTCAACTTGATTTGGTCGGATAATGGTTTAAACCTAGAAACAAAGTTAGTCTGGGTTTTATAATAAGACGGTTTAGGTCCACCGGCATATTCCCCGGCACAAGGTGTCTCATTATAGGCGAATCCAGTCTATCCGCCACTGTTTTAGGAAGCTGATGTGACTCAACCTTACTCTTTTTAACAATGAAAATGTAAAGCATCTCTCGTGTTCATAATTATTACAAAAATAAATAGGCTATTATTGGGTTAATTCTGCTTTTTTTTCAAATTCCTAACAAAAAAAGCAAATTTATTGTTTATTGTTCATAATCATATAATCATAATCATATCTTTATTTGCTTAAAACATGGTAATATAGGTCTTACAATAAATATTAAAGAATAAACATGTTTTGCTAGTAGTAATAGCATGCAAATATTAGTAGTCCAAGAATTGTCTGAGGCTATAAAAGTTTTTGTCAACAAGCCGTTTTTGTCAAGTTTTTGTTATTTGTAATTCTACTAAACCTTAATGTCGGCACTTTTTTAACGCTAATTGGAATTGTAAACTGGCCTCCACAGGACAGGCACTGTTGGCCCCACACTAAGCAGAGTGTGGGGCCAACAGTGTAATTTTTTTTGTAATAAACAGTCAAATAAATTTAATTACGATAAGTATAATTTTATCACTGAAAGTAGTATGATCTGAACGTACTCAAAAATTGGCTTGTGCTTAAAAGTTATTCTGGAGTTATAGAATTTTTCATGAAAGAATTCGAAAGTTAATTTTGAATTTACATAATATACGTGAAAAATTCAGATAGGGTTGAATGTAACTGTATATCAAAGTGATAAATTACATTTTTTAATGAAAAACATCTTATCTTTGCCCGTCAGCCCCAGACATACAACTATATGTTGTTTTTGCGAAAATGCAGCATCATTTTCGGTTTTATGATTATTGAGTTTTCTCTTGTGCAGCAAAAGTTCAAAAATAAACAACTTTTAACCGACTCTCTAAAGGAGGAGGTTATCAATTCCTTGCGGTCTTTTTTTTAATACTTGTGTAGTATACTCGTCAGGTGGCCCCTTAGAATTTCTGTCAAAATCGGTGGGTAATTTTGGGGGAAGACAGTTTTTTGATTTTGAAAAAATATTTCAGTTCATTTATCAATACATTTACACATTCTTTAATAAAAGCCGACCTCTGTGGCCTACTGTTCACCATGCCAGGCTGCCAAAGGTCTCGGGTTCGATCCCCGGTCAGGTCAAGATGGAAAATGATCTTTTTCAGATTGACCTGGGTCTTGAATGTTTATCTATATATGTACTTCTTATAAAATATAGTATCGTTGAGTTAGTATTCCATAACACAAGTCTCGAACTTACTTTGTGGCTAGCTCAATCTGTGTGATTTGTCATTACATATTTATATTATTATTTATTAAAAGGCTTATGGGCAGGAATTAACGCCTAGTGAATAAATTACGTTCTGTTCATAAGCCCATAGGAGTGTCTAACGGCAGTCTTACGTACGGCCAGGCCACACATACACGGCTACATTTTGACTATGTAGGATTTGTAGTGAATTTATAACTAGGGTTCACACAAAACTCAATATGATGAGAACTAGCAGTGGCGTGCATTCCATACAGACAAATAGAAATTTTGTCTACCCTGCGCCACCCTAATAATGAAGGCAAAGTGAGAAATCTCCCTATTTTCTTCGATATGGAGCCGTTTTTGTAATTTAGGTAATCACACCTAATTTACAAGAACGGCTCCATATTTTATAGGGTTCCCTTCCCTATAAAAAACCAATGCACGTCCCTGAGAACTAGTGGGAGCTATTTAGAGCATGTCAACTTATTTATTTATTAGCTTTTGCCCGCGGCTTCGCTCGCGTAGGGGTGTAATTTATCCAAATCGTCATAGTAGCTTTATGCATGCAAAGTCTCAGCCCGATCGGTTCAAAATTGACAAAGTTTCATACAAACTTGTATCCCCTATTTTATCCCCTTGGAGGTAGAATTGATCAAAATCCTTTCTTAGCGGATGCCTACGTCATAACATCTACCTGCATGCCAACTTTTAGCCCGATCCGTCCAGTGGTTTGGGCTGTGCCTTGATAAATCACTATGTCAGTCAGTCAGTCACTTTTGAGTTATATATATTTAGATTTTGTAACGTGAAGCTTTTTTTTTCATATTAGCCAAAAGTGGCCGTTTTTCGCAAATGTGCGTAGAAAAGTAATTTTAAATTTGTTACTTTAAATTGTAAACAGTAGTTCATAAAATAAATTGAAGGATTAACTAGGGCTTCATCAAGACACAATTTGTAGATATATGATATCTCCGTTTCCTTTTAAATGATTTATTTCAAATGGGGGCAGCACTGGAACCCGAAAAATTCATATATCCCTTTAAAATAGTTTTAAAATATTTTGCTAGACCTTATACAAAATGCAACAAAAACCCTGTCTGATCCTTAACGGAACAACTCAGACCGTCAATATGAACCACTTTCCTAAAGATTTTCATACAAGAGTGTTCAGCCGCCCGGCAAATTGGTATGAAAATGTCGATTTTTTCTTCGAGTTTCAAGCATTGGTCCCATAGAAAAAGTTGTTCATATTGACGGTCTGAGTTGATCCGTTAAGGATCGGACAGGGTTTTTGTAACAAATTGTATACCTACTGTCTTGGCATATTTTGAGGGATATATTTATACTTATTTTATTACCAGAGGTCAGAATTAGGTAGAGTTATTTATGTACTTATACTGATTTCATACAGCGAAAGAATAAAGTAGATATGGCTCAAACCCCGGGATTTATTTTAAAGAGCAAAAAAATCCCGTGATTTCTTAAATTAAAAGTTATTAACTTCTACACAATTTAACCCACTGCACGCGCGACGTTGCCAATATTATTATGTAAAAACGAATAAAAATACTGACGTAAATACTAATGAAAATTGCATGTTTATTATCTCTGTTTTATTTGTCTCATCTGTCTCTGAGGTTTTCATGATTATTTATATGTAATATTGTTGGCAACATGGGATTGTCCATTAGAAATCCCGGGAAGATCCATATTAATATCAACATTTCAATGCAAGAACATAAGTATCTCTACCTAATTCCGACCTCTGCTTACATTACGCAAGCAACGCACTGAAAAACAGCTAAGTATGAATTATCCCTGTCTGGGTAGACAGAGCTCAGAGCCGTACGATCCAAAGGCCTCGCTTAGCGTTAACATGGAATCAAAATAGTGATGGCTACATATTCAACTTGCACTCGATAGTTTTGAGTTGAGTGGGAACGCTTTGATTCAAATTGAATTTTGACGACCTCCGTGGCGTAGTGGTCACCATGCCAGTCCGCCACCCAGAGGTCCCGGATTCGATCCCTGGTCAAGTCAAGTCAAGTCTCGAACTTACTTTGGGGCTAGCTCAATCAGTGTTCTTTGTTCCTATTTTTTTTTTTGGCAACGTACAGTCATGGTCTTATGTTAATACTTAAAAACTATCTTAGATAATAGACCTTGAGTGCCTAAAACGGGTAGGTACATTATATTACTAATGTAAATAAATCAGAGAGAGTGCGATTCAAAAGCGTAGTTAACTATAGTTTCCAATTTTAATAAATGAATGTAGACACTATACATAAATTGAAAACATATTATTAATATTGAGGCTAAGTATTGCGTGTAGCTAAGAATGGTATTATTTATCGTTATTTATTCATAACAGCTAAACAAAACAGCTAAGTAGAAGTAATATTTTCAAAAATAATTTGAAAACGACTAAATTGCTATCGCTACACCCGGCTGCCCCGCCTGACTTCAGAATTCATCTTTTCGTCACATGTGCTTTTGTTTCGGAGCTTTTGTATGGGAATATATGAATAATAGCGTGAAGTGCTAGAGCTTTAAATAGATAAGTTTTTAACTGGCTTAGTTAGAAATCTCGTTGGCTCGGTGGGGGGATGCATTGCCAGCGTTTTCTCAAGTTAAGCAATCCTGGGCGTGGTCCGAACTTGGATGGGTGACCCCCAATGGCATTTAAATTTCTTAAGCTTATCCGTGTTTCAGAAACTTTAAGTCTCGGCTGTAATCATTATTTTAAGTAAGTAACACTTTATTGCACCAAACACACATATAGCCATCAAAATATATACAGAAATTCGTTAAAGAAGAGATCCCTTAAAGGGATAAGTCCGCCTTTGTATTATTTTCTTTTGTATTTATGTAGAGTCCTTTTGGTACAGTAAAGAATTTACATAACATAACATAACATTACAAAATAGGAGGTATACAAGAGAGAAGTGAACTGAGTAAAAACATATTATAATATTTTAGTCTGTCAACTAGATTATCCAAAAATGAAGGTTTTTTCGTTTAATAAAGTAATAAAAATTCGCAAAGATAAAGCGCTTCGATGTGGGGGTGATTCACAGAATCAATATCAGTATTACATACATTTGGTTACATACCTTTTGACTGCCTCCGTGGTCCAGTGGTCAAGGCGTTCGCCTTGTGACCCGGAGGTCATGGGTTCGATTCCCACTGGGAAGCATACTTTGTGAAAAGTTGTTTCCATTCTGGATAGGATATTGCAGGCTTGAATCACCTGATTATCCGAAAAGAAAGATGATTCCGTGTTTCGCAAGGCACGTAAAACTGTGGGTCCCGAACGCCACCTAGCGTTTGACCATCAAACTATCCAAGGATTGGTTCCTGGTTTGCCCTGGGTTGTGGAGGTCAGACGGCAGTCGCTCTGTGTAAAAACCAGTAACCTCGTCAAATCTCCTTGGTTAGGTAGCGGACCCCGGGCTCTGAAGCGTTACTGCTGAGGATGCAACCGGGAATACGCTCGGATGATGATGATACCTTTGGTTAAAAATCATAGCTGATCGTGACGTCACGCGAAGTTTGAAAGCGCACTTCGTAATTTTTTGCTTATAAAAAAAAAGTAATACCATACTTTATAATAATCTATCTAATGAGCCAAAAATCTTTTTTATACCTATCCCTGTAGGCTGCTTTATCGCCAAGCCCTCTTACAGGCAATCTTTTGGTAAATTAATTAATTTATTTGTTTAATATTTATTGTTCATAAAATACAAATTGTACAGAGCAATAGGCAAACTTAACGCTAAAAGCGTTGTCTACCAGTCAACCTTTGGGTTATACAGATAGTCTAAATGTGGGTTGCAAGATCAAAGTATAGCACATAAAAAAACGATAAATACAATAATATAATATTTCCTATATACATACTAATGATATATATTACACTACATATACGATACTAAATATATAAGATATATAAATAAATATTTAAACAGGAATTTTTAAACCTACTCTTATATTAGCGCGACTAGAAGCGGTTCGAATGGATTCGGAAAGTGCGTTCCAAAGTCTTACAAAGGTGAGAAGGAATAGGAAGGATCAGAATATTAAAAAAACGCAGGACCGCAATTATTCAGTTGTCAAGCTAAATCAGATCGCTTCCAGCAACTTGTAAATCTGACACCAGTGTTGGCCACTTACACACACTACGACATATATTTCTGAATGCATACAAAGCTTCTCAAAAGCTATAATAAAGTCTAAAAGATCGTCTAAACGTGCCAAGTGTGGGGAAGATGTGTAAAATAGATCATGATTTCATGTTCAACCATGTACTTAAGTAAAAACTGAATTTATATGGTATTCGTGTTTTAGTTGCGATTTTCAGACAAATGCTTGTATTCTACAGGATTTCCCGACAAATTGTGGTTTTCACGGGTATTTCTTGATATCAATAAGTTTCTTTAAGTTAATATCCATTTCAAATGTGTTGCCTGCGACTTCATCCGCGTAGACTTTATAGTATTTTTATTCATCATATTTTCGACTTTATTTTTATTGTTTTTTTTTATTTATTTAAGAACTTAATAAAATCATCAATTTTTATGTCATTTGGCAATATTACCACAGGTATTAGGGCTTCATAGAAGCGGAGTATCAGTTACGCCTAGTAATACTACAAATAAAACTATACATCCGTGCGTACGTCTGTGTGTGTGTTCGCCCCCAACACACGCGAGAAGTGCGGGGACAAAGAACGGGAACGCGTATTGCGCGGGATCTTAGGAGTTTCCAATATGTATTTAATACTTATATTATTCTGTGACACTACGACAGATATTCCTGAATGCATACAAAGCTTCCCAAGAGCTATAATAAAGCCTAAAAGATCGTCCAAACGTGCCAAGTGTGGGGAAGATGTGTAAAATAGATCATGATTTCATGTTCAACCATGTACTGAAGTAAAAACTGAATTTATATGGTATTCGTGTTTTAGATGCGATTTTCAGACAAATGCTTGTACTCTACAGGATTTCCCGACAAATTGTGGTTTTCACGGGTATTTCTTGATGTCAATAAGTTTATTTGAGTTTATATCCATTTAAAATGTGTTGCCTGCGACTTCATCCGCATAGACTTTATAGTATTTTTATTCATCATATTTTCGACTTTAATTTTATTGATTTTTTTTATTTAAGAACTTAATAAAATCATCAATTTTTATGTCGTTTGGCAATATTATCACAGGTATTAGGACTTCATAGAAGCGGAGTATCAGTTACGCCTAGTAATCTATACTATAATAAAAGAGTAAAAAAAATGTGTCTGTACATTGAAAATTAAAAAAAAAAAAAATATTTGGGGTGATGGAGATATAGTAATAGAGTAAGAAAATAAAAAAAAATGTCTGTCTGTTTGTACACGCTAATCTCCGGAAATACTGGTCGGATTCGAATGAAACTTTTTTTGTTATATAGCTGTGAAGCCTGGGCAACATATAGGCTATAATTGATTTTGGAAAATGGAACACATGATGCAGAACTATAATGGTCCAGATAAACTATAAGAAATATTAAAATGCCGCCTTAGCAAAAGTTGTTAAGTCTGATGAGAACTTTTTGTTGAGTTATAATACAACTGGCCAAGCGCGAGTCGGACGCGCGCGAAGGGTTCCGTACCATAATCTATGAAAAATCACGTTTGTAGTATGGGAGCCCCCCATAAATACTTATTTTATTCGATTTTCAGGGTTCCTTACCCAAATGGGTAGAAACGGGACCCTATTACATAGACCGTCCGACTGTTTGTCTGTCTGTCACCAGGCTGTATCTCATGAACCATTATAGCTAGACAGTTGAAATTTTTATATATGGTGTTTTTTTGTTGCCGCTGAACAAAAACATACTAAATCTATACTATAATAAAAGGGTAAAAAAAATGTGTCTGTACATTGAAAATTTTTCCAAAAAAAAGTTGTCCGAAGAAGAACTTATAAGTTCAGTATTTGCGGACCTTCAGAGCATAACACACCAGAAAAATTCTTGGTTATGTGAACGCGCCATATTGACACTAAACAATTAAAAATCAATTAATAAAGAACTTATGACGCAAATTATTGTTAATTTCTTGGATAGTGTTGTTGACGACGCCACCAATTATCCAGTTTAGTTTCGTAATTCACTTGCAGCAAATGGACTCTCGGCTCACAAAATAAGTCTTAATGTTGGAGGGCCAATAATGCTGATACGAAATTTGACTCCGCCGAAACTGTGTAACGGAACCCAACTTAATGTCTCAGCACTGTATGCCGAAGTTCAGCGGCTGAATTTCAGCCAGTGCATGCCTGCAATGTTATTTGCATTACTAGCAACACATAATGCCGAACTTCCGATGTTTTTGCCGTACCCGTACCCGTACCCGTACCCGTACCCGTACCCGTACCCGTACCCGTACCCGTACCCGTTCCTCTCCCTCTCCCGCCGCCGCCGCCGCCGCTGCTGCCGTCACTGCCGCCGCCGCTTTCGCCGACACCGCCGCCGCCGCTTCCGCCGCCGCCACCGCCGCCGCTGCCACCGCCGCCGCCGATGCCTCCGCCGCCACCGCCGACGCCGCCGCCGCTCCCGCCGCCGCTGCCGCCGCCGCCGCCACTGCCGCCGCCGCCGCCGCCGCCGCCGCCGCCGTCGCCACCGCTGCAACCGCCGCCGCCGCCGCCGCCAATACCTCCGCCGCCGCCGCCGCCGACGCTTCCGCCGACGCCGCCGCCGCCGCTTCCGCCGCCGCCGCCGCCGACGCCTCCGCCGCCGCCGCTGCTCCCGCCGCCGCCGCCGCCACCGCCGCCACCGCCGCCGCTCCCGCCGCCGCTGCCGCCGCCGCCGCCACTGCCGCTGCCACCGCCGCCACTGCCGCTGCCGCCGCCGCTGCCGCCACCGCCGTCGCCACCGCTGCCAATGCCTCCGCCGCCACCACCGCCGCCGACGCTTCCGCCGACGCCGACGCCGCCGCTTCCGCCGCCGCCGCTGCCGACGCCTCCGCCGCCGCCGCTGCTCCCGCCGCCGCCGCCGCCGCTGCCGCCGCCGCCGCCGCCACCACCGCCGCTCCCGCCGCCGCCGCCGCCGCCGATGCCTCCGCCGCCACCGCTGCAGCCGACGCGTCCGCCGCCGCCGCCGCCGCCGCCGCCGATGCCTCCGCCGCCACCGCTGCAGCCGACGCGTCCGCCGCCGCCGCCGCCGCCGCCGCTCCCGCCGCCGCTGCCACTGCCGCCGCCGATGCCTCCGCCGCCGCTGCCGCCGCCGATGCCTCCGCCGCCGCTGCCGCCACCGCTTCCGCCAACGCCGCCGCCGCCACTTCCGCCGCCGCCACCGCCGCCGCTGCCACCGCCGCCGCCGCTTCCGCCGCCGCCGACGCTTCCGCCGACGCCGACGCCGCCGCTTCCGCCGCCGCCGCCGCCGACGCCTCCGCCGCCGCCGCTGCTCCCGCCGCCGCCACCACCGCCGCTCCCGCCGCCGCCGCCGCCGCCGATGCCTCCGCCGCCACCGCTGCAGCCGACGCGTCCGCCGCCGCCGCCGCCGCCGCCGCTCCCGCCGCCGCTGCCACTGCCGCCGCCGATGCCTCCGCCGCCGCTGCCGCCGCCGCTTCCGCCAACGCCGCCGCCGCCACTTCCGCCGCCGCCACCGCCGCCGCTGCCACCGCCGCCGCCGATGCCGCCTACGCCGCCGCCGCCACCGCCGCCGCCGCCGCCGCTCCCGCTGCTGCTTCCGCTCCCGCTCCCGCTCCCGCTTACGCTCCTGCTTCCGCTTCCACTCCCGTTCCCACTTCCACTTCCGTTCCCTCTTCCGCTCCCGTTTCCGTTCGCCGCAGACGCGCCAAAGACGGAAGATTGAATGAATTCCACCGAACTTCAGCGGCTGAACTTCAGCTTATTTAGTGTGTCATCCCCACCGAACTTTACCCGCTAAACTTCGGCATAGTCTGCTGAGACATTAAAGTTTACTATGAGTGGTGCCAGTGAAACCGACAGTACAACAGTATTCCGAGTATGCTTCTCATCCCCAACAATTTTCCTTTTGAAAATACACAGTTCCATGTGTTTACTTGCTTTGCTATGAAAATAAGTCACAGTTTTAGAAGCTTAAAGCTGCTTATGTCGATCTAAGGACTGGTTTTTCGCATGGCCAACTTAATGTGGCTTTCTCCAGGGTTAGTAACACTTCAGCACTTTTCATATTGGCTCCCGAAGGAAAGAATTAAAATAATATTGACTTTTAACTCCTAACACTGTTACAAGTACTTTCTTATCTCTCTCTCTTTCTCTCATTAGTTTTTATTTATATCAATACGCCGGAGTCATAAAGTCCACGCGAACGAAGTCGCGGGCATCAGCTAGTACTACAAATAAAACTATACATCCGTGCGTACGTCTGTGTGTGTGTTCGCCCCCAACACACGTGAGAAGTGCGGGGACAAAGAACGGGAACGCGTATTGCGCGGGATCTTAGGAGTTTCCAATATGTATTTAATACTTATATTATTCTGTGACACTACGACAGATATTTCTGAATGCATGTAAAGAAACTACCTACCTACGTTTCTTCAAATTGAATTATGCCGCGCTATCCAAGCGTCGGTAAAGTAGTGCTCTGCTTTATCGACCCTATGTAATGGCGTCCAATACTGTCGATAAAGTAGAACGTAAATAAGAGAGGTATCGGAAGCCATTTTGGTGTGATAAAGAATTACAACGAAAATAATTATATTTAAAAGGAATTAACGATTGGATAATAAACTTTAAATGTCGTTTCTCTGTTTTCAGGTAGGATAGTGTGATTTAGGTTAATAGTGTCATTTATAGTTATGTGAAAATGTAAGTACTAAAATAAAACTCTGTTTTCAGAACAACACAAATCGTTTATTTGAAAATTAATAGTTCCTAAGAAAAAGTCTTATAAAACGACATTTCTAGTAAAAATCAAGAAAAATGGATAAGCTGCGATTTAAATTTCTGGTAATGGGATCAACGGATGGTAAAACAAATATAATTTGCGTAACCTCTATTGAAACACCGGACGGGCACATATATAATGTGCCAGATGAGCTAAAGCCTGCAAGTAAGCACACTGGTATAATATCTTTAGATGTATATATGAAAATAAAAAATTCTTTGAAAAAAAGACATCAGACACGTTCAGTGTGGATCCCATTAACCCACCAGTTAAAAGAGATATATCTAGATGAAGGAGAAAATGTACAGTTTGGTGACCAATATTTAGAAGAGATTACAGGAGAGATTATTACTTCAAACAATACCACTACTAGTCCCAGTGCACCGGAAAATAAAAATCTCGGAAAAATTGCAGACAGATTTGTAATAGAAAAGTTTTCAAATAAATTAAATGCTGACCAATGGATTAGTGAATTTGAGAGTGAATGTGGAAGATTTGAGATTCTACGAGATGAAAACAAAATTGAGATTTTAAAACATTTACTCGAAAAACAATGTTTAAACTGGTACAGCAGTATGATAATAAAATTTACAGTGAACTCTGACTGGAAAATATGGAAGAATAACTTTTGTGAAACATACGGAAGTAAAGGTTGGTCCCAAGTCAAATATGCATTTACATTTAAATTTCAAGCTGGATCATTGTTAGATTATGCCACAAAAAAAGAAAAACTGTTGTTAGAAGTTAATAAGAACATCGATACTCAAACAATGATAAATCTTATTGTTATAGGATTACCAGATTATATAATTGATAAAATTGATAAAGAAACCATAAAATCAACTGCAGGTCTGTACAATGAAATTGGGAAACATGAACATATATTGAACAAAAGAAATTTTAATAAGAATAAAAAAAATACATATGAGAACAAAGAAAAGGCTGATAAACAAAAACCATGTAAAACTTGTGAGAATTTAAATAAAGGGATTCGGTTCCATCCCGAAGAGAGGTGCTGGTTTAAACAAACAGATGAACGTTATCCTAAAAAAAACTATGGTAAAACTGTAAACAATTCAGTAATAGATATTGAACTAAATAGCAAAGAAACAAAAAACTAATAATAACACCATTAATTAAAGTCAAACTATTAATAAATAAACAGTTAGAAACATTTGGTATATATGACTCAGGCTCAAATGTTTCTATAATTAATTCCAAATTAATAAGACAAAAGGAAGAAAAAATGAAGAATTTGAACAGTGATAATTTAATCACAATTAATGGTGTTAAAAAGACAGGTGGTTTGGCTACAATAACATTAAAAATTTTTGATATAGAAAAAAAAACCAGCGTTTATATTATTGATGGAAAAGATTTTAAATATGATTTTCTAATTGGCCTAGATATCATAAAAGAATTCAAATTGATCCAAGATGAAAACTTAAAAGTTACTCAAAAAAAAGGTGAAATAAATACACAAGAAAAGGAAGGTCTTATAGATAAAAAATACACTTCTAAGGAAGATAATTATGGAAGAGATACATGTTTAGTTAATTTTAATGAACATATTATAGAAGAAGATTTTAAAATAGATATGAGTAATTTGAATTCTCAACAAAAATCTGAAATATATAACCTGATTGACACGTATAAATCAATATTTGCAAAAGACAAATATGATATTGGCACGGTCAGTGAATATGAAGCACGTATTGATCTTCTCGTCGACAAATACTGTTGTAAAAGACCTTACAGATGTTCGACAGTCGATAAAAAGGAGATAGAGGAACAAGTTGCAAAATTACTTGACAAAAATCTAATAGAACAATCTTATAGCCCATTTGCGGCACCCGTAACTTTAGCTTTCAAAAAGGAAGACAACAGAAAATCAAGATTGTGCATAGATTTTAGAGAACTTAATAAAATAGTGGTACCCCAAGCTCAACCATTTCCAATAATCGAAGACCTGGTGATCAAGACAAGAAATTCAACATATTTTACAACACTAGATATTAATTCAGCGTTCTGGTCTATTCCTCTTAGGATTGAAGACAGAAAGAAAACTGCGTTTGTTACACAAGAAGGACACTATCAATGGACGTGTTTGCCTTTCGGATTGAAGACATCTCCCGCTATTTTTCAAAGGATTTTGAGTAATATTTTAAGAAAGTACAAGCTGACTAATTTTGCTGTAAACTATATAGATGACATACTAATATTTTCGAAATCGTTTTCTGAGCACATTGATCATTTAACACAATTGTTGGATGCTATAAAAAAAGAAGGATTTAGATTAAAAATAACAAAATGTACGTTTGCTTCGAATTCAGTCAAATATTTAGGCCACATAATACAGAATAATACAGTACGACCCATACGAGATAATTTAGTTTCAATAAGGGATTTTCCAACACCCAAAACACAAAAAAATATAAGACAATTTTTGGGGAAAATAAATTTTTATCATGAGTATTTGCCAAAAAGTGCAATATTATTAGAACCCCTTCATAATTTACTTCGAAAAAACCAGAAATTCATTTGGTCCGCAGATTGTCAAAAATCTTTTGAAGAGGTAAAACATTTATTGTGCTCACAACCTATCTTAGAAATCTTTGATCAAAATTTACCAATTAACATTTATACAGACGCATCTATTGAAGGTATTGGAGCAGTCTTAAAGCAAACACAGCCAAACGGAAAAAATAAACCAGTAGCATACTTCTCAAAAAAATTAAATCAAGTCCAAAAAAAGAAAAAGGCAATATATTTAGAATGCTTGGCTATTAAAGAAGCAATTAAATATTGGCAATACTGGCTAATAGGAAAATCATTTACCGTGTTTTCTGATCATAAACCACTAGAAAATTTAAATATAAAGTCTAGAACAGATGATGAATTGGGTGATTTAACCTACTATTTATCACAGTATGATTTTAAAATAAAATACGCTCCGGGAAAAAAAAATATAGAAGCAGATTGTTTGAGTAGAAACCCGGTATTAGAAGCAAATCAAGACATAGATGAACAATTAAAAATAGTAAATATGATAAAATTGAATGATATTATCACAGATCAACAAAAAAACGAACATATTCAACAAATAAAATCTAACTTAATTAATAGACACAATATTTACTACAAGAAGGTTAAGAAAAATGAAAAAATTATTTTATCAGAGGAATTAAGTAAGAAACTTATTAAAGATATACACGAAAATATGTGTCATATAGGTATTAAACAAATGCAAAATAAAATTAATCCAGTATACACAGCAAAAAATTTAACAGTTAATATAAAAAAATATTGTAAAAGTTGTGAGATATGTGTAAAAAATAAATCAAGAGGGAAAAATAAATACGGTCTAATGTCACATTTAGGTCCTGCCACAAAACCTTTTGAAATAGTCTCCATAGACACTATCGGAGGTTTTGGTGGTTCACGTTCAACAAAAAAATATTTGCACCTTCTAGTGGACCATTTTACACGATTTGCTTTCATTGTTACCTCCAAAACACAGAGCGCTAATGATTTCATTAAACTAGTTAATAATGTAACAGATTCTAATTCAATTGGGATGCTTCTCACTGATCAATATCCGGGGATAAACTCAAAAGAATTCAAACATTTTTTAAATGAAAAATCAATAACCTTAGTCTTTACCGCAGTAAATACCCCATTCTCAAACGGTTTAAACGAGAGACTCAATCAAACGCTTGTAAACAAAATAAGATGTAAAATAAATGAAAATGACAAAAAAATAGCATGGACAACGATCGCTCACAACTGTGTAGATAAATATAACAGTACAGTACACACAGTAACTGGCTTTGCACCAAAATATCTGTTGAATGGTACAGATGTTTCAATTTTACCTAATGAACTAAAAAAAGATAAATCACAAGCCGAATGGTTTGAAGATAGGAAAATAGCCTTAGCAAATTCAATTAGGTCTCATAACTACAATAAAAAAATATTTGATAAGAATAGGACTCAACTGGATTTAAATATAGGAGATATGGTATATGTGGAGAATGGGCACAAACTAAATAGAAAAAAATTAGATGAGCTAAGGATCGGTCCATTCGAAATTATAGAAAGAGTATCAAACTCTATTTATAGAATAAGTACAGGTCATAAAAAAACAGAGTCAAATCTCTTTCACATCACAAAACTCATACCATACATAAGCAATATATAAATAAGGTATATTAATTTCTTTACAAAAAAAAAAAAAAAAAAAACACACACACAGTAAACAAGTAGTTATGATAAAAACAATGCATATACATACATACATACATTCATACCTTTCATACATACATACATACATACATACAGACATACAAACATACGTACAAAAATACATACATACTCTCGTAAAACATAACTCACCTTCTGGTGCAGTCGGGTAAATAACTCATTCATTAAATAAGTAAACATTGTAAATTTCATGTTATATTGTTAAACATATATTTAATAGTAATTAAGTTATATCGTAAGTATATAGTAAGTAATGAAATTTTTGTTATAAAAAAATTTCATTTTTCGGGGAAGGGAGATGTAAAGAAACTACCTACCTACGTTTCTTCAAATTGAATTATGCCGCGCTATCCAAGCGTCGGTAAAGTAGTGCTCTGCTTTATCGACCCTATGTAATGGCGTCCAATACTGTCGATAAAGTAGAACGTAAATAAGAGAGGTATCGGAAGCCATTTTGGTGTGATAAAGAATTACAACGAAAATAATTATATTTAAAAGGAATTAACGATTGGATAATAAACTTTAAATGTCGTTTCTCTGTTTTCAGGTAGGATAGTGTGATTTAGGTTAATAGTGTCATTTATAGTTATGTGAAAATGTAAGTACTAAAATAAAACTCTGTTTTCAGAACAACACAAATCGTTTATTTGAAAATTAATAGTTCCTAAGAAAAAGTCTTATATGCATACAAAGCTTCTCAAAAGCTATATATAATAAAGCCTAAAAGATCGCTCAAACGTGCCAAGTGTGGGGAAGATGTGTAAAATAGAACATGATTTTAGGTTCAACCATGTACTGAAGTAAAGACTGAATTTATATGGCGTTCGTGTTTTAGATGCAATATTTAGACAAATGCTTGTAGTGTACGGTATTTCCCGATAAATGGTGGTTATCACAATTATTTGTCTGAGTATTCTTTAGAAGTTAAAGCGCACCGATTTCGCTGGCTCGGACACGTCGAAAGAATGGAAGGTGAAGAGATATCAGGGCCGGCCGATTGGTCACAGGCCGGTGGGCCGTCCCAGGTATCGCTGGAGTGACGTGTTGATGTCGGACCTGCGCGAGCTTCAAATTGGCGACAGCTGGCAAGAGCTAGCACAGGACCGAGGGCGCTGGCGTGCTCTTGTGCTAGAGGCCAACACTCACTTTGGATCGTTGAGCCAGGATAGTAAGTAAATATACGTTTATTTGAGTTTACATCCATAAATGATATGTTGCCTGCGACTTCATCCGCGTAGACTTTATAGTATTTTTATCCATCATATCTTAATGATTAAATTTTTTAGATTTGCGGCAGAGTAAAGAATTACTGGCATTTTTTAGGTTTCTGTATAAAAAACGAAAAACAGAACCCTTATAGAATCACTCTGTCTGTCCGTCCGTCTGTCACAGCCAATTTGCTCCGAATCTACTGAAACAAATCAGGTGAAATTTGGTAGTATGGTGTAATTCTATGACCCAAACACAGATGTGCAAAATAAATAATTTTTTTTTAATAAGAGTGATTTTCGTGGGACAAATTAAGAAATTAAAAAAAAAGTTTTGCAAACCTTATTGTGTCATATATCAAATGAAAGGGCTCGTTATGAGGATCTCAAATATATCTCTTTATCTTCTTCTTGGCCGCTCTATCGTCAATATTATTGTAGTTTTTGACGACCTCCGTGGCATAGTAGTCCCCATGCTGGTACGCCACCCAAAGGTCCCGGGTTCGATCCCCGGTCAGGGCAAGTTGGAAAATGGCCTTTTTCAAATTGTCCTGGGTCTTGGATGTTTATCTATATGTATTTGTTATAAAATATTGTATCGTTGAGTTAGTATCCCATAACACAAGTCTTGAACTTACTTTGGGGCTAGCTCAATTAGTGTAATTTGTCCCTATATATTTATTTATTTATTGTATTTAATATTAACATAGTTTTAAAAGCTTGTTGTTTCATCCAGGGCAATGCTAGAAAAAGAGGCAGAGCCAAAGAAAGGGATAGCTCCTGAGGACTCGGTTTGCATTATATTGAATGAAATTAATATTATTATTAGCTATGCGTTGAACGAATAATAAATATTCATAGGGTGCTGAAATTTCATAAAACTTGTTGCAGGTAATAAGTTTTTTTCACGAAGCCTTACCAGTGTATTTATATCGAATATTTTTTTTTACCTTTACAATTTATGTACTTTATGAACAATCGAAGTTCAGGTAAAATTTGTGAGAAAACGCAGATTTTTGGAGGCTTACTGAATTTGTTTTTCCAAATTTTCATATTTTATTTCGATGGAAACCTAGAAATAGCGCACAAGACACCTGTTAGTTCAAAAGTTAAAAAAAAAACAGTTACAACGCCATAATCACATATGAGCGTTTGTTTAAAAAGTAAGACAGGCTGGCCGCTCTTAAGGCCCCAATATTATTTTTTCTCATAAAACCTCGATATAGAGAACATACAGCAATTCGTTACATTTTATTTTTGGTTCAGATTTGCTTACTACTGTGTGGACTGTTTGTTTTACGCGGCTCCATTATAAGGTACCTAGGTATGACTCTAGACGCGAAGCTTCGCTGGAAAGCCCACGTCAGAAAGAAAAGAGAGAAACTTGATATAAGATTCCAAAAGATGTACTGGCTTCTTGAAAGGAGCTCTGCATTGTCAGTAAATAACAAAATGCTACTTTATAAACAAGTCCTTATGCCAGTATGAACTTATGGTATACAGTTATGGGGTTGTACCGAACAAAGTAAAATTGAAATAATTCAACGCTTCCAATATAATGTACTGAAGGCCATTGTGAATGCCAAGAATCGACGATCTACACCGGGACCTTATCATGCAGTCCGTCAATAAAGTTATCAAGAAATACGCCGAAGCACATGAGTTTATACTGCTTCACCATGTGAATGTCGAGGCGATCCAGCTCCTCGACAACACGGACATAGTGCGACGTCTCAAAAGAACTAAACCTTTTGAACTATTACAATTTTGAAAAATACAGTGATATTATACTTAGTGCCAATAGAGACATAAGAACAAAGTACCTTCCCCTTAATAGAGACAATAAGAAAAGTGCCGATGGACACATCCTTAGTCAATAACGTATAAAACTAGGTCAATGTTGAATTACTTATTAGTCTGAATTACGTTCTTATTTACTTTAAAAGGTACGAGGGAGCGTTTTTATGTTCGCGGAATGGAGGGTAAGGGGTGGAAATAAAAAAACCAAATTATTTTTCCTTTTCAATATATTCAACTGCAAGACGGATACATTTTTCAGACCTTTCAATTAATTTATTTATACCCTCATAAAAAAATGTTTTATCTTTGTCTTCAAAATACGCTGAAACTGCCTCCTTAACTTCATCATCGGTGGTAAATTTTTTACCCCGAAGCTCTTTTTTCATTTTTGGGAAGAGGTAATAATCACTCGGGGCTAGGTCTGGGCTGTAGGGTGGGTGGTTTAAAATATCGAAGCCCATCTTATGCAGGGCAGCCAACGCAACGCGACTCTTGTAAACGGGCGCATTGTCGTGCAAAAGCAGCACACCCTTTGTCAATTTTCCCCGTCTTTTCTCTTTAATGGCTTCTTTTAGTCGCTCTAATATTAAAGCGTAGTATTCTCCGGTTATAGAAACTCCTTTATCTTTATAATCGATCAACAATATTCCTTCTGAGTCTCAAAAGACCGTTGCCATGAGTTTCCCAGCTGACTGTGACACCTTAAACTTCTTGGGGGGTGCTGTGCCCTTTTTATGCCACTGCATGGAGTCTTATTTCGACTCAGGTTCATAGTGATGAACCCAAGATTCGTCTCCAGTAACAATTCGACTCAATACACCTTGTCGTCACTGCAGAGGTCCAAAAATGCACGTGAACACTCTACGCGTTGTTGTTTTTGCGGCGGCGTGAGCATTCTCGGTACCCATCTTGCGCTGACCTTAGTCATGCCAAGATGATCGTGCAGGATTTTAAAAATGGTTGTATCGGATACTCCAACCATTTCTGCGAGTTGTTTCTTCTTTAGTCGAGCATCTTCGAGTACAATTTTTTCGACTTTTTGAATAAGTTCTGGCGTGGTCACCTCGATGCTCCTGCCCGGCCTCGGGTCGTCTTCAAGGGATTCCCTTCCTTGTTTAAACAAACTGTGCCACTTGTATACCATGGTTTTTCCTGGACAAGAGCCACCGTAAACCGATGACATCTCATCCATTATGGTCGCAACTGATTTTCCTTGCTTGGTAAGGAACTTTATAACGGCACGATATTCGATTTTTTCCATATTTCACTTTTCACTCCCGATTATGTTGCTTGGTTGACGATAGCTCAAAGACTAATTGTCTGATAACAATGAAACCTCGTATTTATACTAATTATGAGTCACTGAACGCGTTACGGTCCTAATGAGCCTAATCACCCCCCTCCAACCCTCTCATTCCGCTAACTTAAAAACGCACCCTCGTACGTTAAGAAAGGAAAAAAATCTAAAGTATCTTTTCGATTTTGATTGATCGGTGTAAAAGTGTGTGTGTGTGAACATAAAAAACAAAATGTTTGAACAGACACCGTCAGTGTAGTGTGTAAAAATTTGCACAACAAACGACTAAGAAAGATAGTAACTGTTCAAAGCGGAACCTTCATCGCAGTTTCGCAGTCTGCCAGAACCCATGACATTGGAGTGTCATCGAAATATCTGGCCCAAACCAGAATTACAAGTGGTAAGTCCTGTGATGTTTTAATAATCGGATAAGAGCGAGTCTGATTTGAATGCTAAGAGTTCCGTACCATCATCATTAGAAATCCCGTATATGGTATGGGAGCGCCTCTCAAATATTTATATTATATTATTCTGTTTTTAGTATTTGTTTTAAAACGGCAACAGAAATGCATCATCTGTGAAAATTTCAACTATTTATCTATCATGGTTCATGAGATACAGTCTGGTGTCAGACATATGGACAGACGGAAAGCGGAGTCTTAGTAATAGGGTTCCGTTTTTAACCTTTGGGTACGAAACCCTCAAAAGACTTTTTTCTATCTGTTATGAACTTTGAAAAGATTTTTCAAGCATAAATCATTTATAATTTATTACCAAGTTTGTCTATGAATAACTAATTGAATTGCATATTAGCAAATAAATCCAAATTTATAAAATTATCACACCAAAATCCTCAGAGTAAACGCGAGTTAAAAATACTATTAAGTAAATTTTACGAAAATGTTATTACCTTCCAAAATATTGGCAAACAAAGCATTAATTTAAGAATCTAATTAGCAAATTCGATAATTTGATTGAGTATATTTTACCAGGAAAATAATTTTCTAACGAAGCACCCTGCTGATTTTTGTAAATAATTTGATAAGGTTTATATAATTTAGGCGGGAAAATTATTTATTAGAAACACCCTGCAAAATTATTTTTTTAATGAGCGAAAATTATTAGTGTACCGTATAAAAAGGATAAAAACGAGACCCTATTACTAAGACTCCACTGTCCGTGCGTCTATCTGTGTCACCAGGCTGTATCTCATGAACTGTAATAGCTAAAATTATCACTGGCATTTCTCTTGCCGCTTTAACAACAAAATGAACTAAGTACAGAATTAAATAAATATTTAATAGGACTTCCATAGAACACACGTAATTTTTTATCGATAACTAGCTTTAACCCGCGACTTCGTCTGCGTAGAAGTCAAAAATGGTTCTAATAGGTTTTTTACGTTTTTAATTTTGTTCTATTATATGAATCATTATGTTAAAATGTTTAAATACCTACTTATATGATACCTATTAGATGGTACGGAACCCTTCGTGCGCAAATCCGATTTGTACTTGGCCAGTTATTAAACGTAGATATATCTTCTTTTCAAATAAAGGCGTCACAGACGTAAGTAAGCCTTAAATATCATAGAGACATGTTACCCTATTTTCGGGCCGAGTTTGCTCAAACATGTATACAGTTGACTGCAATTTATGTTAATGGTATGCAAATATCAAGTTGTTTATGTGGCGGCCTCGCCGAGTGTACGTACGTGGGATGTAGATTGTTTTACGCGTTTGAGTGTCCTCTTACCTTTTTAGTAGAGTCCCATTTTTAACCGACTTCGTTAAAGCCAAAAGGAGGGTTACAACTTGGCTTACCCAAGTCACTAGTTCACAGCCCCGGACTTTGCATTTTTTATTTATTTTCCCGTTCAACAAAAGTGATTTTTAAAAAGATAATGGTACGGAACCCATTGTATGCGAATCCGACTCACACTTGGCTGGTTTATTATGATTTGACTTGGTATGATTTGGGCGCCGAAATATTTATTTGCAGCACCTTGCAGAATTAATTGATAAACGAGCGACCAATTTTGAAATTTTTGAATCTCTAGATTGATCTAGATAAAGCGTTTGCACATTGTACAATAATTACATTATGTACTGATTGGTGGCGTCCATCCTATGCTCAGCAGTGGGCAGAGGAAAGGATAAAGATAACTGATTATGTTATGCGTGAGTATTTGCTCACAATTACTTAATATTAGTGGCTCTTTATCCTGTAGACCTCGCGAGTAACCGCCAGCACAAAACCTTTTTTAAAAAATTACGCCATTTAAAAAAATTAAAAAAATAATCGACCTAAACCTTCTGTAAAATTGCAACCACTCAAAAAATTTCACGAGAATCTATTGACAATTGCGACCTGTAGGCGAGAACATCCGAAAAACTGGAATTCGGAAACACAAAAGCTTTTTTTCCAATTTGAAACGGCGACGCTTCGCAGGCTCAGCCAGTTTCTCTATGGTTTCTCTGATTGGAATTAGGTAGGTACGTAAAGAAACTAACATTTTGATTATGTACTCAACAAACATTACTCTTCTTCCTGAATAGTTGGGCTTAAGCAAAGACTAATCAAAATTCCTGAGCAAACCCCAGCAGTTAGATATAAATGTAGATATGTTTCGGAATAGTTTGTTAAGTCATTCGTCTTGTTGTTTACGCCGCTTGTTTGTTAGTATGTTAATCATTTTAGGCTTTCGCCGCTAATCTTGGCTTACGAATAAGATCTTCGAAGTCGATCAAGGGAGTAAGCAGCCTCTAATTTGCGTTGGGCAAAATGTAAACTTACTACTGCTTACTAACTACGATTACATTTTGTTAACGCAACTACATGATTACAGAAAGTGATTGGGTATTATCCTGGGTCAAAAATAAATTATTTTGTACTGATAACTAAATAAAACGTCGTAAAATAATGTCACTTGTCTTTGAACATATCCATTTTAACGTGATTTTAGATTTATTATTGCAGAAAAACTGACAATAAGAGCGCTATTTGACTCCTAGAAACTATGACGTCATCTGCCTGTATTTCATACAAATCCTATAGAAAATGTTTGTTTTGACGTTTAGAAAAAAAAATCTGATTTGAGTTGTTGGAAAATAGCGGATTGCATAGAGTAGTTGAATATTTTGACTATACTAACTACATAAAGTGGACTGCCTCCGTGGTCCAGTCCAGGCGCTAGCCTTGTAACCCGGAGGTCATGGGTTCGATTCCCACTGGGAAGCATACTTTGTTAAAAGTTGTTTCCAGTCTGGATAGGATATTGCAGGCTTAAATCACCTGATTCCATCATCATCCTCACGTATTCCCGGTTGCATCCTCAGCAGTAACGCTTCAGAGCCCGGGGTCCGCTACCTAACCAAGGAGATTTGACGAGGTTACTGGTTTTTACACAGAACGACTGTCGTCTGACCTCCACAACCCAAAGGGCAAATCAGGAACCAATCCTTGGATAGTTTGATGGTCAAACGCTAGGTGGCGTTCGGGACCCATAGTTTTACGTGCCTTCCGAAACACGGAATCATCTTTCTTTTTCGGATAATCAGGTGATTCAAGCCTGCAATATCCTATCCAGACTGGAAACAACTTTTCACAAAGTATGCTTCCCAGTGGGAATCGAACCCATGACCTCCGGGTCACAAGGCGAACGCCTTGACCACTGGACTACGGAGGCAGTCATCTTCGTCTTAAATCACCTGATTATCCGAAAATAAAGATGATTCCGTGTTTCGCAAGGCACGTTAAACTGTGGGTCCCGAACGCCACCTAGCGTTTGACCATCAAACTATCCAAGGATTGGTTCCTGATTTGCCCTTTGGGTTGTGGAGGTCAGACGGCAGTCGTTCTGTGTAAAAACCAGTAACCTCGTCAAATCTCCTTGGTTAGGTAGCGGACCCCGGGCTCTGAAGCGTTACTGCTGAGGATGCAACCGGGAATACGCTCGGATGATGATGACTAACTACATAAAGTAATTATATAGCTAGGATAAGGATTATATGGATAGGATTTAATAGCTAGGAGACGTTTGTGGTCTAGTGGTCAGCATGCTAGGTAGTCACACTGGAGATCCCGGGTTCGAAATTCGGTGAGATCAAGATGGAAAATGATCTTTTTCGGGACATAAGTCTTGGATGTTTATCTATAAATTTGTTATAGAAAATAGTATTGTTTAGTAACCCATAGTGCAAGTCTCGAACTTACTTTGTGGCTAGCTTAATCTGTGTGTTAGTCTTATATATTTATTTTTTGAATTAGATTAAACTCGATTACGTTTTTTGGGAGCATGAAGAGTCGGAGTTTATAAATACAGAAAGTATTAATGTGGTTTTGGGTTATTATTTTTAAATAATTGTATATTTTTGTGTAGGGTCATAATAGATATATAGTATGTGGCACATGTATCAATATATTTTTTGGTTAGTTAGTTAGTTATTTCTTTATTGTACCAAAAAATAATAATAATATAGACTTTAGAAATAACCAGCCAAGTGCAAGTCGGACTTGCGCACCAAGGGTTCTGTTCTATTATCTATACAAAATCACGTTTATTATATAGGAGTTTCGCTTAAATATTTGTTTTATTCTGTTAACAACCAACAAACAAACAAACAAAAAAAAACGTAAAAGATCAAGATCGCGACGAATTGATAATCTCCGCCTTTTTAGAAGTCGGTTAAAATGAGATTCTACTAAAAAGGTGTACTCAAACACGTAAAACAATCTACATCCCACGTACGTACTCGGCGCAGCCGCCACATAAACAACTTGATATTTGCATACCATTAACATAAATTCGAGTCGACTGTACACATGTTTGAGCAAACTCAACCCGAAAATAGGGTGACATGTCTCTGTTATATTAATTAAGCCTGTGTACTAACGTCAGTGGCGCCTTTATTTGAAAACAAGAAATAGGTTTAATAACAGGGTAAGTGCAAATCAGACTTGCGCACGAAGGGTTCCGCACCATTATCTTTAAAAAAACCGGCCAGTGCGAGTTGAACTCGCGTTGAGAAAATGTAAAATAGTTATCACATTTGAAATCGTCATAGTAAGACGCGAGTTAACGTAACTCTATTGTAAATAAATACGTAATTATATTACGATTTAGCCTAAACTCAGACTAATGAGTAATTTATCATTGACATAGTTTTTTAAAATACTTTTTTTTATAATTTAATTTTTCCAAAGGTGAACGTATTTTATTGAGTTCACCACTTTATTTTCAATTGATAGAATTCTTATAGGTTTTTTTGTAATCTACAAGCGATGAACTCTATTTTTTTATTTTTTTTATTTTAGTCTCTGTAGTTTTGGCGATCAGGGTCAATTTTTGTATTCTTTTATAAATAAAATCACAACTATATACTTCACAATGACAACAAAAATATATTTGAGATCAGTTGGGGTAAGCGTAATCACAGTAAGGGCTGCAGATCTTTTTTTTTTTAATCCTAATTTTACCCCAAAGATGATTTAAAAAATATATGTATTTACTTTGCACATCTGTATTTAGGTCATATAATTACACCACCCTGCCAAATTTCACGTTATTATATTCTAGTAGATTTGTAGGGAATTGTCTATGACAGACGGACGAACAAATAGACGGACGAGTGATATTATAACGGTTCCGTTTTTTTATTTCGTACGGAATTCTAAAAATTACGTTTGTTCTATTGAAGCCCCACTTAAATATTGATTTTATTCTGTTTCTAGTATTTGTTGTTATAGCACATACATACATAGACTGCTAAAATCATTACCCTTCCTCTTGGCTTTGCCCTAGTCGGGGAAAGTACCTCAGTTGTGCGACAAACCCTTGCCCGGCAGACCTATGACCGACATAACATTTGATCGGTAGGTACCAAAAAAGTAGTTAAATGGAACTGTGAACTCACGACAGGGTTACTATTTTCTATTTTACAACGTGGAAAAGACATACCCGTAATAAATCGAACCATGCTAGATCACTTTAAAATAACAGGCAAAAAGCAAAATAGTATATTATGCAATTAGTGAATAAAGGACGGATTTACTTCGAGGGCTATAGATGAATCACGAGCAGGTGAAGGATTCTGACGACTGAATCACGACCGTAGGGAGTGATTCATGATGATTGAATCACGAGCGTAGCGAGTGATTCGAGTGTTAGAATCCTCAGCAATGCGAGTGATTCATGGCCCTCGATGTAAATCCGCTTTATTCAAGAATTGCATACTATACTTTATATAGTATGCAATTCTTGAATAAAGCGGATGACTACGAGACTAATTTTTCAAAACTAAAAACCGATTTCACCACCAAACTACACAACACCGGTTTTAATAAAAAAATTATGGGACCACCTGACAGGAATTTTCTTAAAAAAAAAGAATATTCTAAATCGGTACAATCGTCTTCGAATAAATCGATCAACATATATAAAACAGAAGATTCCGACGAATTAATAACCTCCTCTTTTGGTTAAAAAGAAAAATTTAAGCGAAAATAGACATTTAATGAAGAAAAAGAAGATTAAATTAATTAAAATGGACATTAAAATTGGAACAATTACTAAAATTAAGAGTAAATTGTTCTAAATTCAAACATCAAAATAGTGAGTAAAAGTGGATTTTACTTACTGTTTTCAGTGAATGAAATAAACTTTTGATAGGGGGAATGGTATAAAAAAATTGGTATTTCCATGCAGCCGCTCGGGCAATTCGTATGGAAAAGTCGATTTATTTTTTTGCTTTTTGACTGTAATTTTAATTTCATTGTACTATAGTGATCTAGTATAGCCCGTGGTTTGATTTATTACGGGAATGTCCCTTCCACGTTGTATATTTGGGCAATCATCACCAGTAAGAGAGGCGATTATTTATTTATTTAAAACTTTTTTGAGCCCAAAAGTTACAAATAGCAAAGTCGGTGACTAAATATCAGATAAAAGATCAAATATATATAAAACCCTGTCCCTTCCTTGTAGGAGCAACTCAGACCGTCAATATAAACAACTTTTCCTATAGGATCAATGCTTGAAACTCGAAAAAAATTTTCATACAATATATGTAATAAATACATACGTTATTTTCATACAAAAGTGTTTTGCCGGCAAACAAGTTGTTTATATTGACGGTCTGAGTTGCTCCTATAAGGATCGGCCAGGGTTTTTGTTACATATTGTATAGTAATTTACATAATTGTTTTAAAAAGAAGTACCTTAGATTAAAGATAATAAATAATGTTTTTTTTGTATATAAATGTTTGTCAGTTTTGAGAAATAAACCATGCACTTTTTCTAAACAAAAATCTACGAGTACTGGAAATTTGTTTATTATGTAACAGCTGCCGTAATCTGTTACAGTTTCTTTGTAAGTAAATATAATATTGAATAAATAAATTTACAAATAGAAGTAAATTCTCTGCTACACTCTACTAGAAAGGACAATTTAGCAAAATGTCTACAACTGAATTTATTGTAGGTACCAATCCTAGCGGAACACGAACATCTGTACGACCAACACCCTATTAATTATTTCAGACAAATAGAATCCCTTATTAAATCTCTTTACACCAATACACTTGAATAGGTTTAGTTTTACGGCTTTCCACTACAGTTGTTCGCGCATACGACCTGACTAAGGTCGCTGGAAAACGCTGGATGCAGGCCACTCTAGATCGATTATTTTGGGGAGGCCTATGTCCAGCAGTGGACGTTATTCGGCTAAAATAATGATGATGATGATGACAAGTAGATTGCCCAGAACTGTGAAATCGCGAACCCCGTATCTCGACAACTCTTTGACAGATTTGGCTCATGTTCAAACTTAAAGGAGTAAAGGAGTAACCACAAAAAGCGGGTTACACTAGTTGCTTTTTCTTCTCCACCTCGCAAAGTCTTCGGCATCCAAGGTAAAACAAGTAAGCCTCCTTGGTTCTGAAGTGATATGACTGGAATTTTTCGGCGAAAAGTCAGGGGTATTTTAATCAATAAATTTTTTACTACCACGCTAGTCCACCGTTCGCAGGTTATGGGTTCGATACCCGGCCAGGGCAAGTTGAAAAACAGCCTTTTTCAAATTGTCCTGTGTCTTGAATGTTTATATATAAATTTATTTTTTACAAAATATAGTATCGTTGAGTTGGTATTCCCATAACACAAGTTTTAACTTACTTTGGGGCTAGCTCAATCAGTGTGATCTATCCCTATATAATATTTTTTGTTTATATCTATAAGAAACATAATGCGAAACCGAAAACAAAATGCTTTTTTGTGCCCTGAAATAAGTAAGTATAATGTTATACGCTCTTAAAATCTGATGGAAAGGGACTTCGTCAAGTAATAGGAAAAGGATGTACGTACAGCGCTCTTGCTTGACGTCATTGCTTATATCTCGCGCGTACGAAAGAGATAGCGAGATGTTCTTCATAGCAATATTTCAAATGTTAATTGCTACTTCAAACCAATTTTCTTGCTGTTTTCAAACAAATATTTCTTTTTAGTCGTATTTTTTGTTTTTAATAAAGTATTAACGAAAAGCATACACAGTTAAAAAGCCTGTAAGAGCCACAGTTTGCAACCCGTATAGTTAAGTTAGTTTTGAGTGCAGTTTAGGTTAAATAGTTATAAATCAAAGAGTACGTGTTCATTGTTATGCGTTTATTTTCATACACTAAATATTACAAGTACAAATGCGACAGCGGCGGCGGCCGAAAGTAGGTTGCATTCATTGCAGTTTTATGTACGGTCTTGTCTCGCACACCTATTGAGGTTTGAAAATTTATTTTAAAGGGAGATCATAATGAAAAATTGGTGTTATAAATGCTTAGGCGTATGAATATTATTAAGTAAATTTATTTATGTATGTATATGTATGATGTATTTTAGATAATATTGGTATTATATATATATTCGTTTATAATAGGTATTAGGTATTTATAAGTGTCAGATTTTAGTTGCACTACTACCCAGATGCTTTCTTGTAATTCTTTCGGATGCTTGGTTGGCTGGAAGAAATTCCTCAAAGGGATAAGCCCGCCGTTGTACATTTAATTTTTAATTTATATGTTTTGTAATTTTTGAATATGCAATAAAGAGTTTAAACAAACAAACAAACAAACAATATTATGTAAAATAGGTAAATTGGACAGATAGGGTACGATTATTTAGCGGACTGTGGTGGGTGTCTTTAGGCGCTGTCCGCCACCCAATCGGCTATAAAAACCAGTGGACTCGTATAGATTTCTTGTCAGAAGCTCTCTTGAAACAATCAACCTACACCAACCTTTGATTGAAACTTATTACGAATAAAGAACAGAAAAAAATGTATATGTATAAAAATATGCCTCTGTGGCCTAGTGGTCGTCATGGCATGCAGTCACACAGAAGGTCCCGGGTTCTGTCCTCGGTCAAGTCTAGATGGAAAATGATCTTTTTTTCAGATTGAACTGGGTCTTGGATGTTTATCCATATATGTTTATGCATATAGTATCATTGAGTAGGCATCCCATAACACAAGTCTCGAACTTACTTTGGAGCATTTTAATCTGTACAACATTTGTGAAACAATTCTTAAAATAAAGTTACACATTACACAATGGAACGTGTCAGCAAATTAATTTAAAACTTGTAAAAATATAAATAAAGTTTAAATTATCATTTAAAAGTTTCAACAATCCTTCAAAGCCTATTATTACAGATCCGTCAAACAATTCAGTTATAATTGCAAAATACAAAGCCATTTTTGCGATGAAATAAAAATACAATAGTTAGTTATGAATTTATACTTCAAGCCTATAATAACTTCGGAGAAAAATAGACTGTATTTTGTAGACCGTAAAGTTTGAATTCTGATTAGGAAGCTGACTAATGAGGTAGATTTTAGAATGGAAAGAGACTTTTCACACTTTGCTGTTTTGAGATCGTTTAGAGATTTATTATTTTCTTTTTTTTAAGAACTTTTTGTAAAGATTGTAGGTTGGTAGCTGAAAAAAGATAAAGTACTTAATAAATGTGGTTTGTTTGTAACTTCTTAACAATATTTTTGAAATCTTTTTTAAAACTCGATCTTACTAATATTTATTACCGGGTTTAAACGATTCATCATCATCCGAATGTATTCCCTGTTGCATTCTCAGCGGTAACGTTTCAGCGCACTGGGTCCTCTATCTTTTTTTTTGATGGGAGGATAAGGTTCCTTTCGTCTACTGCCGGCCACGGGAAACCGGACAGTTATGTGGGGCTCTCACCCACTAAAAACGCCAGGTGTCCGTGTGCTACTGTAGCTTCACAGGCCTGGCAAGGGTGCCCCTTTCCAGCGATCTCGGCTGGGCTCACTCACGGTACCCTCTTAATCAGCGAGAGGTTGGTTGCGGAGCCCGTTGGTTTTCAATTCCACCCGCTAGGGTAAATAATAATAATAAATCTATTATTATCAGACCATTGATCCATACAATTTAAATTAAAATGACATAATTAATAACATATAAAAATTACATTAAATGAAATAAAATAAAATTAAATAAATTACTGTCTTAAAATTAGCTTATTAAAATAAATAAGTTTCTTAAAATTGCGTGTTGACACAGACGCGCTTTTCAACCCGGAGGACCGTATTTGTACCGTAGCGACGGAATGCCGTTTTCGTGGCCCACGTTATGGGGGCAGCACTAGCAGGCCATATTTTTGAAACCGTCGTATCAGCGAAAAACAATATTGTTTTCCTCAGAAAACATCGAAAATTTAGTTTTCTAAACATTTTACCATGAATATAAAAGCAGCGTGAAACGGAACGGATTTTCCATGAAAGGTTTCTTTGACTTATTTAAGCTAGTTACTATTGTTAAAATAACGAATTTTTAAGACCACTCGATGCAAATCCTTCATATGAACGATTCAAAAATGCGCCCGTTTCGAATTCGAATTTTCGTGTGCGCAAACCATTCGTGTAAATGATTTCGGAAATGCATCCGCTGTGCGTGTCGGCGGCGGATATTATGACAGGTTGGTCGTCGCCTCCCGGTCTCTCTTTGCCGCCTCTTTGCGGAGCATGATACTCTCCGCAAAGGCCAGCACCTCTGTCCAAGACGTGTTGTTGTCAACCATGTGACGAACTACAGTCGGCAGCAAAAGGTCGTCCCCCACTACACGCATACCTAAAGTTAAAAAAGATTTTAAAGAAATTGTTTGTTTGTAATTTATTTATTGGATTTTATATTTCTTATTTTAAAACTCGGTCTAATTTATATTAATACCGGGTTCAAACGATTCATCATCACCTTTATATAATCCCGGTTGCATAATTTTTTTTTAAGTCTATGCCCGGTTGCATCCTCAGCGGTAACGCTTCAGAGCCCGGGGTTTGCTACCTAGCCTGGATGATGAGGTTACTGGTTGTTACACAGAGAGACATGTCGTTTGACCTCCTTAACCCAAAGCGTGGACCAGAACCAACCCTTGGATAAGTTTGAGCAACCGATAGATAGCGTTCGGAATCCACCGTTTATGCTTTATACCTTCCTAAACACAGAACCATCTTTCTTTTCGGATAATTCTTGCGTTGTCTCGTCTTGGCGGTGGCACTCTCGTGCTCCCAGATACGCCAAACCCATTTTCAACGTACAGCTTAATAAGCTTGTCGACGGAAAGTCAATTTTTTATTGCATTTTGTCATAAAACTAGCTCACACAGTATATGCACTGTAAAAGTAATAACATTTAGAACAAAACTTTCCTGGATCTAATTATAATTTGGTACTGTTAAGAAAATTAAACGTCACAAAATAATGTCACTTGTCATGATCAAATCCATTTTCAACGTGATTTTAGATTTATTCTTGCAGAAATACCTATTTGACTACAAGAAATTATTAGAATATACAATCTTATAAAAAAAGTTTGTTTTAAAGTTAAGAAAAAAAAATCGAATGTGAATTGAGGTAAGATGCGAATTGAGTATTTAGTCCTACATCGTCAATTAGAATTTTAAGAACATAAGGAGATTCGTAAAAGAACTAAGCAAGGTCACTGACATAGCCCAGTAAGCAGTTTGAAGTGGCAGTGGGCGGGGCACATAGCACTAAGAAATGATGGCCAATGGGGCAGAAAGGCTCTTTAATGGCGGCCACGAAAGAGACGGGTCTCGTTTCGTCTCTTCCGTCTCGTCTCGTCTCGTCTCGTCTCTTCTCGTCTCGTCTTATTTTATCTTAAACATTTAATGAAATAAACGAGGCTGAAAAAGATTTTACAGCACGCTTCAGTAAATTTGGACACATGCTTCTACCAAAATAGTGGCACTCAAGGACCAATCGATCACGTTTTACCCAAATCCGTCTTTCTAGGAAGGCTGGCTTTCGCTGTCCTCCCTAAAACTAGAAAAGTTTAGCCACTTTATTTTTTACTACCCAACTGCGTCAGAAGAAGGATTATGTTTTTAAAATGTATGTTTGTATATAGGGTAAACTTCCAGTCATTGGACGCTAACATGATTGGACGGAATACAATAAAACTTAATTTATTTAGATTTGATTCTGTTATGTCCACTGCAGCTGATAGCTTTTTATACTTTGTAGCAATAGTTTTCAAAATGGGAAAACTACATCTATTCGCTCTGTACTCGTACATGTGCATTTTAGTTGCAATAAATAAATAAACTATGTGTGTATGTTTACGTCAAATTTTGTAACTGAATTTTAACCAGTTATTTTGTAGCACCCTTAGTAAACTTTAATATTTTCTAACAATTGCTAGCACCATGCTAACTTTATGAAACCTTCATACATAACATCGCACTTTGCCTACTTTTTTACTTTTATCGCTGTTATGTCGCACTTTGCCATCTTTGTGCCAAATATAGATTCTCGTGATAGATATACTGCCAATTTAAGTATTACTATTGTACTCAAAAGAGTTATCTTACTCCAGATGGTTTTCCTCCTTCGTATAATACGAAGCTTAGTCATCTTTTTGCCAACTGATTAAGCCAAAGTTTTGCATATTTATTTCAGTCAGATCTGTCGTATGTCTAAATCTTACTTAAAATTATAAACACAAAAGTTTGTATGTATGGATGGAGGTTTATTACTCTTTCACGCAAAAACGGCTGTACGGATTGGAATGAAACTTGGCATGTAGATAGCTTATTACCTGGATACACATAGGATACTTTGTTTCCCGGTAAAAAGTGAGGCTCCTGTGGGATTATCAAAAATATTCCACGCGGGCAACGCCGCGGGCTTCGGCTAGTCTTAATATGCTTTAAATCGACTACTGTGAACCAGAACCAATATTTTTATAAGATTCCACTAGTCTTTTCTTCGATAATTATGCTACTAATTAAACCGTCCAGAAAACTTTACTTTGACACGGACGGCTTTTGATATTTAGGAAAAGGTTAAATGTTAAAGTTGATTAATTGTTAAGCTTTTTTAATAGCCAATGCTATAAGTAGATTGAAGTAAAATTGTTATAAAAATAAAGTAGATGAAGGAAAGGGTATCAAAAATTAAAAGGAAGTGAACGTTTTCTTTTTACCAGACTGCGCCAGGAGGGTTATGTTTTTTTGAGAGTATGTATTTATTTATGTATGTATGGATAATTGTTTGGCACGCTCTGCAGCCTGAACGGCTCGATGGATTTTAGCTTGAGAGGCTTGGCTGGTCGTCAGATTTGTATTTACTGTGAGAGTGACACTAGGTATATCAAAAGGCAGTTGGGTTTTTTTTTATATTGTCTTGTTGTTAAATATAACAGGTCCCATTGTTAGGCAGAAGCCTTCTGCTTCCATCTTTCACGGTCCCAAGTCGTGGTCTGCCATTCTTCTTACAACTTTTTATTCAGTTTCACCTGTACTCTGTCTGTCTCCAATCAAATCTCGGACAAGTTAAATTTGACCCACTTTCCGGTTTCCGATTGAGCTGAAATTTCGCTCGCATATTTATATCGCGTAACAATACAATATTATGATAACATTAAGCTGATCTGATGATGAAACTGGAAAGTAGCCATGGAACAAATATATAAATAAACATTAAGTACCTATGTATTTTAAATCTTCTTTTTTGTTTCTTTTTTGTATTGGTGCAATAAAGAGTTTTTCATTCATTCATTTCATTCAAATATGTATTGATAAATCATCCGGATTGAGCAAGCCCCAAAGTAAGTTCGAGACTTGTGTTATGGTATACTAACTCAACGATACTATATTTTATGATAAATACATATTCAATATGTAATAAAAACCCTATCCGATCCTTGGAGGAGTAGCTCAGACCGTTCCTATGGCACCAATGCTTAAACACTCGAAGAAAAAAATCGTCATTTTCATACAAATTGCCGGGCCGGCCAAACACCTTTGTATGAAAATGTCGATCTTTTTTCGAGTTTCAAGCATTATTCCTTTAGGAAAAGTTGTTCATATTGACGGTCTGAGTTGCTCCTACAAGGATCGGACAGGGTTTTTGTTACATATTGTATAGGTAACTCTGTAATGAAATGGCACAACCCCATCAAGTTTTGGCTTATTAAATTTGTCTTGATAAGAACTTTGGCCTCACAATCCAAGCTTGTACGGTAAATTGTTTTTTTCAAGAAACTTATTTAGACTCTGTACGTCAACCTATGTCTTTTTGACGAATTTCATGATCCTCCGATCAAAACTAGTTTAGTTTTCGTTGAACATTCAAACATACATTACTTACATATTATATATACATGCAAACGCTAGATTGTTTAAGTAGAATCGGAAAGCGTTTTTTTTATATATATAAATATATAGGGACAAATAACACCGATTGAGCTAGCCCCAAAGTAAGTTCGAGACTTGTGTTATGGGATACTAACTCAACAATACTATATCACATAACAAATACATATATAGATAAACATCCAAGACCAGGACAATTTGAAAAAGGCCATTCAACTTGCCCTGACCGGGGATCGAACCCAGAACCTCTGGGTGGCGGTCTAGCATGGTGACCACTACGCCACGGAGGCTTTGCTCGCTTCGCATGCTCGTTCAATATTCGCGTTCAATTTGCACAGGAGAATTACTTATTACAAATAAACATTTTAATTGAATATTGGACGGCAGCAAAATAATAATAGTTATTTCTCGTTGAAGTCCAAACAGCTTTATGACGTCATTACGAGTATATTGCATTCGCCAAATTTACATAAATATGTCGAATTAAAGCTCCTATAGATAAATACACATAAATACACTTTTTGGAGCAATTTCAGTTCATGATACTAAACTATACAAAGTTACAAAATAATACTACTTAAGACCTAAAAAATCAATAAAAAAAAACAAGAATAGTAATAAAAATAATATAAACCCTAATCAAAAATCCCACCCGAATTGTACCCGGCTCAAAAGTGCCCATTACGCTTGCTGCATTTCCTCTTTGAATGGCTATGGATATCCTTTGAGCCAGGTACCACCCTGAGCGTTGGTCATACCCTCGATCCCGCAAGCGGCGCCCTATGTCATTAACTAAGTCTTTAGCTTCGGGACACCAAGGACCAGCTGTCTCGACAACTGGTCCTTGGTGATACTGAACTATTTTCCATAAACAGAATAACCTAAAAACGAAAAATAAATCGGCTTTCACAAATTAGTATCGTAATTTAATAAAAAATAATTTATAGAAAGTAGTTTTGTATCATGAGATGCCTACTTGCTCCAGAAATGTTTCTGGTTTCTAAAAAAGTTACACTGTACTATATACGATAAATAAAGTAGTTAAAAAAATTATGGCCAATTTGGAAAAGGAAAAATATCACTAGGTTTTCAAACGTTGCATGTGAAATAATTCATATATGCATCCTAATCGCTTATTTATCTCTTACGGAGAAACAAAACTCAGGGCAGGCCTGTGTCAATCCCAGTTTTAGAGATTCAAAAATATACCTACATTACTACTATGCGCGCGGCAACCACTTCGAAGCGGAAAATTGTACATGAATCGTTTGCCCCAGAGTAATAAGAATGAAATTGGCTTGCAATGGATGTTTAGGTATATAAAAGAAGAGGTGAGGAGTTCTGACGCGAGCTAAATTAAACGCTAACTTTAAATTTCGTTTCTGAGTAAGACTACATAAACCTTACTACGTGAGTACTACTACTATGTGACTTCACCAGTATACACTATTCACATACCCAAAAACAACAAATAGTTTAATAAAGGCTTGAAAAAAAGCAAGCACTGAGCCTGTGACGTAATCGTGACGTAAGCGTGAATAGTGATGTAATTACAGTCTCATCCGACGCAGACATACATTTGTGGTGTCACTACTGACGGATTACCGAGCAAGCGCTTCAAACGAGACACACAGACGACATGGATGCATGTATCCGATTGTAATATTATCAGGGTCAGTATTGTGAAATTCAGGTGTCACTTCTGCCAAGCAAGCGCTTCAAACAAGACAATGAGGACAAGAATACAAGCATATGATTGCAATGTTATATGAGAAAGTGTCAGTATTGTGAAATTGAGGTGTCACTACTGCCAAACGAGAGCTTCAAACGAGATACTGACGTCTGGGATACAGGCATCCGATTGTAATATTATCTGAGAGAGTGTCAGTATTGTGAAATTCAGTTGTCACTTCTGCCGAGCGAGAGCTTCAAACGAGAAACACAGTCGACATGGATGCATGTATCCAATTGTAATATTATCAGGGTCAGTATTGTGAAATTCAGGTGTCACTTCTACCGAGCGAGCGCTTCAAACGAGAGACACAGAAGACAATAACACAGATATTCGACGGTAATATTATTTAAGATATAGTAGATATTGTGAAATTAAATAACATCTTCTTTACCCATCCTTGAAATACTTGGCATACTTGGAGCGTTTACACATAACAACGCTGCTGCAGTTGGTTTTTGCCGCTGTGCTTGGATTTTGTTTGTATTGGTACATATTTGTATACAAGGTACCGCCGACCGTGGTGGCAGGGAATATGCACGTATATATTTTTTTTTGCTTTATAAATTCCGTATAAACCAAAGTAAATAAATATGAAAAAAATTATAAAATATCTTAAACAACGACGAACATGTGATAATTTAAAGTTTCAATTAGAAAGAGAAGTCCGATATGGACTGGTGACGTCAAAGTCCATATCATCTATACATTTGCCATAGAAAATAGCGTTTTTGCGAGTGTGATAGACATATTATCGTAAAATCGTTATATCTCAGACGTTTCTCAACCAATTTTTTTTTCTCTTTTCACTGTTAGTACTTTACTTTTGAATATTTATGGATAAACTGGTTAAATAACACATTTCTTTTTCATGCATGTTCCCAAACATAAGTTTATCTAATAAGTGCTATTATTAATAACGTTAATTCTTTTATAATTTTGTATTGATATTACAGCATTAACTTATTTTTCTATGTTAGACGGCTATGCTAGAATCAAAAATTCCCTTTTTTGCCCGAAAATGTGAGAGAAAAATTGTCGTGGGTATAATACTGCACTTGCAATGAAATAAAAATAGAACTTATTTACTGTGTGTCACTAAAAGCGGAATTCGATCCTTAAATCAAGTTACTCACATTACGCGCTTTATTACAATTGAATACGGTTTAAATTTGCATATCTGCCTTGTTAGTTATATTACTTTCCGTATTCATCTACGTAAATATATTACGTTCCAATTCAGTGATGTCTTTTGTACAAAACTGTTTTCATACAAATAAAGGTTATATTTTATTAAATTCTGTGAAATTTATAAAAATATTATTTATTAAGTATAAATAACGTTTACTTAAATATTTGTACGTATTGGAACGTGTAACAGAAAGGTATCAACTCGAAAGGGAGTAAACATACTAATCAATGTGAACAACTTTTACTATGGGACTAACAAAAAACCTTCATCTCCATACAAAATTAAGTTACCGTGCCAAAATGTATGGAGCAGCAGATTTTTATTACGACTTCAGGGATGGTCCTATAGTAAAAGTTGTTCACATTGCTTACTTTAGTTGTATTTTATTTATGTTGATATTTATTATATGTTTAATGGTTTATTCTTGTATATGTACTTAATCATGTGTGGCAACGTGGGAGAGGATTATGTGAGTGAAAAGACTCGCGATGGTTAGACGCTTTTTTAATTAACTGGTTAAAATATAATATTAAGATATTACAAGTTTAAAATACTTTTATAAATTGTGACAAATAACTCGATCGTGTGCCACTTTCAATCATTCCTTTTCAAACTGTCGCAAATCGTCACACCAATGCTTCCGGGGCCTACCTCTTTTTCTTCGGCCATCTTCGGGAATCCAAAGGGGGATACCTTTGCCCAGCAGTGGGACAGTAGAGGTTAATAAAAAAAAATTGTGACAAGAAGACGTGAGCTGACTATGGTTCTTAGATCAGTCAAGGGTAGAATGATCTTAGCAGGCTGAAGCCTGATCTTTTATACTCTGAGATAAGATAATGTAGATATTTATATTTTGTTTACTTGTTCATGAATTTCATCACGCCAGCCACACATATTTTCCGCTTTATCTAATGGTTGACTGGGAGAGAATGCCGTATGGCATTAGGTCCGCCTCTTGTACATTTTTTTTTATCGTGCAATATTGTTTAACTAAATAAATAAATAAAATTAGTATATTTACTCTCTTTCGGGTTGATACCCTCGTTCCGTTACACGTTGTATATGCGGCTTGCGGTAATGACCTAGCAAACAAAAAAAAATTAAACGTCACGCACGCTTATTTTGAAATTATTTTTGCCCTCTATTATAAGAGAAAGAACTTGGTACCGCAAAATATTTAGTATAATAAAAGTGATATCATACGTTCTTATGTTTGGTATGCATGAAAGGAGCCTCCCCGAATGACGTACTGAGCACTCCTGTACGTCCGGCGCACCCTGGGTAATCTGTATGGACAGTCAGTCGATAACGCAGATTGGCTGATCCTATCGCCACAAAATGGTCCAAATGAATAAACGGCTCTTTTAAGAGCCTAAACAACAAAAAAGGCACTTTTCAGCGCCACACAACCAAAAATTTAAACTATACTTGAACCATTTTGATTCGACAAGAAGAAGGTCGTCCGGGGCACGCGGATACGGCATGGCTATAGGTACTTTCGTTTCCCACATTACTTGTCGGTTTCCGCAAGACAGGACCATACCAGCGTAGGCGACTCTCTTGCAGTTTGTCTGTTTTCCAACGGACATGAAAGCTGCCGCGAATGCGATTTCTCTCGTGGTATCTCCACGAGACTCCGCACATCCAGCGCAACATTTGCATTTCCGAGACACGCAGATCCGGTAATGCATTTGCTTTGCAGTTGCACTGAATGTCAAACCACAGGTATGGCTTCAAACAAGCTGAGTAATATTTAATGCCTAGTATTATTATTGTTGTGGTAGAGCCACGCTACCGGCAAAACAGAGTTTTGCTGGTAGCGTGGCATGAACGGGCCGGCTCGTCCGGGGAAGTAACACAGTCTCACAGAAAATCGACGTCTTAGTAGTTTTTACAATTATCAAGTGATATAAATATCCAAAGATAAATAATAGTATATTATGCAATTGTGAATAAAGGACGGATTTACTTCGAGGGCCATAGATGAATCACGAGCAGGTGAAGGATTCTAACTACTGAATCACGACCGTAGGGAGTGATTCATGATGATTGAATCACGAGCATAGCGAGTGATTCAAGTGTTAGAATCCTGAGCAATGCGAGTGATTCATGGCCCTTGATGTAAATCCGCTTTATCCAAGAATTGCATACTATACTTTATACCATGACTACGAGAATAATTTTTCAAAACTAAAAACCGACTTCACCACCAAACTACACAACCGGTTTTAATAAAAAAATATGGGACCACCTGACAGGTATTTCCTTAAAAAAAAGAATATATAAATCGGTACAAACGTCTTCGAATAAATCGATCAACATATATAAAACATGCGATTCCGACAAATTGATAACCTCCTCTTTTGGAAGTCAGTTAAAAAGAAAAATTTAAACGAAAATAGACATTTAACGAAGAAAGAAAGGTTAAATTAATGAAAATGGACATTCAAATTAAAACAATTACTAAAATTAAGAGTAAATTGTTCTAAATTCAAACATCAAAATAGTGAGTAAAAGTGCATTTAATTCACTGTTTTCAGTGAATAAAATAAACTTTTGAGAGGGGGAATGGTATAAATGATTTTTGACTTTTGATTTTTTGACTTTTCATTTGTTAAAATATTTTTGCTACTGACTGTCCATATTACTTAAACCTATAAATAGTTATGTGGTGACGTCAAAAAAAGAGACGTAAAGGAGTCTATTCTAGGCCACATCGAGATATATAAGCCATCGTGTGGATCATTTAGTGTGGTGATAAGATGCGGATTCGGCTGATTGTAGAGCGGTTTTTTTGAGGCTGAATTGGTCGAGGTTTTTATAGTTATGTTTAATAAAAAACGGCTCAGCGGTTCAAATGTTGTCAGGGATGAACGTTCCAAAGACGGTTTTTTAAAATTTGCTAATAAACTTGTTGATAGGTGCTAGCTGTGTACTTAATAGTTTTGAGTATTCTATTTCTATCTGATAGAAGGTTTTTTTTGTTTTCCGATATCATAACATAAATATACAATAGTGACAAATTACACTGATTGAGCTAGCCAAAGTAAGTCCGAGACTTGTTTTATGGGATACTAACTCAACGATACTATATTTTATAACAAATACATATATAGATAAAAGTCCAAGACCCAGGAAAATTTGAAAAAGACCGGACCGGGGATCGAACCCGGGACCTTTAGGTAGCGAACTAGCATGGTGACCATTACGCCACGGAGGTCGTTAAATATAAATCCATCCAAATTTTTCGTTTTCTATTATTATAATACGGCAATCAAATGTCAAATAGATACAAATTCAGCGAAAATTAGAGCAATTTAAGCCAATTATTGCCAAATCGGGCAATAAGCGATAAAACAGATAATGTTTCATATGAATGGTCGTTATCTATTTATTGGGTGTCGTTGTCATTTGTGACGGTGGTTTATTGGTTCCATTAATGTTAGAGTTGTATTCCACAAGGCCGAGTTTATTAAAACCTCCGTGGCGTAGTGTCACCATGCTAGTCCGCCACCCAGAGGGTTCGATCCCCGGTCAGGGCAAGTTGGAAAATGGCATTTTTCAAATTATCCTGGGTCTTGGATGTTTATCTATATATTTATATTATCTATATATGTTATAAAATATAGTATCGTTAAGTTAGTATCCCATAACACAAGTCTCGAACTTACTTTGGGTCTAGCTCAATCAGTGTTATTTGTCCCTATATATTTAGATTTATATATATTACTAACTGTAACCCGCGACTTCGTCCGCGTAGAATTCGAAAATGGTTCTAATAGGATAAAATCTTTAATTGTTTTTTTTACATTATAAATTGTGTTATAATATCCCGTTCCCGTTACCGTCATTTGCTAGAGCAAAAGAGAACAAAAGATCTATTTGTCTCTCACTCAAAAAATTATGAATTTTCATAATAATTATAAATTCGCAACCCCTAATGCACCCCAGGGGATGCAAATCTAATTTCTGTAATATTATTTTTTATTAACCACTTATTAAAAAAAATGTCATGTGTCTCGAGTCAAAAATGACGAAGATTCATACAAACTTGCAACCCCTATTTCACCTCTACAGTGATGTAATTTTCAAAATCTAATAAATGCATTATTATTTTCAACTAACTACTAAAATAAATTAAAAACTTCATGTGTCTCACTTTAAAAATTACGAAGTTCCATACAAACTGGCAACCCCTATTTCACCCCCTTAGGGATAGAATTTCCAAAAATCCTTTCTTAGCGGACGTCTCCTAGTCACAATCTACCTTCCTGCCAAATTTCATCTTCATTAGCTAAGTAGTTTTCGAGATTTCGTGATGAGTGAGTGAGTGAGTGAGTGAGTGAGTGATTTTCGTTTTTATATAGAAGAAGAAGATAGATATGATTTTAGAGATTCGCGGTCACAATAACTGTTATTGGTACTCATCATAATCATTGGATCGAGCTACACCAAACCTAAATACTTGCGACTGAACGCCACTATAGACCACGTTTAGTTAGAGAGGCGATTGAAATAAATAAGGTGGAATCTAGTGATTGAGGTGTGTAAAGAGTGTGTGCGAACAACAAAAAACAATTCCCGAACGGACACCGTCAGTGTTATGTGTAAGGACTTATGCAACAAACGACAAAAAAAGAGGGTAGATCGATATGGCTACCCTTGACAGCCGAACATCTATCGCAGTTCCTCAGTCTGCGAGTGACCATGATGACAGAAGGGTCGTCAAAATATCTGGCTAAAAATAATAATAATCCCGTAGTACCAATAACAATTTTAAAAAATGACGTTTAAACCAAACGCTTCATCTTCATCATCAGGTAACCATTGACTCCACTGTGAGAGTATACTCTTTTCTATACTACCGAAGCCATACTTGGCCAGAGCAGCCAGAGGATGTGGTCTAGACTCTCCTCGCTGCCAGACGGGTTGGAGGCTCTCATTGATGTCTATAAGCTTTGCTGAGCTTATATTTTCTGAGTCACCAGACAGAACATTGAGTGGAGACCTCATTTATCAAGATGTGTTGTAGTAGTAAGTACTCCTTAGTAAGTACTCGGAGTCTTGTAGTATTTTTTTTGAATGGCCGAATCACACAGATTGAGCTAGTCCCAAAGTAAGCTTAAGCTTGTGTTATGGAATACTAACCCAACGATACTATAAACACCCAAGACCCAGGACAATTTGAAAAAGGCCATTTTCCTATTTGCCCTAGCTGGGGATCGAATCCAGAACCTCCGGATTGGCGGACTAGCGTGTTGACCATTACGCCACGGAGGTTGTCAAATTACTTTAGTAGTAGTAAGTACTACTTGGTCAGAGCGGCCAGAACATTTAGCTTACACTCTCCACGCTAGCCAGACGAGTTGGAGAGGTCTCATTAATGTTTATAAGCTTTGTTTAGCTTATTATTTCTAAGTCTTCATACAAAATTCACGGAAAGATTGAGTGGAGACCTCGTTTGTCAAGATATCATGCATATGTTATTAAAGATACGAGAGAACGGATGAACATACTTACGCATACATTCACATTGCGGCGAAACACACAATCCTTCGTTTGACCTGCATCAGTCAGGTAAAAATCAAAATGAGATATGGATTCGAAACATGGTACCCTGTGCACTATGAGAAAGTACAGACTGTATCTGAAATCTATGATGAGAGGGGTTCGAAGGGATTAGTACGGTCACTCAGGCCCGTAAGCTTCGGAGGCCTAAGTACAGTGAGCAACACGTGAAGTGTAGCAGTTTCAAGCCATTTGGCTATATTTAGGGTTCCCAAAGGGTAAAAACGGAGTCAGCGGACAGACTGACAGCGGAGTCTTAATAATAGGGTCCCGCCCTATTTTTAAGAATCCGCTGTCCGTCTGTCCGTCGGTCTGTCTGTCACCAGGCTGTATCTCATAAACCGTGATAGCTGGACTGTTGAAATTTTCACAGATGATGTATTCGAGTGAGTAGTTTGGGTGTTTGCGTCTTGTTTTCTGTATTATTCAGTTAATTTAACTAAACGAAAATGTAAACTGCCTGGTGACAGACTTCAGTTACTGCCTACCATGCCTACCCATTGCGTTATAAACATTATTATTTCTCTTTCTTGTCACTAGACAGCGCTATAGCTATTTATTAACATTCAAATCTTTTATTAATGTTATTTAAATAAACTAGGTCTATAATTAATTAAATATAACTTATCCGGAATGAAATAATTATTTTTAAAGCATATTCAACACATCCTGTGTTTCTTTTTTGCTCGTCGTGTGTACTGCCATCTCTGTGTGTCTACCAGCAACTCTAGTTTTGCCTACTTTTGGGACCTCCATTAGTTCCTATTGCGTTGGGAATCTGTTGCGTTAGTAATTATATTATCTTTGCTGCCTACCGTATTTTGTGGTATATTGGGCAAACTACAAGAGGCTTGAACCGCCCATTTAACTGAGGTTCAGAGCTTAATCCGGCGATTTGTCTTAATGCACTTTACGTAGCCACTGGCCGTGATTAATTGATAGAGCGTACAAAGCGAGCGAAGTTCTCAGAGTCTTATTGAACAATCGGGCGTTTGTATGATATGTACGCTAAAGTATTTTTTCGTTTATAATTTCGAAACATGTATATTCATATATATGTTAATGGCAATCTGTTTAACTTGGCATTACATGCAATACCTAGGCTACGTATAGAATGCCTAAAATGTCCAGGCAAAGCATGATATATTATTTATTTCACACTCGGCCTAGGCATTGTGTACAATGCCGTATGGGCAGGCGGTAATGTGTTAATGCGTCGGGGGGATAATTATATGACCTGATAATTTTTAAGCAAATGAGACTGTTGCCGATCCAAATTATTTAAAGATTCACTTAAATTTTATTATAATTTAGTTATAGAAAGGTATTAAGTTCCTTTTTCGTGAGTGTTGCAAATTTGCAATGAATATTTTTTTAAATATAACTCAAAAGTAAATTTATAATATTAAAAATACGTTTCCATTGCAAAATAGAGATATTATCTAATATTATCATTCTATAAAATTGATTTTGAGCACTCTGATATTAAATGGTGATATATGAGTTCGTTATTTTGTATGTAAGTGTAGGGACACATCTATGACATGCGTGTATGTAATTTACGAGTGAGTTACGTATGATACACTAGGCTGAACTATCCGCTCTCATACCCTTAGTATTTTGCGCTAATGAACTTTCCACCGCCCAACGTTCGGCAGATGTGTCCCTATACTAAGGAGGTAGGTAATTACATAATACTCATAAATAATATATCAATTTATTCTACACATTGCCGGTAGACCAGCAGACATTCTATACAATACCGAGGCATTTTGTACCATGCCTAGGTAAAGCATATAAAAGACATTAATATTCATAATATTTCATACATTGCCTACCGGCCCAGGGATATATGCATTATATACATAGTCTAGGCATTGTATATAATGCCTATATTGTACAGATTGCCGGTAACACATATATAAACAGCTCCATTGGGGGTAGAAGATAAATTATTTCATATATAAAATAATCCCGCACGCCCTGTCAATTTTTGCAGCCATTATTTACATACATACATACATATTTTCACGCTTGTTTCCCATACGGGTAGATAGACTATAGATTTCCACTTGCTACGATCCTTGCAAACCTCTTTTGCTTCGTCAACACTCATTACTCTTTTCATACATGCTCTCCGGTTATAGGTACTCCTTATTTCACCTTTCTTCAGAACATTCTTCTTGAAGCCATTCTTTCTACGAATAAATTCAGGGTTATGAGTGGTACAAGACAATAAGTTTAAATAACCGGTCAAATGCTAGTCGAACTCGCGCATGAAGGGTTCCGTACCATTTATCTATGAAAAATTACGTTTTTTGTATGAGAGTCCCACTTAAGGGATGTCCAGTGCTGCCCCCGTTGAAATAAATCAGACAAAATTTTAAATGATATCTCTGTTTCCTTTCAAGTGTTTTATTTCAAATGGGGGTAGCATTGGATCCCGGAAAATTCATGTATCCCCTATTTATTTTATTCTGGTTTTAAGACGAAGTGGTAGCTAAAGTGGGGCCCTCATTTGAAATAAATTGTTTAAAACTAAATATGGTGATAATTAAAAATTTAATTTGTATCACTGTCTAGAAAGACCTTTATACTAAAGTGGCCACTTTTGGCGAAAACCCGTTTTAAAACTAGACGGACTATTAGTAATAATTTCAAAGGTTATTCATAAAATAGTTTAAAGGTCTTTCTAGACAGTGATACAAATTAAATTTTTAATTATCACCATATTTAGTTTTAAACAATTTATTTCAAATGAGGGCGCCACTTTAGCTACCACTTCGTCTTAATATTTGTTATCATAGCGGCTACAGAAATAAATCATCTGTAAAAAATTTAACTATCTCAAAAATTTTGCTATCATGGTTCATGGAATTCAACATGGTGACAGACAGACGGATGGACAGCGGAGACTTACTAATAAGGTCCCGGTTTTACACTTTGGGTAAGAAACCCTAAAAACTAAAACCCGTAAACGAGAAAATTCTTATTAAAATGAAATTTAATCACGTTAATGCAAGAGAATTGAGTTACACCTTAAATAAATATAATTTTAAAACATGATATTCAAGCCCTTTCTTTTAGTACCCAACACGGTATGATACGATTTACGGATTGCCTCCGTGGTTCAGTGGTCAAGGCATTCGCCTTGTGGTTCGATGATTGTGGGTTCGAATCCCACTGGGAAGCATTAATTGTGAAAAGTTGTTTCCTGCCTGGTTAGGATATTCAGGCTTGAATCATCTGGTAATCCGAAAAGAAAGATGATTCCGTTTTTGGAAAGGCACGTATAAACTGTGGGTACCGAACGCCATCTAGCGTTTGCTCATCAGACCTATCGAAGGATTGGTTCTGGTCTACCCTTTGAGTTGTGAAGGTCAGACGGCAGTCGCTTTGTGTAAAAACCAGTAACCTCGTCATATCTCCTTGGTTAGGTAGCGGACCTTGGGCTCTGAAGCGTTACCGCTGAGGATGCAACCGGGAATGCGCTGAGATAATGATGATGAAGGTATGATACGATTTATTTTATTTTTTAGTTCTTTACTTTATGGCCTAGAGGACGCCACATTAAAAATAACAGTGACTTCACATGGGCTAAGACCAGCGATTAGCCAAGATTCTACCAACGATACAACATTTGTAAAGCTATCAAGAATATTATTGAAGATAGGACGTAACAGATTAATATATAACAAAGCACGAAGAACCGATGGCCGATGGCAAAAAGGTTTTCGAATGGCGAACGAGGTCGCCATTCGAAAACTGGCAATCAAAGCGTAGGACCACCACCCACAAGGTGGTCAGACGACTTGACCACGGCCGCTCTTGATCGGTCATTTTGGAAATCCTCGGGAGAGGCCTATGTCCAGCAGTGGACGTTATGCGGCTGAAATGATGATGGTGATAAGATAAATATACATATTTAGCGGCACAACACTCTTCTTTTCCTTACCGTAGTCGGGTAAAACCATAGCTCAATTGGGCGTAGAAGAGAAATTATTTCAAATACAAAAAGATCCCGTACGCCACGTCAATCACTGTAGCCATTCTTTCTACGCATAAATTCGGGTTCGTGGTTATGTTCTGTTGTGGTATAAGATATAAGCAAAGCGATAGCGGAAAAGCCACTTGAAGCCAGCGAGAAAGACACTAGAAGCCATCGTGAAAGCTTCTTCAAGCCGGCGTGAAAGCCACTTGAAGTCGGTGGTATAGCACCGTTTTAATTAAACTGTTAGCTATTGTAAAGCAGAACAGAAAGACACAATATTCAGATCACGCTTAAAATTATTGATGATCTCTAAGGCCTATTATTCTTTAGTAAATAAGTACCTAAATAAATTAGCTTGTTGTTACTTATGTTTCCTTAATCTCACGACCACTGAAAAATAAATTAAATAGGCATAAAATAAATAAATTAAATAATGTGTATATATCTAAATAATAACATTGTTGTTCTATTAGTTTTTGCTACACCCAAACTGGGTACATGTTGATCTGCACAATATATTGTTAACTTTTTTCTTACATGTTTGCGAATAAATGACTTATGACTTGTAAGCATAGGATGAGTGAGTGAAACGACCAGTCTCTTAAGTTTACCTTTGTAAATATATTGGTTACCTACTAGTTTAAAGTGAAAACGTGAAGCTTTTCTGCGCACATACGCCAAAAGTGGCCGTTTTTCGCAATTGTGCGTAGAAAAGCTTCACGTTTTCAATTTAAACTGTAAACAGTAATTCATAAAGTAGTTTGAAGGGTTATCTAGGGTGTGATCAAGACAAAATGAAGTGATGATCAAGACAAGACAAGAAATGTGAGGTTTTAGAAGAATAATTAAACGTAAAAATATATAAAAAGGTTAAGAACTTAGCGGAGGAAAGAGAGACATGTAAAGCACTCCACCGACGAGAGCCCAGCTCTTAAATATAAGAAGAAGAAGGAGTTATAAGAGCGTCACAACTACACAATCAGCATATTTCAGGGTATTGTAGCGGGAGAGTGGTGATATGCTCGGCCGCCACAAAGGGAAAATCTGCCCGCCAGGCATGTTATTGTGCCTGGGGAACCGCGGCTCCGATGGTGTATTGTCGGAAGTTGTATATATGCAGCGAATCGGGCGAACTCTGAGATCGAGATGTAGGATACTGCTGGCGACATCTCATATGCTTCTTGTGAACTATAGTATCGGTTGTCTCTTGATTGGTTTGTAGTGGCCGTAGAGATCGCCACAGTATAATAATTGATAATCATTCTTAATTCATAATAATGACTCATCAATGACTTCTCAGTCCACATATCTAATTTTAATATCAGTATAATTTACAGTTGACGTTTTTTGGTGAAAATACTGCAGTACAGTTTGATGCCGCTTCTTCTGTACTTGGGCTTAGGAAGCGGCAGTAAACTTAGCTGTAAGTAAATGATCTGACGTCAGCAACTAACAATTATGAAATCGAAAGAAAAAAATTACAATAGGGATTATGCACGTATTTTTTTATTTGTTTAATAAAATCCTTATTAACAACAGTAGTAAACAAATATGAAAGAATTTATAAAATATCTTAATCACTGACGAACATGTGATACTTTAAAGTTTCAATTAGAAAGAGAAGTCCGATATGGACTGGTGACGTCAAAGTCCATATCATCTATACATTTTCTATAGAAAATAGCGTTTTTGCGAGTGAGATAGACATATTTTTTCTAAAATCGTTACATCTTGCTCGTTTTTCAACCAATTTTTTCTTGTTAGTACATTACTTTTGAATATTTATGGATAAACTGGTTAGATAACTCAATTTTTTTAATATGTATTAAAATTAACTTACATTTTCCATAGTAAATAGCGTTTTTGCGAGTGAGATAGACATATTTTCGTAATATTGTTAAATCTCGTTCGTTTTTCAACCAATTTTTATTCTGTTGTCACTGTTAGTACTTTTAAATATTTGTGGATAAACTGGTTAGATAACACATATTTTTTTTATGCATATTCTCTATTATCAAATGTCAGGAATATCCAAAGATAAATAAATAATTTTGACTTTGACTTTGGTAGTTACAAAAAATATACCTTACCTCTTTCGTTTGTCACTTGGACCCTACAGTAAGTATCCCAAGAAATGTGGAAAGAAAACATCGCAATATTCCCACTCCTTCGCAGGCACATTGGCGGCTATCTGGTGCGAATATAGTAATAGGAGAAAATACCGAGCCCCTTTTCGTATTCCTCTCTAGCGACTCGTCCCGCCTTCACGTGAATATTTATTTTAATGTAATAAGGTCCTATTTTAGTGCACAAGTTTAGCTCCGTTCTCAGTTGCATTTTTTAGAAAATGAAAATACCAGGATATATTATTAGTTATTGCTTAGAAGGCCGTGGTGCACTTGGAGTAGGTACTACATCGAATGAGCAAAAAAATTTTTTTGCCGCTTTTTGTAACATCATATACAACTACGGTCTCAATAAATGCATTATCGCTTCCGCCCATGACCAAAACTGCGTCCGACGTCATGAACGTAAACGAAACGCCTTTCCTCGACGTAAGCAGGCATCTTCAATCAGCTCCATTGAAATATAATTCTAAAAACGTATTCAATGAACTGTTTCATATGTTTTTCACACAACATATAAGTAATTTTATATGGATTCCATTCAAATATTCAGTTAAAGTTGCGAAAATTGAGTAGGTATATTCTTTTGCCAATGATGGTATATTTTTAAAGGATATGTCAATAGGGACAGCGTGATAAGCTGCCTTTAAAACGAGCTAATGGCAAAGAAAAAAAGAGATGGAACATATCAGCATGGTCGGTTCCGTTCTTTCTAGCTCCAGCAAATCTGGCGCGCTGGCGCTTTGACGACCAGACTATGCAAGACCTCCTCTCATGCTCTTTGTGCCTTACCAGCTGTACCATGCTTGACCTATACTCTGCCTCGGAGGAAGGCGTAAAAGTAGCAACATTTACGCCTTCCTCCGATAAGAAGAAACTACACAGAAAATGACGGTTCTGAGAGGTATAAAACATTAGCAGCATCCAAATGTTCCGTTTCCTACTCACAGATCCCAACCGTAACAAAAGGAGTACAAAATTGATATTTGTTGTTCATGCAGTACATTAAATAAGTTTATTTTTCATGCAAATTTAAAAAAAAATAAGAATTTCAAACGTTCACTCCCCACAACTTTTAAATCGCACAACCGATTTCCATCAAACATAGCTAAGAATAATCTTGATTAAGTCGGCTTTCAAACAAAAAACGGCATCAAAATAGATTCATTTGTTTAGGCTACTATGTCACAGACAGATACCTAATAAGTGTCACAGACATAACTTTATTAATCCACAATGTACAATTGTTTACAATTGGCGGACTTAACGCTCAAAGCGTTCTCTCCCAGTTAAATATAAGAATAAACAGAGATAAAGTTCCGGCTTAAAATAATTACCTAAATAAATCCAACGCATACCTAATAAATACATATAACACCCCCCTTTTTCGTCGGGGGTCAAAAAAGTGCTAAATTATAATTTGTTGAGCATTAGATAGGCCATTTGCTTACTGAGTCCTAAGTATAAATAAATCGTGGTGAATCTATATTTTTTAAATCATAGGTCATGGTCAAAGAAATTGAGAAAAAGCCGCCTGTATTTTGCTAAACAAGTGTGCTGAATAAAAGCAGATTCATTATTTATTTGCTTGTTTTATGACTTGTTCTTGAAATGTACTGTAGTAAATTCTTTGTTATTTCTGTTTGCAAACACAATGCCTAGAACAAAGCCGTTTTAGAGATTTATTGAAATCGTTCCTTTTTTCGTAGAAAGCGTTTTTGTGGTAAGTGAATTAAGTAAATGTGAAATAATTGTATTATTATTTGTCAGAAAAAAGTGCTGGTTTCCCTCTCAAACGAGTTGAAAATAGTTGCCGATTTTTGGCTCGTTTGAGGGGCCCATCTAGTGGGCGGTAAGTCATCACCTGCCTACAACAGACAGTAACAGACGTTTCTATTGCAATATCCCAGCATCAGTCCATCCCACTCTCATTCCATAACCCATAGACCTTTCCCTTTTTCTTGCAATAGATCATTCTCCTGCCGAAACCTTTTTAAGGGAACATCTTTCATCGGTATAGCCAGGAATGGGTTTTGACGGGAGCGCCACGCTCCTCATAATATCAACTTCTACAAATATTAAATATGCAAATAAAAAAATCCAGTGGTATCTTCTTTATGTTCCCAAGAGTGGCTTTTTACACAATTTTATAATGACTGAATAGATAAACAAGTAATTAAATATATAAATAAATGAATATATAGGGACCAATTACACTGATTGAGCTAGCCCCAAAGTAAGTTCGAGACTTGTGTTATAGGATACTTACTCAACGATACTATATTATATAACGAATACATTTATAGGTAAACATCCAAGACCCAGGACGATTTGAAAAAGGCCATTTTGCAACTTGCCCTGAACGGGGATCGAACTTGGAACCTCTTTGTGGCGGACTAACACGGTGACCACTACGCCACGGAGGTCGTCAAAATTATTGGTATATAAAATATTTTTTTTAAACAAGCTATTATCTAAAACAATGAACTCAATGATTAAAGTGCTCCTCAAGATGAATCAAACGGGCCAAAACTCGATGGCGTTGCGTTGTTTCATTACAGAGGTTCCTATAGACACCTTCCGGCTCCATCATCAAATCAGCTCCATATCATCAAAATTTTCATTGTCACGCGATATACGTATGCGTACTAAATTTTAACTCTATCGAAAACCGGGAAATACGCCTCGACCTCGACCTCCGCATAGTGGTCACTATGCTAGTCCGTCACCCAGATCTTCCGGGTTCGACCCGGACTCACTTTGAGGCTGGCTCAATCAGTGAAATTTGTTCACTGATTGAGCCAGCCTCAAAGTGTATATATATATATATATTACACCTGGATGAGAGCAGCACAATACCGAGATGGGTGGCGTCGATGAAGGAAGGCCTAGGCTCAGCAGTGCGTGGAAGAATTGCTGGGATGATGATGATGACGTCGTAAAGACTATCTATTTATCCCAATACTTGACTGGGTGACAACACTGACAACGATTTAGCGTAAATTGTTAACAATCGTTGTTTTAGAACAATAAAGTTTTAATAAACAAATAAATGTTCTTTAATCCAATAAAATACTTGTGACGATCCAAGTTGACGTTATCCACATTCAGGCTTTATAACACGACGAAATAAGAGCAAAGGTCGCCATAATGTATTCTTGTTTAACATAACAATAGCAGAATATGGGCGTAAGTTACAGGCGAAAGCGTGCTCTTCTTCTCTTACGGGTATATTGTACACGTTTGGTTCGGTCTTAACACGGGCACCCGTACGGGAACCGTCCGTAGTGATCTGAAACGAGATGATGTACGGATATGAGCGGATGATGAACGGGCTCTACACGGAGCGTATTCCGAATGGAACTATCCGCGTCATGAAACGACATTCTAGAGTCTAGAATGTCGTTTCATGACGCGGATAGTTACATCCGGGTAACCGGAGCGAAGACTTACGTGTAGAATCTACACGTAAGTCTTCGCTCCGGTTACCCGTACGGATGACCCGTACGGATCTCAATTTCAATTTATTTATTTATTGCATTTCATAATGTTCATCACTTCTAACTACTAAAAGTCACTGTCATGTTATAAGGTACACTATGAACCCTGTCGGGTATCGACAGAAAAATGGAACGGCAACAGATTTTATGTCAATTCATAAATATAAACCTAGTATTTACCTAGTATATATGTATTTAAATATAACTGGAAGATATTTAAAATATTATGGTAAGTATTATTATTTTTTTGCGAATGTTTATCATTTGTGTTTAATGTCAGTCATAAACGAAGTTAATGGCAGTTTTTTATTCAGAACATCAATTTCAATTTATTTTTTTATCATTAAAAAACTCGTCTATTGTGTAGTATGTTTTATTAATTAAAATTTGTTTCAATTTATTTATGAAGTCAGAATTTTTTTCTTCGTTTCGTAGGCTGTCAGGTAGGGAATTATAAATTTTTATTGTCATTGTTAGCGGGCCAGACTTGAAGAGTTCTAACTTGGAGGCGGGTGTCACGATCTCCGGCATAGCTGTGAAGTTAGCCTAAGCAGGCCTGTGTCACTCCCCGTTTCGGTTTCGAAAATATACCTACATTATTACTATGCGCGCGGCGACCACTTCTTAGGGGAAAATTCAGTTACATGAATCATATGTCCAGATTAATAAGAATGAACTACTACTGGAAGAGATAACCTCTTTTGAGATAAGTAGTACCTTTGTACAAATTTTATTTGATGTATTCTCTGTGTAAATTTTCCATAAATTGGTGAATAAAATAAATAAAATTGGCTTGCAATAGATGACCAGGTATCTAAACGAAGAGATAAGGAGTTCTGACGCGAGTTAAATAAAATCATAGCGCTAACCACGTTAGGTAAATAGTTCTTTGAAGTTCTTTTCTGAGTAAGACTTCTGTACGTGAGTACTATGGTACTTATTCTGTGGACTAAGGGTCTCCACACACCGAAAGCGGTACGGCACGGCGCGGTGCGGTGCGGCGACAATTTTGTATGCATGTATATGGTGTGAACCTAATTCAAATGGGATTGGGCGGGGCATGTGTGTAGGATGCACCCAGGTAGGTGGGCCAAAATTGCTACAGAATGGGTGCCAGTAGGCTGGCGTCGCAAAAGAGGTCGCCCAAGGACAAGGTGGTGTGATGATCTGTCGATCGGCCCAAAAGTCCCTAACGTAGTTTAATGACTGTCATCTAGGTGACAGTAGTAATTTTTTACCTGCATGATAGCCCTCGACATACTTTAACCTTTTTTTATATGTATGTATGTATATGTACCCGTTAAATACATTTTTAATTTTTAAATTTTAAGATTGTAGTATAAGATTTAAAAGTTTAATAAAATTGACAATATTATAATCTTAAAATTTAAAATTTAAAAATGTATTTAACGGGTACATATACTAATATTGTTAAATTTTATTCAATGTTTGCATCACCACACCCAAAATGGGTACATGTATTACTGTACTTAAGGTGGGTGTACCATGGAAGGCCACTCTAACAAATAAACAGTTATTATTCGTTTATTTATTGGATAAATGAAACTAACAAATATTTAAGTAGTACTTTGTTTTATTACGTACCATATAAACCACTTCTTTTTATTGCAGACTTAATCAATATTGATTGAACTTAAGTTTCACTGAACTCTTCCAAATGGCCTTACTAGGAACAAAGCTCCTTAGAAGGCCATTATAATAAATCAGTCATTTAACACTAAAAGTTACTAAAAAGCGATTAAATCTGCAATTTAAAAAAGTGGTTTATATGTTACGTAATAAAACAAAGTACTACTTAAATATTTGTTAGTTTCATTTATACAGTAAATAAACGAATAATAACTGTTTATTTGTTAGAGTGGCCTTCCATGGTACACCCACCTTATTTTAACGTCGTCGATTCCTGATATCGAAGAAGCGAGGGACCGTACTACCAAAATAGTAGCGAGAGTGATTCGCCGCCGCGTCTGTGATTTCCAGTTCGATGGGTGTTTGTGTAAATAGAAGGAATTTGTCATCACATGGCAATTACTACAAAATTTTAACAATTGGCCTTCGAAGGAGCATGGCCTTCCATGGTCCACCCACCTTATATTTTGTCACCTTAAGCAACATGTTAGCGATTAATAAATGGGTAAATGAGTAACCTTCGACAAAAAGAGGGGTGTCATAAAAGGACGCTCGTGTCTGCGTCTGTCTGTCTGTGGCATCGTTGCTCTCGAACAGATGGACCGATTTTGATGAGATCTTTTTAAGGCGAAAGCAAGTCCTCTTGCGATGTTGTCCTTTACAGGCACTTTTACATCAAGATCACGTCAGATTTCAACCAAAAAATAAAAACATTGGCGTTACACTTATAACATCCCTCTTTTTGCATCAGGGGTTTCTTTGTCAAGGAAATTATGACATGCACGACTTTTAAAGGTCTACCTCCAAAAACTTTTGAACGATTGTAACGATTTTCATCAAACATAGTTAAAAACCACCGCAATGAAACTTGTTTTCACGAAAAACAACCACATCGAAATCGATCCATCCGTTCGAGAGCTACGATACTAAAGACGGTCACAGAGATATACAGACAGACAGGTGTCAAACTTTTTACACCTCTCTTTTTGCGTCGGGGGTTTTCTTTCTCGAGTCGATAGTTAAACTAGTTTTGCCTGGGAGCTTCGCTCCCCATGGGAATTTCCGGATAAAAACTACCCGATGTGCTTCCCTGGGTCTCAAACTACATCTAAATAGGTTCAGTGGTTGAAGCGCGAAAAGGTAACAAACATACACACACCCTCACAAACTTTCGACTTTATAATATAAGTGTGATGTGATATATTTTATAATTTGGGGTTAAAAATTATATTGAATATTTAGTTTTATTGAATTGTATATTATTGCCACATTTAAAAAAAAGAAAAGATATTTTTCTCCTAAACTTAAGTCTTGCCCAACAAAATGGCCACCGCAATAAACCGAAAGAAACACAGCCAAGAATCTACATAAATAAGAATACTTATTATCGTACAAAACTTACGAACTGTTCCATCGGCTATCGGCAAACAAAACTGACAAACACCCTGGCGTGTCTTTAAGATCCTTTTTTGTGTCCGACAGTCAGTCAACAAGTTCGGTGGAAGAAAACAAGTTGTAAGTCAAAGGTGAGAGCGATTTTGCAACTTAAAAACCAGCGAAGTTCTCGGAGTCTGGCTTTTTTACCACCAACAACAAAGAGAGGTGTAAGAAGTTTGACGCTAATGTCTGTATTTCTGTGGTATTGTAGCTCTCGAACGGATTAAATGTCCGATATCGATGCGGGTTTTTTGCTTCAAAGAAACTTCCCTTGCGGTCTTGAAAATCGGTTGAGACGTTTAAAAGTTCTTTGGGGTTATCGCTTAAAAGTCGGGGTTTTTTAAATTTTCCTGGCAAACAACCCGCTAAAGAATAAAATGTGGAAGAGATTCCTATCTGTGATAGGTCCGCCTTTGAACTTCGCTTGTTCTCTTGAATTATATAATTGAATTTATGTGTGTACAATAAAGCTTTTACAAACAAACAAAACAATATATGGCGCTGAGGATATCAAATTCCACCGGTTGGAATTTGTTAGTTCTGCGACTCATCACTAAATGGTGTAGTCGAGGTTTTACTTTAATTTTCTGGCAAATAAACTATTTAAAATAAATGTTCAATCGAAGAAGGCGACATAGAAAATACAATACAATAAAACAAACTTTGTTGCATCATATGATATTTACAATTTCTTACAAATACAAATATAAGCTAATCAAAGTTTACAAACATGAATAAGACCTCTCCAACCCGTCTGGCCAGCGTGGAGAGTGTAGGCCAGATCCTCTGGCTGCTCTGGCCAAGTATGGCTCTGGTAGTACAGAGAGGGCCGTGCTCCTGCAGTGGAGACTAAAATAAGCTGATTTTGATGATGATGTGTTCGACAATAATTTGAGTATATTTGATCTTAACATCATAAAATTTCGTAGAGAAGTATGTTAGGAGACAAAATTTCATTCGACTAGTAGAAAAAAAAAAACAACGATTTAGCGTCTACCAGAGGGTGACCGTTTGAGAATCAGTTTTTTTATTTTTTTATTAAAAGCGCCATCTAGTGGTAAGTAGTATTTGCTAGAGAGGGTCTTGATCAGACCCAGCACTGGTCCCCGGAAAATTCAGGTTGCCCCTTAATGATAATTAAATAATAACTAATTTATGCGTGCAGTCTATAGGTCAAATATACGCAGAAGTCACACAGCGCCCTGCGTGTTCGATATAATAATGGGCTGAGGGCGCTTTTGGGACTGCCGAGATACTGCTCCGCATCAGGCATATTTGCAGAGGCTCAGGTGGATACTTTCCAAGCCATAGTGCGAAAGAGGGTGGTCTCCCTGATGCGCAGGGACTGCAGGTCCAACAGCCCCCTCACCATCATTGCTGGCAGGGTAGATGGGCCCATTTTTAGGGTTCCGTAGTAAACGAGGAACCCTTATAGTTTCGCCATGTCTGTCTGTCTTTCTATCCGTCCGCGGTTTTACTCAGCGACTATCAGTACTAGAAAGCTTTGATTTGGCACGGATGTGTATATTAATCAGGAGGAAAAAGTGGTTAATTAAATATAAAAAAATTTTTAGGGTAGCTCCCATACAAGTAAAGTGAAACGGCAATTTTTGTTTCTCGACTAACCAGTCATGTTTGGTATCGTTAAATAGGTCTTTCAAAAATATTACGAGGTTTTGCACACCGTTTTTCGATTTAGGGATCCGTTTCTGAAAAATTTGGTTTTAAAGTGAAAATTTTTGTTTGGGTCAAGTGCCCCTCGAAACAGTTATATATATAAACACGTGAAAATATCACAGCTTAAGTATATATAACGAAATTTAAATGAACTCAAACTGGGAATTCGTAACTACGGAACCCTACACTGCGCGTGGCCCGACACGCACTTGGCCAATTATTATTAAACAGTGGACTCAACTGCATGCGAGTTCAAACCACGTGTACACATGTTAGTAACATAGTAAGTAACAAAAATGTAACTAACAATTTATGGATTTCTTTGTCCAAATTAAACAATGAATATTATTATGAAGGTACGCTTTTCAGCCACGGGTCCATGGGGACCCGGTCCTTTTACTTGTTTTGCAAGTCAGTAATATTTCGGTTTAATTATTAGTAAATTATTTAAAATTGCTGTTTAGTTTATTAAATTAATGTCGAATTACATTTCTGGATTATAACCTCAAATTTTCTTCAGTATTTGTATTTTTTTTTAATAAAATCCTTTAGGATAGCTAGTAATAGTATAATTGAGTTAGTATCCCATAACACAAGTCTCAAACTTACTTTAATTCTAGTTCAATCAGTGTAAATTGTCCTTATATATTTATCATTTATTAGAAGATATTATTAATTAAGTAAACAGTAAGTATCTATGTATCTTCTTGAGTCGTATTATCGTAAGATCTACTGGAAGGAAAAAAACATAGTGGTTTTCCACAAACTGTGAACTCGGACCCTCGGGGATTTGTACCATGTTCGTCTCAAACATCATTTCTTAACCCCCGATAAAGAAGGGGTCTATAAGTTTGGCGCCAAAGTCTGTCTGTTTTTCTGTAGCTTTCAAACGGATAAAGCAATTTTAATACGTTTTTTTTTGATGTGAAAGCATAGCTTGAAAATCATTTCACTTTAAAACCAAATTTTTCAGAAACGGATCCCTAAATCGAAAAACGGTGTGCAAAACCTCGTAATATTTTTGAAAGACCTATTTAACGATACCAAACATGACTGGTTAGTCGAGAAACAAAAATTGCCGTTTCACTTTACTTGTATGGGAGCTACCCTAAAAATTTTTTTATATTTAATTAACCACTTTTTCCTCCTGATTAATATACACATCCGTGCCAAATCAAAGCTTTCTAGTACTGATAGTCGCTGAGTAAAACCGCGGACGGATAGAAAGACAGACAGACATGGCGAAACTATAAGGGTTCCTCGTTTACTACGGAACCCTAAAAATGGGCCCATCTACCCTGCCAGCAATGATGGTGAGGGGGCTGTTGGACCTGCAGTCCCTGCGCATCAGGGAGACCACCCTCTTTCGCACTATGGCTTGGAAAGTATCCACCTGAGCCTCTGCAAATATGCCTGATGCGGAGCAGTATCTCGGCAGTCCCAAAAGCGCCCTCAGCCCATTATTATATCGAACACGCAGGGCGCTGTGTGACTTCTGCGTATATTTGACCTATAGACTGCACGCATAAATTAGTTATTATTTAATTATCATTAAGGGGCAACCTGAATTTTCCGGGGACCAGTGCTGGGTCTGATCAAGACCAAATTTTAAATGATATCTTAATTTCCTTTCAAATGATTTATTTCAACTGGGGGTAGCACTGGACCCCGAAAAAATGAGGTAGCCCCTCAAAGTCTTTGAAAAGAAAAATGAGGCACCATGGTTGTCAATTTTTGTACAAAATACCCTTTAAAATCAATATCAAGTAAAAAAACTATTAGAGAAAGAAAAAAAAGTAAGGATGGATGAAGTTTCAAATAAATCCTCGTTATTACATAATTCATTGCGTCGCCATCTTTCGACAAAATCCCGTACGTCGTGACGGCGGTCATGAAAAATGCATGCTTGGTCAGCAGGGAGCGGTCTAAATTTTAAAACCTGGGGTACCGTTACTGGGTTTATTTGACCTTCCTTTTTTTTCAAATGTGTTATAAACACTGCTGTTGAATTTCTCAAGCAAAAGCGTCTGACGTAGCTTAATAACTGTGATCCAGTGACAACGTCACTCTTTGACCGCGAACATCGAATCAATTTGTAATTTTTTTTGAAATCTAACAATAATGATTTATAATAGGTATTATTTATTTATGATATTTATCTCGTTTACATACAATCTCCTGCTTTTCTACTGCCTTAGCTTTTATTTTTTCTCAATAAAGTTTCCCACGTTTGTGCATGGCAAATACGCAACTGCGCCGAGAAAAAAGAAAAAAACATAGATAAAGTACAATTTTTTTTTTTACAGATAATCTAACAACCCACCTTTTGTCTCCCTCCCTCTTATGGGAATTTACTGTTGCAAGAATGAGACTTCGCTAAATGTCAAAAGTAAAAGTAACCTGTTTGCTGCTTAATACGACAAAATTTTAAAGACATCGTCTAATGACATTGACCAATGTTTAGAAACTTTTCTATTTAGTAGAGTCATACACGTCATGGCGTATTTCAAATAAAAAAGAATTTTTCGAATTGGTCAAAGCGTTATCAAGTAATCAGGGTATATACTTAAAAATACATCCGAATTGAAAACCTCCTTGTTTTTGGAAATAGGTTAAAAACTATTTCAGTTAAGCACTTTGATGTTAAACAATAAGGGTATTAGTGGTCACCCACACAATTTACTAGCTGACGCAAATGTGCGGTTTTGGTAAGTGGATATTAAGTAGCGTGTATAATGCAATTTCAATTAAATTGTAATATATAAAATTATAAATGTTTATTCAGTAATAACGCCTTTACAGGCACTTTTACATGTCAATAAGTATAATATATTTATATTAAAATTATACATATTACAATTTAATTTACTTTTAAAGAAAAGCTAATGATACCAGCGCTTTACAACGACCACTGCTGAGAAGAAACGCCGAAAGAATCTCATTTTTTATATTATTATATTATATTTATTTAATAATTTTATATACAGCTTAACAGTATATATACACCAAAATATCTGCATGCTAACTTGCAAACATAATAATTAAAATTAGTGGTCAATCGTATATATAAAAACATGGTTCTCTAATTGACGTCACAATTATAATAATTAATATTTATGGATACAATATAATAATTTCATGTCAAGGCTTAAATTATGTAATTAATATTTCACAGAATTGGTCGCCTACATATCCACCGGGAGGGTTTTGTCATACAGTCTTTTTATTCTTAAATACTTATAATATATGACATGTTGACACATCTTCTTCTGATCGATTTGAATTGATTCCAATATGGTTTTTATTGCATATGATATTTGACCATTGGGTGGCCACGGCGATCCTTCTGGCGTTAGTCTCATTGAAGTTATCGAGTCGAAATAAGAATTTTGAGGACTTTTAAGAGGCTTTACACCTTTGGTTAGCTGTCTCGCTCACACAATCAAACATTTTTAAAGATTATTAAAAAATGTGACTCATTTGTAGAAAAGTGTTTCCCTGACATTCTATATAATTATATTGTGGATATTGTAGACATGTTTTTTTATCGTTTTTGTGGGTGGGTATCGAGAATTAGGTCATCAAAAATTAAAAATTTTGATGACCTAATTTTCGATGTAGTCAATGTCTACACAATATAAAAACATGTCTTAAATATCCACAATATAATTATATAGAAAGTTAGTGAAACACTTTTCTACAAATGAGTCACATTTTTTAATTATCTTTAAAAATGTTTGATTGTGCGAGCGAGACAGCCAACCAAAGGTGTAAAGCCTCTTAAGTGTTCACAGTTTTTAATATTAGCGTTTTTGCACATATTGCCGAAATATTCGCATGTCAGTGCCACCTTTACGAGTACATTGACTGGTAGAAAAGGCCTACGGCCTTAAGGGGATACCTGACTGTTCCGGAGTCCAATGCTGACCCCATTTGAAATGAATCATTTGGTAGGAAACGGAGACATCATTTAGCTTTTCTACGCACATACGCCAAAAGTAGCCGTTTTTCGCAATGGTGCGTTCAAATGGTGGCAGCATTGGACCCCGGAAAATTTAGGTATTCCGTCCATTACAATTCCATTAAGTCCGCCGATTACAACTTTCATGTAATAACGTTAAATAAAATTAAATATGTGTCGTTATCATACACTGTTGTATTTACGCCAACAACCAATTTATAAATAAATATAATATATAAATATTTAGGGACAAATAGCACTAATTGAGCTAGCCTCAAAGTAAGTTCGAAATACGTGTTATGAGATACTAAATCAACGATACTATATTTTATAATAAATGCATATTTAAATAAACATTCAAGATCCCAATAAATAAAATAAATAAATAGGGACGCATAATACTGATTGAGCTAGCCCCAAAGTAAGTTCGAGACTTGTGTTATGGAATACTAACTTAACGATACTGTATTTTTTAACAAATAAATATATAGACAAACATCTAAGACCCAGGAAAATTTGAAAAAGGCAATTTTGTAACTTATCCTGACGAGGGATCGAACCCGGGACCTTTGGGTGGCGGACTAGCATGGTGACCACTACGCCACGGAGGTCGTCACGTTATATTGCATATTATAACAAAATAGAATTGTCATTACTAATGTTATATTTTCCTTTGTTTTTAATTGGTTTGAAACATCATGGATCGACAGATAGACAGACAAATGGACAATGCTAGTCCGCCACCCAAAGGTCCCGGACCTTTGGGTGGCGGACTAGCATGGTGATCACTACGTCATGGAGGTCGTCAATTATAATTCCATATGAATAGTGATTAGCAAACCGCTTTAACCCGGCTGAAAGCCCACGCAGATAGGCTTATTCAGAATAAGCTATAAAGATAACTATAATACATAGAACAAAGATAAAACATACACATTATGGTACAAAACACGTGCCCAGAAATGAAATTTTAAGTGTGACCTTACAATTTTTACAAGCTTTTATTTAGTTTCACCTGTCCCGTTGTCTGCCTGTGTGTCTGTAATCAAATCGTGCGAGTAAAATTTGACCCACTTTCCGGATTTCGATTGAGCTGTTATTTTGTACACATACGCAGATCGCGTGACAATGCAATATTATGATAAAACTGATCTGAAGATGAAGCTGGAAAGTGGCCATAGGAAGTCTGTAATGAAACGACGCAACCCCATCAAGTTTAGGGTCGTGGGATTCATCTTGAGGTGCACTTTAAAAAAACTTGTGTTTAATTAATTTTATTTTTTATTATAACTTGTTTTAAAACTAAAACAGTCTCGACATTTAAATACTAAACAGATTTTAATTTAAAAAAATATGGTACCACCTAACAGTTATGCTCTTTTAAACAAATTAAAAATTTTTCGAATTTGCAAAATGGCCTTTTTCAAATTGTCCTGGCTGTTTTGTGTTTATTTATATATGTATTTATCATAAAATATTGTATCGTTGGGTTAGTATCCCATAACACAAGCTTAAACTTACTGTAGGGCTAGCTCAATCCAATGAAAATTAGATATTTTAAAAATTTAAAAATTTCCAATTTTCAGGTAACGATGCTCAAGCTGAGACAACATACTAAACATAGATACATAGTACGAGTATATTGTTGCTTTGTAACACAATTCGCATTTTCGCCCATCTCAATCAGCTTTAACGATTTGCGCGGGAAGACAAGCAGCTGGGATATTCTAGTTTGTTTCCTCCCAGACCAAAATGGGAGAGGAAAAAACGTATTTAAAAATTTTCTTTGTATTTATATTCAAGGGTTAAAAACCAGCTAGTGCCCTCTACTTTTCTTCTTGTAAACCTACTATTACGTTAGAAACCATAGGTTGAAAGTAAGCATAGGTGGCGTTTCGAATGCTTTATTTAGTTTCGGCGAAAAAATACAGATGGCGCTGGTTACAAAAAAACGTCACGCTTTTCATGAATATTTTCTGAACCCCTGGCGTGGATATGTTTTACACGTTTGTTCAAAGATGGTGTTGTAAATTTTGAAAAATATTTCATCAATGTATGTACTTATAAGTTATATTTTGAATGATAAACAAATATTTGTTTATTTCTTTTTCTTCTGTGAAACGTGTAGTTATGTGTATAAATTAGCTTTACTTACAGGTAGGTGCATCATAATTTTTTTTTTAAGTAACATAGAAAAATGATAATTATATAATATATAAAAATATTTTTTTTTTATTCAAAACAAGAGTTAACAGTGAAATTCTTCTGTTCTTGTTAATTGTGAAATTATTTTTTAAATTGAGATTGTGTCGAAATAATTACCTGTCAAAATTGAGCATGAAATTCACATGTATTTAGAACTTGCATAAATAGTGACGAAACACACAACACTACTTTTGGGTGCTCCGTTGTCGAGTAAAAATTTACGCTAAATTTAAATAAAAACAAAGTTTACCCAATAGCTCTGCATCTCTGATAATAATCCGTCGTAGTCCTCGTAGCAAAGCTACGACGCTGCTACGAAATTACGTATGTGCTACGCAGTTACTACGATTGTGTACGACGCTGCTACGCTTCGTAGTAACAGTGCTACGCAGTCGTAAACACAACATAAAGGCATGTTTACACGGTGCGAGTTTCTTGCTTGTTATGTACTATTTTATTGAGGCAATAAATGATTAATTAATTTATTTATTTATTAAACTTTATTGATCCACAATATTCAATTGTTTACAGATGGCGGACTTAACGCTAAATGCGTTCTCTCCCAGTCAACCATAAGGATAAACAGAGATCTAGTTGCGGCGCAAAATAATTACTGAATAAATCCTAATAAATATACCTTCATATACCTACATTTATTACATGTATATACAAAATTATACATACATAAACATACGAACAATATACAAATGATGAAAAATGATGATTTAAAAGATGAGACTGCACTTTACTTTCAAAAGAAAATTTAGTTGAAATGTACTTGATGTCAACGGGTAAAGCATTCCAGAGCCGTGGAGCTTGTAGGACAAAGGAGTTTGCCATAAAATTACTGCGATGTAGGGAAATAGAAAGAAGACGAGTATCGGCAGAGCAAAGTTACCAATCATGAGTGTCGGAAAAAATTGAAATTTGTATTTTAGGTATTGAGGAGAATATTGTTAACATTTAATTTAAAACATGCAAGTCATCTATTGCCACAGAATTCATATAAGAAATACACACAGATCTAGGATCTCGCGCGAAATGCGTCTCCGTTGCCCGTCCCCGCACCTCTACCCCGTTCTTGCCTTTTCGAGTGTGTGAAGGGCAAACACACACACACAGTGATTTGTGCACGAATGTATATTTTCCTTTGTAGTAGTAGTAGACATAAATAAATAAATAAATATAAATATATATAGGGACAAATAACACTAACTGAGCTAGCCCCAAAGAAAGTTCGAGACTTGTATTACGGGATACTAACTCAACGATACTATATTTTATAACTAATACATATATAGATAAATGACACTCCGTTTCTATGAAGTGCCATATTTGTGCTATTTAAATGTATGCAACAGGCAAGAAACTTGCACCGTGTAAGTGGGCCTTTAATAGGCATGAAGAATGGAAAAATATATTTAGCCCATCGGTTAGATTATCAAAAAAAAATATTTAGTGTTTTCTTTTCTTTGAGAAACAAAATATTACAAAAAACTAAATTTTCATTAATTAAATTAAATTACGATTTTTACATAGCGGTGACGTCTCAGGCCTTCACTCCGGAACTTTGATGCTTGGTATATCTTCGTGAAATTTAATATTTTTGCCAAACTAAAAAATATTAGTTTATTATTTTTGGATAATCTTAAAGTCGGAAGAATTACAATTATACTTTTCTAACCCTGTTGTCATCCCTATTACGTGTTGACTACGCAGACATTACGACGCGACGTTGCTACGAAGCTACGAGTTTTTCTACACACATTACGACGCTCCTACGAAGTTACGAATATGCTACGCAGATACTACGATATGCTACTACACTGCTTCGTAATATAAACGCGTGTCTTCGCAGTTTGATTGTAGAATCATAGTAGCATCTGCGTAGTACATACGTAACTTCTTAACGTAGCGTATCGTAGACGCTACGACGCTGCTATGAAGTTACATGTTTGCTACGCAGATCCTTCGTCAAGCTACGACGCAGCTACGATGTTGCGTATGTGCTACGCAGACGCTACAGCGCTGCTATGAAGTTACGTGTGTGCTACGCAGATCCTACGTTTAGCTACGATGCAGCTACGATATTACGTATGTGCTACGCAGATTCTACAATGATACTGCGAAGATACGCGTTTATATTTTCTTATTTTATATGTTCGTTTGTTTAATTGGAGTGCACGCCCGCGCCTTTTGAAAAAGCCAAAGCCGCTTTGTCCGCACCACCAAATTAACCGGATGGACGATAGGAACGGGATTATAGCTAATTCGACCTATATCCGTTGCAAGGTGGGACCTGAAGAATCAGTTTTCACATCCAAGTTTCTTAAAAAAATTTGGAAGTTTGTAAAATGTTCAATATTTAAAATTGTTTCAGAAATATCTTCTTTGACGAAGATTGATGTTTTTCTTTATATCCTTTGCAAGGTGGGATCTAAAAGTCAGTTTTCGCCACTTATTCAAGTCTTCAAAAAAAAAACTGAAAGTTGGTAAGATTTTCGACATTAGAATTTATTTCTGAAATATCCACTTTGACGAATTTTAATGTTTTTTTTTTAAATAGTTTTATAAAAGTACTATGACTACTTACCCCAGAGTCTTGGTGCTGATGAGCGGCGTCTTCAAGCTGAGGAAGCCGTTCAGTCTGCTGGTCTTCTGACCGCCATCAGTGGATGACTGGTCCACCCTGGAACAAAACAAATATCGTTTCATCATCATCATCCACCCATATCCCCGGTTGCATCCTCAGCGGTAAAGCTTCAGAGCCCGGGGTCCGCTACATAACCAAGGAGATTTGACAGGGTTACTGGTTTTTTACACAGAGCGACTGCCGTCTGACCTCCGCAGCACAAAGGGTAGACCACAAGCAATCCTTGCATAGGTTTAATAAGTAAACTTTAAAAGGCGGTCAGGACCCACAGAATACACGTGCCTTCGAAAACACGAAATCATAACGAATATTGTTTATAATGGCATACACAACAAGTAACGTTCAATTTATGCTTAAATCTAAGAATTTCAGACACGCTTTACTCTAAACTGATACCCAAAAACGTGTACACACAGCATAACATACAATATTAAGTGTTATAGCTATTTTTCACTACTGAGAGCTTTACCTATCAGATAAAATACATTTTTATTGCATTAACTATAGCAAATCTGTGAGAAAATTAAATCCCACTGAATAAAATTTATTTAAGTATTCATTAACTTTTACGGGGTCGAGTGCTTTTTGAAAGAAAACAGGGATATCATAATTTTATTTTGATCAAGCCCTAGATAACCTTTCAAGCTATTTTATGAACTACTGTTTACAGTTTAAAGTGAGAACATGAAGCTTTTCTTTGCACATTTGCGAAAAATAGCTACTTTTGACAAATGAAGTAATAAGTGTAACAAAAAATATGATTTATGAATAAATGTAATTTCTTTTAAATCACTTTTAAACATACGACGGGGACATAAACTCTCACTGGAGTTAAATGAGCTGGAAAGATGATGATCAAAAATATGATGAATGATGAAAACGATCAGCTACAAAAAATAATATAAAATTTTATGACAAAGAAGCAGGAAGGGCTGAAGGATAAATGCATGAGATTTTAACCCTAAAGGGTTGGAATCTCTTGTCATTATGGAGCAGCACTTTTCTATGCTGCTATTCTTTTCTTACACTCAGAACCGTCATTAGCTAGAACGAGAGAGAGCGTCGGAACGCAGAATGCTACTCGTATAGCATGCTATCTCACGGCCGGTGCGATAGCATTCCGTCACTCTCTCTCGCTCTGGCAAATGACGGTTCTGTGCGATAGAAGAGGATAGCAGTATAAAAAAGTGTTACTCCGTGCTGATAAGTGAGACCCAACCTTAAAGCAACAAATTGGTTGGATTTTTTTGTTTTGTTTGAGATGTACCCTAATTGAGTGTGTTCTTGCTTTGGTTTAGCAGCATACAAGGTAAACACTCGTTTTACATTGAACAAGGCTGAATTTTGCCTGCTGAGTACTGACCTCTATACTTAAAATGAAGATAATAACCAATGATGATAAGGAAACCAAAAAAAAGATGTCCTTTCAGAAACAGTTTCTATATAGCCCAACATAAAATTAACGAAGCAAACAACATAAATTCAATTGGAAAATAAACTTCTTAGTGAAATTCCAACAAAACTAGTTAATTAAAGCGTTCCATACAAAAGTGTATGCTAAAATATGATATCGGATCCCGCGGGGCTAAATTCAATTTTCTGTTTATGTCACTACACTAGCGGAGTGGGTGGGGTCCTAGTATCAACGGAGATTTTTTATTTAAGTCAAAGTACTACGTCATCCTTCTATGCTGGTCTGGGAGGAAAGAAATACTTAGAATGTATCACCAGCTTCTCTTCCCGCGTAAATTGCACAAGCTGATGGAATGGGCGAAAATGTCAATCACGGTAATGTAGATGCTGCTAACAGCCCATAACTATTTAGATTCCGTTTTCCACCTTCTCAGCCATTCAAGCTAAAAGTGGCCTTTAAATCTTGCTTTCCTAAGCTCCTGCTTAGAGCCGCAAGACCCAAAATGCTCTGTCTATCCCATTATTTATTTTATTTATACTATTACGTCTATAAACCTAATATTAGGTTTATAGACGTAATAGTATAAATAAAATAAATAGTAAATGTATAGTTACAAATAACACTGATTGAGCTAGCCCCAAAGTAAGTTCGAGACTTGTGTTATGGGATACTACTCAACGATACTATATTTTAACAAATACAAATAAAGATAAACATCCAAGACCCAAGACAATTTGAAAAAGGCCATTTTGTAACTTGCCCTGACCGGGGATCGAACCCGGGACCTCTTTATGTATTAAAGTACTACGTCACGCATTGAATGCAGAGTAGAATATAAATTGTCACTACTTCTTTTCTCTCGTAAGTCCTTTAGCATCTCGTTTTATACTTAAATCTACGTGAAATTGATTGTTTAACTATTGTGTCTGGTATTTCAGCATCAAGTAGTTGGTTGTTGATCGCACCTTACTACATCAAACATAAACAATAATCAAATAAAGATCACGAAAAATGTGTAACGTTTTTCGAAAATATACATTCCTGGAAAGGTTTGCGTCAGGATGGGATAATGAGCCATATGTTCATTAAAGTTTTGTTTACTAATGCGCAGGATTACATATTGAGGAGTAATTAATATGCAAGTCATCTTGAAGAATAAAAAGCCTTAGAGCAAACCCCAGGCTCCTAAGCAGCACAGTTCAGGATATAACCGAGAACGATTGACGACCTCTGTTGCCTAGTGGTCATCATGCCACACTGTTACACGAAAGTTCCCGGGTTCGATCCACGGTCAGGTTAATATGGAAAATTATATTTTTCAGATTGACCTGATTGAGTCGTGGATGTTTACTATATGTTATGAATTTGTTATAAAATATGGAAAGGTTAAGTTAGTTCTAATAACACAACTTATTTTGGGGCTGGTTCAATCTTTGATTATTATTATTATTTTATTAATTCATCAAAGATTTGTCCGTATTTATTAAAAACGATAAGAAAATTTGTTACCCTTAAAATTACGTAACACTATGACACTAACAGTCGCACCCGACCCTTACGTATTGTTACTGACTCCGAATTAAGTTTTCGACTATCAATCGAAACTTTGGCGCTTGAAACTATGTTCAAGCTAATGTATAGTAGTTAAAAGCAATTAATCAGGTTATTATAGATATTATAGGCTTTTATTGAACTTGAGACGTTTGTCAAAACATCATTTTCAGCTCTAAATAAATAAATAAATAAAAATTCGTACAGGAATTTTTTTTTCTTCAAATAAATTTATACGGACAAATCACACTGATTTAGCTAGCCCCAAAGTAAGTTTGAGACCTGTGTTATGGGATACTAACTCAACGCTACTATATATTATAACAAACACATATATAGATAAACATCCAAGACCCAGGTCAATCTGAAAAAGCACATTTTTCATCTTGACCTGACCGGAAATCCAACCCGGGACCTCCGGTGTTAAAATGCATATTACAACGAAATGGAATTGTAATTACTAATTTTATATTTTCCTTTGTTTGTAATTGGTTTGAAACATCACGTAGCTACGCTACGCAGTGTCTTCTTGTCCATAATACCTCAGTGCCTCAAGACGAAAGTGTTTAATCAATGTGTGTTAACAGTGATGACTTATGGCTCTGAAACGTGGTCCCTTACTATGGGTCTCATAAGAAGGCTCAAGATCGTTCAGCGCGCTATGGAGAGGGCTATGCTCGGTGTTTCCCTACGCGATCAAATCAGAAATGAGGAAATTCGAAGGAGAACAAAAGTCACTAACATAACCCAACGGATTAGTTCGTTGAAGTGGCAGTGGGCGGGACACATAGCGCGAAGAACTGATAACCGATGGGGCAAAAATGGTCTCGAATGCCGACCACGTACTGGCAAGCGAAGCGTAGGACACCCACCCATAAGATAGTCAGACGACCTGACCAAGGTCGCTGGAAAGTGCTGAATGCAGGCCGCTCTTGATCGGTCGTTTTGAAAATCTTTGGGAGAGGCCTATATCCAGCAGTGGACGTTATGCGGCTGAAATGATGATGATGATCATGGACCAACAGACAGACAGATAAATGATCAAAAGCATTTTTTGGCCCATCTCTTAACTGAGACACTTCGCTCGCACGGTCAATAAGATGACGTCATTTTGAAATATGTAATTTTCTCAATATTAGACATAAATATGCGGCTTAGGAAAGCACTAGCACACTTTGTTTGATCAAGTATAAAAAAAAACACATTGTATTTGCGCCTTTTGCCGTGAAGACCTTGGGGCCTTGGGGTGCGGAAGCCCGTCAGTTGTTCAAAAAGATTTATGCACGCCTCAGGAGATTCAAGGGCTGGCGCGCATTTCGGCCCAAGGTCGAACCTTGCCATTCAATGGGGGAATGCCACCAGCCTCTTGGGCACCCTATCCTACAAGCTTAACTATTTGAGGTCCATTTTTTATATTATTAAATGTTATTATTAGTTGATAACTTATATTTAGTATAGTTACTAGTTTAATAAGTATAGTTTCAAAATCATTTTTGTTATGTTAGAATATTTGTTTGTTTCAATAAAGTTTTCAAAATTCAAAATTCAACTGTTTATTCAGTAATTAGACCTTTACAGGCATTTTTACACGTCAATAAGTATAATTTACATTACGTGTAGTGTTTAAATTTTAATTTATTTATTTTAAAGAAAAGCTACCGATACCAGCGCTTTGTAACGACCACTGCTGAGAAGAAACGCCAAAAGAAACTCACTTTCACAGAATGGGTCGCCTACTCGCCATATTATTATAGCTTTGTCATATTATTATTATGTTTTTTTTTTAAATAATAAATAATTTTAATATAATACAATGTTGATACATTATAACATGTAATGCTTGCGAAAGAGTTAACAAACATAAATTACTCAATAAGAAGAAATACTAAATAGTCAAAAAATCTACTCCGAGCTGACCAGTCCCTCCCGGCAGCACCCGTTCACGAGTTGACGCACGGATCAGCCATCGTTAAACTCAACCATATTAGAGGGAATCTAACGACCCGACCAGCGACGCCACCACCAGATTGGACATTTTAGTGAGCATGAAAAGCCCGATATCGCTGACTTTGTCAAGAGGAAATATTAGTTATAGGTATTTTGGTCACCTATTGATCGCAGAGCATTAACATGTTTTACAGTAAGCTAATTATTGTTACAGAGAATACAGTTCTTATGTTTTATGTGTGGAGTGTAATGGAAAATTTATAGGAAGTGTCCACGCGTTTTTACCTTTTAAATAATCATTAATAGAATACGCATTATTTAATAAAACTTTTTAACATGTATTTAAATTTTCTCTTGAATAACTTTTTTAACTTTCTCTTGAATACAAGAAAAAATTTAAACGAACGCATACTTAAGTAATGTGAGATTTGTTGTTCCGCAAAGAATGGTAAAATTAATTCATAGTAACGTTAAAAATATTTTTTATAAAATCAACCTTTCTTTGGATATTTGCCAAAATATGAGACTGAAGGGGAAAATACACAACAACAGCATGAAAAATGGAGCATAAATATTTTTACCCGACTATAGCAAAGCCAAACGGGAGGGTAATGATTTTGGCAGTCTATTTATGTATGTATATGGGTAATGTGGGTATGCATGTCTGTTCCACCGTAGCATCCGAATCGCTTGTCCAATTGTCTCAAATGATATATCAATCAATTTGTCATTATCAAAGGTCGGAATTAGGTAGAGGTACTTACACTGATATCATACAGCGAAAGAATAAAGTGGATATGCCTCAAATCCTGAAATTCATTTGAAAGAGCAGAAAAACTTCGTGATTTATTAAATAAAAAGTTATTTACTTTTACACAATTTAAACCACTGCACGCGCAACGTTGCCAATATGTTAAAAAATAATAATGTAAATACTAATAAAAATTGTATGTTAATCATCTTTGTTTTATTTGTCTCATCTATCTCTGAATTTATTATTATTATTTATTTGTAACATTGTTGGGAACACTGTCCATTAGAAATCCCGGGAAGATCCATATTAATATCAACATGTCGATGCAAGTACATAAATAACTCTACCTAATTCCGACGTCTGGTCATTATTGTCCGGTTAACATAAGCTACAGTTTGTATCCAAAAAATGTATCATACAAAAATGTGAATAAAAAAATATTTTGTTTCTCCATTTCAAAAATATATAAATTGTTAACCGTTGATATCTTCCGTAGTCGGGTATAGTTTTTTAAACGTATATCTTGTCCCGCAAAAAATGATAAAATTAATTCTTAGTGACGTAAAAATATATTTATTTAAATCAACCTATTTGGATATTTGCCAAAAAATGAGACTGAAAAGGAAAACACTCAACAACAGCATGAAAAATGGGAGCATAAAACATTTTTCATATTGAGTGTTATAACAACACTGGTGTCAGATTTATCGAGCTCAAAGATTCAAAGATTCCAAGAATTGAAAGATTTAATGATTTAATGATTCAAAGATTCAAAGGTTCAAAGATTCAAAGATTCAAAGCCTCAAAGATTCAAAGATTCAAAGATTCAAAGATTCAAAGATTCAAAGATTCAAAGATTCAAAGATTCAAAGATTCAAAGATTCAAAGATTCAAAGATTCAAAGATTCAAAGATTCAAATTTTCAAATGTTTATTCAGTAATTAGAACTTTACAGGCAATTTTACACGTCAATAAGTATAATTTACGTTATGTGTAAAGTTTTTTTTAGCCACAGATCCCTGTCCATAGCAGCCTGCCGCCACTCCTTTTTAAAACTGCTGATCTCATCGCGCCATCTTCCTCGTGGTCTCCCTCTACGCGTGCGCCCTTCTGGCACCCACAATTAAATATATTTTTAAAGAATAGCTACCAATACCAGCGCTTCGTAATGACCACTGCTTTTTTTATGTCATAGGGCGGTAAACGAACAAGCGTGCCACCTGATGGTAAGTGATCACCGCTGCCCATGGACAACTGCAACACCAGGGGTGTAACAGAAGCGTTGCCGGCCTTTCAGGAAGATATAGGGAGAGGGGGGAGGGGCGGAAGGGGGGGGGGAGTTCCGGCTCTCTCACTCACCGAACGAAGCATACAAGCGGTGACGCTACTACTCAGATGTCGATTTTCTGTGAGAGTGTGGTACTTCCACGGACGAACCGGTCCATTCATGCTACTAGCAAAGCAGAGTTTTGCCGGTAGCGTGGCTCTACCACAAGTCTGCTGAGAAGAAACTCCCAGTCGCCTAAAGGCACCTGACGTAGGCAATCGTAATCGCGGTCAAGATAAATGACGTTGGCTTGTAAAATTAACAAAATACTTATATTCTAACCCTCTTATTCATAAAAAATTACAAACGTTTGCTAAACATATTTTAGTTAAAATATGTTTTGTCCCTTTCACTCCTTTCAATATTTGACTTTGCAAGAGCGAGACAAAACATATTTTAACTAAAACAAGTTTTGCAACCGTTTGTATTTTTTTATGAATAAGGGGGTCAGAATATACCTACATTTCATTTATCCTAAACTCAAATCTCAGTAATTCATCTAGCTAGCAAGTTATGTTAAACTAATTAATTAGCCCAGAGATATAACCTCAAAGTAATTAACTGGAGTAATTTATCAAGGCATGATACAGCAAATTCTATAATTAGGGGTACCCTTTTTTGCCCCTGTCTGGGACGTATTACTGCAAAACCTGATACATCATGACGTCTTTTTCCTAATGGTGTAGACAGAGCCAAGCGTTAAAGACCCAAGGGCTATGTTTAGCGTGATGATGGGCGTGAGGATAGAATAGCCTGCCAAGTGCGTGTCGGGCCATGCGTAGTGAAGGGTTGCGTAGTTACGAATACCGATTTTGAGTTCACGCGACTAAAAACTTATTTGTTTGAATTATTTTCATTTGCCGAGTACATTTTATAAGTGGTTCGCCTATAACTTTTTAATTTGTATACCCTACTTAGCATACTACTGCTGTAAATTTTTTGCGTGTCCATATACAACCGTTTAGGAAATCGAGGGAGGGGGACACTTGACTCTAACAAAAATTGCAGAAACGGATCCCTAAATCGAAAAATGATATTTATTCATAAACTCACAATACTTTTAAAAGATCTTATCTACGATACTCCATACGATAGGGCAGTTTACAAGAAAAAAAAATACTCCCACTTTACATGTATAGACGTTACGCCAATTTTTTTATGTTTTTAGGTTTTTGTGCTGTACGTAACACTTGATTAATTGTATAGTTAAATTTTTATTTATGTAATTAAATTAACCTGCCAAGTTCAAATTTAAAAAAATTATAATTTTAGATATTTTTAACCAAGTACCTACGTATTTAAACAACTATACCATATTTTAATTTGGGTGTATGGTAAAGTGAATTTCGGCCAGAGGGACCATTGACGTGAATAAGGTGGCGAGAAGTGGCTGGATGCGGAAAGCAGAGGACTGGGTGTGGTGGCGAGTCTTGGGAATGGCAAATGTTTACCAGTGAATCAGGCTGTTGATGAAGATGATTATGATCAATTTTAAAGTGCATCTAAACTTGGCATTGGATTGGATTTCAACCCTTTTTAAGGCGAATAATTAGCCGATAGGAAATTGGCCTCCTTTTTAATAGGTATGTTTTTGGTGGGATTTTAATACTTTATTTCAAGAAATCGTTTTTATACCCCCTCCCCCTCTCCTTCTCCCCCCTCCTCATCGTATTCTCATTGTATCACTGGTTCATAAATATTTTTATTAAAAATTCGATATTCGATTGAGCCAACACACACTTGACCGATTTCTTAAATTTCAGACTTTTTTGTTAATCTACATATAAAACACGACCTGCGTGCCAAATTTCATAAAGCTAGGACAATTGGAAGTGGCCTAGAGGTTTTGATTACCGGTCAGTGAGTAAGTCAGTCAGTGCCAAACTTAGCTATTTTCACAAGGTCATATTTCAGGATCTACTGAAGCTATATCTATGAAATTTGGCATACTGCTTTAGTACTAGGATATAATTACGTAGGTACAATTTTATCTCTGCAGTTGCAATAGGCACTGAGCTACATAACAGGGGGGTCAAAAGTGGATCGAAACGGTTCGTGTAAATAGGCCACGGCATGCGCGCGGCCTGTTGCTGGAACTTGGCCTGCGCACTACCGTGCGCTTAGATTAATTATGCGGAAAAAGTGGTAAAATAAAATACAACATTTTTATAGGGTAGCTCTCATACAAGTAAAGTAAAAAGTCATTTTTTTTTCTCGATTAACTAATCATGTGGGGTATCGTTGAATAGATCTTTTCTAAATATTATGAGCTTGTGAACACCGTTTTTCAATTTAGGGATCCGTTTTTAATATATGTGGTTTTAAAGTCAACATTTTTGTTAGAGTCTAGACACGTGAAAAAAATCACAAATATAGAACGAACTTTAAGGAAAAACTACCAGAGGTAACTAGGGTAAACAAATCAAAAAGTTATAGGCGATCAACCTATGAAATGTACTAGAAAAAAGAAAATTTCATGAAAATTAAATAGAAAAATAGTTTTTGAACTCAAAATTGGCATTCGTAACTACGGAACCCTACACTACGCGTGGTCCGACACGCACTTGGACAATTATATTTCTATTATTAATTCTATATTAGTATAATTTCATCTATCACAACATAAAATTGCACAGTTCATGATTATTACATAAATAAGAGTAGTAAGAGAGCGAAAACATGAAATGTTCAGTAAATCATTCTTAAATTTTTCAGAGTTTTCCCAACTAGTTATCATCTTTCTTTCCAGCCCTAGCATAGCATCGTAGATAAACATATAAAGCTTATATTATCCGTACATAGAGCGATGATCCAAAAATAACTTTTTATTTTCAATTTTTTTTTGTTTATCGCGCCCTCTTTCTATCATTATGTTATAACTATGAACATACATAACAATAATAGATATGTTCACCGATTATTCGAAGACGCTTGGACCGATTTGGATTCTTTTTTTATTTAAGGGACATACTTTTCAGGTAATCCGAATAGAAATTTTATCATAATCGATAGGGAAATAAATAAATATATAGGGACAAATAACACTGATTGAGCTCCTCAAAGTAAGTTCGAGACTTGTGTTATGAGATACTAACTTAACGATACAATAATTTATAACAAATACATATATAAATAAACATCTAAGACCCAGGACAATTTGAAAAAGACCATTTTCTAACTTGCCCTGACCGCCGATCGAACCCGGCCCCTCTGGGTGGCGGACCACTACGTCACGGAGTTCGTCAAAAAATCGAAATTTAGAGGTGAAGTCGGATTTTAGTTTTGAAAAATTATCATCAGCTTTTTCTCCTGCATCGGTTATCTTAAGACGAAGTGGTAGCTAAAGTGGCGCCCCCATTTGAAATAAATTGTTTAAAACTAAATATGGTGATAATCAAAAATTTGATTTGTATGAATGTCTAGCAAGACCTTTTAACTATTTTATGAATAACTTTCTGTCACCAGGCTGTATTTCACGGACCGTGATAGCTAAACAGTTGAAATTCAAGGATGATGTATTTCTGTTGCTGCTGTAACAACAAATACTAAAAACAGAATAAAATAAATATTTAAGTGGGCTTCCCATACAACAAACGTGATTTTTTATAGATAATTATACGGAACCGTTGGTGCGCGAGTCCGACTAGCACTTGATTGGTTATTTCTCATATTTTACGTATCACATCCATATAAAGCTATCCTTTCAAATAAATGTATGTAAGTAACAAGCATACAGGGTGTAAACATTCGATTAACTTCAAACAACTAACCTGACGAGTAACTTGCCCCTCCCACTCCCAAAGTAGACTTTCGTTCGATACACAAACAAATTTGCAGTAATAGCTCTGTACTTAATAACTTTAATTCCTATTCGTGTTTGCAAACTGGTCGTAAAAGCCTTTTGGTAAGGAACTAAAACTTCTGATGTGGTATATAATCCAACCGGTATTAGATTAAAGGGATACATGCATTTTCCGAGGTCCAGTGCTGCCCCCATTTAAAATAAATTTTTTAAAAGGAAACGGAGATTATTACATTTAAATTTTGTTTTGATCATGCCCTAGATAACCCTTCAAACTATTTTATAAATTACTGTTTACAGTTTAAAGTGAGAATGTAAAACTTTTCTTCGCATATTAGTAAAAATTGGTCGTTTTTCGCTTGGGTCGTTTTTCTGTTTTTCATTTAAAATAAATTATCTAAAACGAAGATATCATTATTTAAATAATAATAATAATACCTTATTCAAGATAATGCACTAGTGTTAACAATATAGTTGACAGCTCTGAAGCTCTGTGTTAGTTTAAACTGTGCTACAGGCCTCAGACTTCCCACACTATTGATACAGTTTATATTTTTGTCTCTAAGATTATGTAAAGTATTAATTATAATACACTACCCATAAAAACTAAGAATAACAAAGCACATGAGTTTACTACAGCCTACATCAGCGCATCAGCAATTGAATTTGTGTGTGTGTGTGTATATATGGCTGTGTGTTTGAGTGTGAAAAAGTGAGTGGGTGTGTATATGCGAAAGAGAGTGTGTTTAAAAGGATGTATGTATTATTGTATAATGTATCTATGCAAGTATAATTTTTTTAAAGGGTTATCCAGAGCTGTACGAGACTAAAATTTTAAATGATATCTCCGTTACCTTTCATATAATTTGTTTCAAATGGGAGCAGCTGATCGCTTTATGTATGCATCATTAAGTAAATATGTAACTAACTACGTCGAATGTACGGATGTCACGATAAGTCTTACCTACCACTGATTGTCTTTTTTGATAAATTTAGGGACATTTTCACTTAGTTAAAAAATATGAAATTGCGAGTGATTCATCTGTTTAGTTTTTGATTATTAATAAATGTATATATTATTCATTCGTAATTGGTTTGCTAAAGTAAAAAATGTATTTGCTCGGGTAATAATCACACACACTGCCAACATTGCCAATCGGTGACGTTTTCTTAGGCCAATCACGGGGCCAGCTGTCACGCAAAGAGAATACCAGGCGAAGTATATAATTATGCCATGGTTACATTGAGTACGATCATCTGATGCGACACGACGATTTCCGAAAAAACGTCATTGAAGGGAAGATAGAAGGGAAAAGAGGACCAGGAAGACCCTGGCATAGCTACATTAAGGTTGAACAGAAATATAATTATACTAGCTGTAACCCGTGACTTCGTCCACGTAGAAGTCGAAAATGGTTTTAATAGGATCTTTAATTGGTTTTTTACGTTATAATTGTGTTATAATATCCCGTGTAATAGCAGCAGCTAAGGTGGCAGCTGGACATAAAAATATAAAATATTCGGTTTTATCTAACCAGTGTGAATTCGTTCCGGTTGCCGTAGAAACAGCTGGACCATGGTGTTCAGAGGCGATGCACTTTGTTAGTGAGATAGGTCGGCGGTTAAAATCCCGTGGATATGATCACCGCTCCGGATGGTACCTAGTCCAAAGGCTATCCATAGCAATTCAAAGAGGTAATGCAGCAAGCATAATGGGTACCTTTGATGCGGGTACAATTCGGGGTGGTATTTTTGACTGATTACTTTATTATGTATAAATTTTGACGAAACTGTTGTGAATTTTGTTATGTTTTTTTTTTTAACAATAAAATATATCCCTTTCCCGTTCCCGTTCCCGTTCCCGTTCCCGCTACAGTCATTTGCTTGAGCAAAAAAGAACAAATGACCAATTAGTCTCAATTTTTTTGTCTCTCACTCAAAAAATGACAAAATTTCATAATATTATAAATCGCAACCCCTAAAGCACCCCAGGGGATGCAATGTTTTAAATCTAATTTCTTTATTATTATTTTTTATTGACCATGTCTCGCTTTATATGTATTCGTCCCTATAGGGATGTCATTTTCAAAATCTAATAAATTCGTTATTATTTTCTACTAACTATTAAAATAAATTAAAAATTTCATGTGTCTCACTTTAAAAATTACGATGTTCCATACAAATTGGCAACCCCTATGTCACCCCCTTAGGGATGTAATTTCCAAAAATCCTTTCTTAGCGGACGTCTCCTAGTCACAATCTACCTTCCTGCCAAATTTCATCTTCATTGGCTAAGTAGTTTTCGAGATTTCGTGATGAGTGACTGATTTTCGCTTTTATATATATATACATTATAGATAGATACAGTAAAGGTGTATAAAAGGCCTTATCGTCGAGGCAATCTCTTATAGGCCACCTTTGGGTGACAGGAATTGTGCTGAAAAATAAATGGTGGAGCGATGAAGAGGGTAATGTGAAACAATAGTTTTATTTATTTACAAAATTCATGTACGCCAAATACAAGCACAGAAGCAATTAAAGTGAAAACATTGAGTACATAGATATTGCTTATTTCATAAGAAATCTCTTCCAATACTTTTATAAAAGAAAATAGTGTTTTATTTAGCCTAAGTTATCAATTATCGTCATCAAATGAGATAACAAAGCCTTTCTGTCAAGTCGGCGACCAATACTGTGAAAATGAGTTTATTTTGGCGTTTCTTCTCAGCAGCGCTGGTATTGGTAGCTACCGATTAATATACGTTGCACGCAGAGTTGGGCAAAATGTAATTAAACTACTAATTACTAACTTCAATTATATTTGTAGTTAGTAATCGCAACTACATAATTACAAAAAGTAATTGAAAAAGTAGTTGAACTATAAACTACAAAAAGTAGTTGTAATCACAATTAAAAACTAGTTTTTGAAACAAAATATTTTATTAAGATTTACTTATAAATTTTTGTTTCTTGCCTATAACTTTTTACACTTACAATTTCGAAATACAACACCTTTAACACACACCCGCAGTAATAATTCTTATTGTATTTTGTAGTTATAACTACTCAGCTACAATTACAAATTACAACTACTGTAGTTTCAAATGTTGTAATTAAATTAAATGTAATTTCAACTACTTGTAGTTAACTACATGTATTCGTAATTTGTAATCAAACTACACAATAGTAGTTAACTACGCTCAACTCTGGTTGCACGTTACGTAAATTATACCTATTGACGTGTAAAAGTACTTGTAAAGGTCTAATTACTGAATAAACATTTGAATCTTTGATACCAGGACTACCCGTGACCGGCAGGCATGCATCAAGAGAGTGATAAATAAATAAATATATACTGACAAATCACCCATATTATTGAGCCACCACCAAAGTAATTTCTAAATTTGTGTTATGGAATACTAACTAAACGATACAATATTTTTTAACAAATACATTATATAGATCCAAGACCTAGGTCAATCTGAAAAAGGGCATTTTCCATCTTGACCTGAACGGGGATCGAACACGGAAGCTTCGGTGTGAAAACGTAGCATGACGACAACTAGGCCACAGAGGTCGTCAAAAAGTGACGTGTGTAGATGAAACGAAAAAGGTCTGTCAGGTTGTTGATAGTGACCGCAGATTTTTGACAATGACACTATCCAAATAGTGACAGTGCCAGCTGCACTACAGTTTGTGATAACTAAAAGACAGTTGCGGATCATAATAATCATGAACTCTCGGCGAACAGACTTTTAGGACGAATGAGAAATGACAAATCGTTACAAAGTTTTACAATCGACCGCCGCCCGCGTATGTTTAGGATAACAGCTTTTGGAAGCTTTTGTACAATAATTGTATGGAATTATACAAATTATGTTGGAGCGACGCGAGGCGCTAGTAATATGGTGTCGTTGTAATGACATTTTCGTTTGTATGATGCAAAGTAAGAGTGAAAGCGGATATCATAAAAAGTGTTATTATTATTTTTTTATAATATTTCTTTTTATTGTATGACATTTAATTACAAGTTATTTTAAAAATATTTGGCTAGCATAACCTTAGATATCCAAGTATGGTAACGTTACAGCAATGAAAAAGTTATAAGTATGAGAAAAGAATTATTATGTGAAGCGAAAGAATGTGCTAGGATCGTAGAAAGTGCAGGTCCATAATCTTTGCCTATCACCCCAGTGACCAGTGGGAAACAGGCGTGATAATAGTATATATGTATGTATGTATCTGCCAGAGAGGAGACCAGTAGTTCGGCGGGAGTATCATTACTAGCGTCAGGCCTGTGTCACTCTTTCCCCGTTTAGATATCGTAAATATACCTACGCGCGGCTACCGCTCCAGAGTGGGAAATTCAATACTAAATCCGCCGCTCACTGAATCAGTTTTGTGTAGGTACCTACCTATTATGAATCGTTTGCCCATAGTAATAAGAACGAAATTGGCTTGCAATTGATTTCTAGGTATCTAAACGAAGAGGTGTTCAGTTCATACACGAGCTAAATTAAACCATAGCGCTAACCACATTGAGTAGATGTTTCTTTGCATTATTTGCTGAGTAAAATTCTATACGTGAGCACCAATGCTTATTCGGTGTTATTTATTGTATTCGCTTTTGACTTGTTCCAAAGGCTTAGCACCGTACACGCCAGCTGTCGACGACGTTTGTTTTCCCTCGTTCCTTCATATCTGTCCTTACACATTCTTTCCACGTCTTTCCTTCTACTCCCTATACCTCTGCAGCCCTCTACCTCCAAATGGACCATCCTCTTAGCCAGGTGTTCGGCATCCCTCCTCATGACATGGCTATTCCACGTAAGATGATGACTTTTGAGCTTGTCTACTATTGGAGCAACTTTTAAACTTCCTCTTATGTATTCGTTTCGGATCTTATCTATTTTCGTTACACCGCACATCCACCTTAACATTCTCATCTCCGCCACATGCATTCTATGCTCCTCTTTATTTTTGGTCGCCCAACATTCCGCCCCTACAGCAGAGCAGGTCGTATTACGGTCTTATAAATCTTTCCCTTAAGCCGCAATGGGAGTCGCTTATCACAAGTTGTTCCTGTTACTTGCCACCACTTAAGCCATCCGGTGTTTATCCTTTTGAGTTTAGTAATAACTTAGTAAAATATAGGGCTATTGTAGACTGATGATTTTTATCCTACTTTCTTATGCTGTTTGTCATTATATAATATGTGTATATCTTTATGGTCATTATTGTATGGCCATCGTCAGTTATGTTAGATTATTCATCGTCCTTACTTCATATTATATACTAGATTTAAAAAAACAGTGAGAGATGAAACCACGTGGAAAGGAACATGTTTTGGCATATTTTTTTTTATGTTAAAGATATCTGCCCCATTTCCGCTTTTGACTTGTACCAAAGGGCTCACTAAAGCCCTCCGCTTAGCACCGTACGCGCCAGCTGCCGACGACGTTTGTTTTGCTAACGGTACTCGATATGGCTACACTCTTGCTGTGCCTAATGTGAAAAAATACATGCTTTAAAAGGGAAGCAAGTAACGTTCTAATTGTCTTTGGAGAGATGGTTCTTAGCTATGGGTGTACGCTTAAAAGTTGGGGTTTTCAGGTTCCGTACCCAAAGGGTAAAAACGGGATCCTATTACTAAGACTCCGCTGTACGTCTGTCCGTCTGTCTATCTGTCTGTCTGTCACCAGGGTGGATATTACAAACCGTGATAGCTAAACAAATGAAATTGAGATGATGTATTTCTTTTGCCGCTATAAAAACAAATGCTAAAAAGAGAATAAATAGATAAAATTAATCTTAAAGGTTTATATTTATACACTTACAAATGACATAATTTGAGTAACATCGGTACATTATTTACAATACAATTACTTTATTTTCAAATGTGACATCATTCTTAATTAATATTTATGACATAGCAATGTATTCTCAGTCCACATATCTAACTTTAATATCTGTATAATTCTAAGATAGACGTTTTTGGAGAAAATGCTGCAGTACAGTTTGTTACCGCTTCTTCTGTACATGCGCTTAGGAGGCGGCAGTAAACTTAGTTGCAAGTAAAAGATCTGACGTCAACAACTAACTAATAATAAATCGAAAGAAAAAAGAAATGACAATTATCAAGTGATATAAATATCCAAAGATATATAAATAAGTTCCCATAAAACCTACGTGGTTTTTAAAGATAGACCCGTGCGCGAGTCCAAAGACAGGTGTTACAAATTTAACGTGTCTGTGTATCTCTGTCTGAGTCATCGTAGCGCTTAACCCCTTACCTGTCACTGGGAGGAATTCCCTCCAGGTCAATTGTTTATCTATTGTTTGATTATTTGCAATAGATGAAGAGTTAATTGAACCGATTTTTATTGGCTTGATTGAGATGGTTTGTAAGTGTTTGATGGAAAGCGGTTTGAAAGTTATTGACGGTGAGAGCTTGATGGCAAATAAGCCAAGCGTACCAAGACTTATATTTATCTCTGTACGAGCTATCATCGTACAGTGTCAGCATTTTTACTCAACTCATTACTTCACTTAGTTTTATATTCAGTTCCCAGTTCAATATTCAGTACTCATTTTACATCAAACAATATTGTACTACTCATTAAGTTTTAACTTGCTAATATAGTGTTGAACATTTATCAAGTTTATCATTTCTTATCATCTTAGTTTTGGCAGACCCCGAACAATCTCTTTTGTTAAGGTTTTATTTTTAAAGATACGAGGAAACAAATATTTTATTGTTTTTAATACTTGCGCCGCAACAATTTTTCTGTTTTCCCTATAGTTGGCCGGAAAGAATGCGTTAAGTCTGCCAATGGGGAAGATGCATAATATTTTTTTGTTGTGCTACGGAAAGCATTCCTAAAAAAAGACACATCCAAGAAAAATCTACCTCGTTACCCAAAATCTCTTAAGATATAAAGGTTACAAAGTCACGCCCGCCTTTGGACGACGGAGCGCCTTAGAAAGACCGAACAGGAGTGACGTCACTTATGTCGCAATAGTAGGCGTGACGTAAGGCGTGTTCGGGTGCTTTGACAAATATTGCATTTACAGGATTGGATTCATAACAAAAGAAGCCATATTTTTTTAAGAAAATGCTATTGTAATGTTACATTTTTATTTTTTCAATCAAGTAAAAATCAAAGGTAATTTCTTTTTACATAAATGATTACAAAATCAGAGACAATTATCAAAATCTACTCTTTATGCATCTTCTCTATTGTAAACAATTGTTAATTGCGGATCAATAAAGTTTTAATAAATTAATAAAAAAAAATGAATAGACACACATAAAGCGCAACAAATAACCCTCCTATTGGCTTAGCCGTAGTCGGGTAGAAATCTGACACCAGTGTTGGCCACTCCCACAAATCTAAAACTCAAATCTTATTTTACTTCAGCAATTCGACTGGCAGGCAATCTCCAAGTTTCGGTTCCCCTCGGGCCTGTAAACATTCCCGACTATTCTCTCAATTTTCTGGGGATTTCGTAAAAGCCGCCATTTAAGTTTACACTTGGGAATGCTTTGGTTTCTTGTAGTCAACATTTTTAACCGACTTACAAAGAAGAGAAGGTTAAACTTCGTCGCGATCTCCTATTTTCTCTTGTGTATGTTCACCGATAAATTTGAAAACCTATGGATCGATTTGATTTGTTTGAATGGGTATACTTGTCCTGTGGTCCCATAAATGATGTTTATTTTTTTAAATCTGAAGTTTAGTTTGGGGTGAAGTTGGTTTTTAGCTTCGAGGAGCTCTGTGGCCCAGGAGTACGCATTACTAGCGCTTTCTCAAGTAAAGCGACACCGGGCGTGGTCCGCACTTGGATGGGTGACCGCAAGTGGCATAAAATTTCTCGTGCTCCTCCGTGCTTCGGAAGGCACGTATAAGCCGTTGGTCCCGGCTGTCATCATTTTATGGCAGTCGTCAAGCTATGTCAAATGCCTTTAGGCAGCCTGAAAAATCTGACACCAGTGTTGGCCACTTACACACAGGAAAAAACAAACAAACAAAAAACAAAAACAGTTTCGAAAAATTATGAAGAATGTTAAGCGTAACAGTGTAATTTTTCCTGCGTTTACTAGTGTTAACGTTTTTCACAGAATTTTATGGGGATTATTATGAAAGCGTTGCTTTTTAACTTACTACACAAAAAGGTGGGTGACATAAGTTTGACATGTCTGTTTGTGGTACCGTAGTTCCTAAACGAACCGATTTTGATACGGTTTCTTTTTATCGAAAGCCTTGTCTGTCGAGATGGTTCCTACCTATATTTGATGTAAACGATTTAGCCCTTCAAAAGTTATTGGGGATGAACGCTAAAGAGGTGATTTTTTTTTTATTTGCCTGGCAAATAACATACAAAAATATTTTCACGCCTGTTTCCCTTGGGGATAAGCAGAGATTATGGATCTCCACTACGTAGGATCGTGCGATCCTACGATCCTTGCTTCGGCAACACTCATTACCCTTTTCATGCATGCTCCCCGGCAACAGGTACTCCTTACATCACCTTTCTTCAGAACATCTGCAATTTGATCGCAGAAAATTGATCGAGGTCGACCCAGTCCGGTTCTCGCATCCACATCCTGGTAAGAAAACTTGTGTATTTTACACTTGGGAATGCATTTTAGTTTATTACTGTCAAACTATTCTAATCAGAAATGTTTTATAGAACGACGAAAAAGTGAACGCGATTTAATATTTCTATTAATTTGGATATATATAAAGTACCTAGCAGTTTACTTTAAAATTATCATAAATAAATGCGATATACAATAATATATATATATGAATCAATATATATTTTATGCAAAAAATATATATTATATACGATTTATTATGTGGAGAATAGTAACAAACGTTGAATTCTGCTGTTTATGGTTTCAAAAGAAAATCATGCCTTTTTAGGGTTCCGTACCCAAAGGGTAAAAACGGGACCCTATTAGTAAGACTTCGCTGTCCGTCTGTCCGCCCGTCCGTCTGTCTCCAGGCTAAGTATCTCATGAACCGTGATAGTTACACAGTTGAAATTTTTACAGATGACGTATTTGTGTTGCCGCTATAACAACAAATACTAAAAACATAAATAAGTGGGGCTCCATAGAACAAACGTGATTTTTCATAGATAATGGTATGGAACCCTTCGTCCGCGAGTCCGACTCGCACTTGGCCAATTATTTCTTGTACCTAAATCACATAGCACTTCATAGAAGCGGAGTATCATTTATTCCTACTACAAACAAAACTATACATCCGTGCACACGACAGTGTGTGTGTTCGCCCCCAACTCACGCGAAAAAGCGAGAACGGGGGAGAGGTGCGGGGATGGGGAATGGAGACCCATACTGCGCGGGACCCTGGAGTTTCTATTCTGTATGTAATACTTATATAACTTCTGTGCCTAAATATTTACTGAAGATTTACTAGTTGTAATAAATAAAGTAGTGACAGTCAATATTTTCCCGCCCAATCTTTTACAATAGACGTACACAGAACACGACTACCATTGTCCCGTACAACACAAAGATGAACGCCTTGCTTGCGGCTGTGAAGTAATAAATCACTATACAGGTTTAATAACGATCCTACCTCGTATCCACTAGGCAAAATTTGGGGCGTGACATGTTGTACAACATGTTGCTCAACGTGTCAAAACGAGTCTATATCTTCCTGAAAGGCCGGCAACGCTTCTGTTACACCCCTGGTGTTGCAGTTGTCCATGGGCAGCGGTGATCACTTACTATCAGGTGACCCGCTTGTACATTTGCCGGCCAAAAACATAGAAAAAAATTTTGAAAGTTGGCGTGGAACTTTTGTATAGCAACGTTGTTTGTCTACGCATGGTCAGTCGTCGACAACGGTCGGTTCATGAGATACAGCCTGGTGACAGACAGACAGACGGACGGACAGCGGAGTCTTAGTAATAGTTCCCGTTTTAACCCTTTGGGTACGGAAGCCTGAAAGCAGTAGCGTGTATTTCCTATAGACACATAGAATTTGTCTACCTTGTACTGGTTTGGATATTTAGTCCGGAATAAGATTAATAGATAACGTCATTCAAAACGAAAAACTCGCAACGTATGGGACTTTCACACCCATGTGTGCAACGCTGCCAAAAATATTAAGAAGCCCCTTACCCTAGACTTTTTCATACATACGTAGTCTAGCTTTTATTTTGAAATGACATGTGAGATTTCCGCAGTATTTTGTAATTTATATTACAAAATACTGCGGAATACATACAAGAAATTGCATCTAGGCATATATCTTTTCGATAATCAAATATGAACTTGAAAGAAAATATGAGAGTGTAGAAGTTTTCTACACTGATGGTCAAATATGATATGATACACTATATTCTCTTTTAAGTTTATATTATTGAACACTTGACTGTGAAAACTAGTTATATGTCTTATTATATGCAATTTCTTTAAAATTACATCATTTCGCTAATAGCTGACATGCCGTTTCAAAATAAAAGCTAGACTACGTTTGTATTAAAAAGTCTGATTCTGTCTAGGATAAGGAGACTCTTAAGCGTCATATGTCGCGCACAAGATATTAACTGTGGCTTCATCTTGCGTGCTGCTATCCACCTTATATCTTCTTCATCTCATCGCATTCGCCTTTTGAAAGCAAATTTCAAATAACATTTCTAAATTCCAATTTCAAATTCTTGGCACATTCCTATTTCATTATCTTGATTCATTCCATTGAATAATAAAACAAGGTATTCTCTTCCCGACATGGCCTGAGACTACGTCACGAATATCAAGATAAGTGTTACCAGTCATTGTTCTTTTTAAGAAATTTAGGGACTTTCTTGAAAATTTTACTTGACTACTCAATATGACGTGATTAATTTCTTATTTTTCAATAAATTTATAAAGGTACTTATTATTGAATTAATACTTCATAAAATAGGTTTGTTAACATAACTGACTGACTGATGTTATGTTACACCAAAACTGGTTTAATTCAAACACAATAACCCTGGAACATCAAACTGCTAGCGGTACCAAAGGTGAAGGTGAAGGCGGTGGTGGCGTCGCTGGTCGGGTCGTTGGATTCCCTCTAATATGGTTGAGTTTAACGATGGCTGATCCGTGCGTCAACTCGTGAACGGGTGCTGCCGGGAGGGACTGGTCATCTCGGCTTCGCTTTTTTTGACTACTTAATATTTTTTATTACGCAATTTATGTTAGTTTACTTGTTCGCAAGCATAACATGTTATAATGTGTCAACATTGTATTATATTATAAGTATTTATTAATTAAAAGACAATTATAATAATATGACAAAGCCCTTCTGGCGAGTAGGCGACCAATACTGTGAAAATGAGTTTCTTTCGGCGTTTCTTCTCAGCAGTGGTCGTTACGAAGCGCTGGTATCGGTAGCTTTTCTTTAAAAAATAAATTAAATTTTAATATACTTTACACGTAACATAAATTATACTTATTGACGTGTAAAAGTGCCTGTAAAGGTCTAATTACTGAATAAACATTTGAATCTTGAATCTTTGAAGGCAGAAAGTGAGCGTCTCAGGCCGAGTTTCAAAAACCAGTACACGTATAAACCTTTGCGTGCCCTGCCGTGTCTCAGGCCAAAGTCTCACCTCTACTGTGTACACTCACACAGTGTAGGTGAGCTCTCGTCTCAAGAACTGTAAGTAGGTATTTTACAACGTAATAACTACAACAAATTTCAACTTAAATATGTGCACCATATTCCTCGAAAATATACCTAAAAATGTAGCTCTTAAAATTTAATTTTGCCTGTCTACAACCCCCATAACTAAGACACTTGCCTGGAAAAGTTCAGCTAAGTTATAAATTATTTCCGAAGTTTGAGAAATATCTTCGGGAACAGAAAAATAACATTGCGAGAGGCGAAAAGGGCACAAACAACTAAGTACTATTTTCTAAAGATGTCGCATTTCGCGTTACCTAAACAAATTAATATTTCAGACAAAAAAAACCCTCGACGACACTATCTAGTGGGGAGTGGCGAAACTACATATCCAACCGGTGCCATGGGGCTACCTGAATTTTTCGGGGTCCAGTGCTGTCCCCATTTAAAACAAATCATTTGAATGATAAATTCTAGTGGTTTAAAAATTTACAAATTACAGGGAAAATTCAAACTAAAAACGAAATTAAATCTAAATTAAAACTAAAGTAGAAACTAAACTAAAAACTAAATTAAAATTTTAATAAATAAAAATAAAAAATGTCGTGCAGATCATTGCCCTGCGGTAAAGTGCCCAAAAGGCTGGCAGCATTGCCACGCTGGATGGCAATGCTTATTCGTTGGGCGAAGTAATTGCCAGCCCTTTGGTCACCTGATACCTCGACAAATTTGAATTTGAATGGAAATAGAGATATTTTATTCATAATTAGCCAAAAGGGGCCGTTTTTCGCTAATGTCCGTAAAAAAACTTCACGTTCTCACTTTAAACTGTAAACAGTAGTTCATATTCGAAAAATAGTTTGAAGAGTTATCTAGGGTCTGATAAAGACAAAACTTTATATAATATTTCTGAAATTCAAATGATTTATTTCAAATGACTGGACCCCGAAAAATTCAGGTAGTTAAGTGGATTGATATCCGTAGCGCCATCTATTATTTTCAAAGTAAATTTAAAAACCTCGACTTTCAAGCGTTAGCTCTCAATAACTTTTAAACGAATGAACCGATTTTTATCAAACATAGCGAAGAATCACCATATGGGAACTTGCTTTCAGGTAAAAAAAAGACGGTTTGCACTCCGGGAGTACCGGCAGAAGTGAAAATTTGAATAATTTCCATGGATGCGCGTGGCAAGCTGTAACATAAACATACACGAAGCGCAAGCGCCCTGCGCCGCCTAAACAAAACAGCAGGCGCCTGCATACATTTTTGCCGCGCCGTAGAAAGAGAGGGGGATACTTCCTCTCCTACGCCGCGCCGCGCGTCTTACGAATTTTCGATCAGGTTACGTGTCCTAACGCCCTGACGCCCTGACGCGAGTTTTACATTTTTCACCCGTACGAAAAACAGTGTACAACGCCGCTAAAGAAGTTTTCATTTCAAAAAACACATCGAAATTGGTCCATCCGTTTGAGACACACAGAGACACAGACATTAGCATAAAACTTATAACATTCCTCTTTTTTATCGGGGGTTAAACAAAAGCAAGGAACGTGGTTGTAAGTTATTTTCAATAAAACCTTCGGCCGTTTATCTAAACTTCATAATTTCTTTACCTACATCTAATCAAATCAAATAGTTGGGCCTCGTTCATTTTACCTACCTAACAATCTAACGAACACATAATTCTCCTGAAACAGTATTTTTACTCAAATACAAGAAGCTTTTTACCTCAATTTTGCGCTTGAACTACTTGACCTTCGGAAAAAAGAACCCTGGCCCGCCAATAGATTATGTAGCGCCCCACGTTGGGCGCCATTGTAAGAACTCCTAGTAAGTAGGTAGCCACGCACTAGCTGGGGCAGTTGGAGCTCCTACATTAAGAGGTAGGTAAGGTACGTAGTGGAGAGCTTGAGAGAAATAACAATTTATTTAATATATATATAAATTTACAATACTGATATAAATGTAATCCGCTCGAGAGATGGTAGTGGAATGAATCAGAATGATGAGGAAGAAATCTAAAATTTAAAATTTGAATTTGAAAATGAAGTTATTTTTTAGAAAATGGAAAAGCAGGTAAACGGGAACATGAAGGATGAGGTTTATTGTAAGATCGTTACAATAATGCTCATAGAATAGCTAAGTATACATACATAGTATCATACCTGTTTCCCACAAGAAAGAAATTTTCATTTAAATTCGTGACGCTCTTTTCGGTAAAAATTTTCCGTTGTCTGTCCTCAGCCAGACTTTTGCCGTCTTGGGGCGGCACCACTCCTACTTTCTTCTTTATTTGCTTAATAAAACTGTTTCTGGGTTTTCCTCTTCTCGTTCTTCCTTCTATTTTGCCTTCTATTATCGCCTTCATGAGTTTGTCGTGCCGTACCAAGTGTCCCAACATATTTCCTCGCTTATTTCCGATAGCTTTCATTAATTGTCTGCTAGCTAAATAATAGTAGCTTCTGCACCAGCGCTTTGGAAATGGCAGTAAATTTAGCTATAAGTAACCATTAGACGTCAAAAGTTGTGCAACAAAACAAAGTGACGATTATTAAAAGATATTAAAAATATCTTGAGAATAAAGATATATTTGAATTTGCTATTAATACATTTAAATATGTATTAATTTAAATGACTTACGGGATGCTTACGACTGTATTAAACCATTGATTTATTTTTTACAGAAAGTACAATACAATACGATACAAATACTTTTTATTGCACCATAAACAAAAGGAAGTATTTCCTTCAAAAACAGAAAAAAGAGAAGACAAAAATATGATAAAAAGATGGACTTATCGCTTTGGGTAGAGGAAGGTGTGAAAATTAATTAATCAGGGTTGTTTCACGTCTTTATATCCCGGTCAGGGCAAGTTGGAAAATGGCCTTTTTAAAATTGTCCTGGGCTTGGATGTTTATCTATAAATGTATTTGTTATAAAATATAGTATCGTTGAGTTAGTATCCCGTAACACAAGTCTCGAACTTTCTTTGGGGCTAGCTCGATCAGTGTTATTTGTCCTTATACGTGTATATTTATCTTTAATATTCACACTTGTTCATGAATACGTTTTATTTTAAGGTCATGCTAATCGGGCTATTTTGATTGGTTCCTTGTTCTACCTTCTCGCCCACCATCAGGCTAAAAGTGGCCTTTGAGTCTTGCAGCCCTGGGCTTTGTCTACTTAGAGCCGCACGACCGAATATAAGAAAAGAAAGAAAGAAAGAAAAATTATTTATTTGATATATCACAAACACGGTTTAACAATTATAATAACAGTTCTCAGCTATTAAAATATTTGTGCCTATATCAAAATGGCCTCCTCTCAGCATAATGTTGTTACCTTCTGACCATGAAAATACTCTGTCTGCCTCTTCAGGGACAAAGACGCGATGTATGTTTGTTTCTATTAGCATTAAGTGTTTCAGCGTGTAAGTATTGTAGAATGTTCTACCCCACTTTTGTCGTTATCTCTGGTTGTAGGGTTGACTGGAAGAGATCCCTGACAGGGATAAGTCCGCCTTTGTACTATTGTGTTCTTTTTTTGTATTGTCGCGTAAGGAGATGAATGACATTGTCAACGTCACGAATTCGAACAAAAAGAATTCAACTGAAGGAAAATTTCGTCAATAGCGTCAGAACAAGATTGGCCTAGTGGTCTAAGCGATGGACTGTGAATCTAGAGACCGCTGGTTCGAATCACAGCCACTTAGTGTTTTTTGAAGTTTTGAAAGAAGTTTCTAGATTATACTAGACTAAATGGAAAAGAAAATACGGGACAGAAAATGAGTGAGAGAGAAGGCGATAGAAAATTAGTAATTTGAGTTTGGAACATTGATGCGATTTTGTTCGAATTCGGGGGGTATATAAACGGAACAAGGCGCCGCCTGGGGCAGTTTTAGTTGGAAAGTGAAATCTGAAGAAGAAGGAAGAAAAGAGAAAAGAAAATAATAGTAGTGAGTAAAGTGAAGTAGTGAGTAAAAGTGAAGTGTTCAGTGCAGTGAAGTCTACGCGTGTGACAGTGCAGTGACGTTACGCGCGTGTGACAGTGCAGTGACGTTTCCGTGCGTGTGACAGTGCAGTGACGTTTCCGCGTGCGTGTCAGTGCTGTGACGTTTCCGCGGGCCTGACAGTGAAGTGACAGTTGGAGTGCAAAGAGGACTGACGCTGACAATTGTGAGTACTGCTTGAGTTGTAAATAAAGGCACCATTCAATAGGATTGTTGTTTCCTTTCCTATCCCCAACCCACTCTCGTGACAGTATTTTATTTGTGGCTTTTTATGTACAATAGATTCGTAGGAGAACAAAATTCACTGACATAGCCCAGCGGATTAGTTCGTTGAAGTAGCAGTGGGCGAGACACATAGCGTGAAGAACCGATGGCCGATGGGGCGAAAAGGGTCTCGAACGGCGACCACGTACTGGCAAGCGAAGCGTAGGACAACCAGCTACAAGGTAGTCGGAGGACCTGACCAAGGTCGCTGGAAAGCGCTGGATGCAGGCCGTTTTGGAAATCTTTGGGAGAGGCCTATGTCCAGCAGTGGACGTTATGCGGCTTAAATGATGATGATGTACAATAGAGAATTTATCTATCTATCAAAGCAATAAAAAACATTCTTGAATCACGGAAGAAAATTTTCACCAAATGAAATGTTCAGGAACCTATGTCATAAATTTAACCTTTCTGGTTAGACCTCAATTTCACGGCTGGTTCATTCGGTACGTACTTGTAATTCCGTGGCATTTGTCTTGGTTGAATTCGTAGAGACAAGTTTATTTCTCAGTCCCTTCTGTTCTGGTTGACGGAATGTCTTTCACTGTGAGAAATCCGCTATTTTCCAACAAGTCAAATCAGATACTTTATTCTAAACGTCAAAACAAACATTTTCGTCGTCATAGTTTCTTGGAGTCAAATAGCGCTCTTATTATCAGTTTTTCTGCAATAATAAATCTAAAATCACGTTAAAATAGATATGGTTCAAAGACAAGGACATTATTTTGCGAAGTTTATTTTTCTAATTAGTACAAAATAATTTAATTTTGACCTAGGAAAATACCCAATTCTAAATTTCCTAAAGGTGGACTGGGAGAGAATGGATAGCATTAAGTCCACCTATTGTACCATTGTGTTCAATAAAGATTTAATAAATAATAATTTAGAAGTACTTAACTGTACAATACGAATTTAATTTTATTGGACAAAGAAAGATACAAAAAATATCCGCAACATGCTTCGTCAAAAATGTAAACAGAAAATATCCGCAACATGCTTCGTCAAAAAAGTAAACAGAAAAAAATCCGCAACATGCTTCGTCAAAAAAGTAAACAGAAAATATCCGCAACATGCTTCGTCAAAATGTAGGAGGTTATTAATTCGTAGGAATCTTTTTTTTTTAATGTATGTTAACCGATTATTCTAAGACGCTTGGACCAATTTGGGACAGGTATTGTATCAAAATCGCTTGAATGGTTAAGAGGGGAAGTCGATTTTTAGTTTTAAAAAAATATTCTTTGTTCTCCGTCTACTAAATACAATACAATACAAATACTCTTTATTGCACTACACATAAAAGAAAATACATAAACAGAAGTAAAGGCGGACTTATCGCAAATCAATCTCTTCCAGTCAACCTTTGGATAGAGGGAGAAGTGTATATAAAAGGGTAATTGATTTAAATGTAAGTTAAAAAAATTTCGGCAAAAGGTCGAGCCTGACCATTCTATGCGGTAATGCCGCCAGCCTCTTGGGGATCCTACTGTGCGAACGCAGTGATTTGTGGTAATTTTCTTTTATTATTTAATTTAATTTTTATTTTTATTTTAGTACTTTGTAGTTTAGTTACTAGTTTTAGTTTAATAATTACAGATTTAATCGTTTTTGTAAAATTGGTTTGTTAGTTTGTTTAAATAAAAGTTTTATCGAATTACTTACCTAAAACTTGCTTTGCAACTTTTACAAAATTTTTGTAAATCATCTTTTATCTGTTAAATTATTTTATATAATGAACATGTAATTGTAAAAAAACATGTAAAAATAAAATAAAAGATACTTAAAACTTTTTCTAAAGACATCTGTTTCAGAAAAGCAAAATTAAAGAATAAGGGATTGTCGGGAGTTGTACCAAATCGAAATCTTTAGAGAACAAAGTTTGAAAGTGTTAACAGATTTACGAAGCGAAAATTTATGCTAAAGAAATGATAAATCCTACATCCAAACCTGAAATACGTTTATTATTTAAAAAAAATATTTACAAAATTTAAAAAAAATGAGAAAGAAATGTTAAGGTGGTTAGGACGTGTTGAGAGGATGGATGAAAGAAGACTAACTAAAAATATTTATCGTGCGGATGTGGACGCAAAAACCGGACCGGGTCGACCTCGACGAACGTTCTGCGACCAAATTGCAGATCTTCTGAAGAAAGGTGAAGTAAGGAGTACCTATAACCGGAGAGCATGTATGAAAAAAGTAAAGAGTGTTGACGAAGCAAAAGAGGTTTGCAAGGATCGTAGCCAGTGAAAATCAATAGTTTCTGCCTACTCCCATGGGAAACAGGCGTGAAAATATGTATGCATGTATTTTTATACTAAAATTATATTATTTTTACATAAATTAAACATTGATTAAATTAACAATTGCACGTTTACCGAATGCATCCTGATAGGTGGGCTACTTTGGTAACAAAGTGGACTCCCGAAGATAGCCGAAGGAAAAGAGGTAGGCCCCAGAAGCGTTGGTGTGACGACATGCGACAGTTTAAAAGGGAATGGTTGGAAGTGGCACACAATCAAGATATTTAGAAGGAGATGGGGGAGACCTTTGCTCAGCAGTGGGACAGAAGAGGTTAAAAAAATTGCCCCAAGAAAGGAAAAATAAAACTTAATTGATTGCTCTTTACGCGCGGATTATAAAAGTCGATCGTGGGAATGGGCGAATCATATTGTTAGGCGACCCGACTTACAAAACTATTATGATCACTAGTATTTCGCACTGAACTGTCAATTCGTGAACCCCATATCTCGGCAATATAATAATATAATATAATTCGTATTGTACAGCTTTCAAGTCGAGCTCTCCAATCGCTTTGAAAGCCTCCAGGATTGCGTTTCAGTGGACGAGTTAAACAACGGGTTTGTAGAAACTGTCCAAGCCGTGGGTTCCAAGTTTTTTAAATCCCGGCCTAAAAAGAAACCTCAAAAAATCTCTGCTCAGATCCTAGTCTTAATGGCAGAACGACGATCCATGACGCTGCAAACTTCCGAAGACGCTGAGTCGTATCGGCGGCTCAACAGAAGAATTCAAAAGTCCTTGCGACACGACATTCGCTCCTTTAATACGAATTGTATTGAGGAGACGATAGAACGAAATAAAGGTTCCAAAGTGTTTGCAAGGACTATGTCTACTGGGCAAAGCCGACTGACTAAGCTGAAGACGGAGGGCGGTAACATGGTGTCGACCAAATATGGGGTGCTGGCAGAGATCGAGAGATTTTATGGGCAGTTATATACATCCGTTGCAAAACCTAGCGTGGATATGGCTACAGATCCAAGAGCCAAGCTAACCCGACACTATACCGAAGATATCCCGGACATCAGTCTGTACGAGATTAGGATGGCCCTCAAACAGCTCAAAAACAACAAGGCGCCGGGTGAGGATGGAATCACAGCAGAGCTTCTGAAAGCGGGCGGAACGCCAGTACTGAAAGTCCTTCAGAGGCTCTTTAATTCCGTTCTGCTCGAGGGCGTAACGCCGGAGGCGTGGAACAGAGGCGTTGTGGTCCTTTTCTTTAAAAAGGGTGACAATACTCTATTAAAGAATTATAGGCCCATCACGCTTCTGAGTCACGTCTATAAGTTGTTTTCGAGGGTCATCACGAATCGTCTCGCTAACAGATTTGATGCCTTCCAACCTCCCGAACAAGCCGGATTCCGAAAAGGCTACAGTACCATGGACCACATCCATACTTTGCGGCAGGTTATAGAGAAGACGAGGGAGTATAACCGGCCGCTGTGCTTGGGGTTCGTGGACTACGAAAAAGCCTTCGATTCGATCGAAACATGGGCCGTGCTTCAGTCTCTCCAGCGGTGCCGCATTGACTGTCGGTATATCGAGGTGTTGAAGTGTCTATATAACAAAGCCACTATGTCGGTCCGAGTACAGGAGTACAGTACGAAGGATATTCCATTGAATAGAGGCGTGAGACAGGGAGATGTCATATCTCCAAAACTGTTTACCGCCGCTCTGGAAGATGCCTTCAAGCTCCTGGAATGGGAAGGACTGGGCATCAACATCAATGGCGAGTTTATTACTCACCTTCGATTTGCCGACGATATCGTTGTCATGGCAGAATCGATGGAGGACTTAAGTACGATGCTTGAAGACCTAAATTGAGTCTCCCAACAGGTCGGCCTAAAAATGAATATTGACAAGACGAAGGTCATGTCAAATATGCACGTTGCGCCTTTACCAGTTTCTGTTGGGAGCTCCACCCTCGAAGTTGTAGACCAGTATGTCTACCTGGGTCAATTGATCCAGGCAGGAAGTTCCAGCTTCGAGGAAGAAGTCTTTCGGCGAATCCGACTCGGCTGGGCAGCGTTCGGGAAATTACGCAGTGTTTTATCGTCTAAAATACCTCAGTGCCTCAAGACGAAAGTGTTTAATCAATGTGTGTTACCAGTAATGACTTATGGCTCTGAAACGTGGTCCCTTACTATGGGTCTCATAAGAAGGCTCAAGGTCGCTCAACGGGCTATGGAGAGGACTATGCTTGGTGTTTCTCTACGCGATCGAATCAGAAATGAGGAAATTCGTAGGAGAACGAAGGTCACCGACATAGCCAAGCGGATTAGCTCATTGAAGTGGCAGTGGGCGGGGCATATAGCGCGAAGAACCGATGGCCGATGGGGCAGAAAGGTTCTCGAATGGCGGCCACGTACCGGCAAGCGCAGCGTAGGACACCCACCTGCTAGATGGTCAGATGACCTGAGCAAGGTTGCAGGGAGGCGCTGGATGCAGGCCGCTTCCGATCGGTCGTTTTGGAAATCCTTGGGGGAGGCCTATGTCCAGCAGTGGACTTCCTGTGGCTGATAGGATGATGATGATGATGATATCTCGGCAACCCCATGACCGAATTGGCTCATGTTGGAATTAAAAAATTCTGTTGGCTACATCTATACGCGTACTAAATTTCATGACGCTCCGTTTAAACTACTCGTTTTATTGTCGAACAAACATACATACTACCAACGCCAGTTTGTACGGAAAACGTTACTCGCTTTACTCGTTTTTTTTCTTCTTGTTTTACTTCCTTCCATAACTTTCTGTCCTTGGTCTTAACTTTCCAATCCCATTCGAATGTTTTTAAGTCATATGCCCATCTTGTCTTCGGTCTACCTCTCTTTCTATGTCCGTCCGTTGGAATCCAGCCTGTGGCTATGTGCGCCCATCTTTCTGGGTGCATACGGCCGACGTGGCCCGCCCAATCCCATTTTAGCTAAGCAGATTTCTTGCCCACATCCGTAACTTTTGTAATAATAATAATAATAATATAAGTAAGTTTATATACCTTTTACTTGGCAACGCCCGTAAATGGTATAAATTATACCAGCTCAAGCTGAGACACTGAAAACGTATAAAAATAATAATAATAATGCTTTATTGCAGACACAAAAAGATTCATAGTTTGTAAAATTAAAATTGTTTACAATAAAAAAGAATGTGGTGTCGTGGGACACCAGGTAGGAACGAAGTTCCTTCGGCTAATGTAGAATCGAAACAATGTGTATACGACTGTCGCGCCTGCGCACGTCTCATTTAACGAGGTCATCCTTACGGTTTTACTATCACATTTTTTTCAGTTCGGTCGCGCAGCAAAATCCCTATCTCCTCCAAGCCTGCCGTAAGGAACTTCGTTCCAAAAATTAAATATATAGTAAAATTAAATTAACCTAGCGGCAATAGCCAACCAGTGTCTGTAGGTATCGGTAGATACAAGTCTCTCTGCCAAACTCTGTACAATGCTGTTTTTACACATGGCAACCCTGGACATAAAATTTCCTACACGATGACGGTGTATGGCGCTAAAAGTATTGACACGTCCCTCTGTGAACATCCCAGAGGCACTACACCAAGATTTCAACCCCATAAGGTGCCTAAAGATGTTATTATATGCTACCCTTATACCATCATAGGATTTTTGCGTATAATCTGTCCAAAGTTGACACGTGTAAAAGGATTGGCAGTAAGACCTAAAAAGGGTAACCTTGACGTCTTTAGAGGCTTTGAAAAATTTTCTGGCTATCATATTGCCAACAACACACAGCGATCGGCGCTGTCGCTCAATATCTTCATCGTCTTTTAGAGAAGAGGTTACTACATGACCAAGGTACTTGAACTAACTCAACGATACTATATTTTATAACAAATGCATATATAGATAAACAGGACAATTTGAAAAAGGCCATTTTCCAACTTGCCCTGACCGGGGATCGAACCCGGGACCTCTGGGTGGCGGACTAGCATGGTGACCACTACGCCACGAAGGTCGTCAAGTGTAGGTATCTGCATCGAACTGCAATACTCAAAATGCTCTCTTCTGCCCCATGAGGACGTGATAGTTTGTTTGTATGTAAGTGTAGGTAGAAGAGTAACATACAACGTGGACGGGACATACCCGTAATAAATCTGATCACGGGCTATACTAGATCACTATAGTAATGAATAAAAATATCAGTCAAAAAACAAAGAAAAAAAATCGTCATTTTCATACAAAGTGTGCAGCCGTCCGGGCAATTTTTTTTTTTTTTACTTTTTCATTTGTAATATTTATTCTGTCTAATATTTATTTTTTACTCAGTTGTAGTAGTTACTTTGATAATGAATAGGGCAACACTTTTTTCTGTAAACTAGCTTCTGTCAGAAAAGAGTAGTAGTACTGATATTGGCTATAAATGTAACATGAGCAATAGTCTGAGCTCTCCTCATTTGGTCGCTGAAGAATATAGATATCTGAAATAAACTGTTGTTTCTAATTGTATTAAACACATTATACTAAATTAATCTAGTTTCATTATACTATAGCTCGTGGTTCGATTTATTACGAGTATGTCCCTTACACGTTGTGTAACTGCGATTTGCAATAAAGTCTGATACTGCGTTGCGGCCGCATCGAAGAAATCGGCGGCTCTCGCAACGTAGCGCGATGTTTTCATCCCAAAACATTTGGAGCTTAAGTTACTGGTTATTCTCTCGGGAATAAAACGTGAAAAAGAAGATCTCTAGGGATTAAAACCAATTTGAAAACAGAACACTAGTGTAATCTATGTAGAATCAAAAATAATGTTGGCAGTCCAGCAAAATACAGAAGAATTTTGTTTTAAAATAAAAAATAATTGACACAAACTTCGTGATTTTTAAATTTGGAATACATATCGTCTTCAACATGGACGAATGTAGGTTAACATTTTTATTTTTTTTGCTTCCGGAAAAGAAATAAGTATAATTAAAAAACGCAATTTTTTCTTTGATTCAAGAAATTACAGAAGTTTTAGGTTATTTGTAATGAAATGTAATTATTTATGTAAATGTGAATACCATTTTCGTGAGTTTAAGCCAATAGTGAATAGTTATCAAGTCTACTTATAAAAATAAAAATAAAAATATATGAGGGGCCACGCAAACAAAGTTATGAGTAAACATTTTATCTTAAGTTGGTGGACTTCGAATAAATATTTCTTAGTATTTATTGTATGAAAACGACACCAAACAAAGGTTAGTATTAAATTGTCGGTTGAAGTCTGATTAGGTATTGTAGGTGTTCTACTGTTCTTTATATATGTTTTGTATGTGCTAGTTTTTCTCATAGATGGAGATGAAAAGTAGAGTGTGCTACTCGGGTATGGTAATATTTTTATCTCGGGCGATATACATGAATCCCTCGCTACACTCAGGATTCCAACGTAGAATCCTTCGTTTCGCTCTGAATTCAAAGGAGCGCCCTCGCCTTCAAAATATCTCCTTGTAGCACAATCTACTAGTTTGGCTTTAATAATTATATTTATCGGCACCGCAAGGTGTGTAGCAAACTGCAAGGCAGGGTTATGTATTTATACTAATAAGACTCAACTGATTTGTGACCCGTCATTTTTAATCCCCTACGAAAAAGAGGAGTGTTTTATGTTTTACGTATCTGTGTCATCGTAGCGCCTGAATGAATGGGCTGATTTTGATTCAGTTTTTTGTTTGAAAGCTGCCTTGATCGAAATGGTTCTTAGCTATGTTTGATAGAAATCGGTTCAGCGGTTTAAAAGTGATGGGGGTGAAAGTAGGGGGGAGAACTTTTCAAAGGCTTATATTTGTAAATTAATTAATCAGTGTTTTAATGAATGACGATGTGGTCACCATGCTAGTCTGCCACCCAGAGGTCCCGTATTCGATCCCTGGTCAGGGCAAGTTAGAAAATGGCCTTTTTCAAATTGTCCTGGCTCTTGGATGTTTATCTATTTATGTATTGGTTATAAAATAAAGTATCGTTGAGTTAGTATCCCATAACACAAGTCTCAAACTTACTTTGGGGCTAGCTCAATCAGTGTTATTTGTCCCTATATATTTATTTACTTTTTATTATTGAAAATCTGTTTCAGTCATTCAAAAGCAGCCTTTCTGATACCAGCCATAACCCTGACACATGAAAAACAAATCAACTTTCTAGACCTCCACATTTCATACATCCTAGGCAATGACCCAGCTAACGCTACTACGCATAAAGACTGTTATTTGCATATATACATATGTTAACATATGTTCTGAACCCTTCTCACCTTGAAAGTAAGTCATTTCAAGGCGCAAGTCCAATCTAACTTCCAGATTTGATCATTTAAGGGTTAATGTTTATAAATTTCAACCCATTTCGAAGAATTTTTCAAAACTAAAAAGGGACTTAACCCCAAACCACACAAAGGATTATGATAACATTTCTATGGGACTACCTGACAAGTTATTCTTTAAAAGAAAAAGAATTTTCTAAATGTGTCCAGGCGTAATCGAATAATCAGTGAACACATATGAAAAAAAAAAATCGCAACGAATTGATAAAATCCTCCTTTTAGAGGATATGAATTATTTGTTATCTAGACAAGCGGCAGCGTGTCAGAGCCAAGTTAAAAAAATGGAAATGGCGACGCAGCAGCCGTGTTTATATTTTCACGAAAATTTCGACCTACTTTTGACCCCTTCACAACTCGAAACCTATTTAATCTAAATACATGTAAACGCTAGTTATATTTGGCTAATCAACTTATCATCTTTACTTTATACATTATTGTTATTACATTGTAAGGTCCTATTCTTCTAAACATCAGAATACTGGTAAAAAAAACTAGCCAGGTCAAATGTTAAGATTCTTATAAGTAAAGTTCAATATTCTCTTAAGAATTTGGCGGCCATTTAGATCTCAATTCTTTTGACGGAGTTTGAACTTGGCTCCTATTTTAACATTTATGTTTTTGGTGGGATTCGTATAACGTGTAACAAAAATGGTAAAAACATTATGCCAAAAATTGATCAAAGTCTTCATAAATATAAACTACTTAATGATGGGACTACTCCTGCCTGACATTATTGACAGAAATCAAATAATCCCTATCTTTTTCTTTTAAGGGTTCCGTACCTAGAAAGTTAAAACGGGACCCTAAGACTACCTATTACTAAGACTTCGCTGTCAGTCCGTTCGTCCGTCTGTCTCACCAGGCTGTATCTCATGAACCGTGATAGCTAGACAACTGAAATTTTCACAGATTATGTATTTCGGTTGCCGCTATAACAGCAAACACTAAAAACAGAATACAATCCCATACAACAAACGTGATTTTTATAGATAATGGTACGGAACACTTCGTGCGCGAGTCCTTGGCCATTTATTTCTATTTTATGTTGTTCAGTCTTCCATACTGCTCTGGGAAAAAAGAAAAAACTTAGAATTTACAAGCTGCATCTCTTACCGTGCAAATTGTCAAAGTCTATTATGAGAATGGGCTGAAATGCAAATCATAGGTGAAGCGACTAGCAAATTATCACTATTCCTTTTTAATAAATTTTTTTAGTGTGGCTCCTATACAAGTAAAGTGAAAAGTCAATTTGTTTGTCTTGACTAATCAATCATGTGGGGTATCGTTGAATAAGTCTTTCAAAAATATTATGAGCTTGTGAACATCGTTTTTCGATTTAGGGATCGGTTTCTGAAATATTTGGTCTTAAAATATTTGTTAGAGTTAAGTGTCTCCCCCTTCCCCTCTATCAGCTAAACGGCTATATATAGACCGAAAATTAAGGAAAACTACCAGATTTAAGTAGGGTTTACAAATTAAAAAGTTATAGGCGATCGACTTATAAAATGTACTCAGAAAAGGAAAATTTCAAATTCAATAGAAAATTAGTTTTTAGACGTTTTTAGTGGCATGAACTCAAAGCTGGCAATCGTAACTACGGGACCCTACACTTTGCGTGGCCCGGCACGCACTTGGCCAAATATTATATATACCGCGGGTAACACCGCAAGGCGCAACTAGTTATAATAATAAATACTTTTCTTAAGGGCAAAAACGAAAACTTTTGGCTAATGTGCGTAAAAAGCTTCATCGTAGTTCATGCAATAGTTTGAAGGGTTATGTAGGGTCAGAACCATATTTTAAATGATATCTCCGTTTCCTTTCAAATAATCTATCCCAAATGGCGCAACACTGGACCCCAAAAAAATTAAAGTATCCCCTTAGCGCTAATGTAATCCAAAAACACAATAATATTCCCAAAAGGGAATCCTACAAAGTTACTGATATAAAGAATACGACAGAAATGCGTGGAAAGGCAAAAGGCGTCTCGAGGACGCAAATTCAATAAGTACGAAAAAGTTGCGTTTGACTTCGCTCTTTATTGAAATAACAAGAAAGGAAGGTGACAAATGAACATTATGTTTATCCCACTTTGGATATTGGAGTTAACAAATCTTCAGTTCTCATTGATCTTATATGATTTAACCACCTCATTTCTCCATCATCTCATTCCGTCCACCTTTCTATATATCTAATCTCATTTCTAAATACTTCTTTTTAAATTCATCAAACCTTCCTCCCTTATGCGTCAGAATGACGCATTCCTCTACCACCACCTTCTTATACCACTTGCTTATTAATTAACTTATTGTTTTATTTCTATATATCTTTGATATCTGAAAATAAAACAATTTCATTTCATTTCATTTCTAAATCAGAGATGTAATCGTAATTAGTAATATTAATAAATAATAAATAAATATATAGGGACGAATAACACTGATTGAGATAGCCCCAAAGTAAGTTCGAAACTTGTGTTATGGGATACTAACTCAAGGATACTATATTTTATGACAAATACATATATAGATAAACATCCAAGACCCAGGACAATTTGAAAAAGGCCATTTTCCAACTTGCCCTGATCGAACCCGGGACCTCTGGGTGGCGGACTAGCATGGTGACCACTACGCCACGGAGATCGTCAATAAACTTCGGCATCAGTGTACTATTCTCTCTCAGTTTTCGCTCCCTTCGCTGACTTTTTTTAAATTTATATAACTTTATTACATAAAATTGTAATCGATGAACTACAAGGTCGAAGGCCGTTTCTATTATCAACCTACGGGTGGTGTGACACGCGAACATTTCGGAAATATGTGCAAAAACTCTAATATTAAAAATTGGCCAAGTGCGTGTCGGGCCACACGCAGTGTAGGGTTCCGTAGTTACAAATACCAACTTTGAGTTCATGCCCCTAGAAACGTCTAAAAACGAATTTTCTATTGAATTTGTTTGAAATTTTTCTTTTCCGAGTACATTTTATAAGTTGATCGTCTATAACTTTTTAATTTGTAAACCCTACTTAGCTCTGATAGTTTTCCTTTTAATTTCGTTATATTTACTATAGCTGTGAATTTTTTCACGTGTCCATATATAACCGTTTAGCAGATAGAGGGTGGGGGTACACTTGACACTAACAAAAATTTTCACTTTAAAACCAAATATTTCAGAAACGGATCCCTAAATCTAAAAACGGTGTTCGCAAGCTCATAATATTTTTAAAGACCTATTCTACGATAGCCCACATGATTTGAAAGTCTAGAAAATAAAATTGACTTTTGACTTTACAAGAATAGGAGGTAAGTTACTTTTTTTCAAAATTGTATTTTACCACTTTTTTCGCATAATTAATATACATGCTTATACCAAATTACAGCTTTCTAGTACTTATAGTCGCTGAGTAAAACCTCGGACGGACAAACAGATAGACAGACAGACAGACATGGCGAAACTATAAGGGTTCCTTGTTTACGGAACCCTTAAAACTGAAAACACATTGCGACACACATAAGTTGAACAAAAATGGTGAACTTTAAAGCATTTCTAAACAAAATCCCGGCACGTAAATTGAACCAAAATGCCGGTCGTCGGCGCAGGTACAAATAACGCGCCAACAACCGCATTTTGGTTAAATTTAAGTGCCGGGATTTTGTACAAAAATGCTTTGCAGTCTGTCATTTTTGTTCAACTTACGTGTGTCGCATTGTTCTTATAATAACACAACGTAAACCTACGTCACAGGTATGGCACTTCATAGAAACGGCATTTGACATGACGCGTTGACGTGTGCAGTGTGCACATACCTTACGTGCACACGTCAAAATGTGTGTTCGCCCCCCAACACACTCGACAAGGCGAGAACGGGGGAGAGGTGCGGGGACGAGGAATGAGGTCGCATATATTGCGCGTGACGCTAGGAGTTCCGTTCTGATTACTTTTGTTAATTACAGACTAGCTAAGCTATGGACCGAGTTTTATCAAAATCTTTGGAGCCGTTTCCAAGATCTTCATTATACATGTCAAGAATAATTGTTCGTTTATAGAGCTTACCTAGCTTCGCTGGGAGTGGGTTAGGTTGAGTTCCCACTTTGGCGCCCAACGTGGGGCGCCAAACAGAACAAGGAGGTATTTTTTTAGGTGTCCGCACCCAAAAGGTAAAAACGGCACCCTATTACTATGAATCCGCTGTTCATCTGTCCGTCCGTCCGTTTGTTCGTCTGTCCTGTCACTAGGCTATATCTCATGATCCGTGATAAGTAGGCAGTTGACATTTTTCACAGATGATGTATTTCTGTTATCGCTATAACAACAAGTACTAAAAACAAAATAAAATAAATATTTAAGTGGGACTCCCATACAACAAACGTTGTTTTTAGGGTTCCGTAGCCAACTGGCAAAAAAGGAACCCTTATGGATTCGTCATGTCTGTCTGTCCGTCCGTATGTCACAGCCACTTTTTTCCGAAACTATAAGAACTAAACTGTTGAAACTTGGTGAGTAGATGTAATATATTAACCGCATTATATTTTCATACAAAAATAGACAAAAAGAAAAACAATTAATTTTGGGGGTTCCCCATAATTAGAACTGAAACTCAAAAATTTTTTTTCACCATACCCATACGTGTCTTCTTGGATGAATCTTTGGATAGGTCTTTTAAAATGATATTAAAGTTTTTAATATCACTTTTTTCTAAACTGAATAGTTTGCGCGAGAGACACTTCCGAAGTGGTAAAATGTGTGTGTCCCCCCTGTAACTTCTATAATAAGAGAATGATAAAACAAAAAAAAATATTTGATGTTATCATTTAAACTTCCATCAAAAATTGGTTTGAGCGAGATAGTTTTTATTTAATACGTTTATTAAAACATCGATCAAAGTTACAACGAACTACAAGAACTTTTATATTATTTATTTATTTCAACAAACTTAAATCTATCATAACAGTTATAACCAATACGATAGAAAAGCAATCAATTATTGTAACACATTAAATACAAAGCTGTTTTTATGAATTCGCTCAGAGAACAAGCAAACAGATCTATTCTGTCGGCAATGTTTTTTGTTATGTTATTATGTTACTTGCTGCTACGGAACCCTGAATAGACGAGTCCGACTCGCACTTGGCCGGTAATTTTTCACTCTTTTTGATGTTTGAACTACGCTTTGTCATAACCTCTTTCTTGTCCTACGGGTATCGTAAGAGGCGACTACGTCGATGCATGGGAGGAGAAGCAGCTGATATATTCTACATTTTTTTAAATTTCAGGTCAGCATAGAGGATCAGTAAAATCATACCCAAGTGTGTCGGATTGCTTTAATTTGATGACTTCCGTGGCGCATTGGTAATAATCACGCTAGTCGCCACTTGGAGGTTCTTGGTTCGATCCCCAGCCAAGGCAAGTTGGGTGTACGTCTAACTTGAATTTATCACAAAATATAGTATCATAGATTTAGTATCCCATAACACAGGTCTATTACTTTGGGGTAGCTTTATTTATGTAGCAACTATTTCTTTATTAAGGAGCTACCTGAATTTTCCGGTGTCCAGTGCTGTCGCCATTTGAAATAAATCACTTGAAAAGAAGCGGTGATGTCATTTACAATTTTATCTTGCACGGACCCTAGATACTAGAAACGTGAAGCTTTTCTATGCGCATTAGCGAAAAACAGTAATTTTTGGCTAATGTTCGTAGGAACGCTTCACGTTCTCAATTTAAACTGTAAACAGCAGTTCATAAAAAAGTAACGGTTATCTAGCGTCTGATCAAGACAAAATTTTAAATGATATGTTCGTTTCCTTCAAATTATTTATTTCAAATGGGGGCTGCACTGGACCCCGGGAAATTCAGATAGCCCCTTAATGTAAAACTTTGCAGGGCCCTCTGCCAGATTAAATATAAAAACAATACATTTACGTCATTAACCACAAATGTCCCAGAAAGTGTCACTTACCTTCGTAGACTCATATTTTTTATGTTTTTTTTCCTTTATGTAGGTTCTCTTAACAAAAATCCAAACGCGTCCGGATTTTTATGTCACCAAAAAATTGTTTACATTTTCATATGAAACACGTCCACGATATAATCACAAATTAAATTTAAAAAAAGGTACTTTAAATAACTTCTCACACGGCAGAAAAAATAATCTTAATTTTCTTAACAAAATTAAGTAAACAATTAATCAAGTCCACAAAAACAATCACAGGAAATGCGAAGTAAACACAAACAAGTGCCAGAACAATTTCCACCACCCTGTATACAATAAAGCACGCTGTATAAACTTTTACAACCGCAATCTTATTTATAGGAAGTAGGAAACACCTTCGACCGACCGATTTCACCACTATACTGAAATTTCAGGCATCCCGAAATGGTCTTAATAACACAGCACCACACCATTTTCATCCTTAATAATAAGCGAATAAGATCGGAAATGGTTTGCCAATAAATTTGAGGTATTCACCCTGAAAAGATTCGAATGTTACATACATGCCATTTTCGTCTCAATGTTTATAGAAATAAAGTTGTCTTTGCAATGTTTTTCCGATTGCAACAATACAAAATTAGCTTTATTTTGGTGTAGACGCTTATTGTACTTTTGTATATCTGTGTTCTCGTTTGATATGCAAACATGACTCTTACTTACTTATGCATAAGGTTGATAATTCAAAAAGATTTATTTTTAAATGTAGACAGTTTTCACTGTCACTTATCATTAGGAAGACATATTATGGCGTTTTGGGGAAACAATTTGTTACTTATTTTATATGAATGATACCTTAAGTTTTTCTGAACCAAACTTATATTATCCCAATCCCAAATAATATTATAAAAGCGTAAGTGAGTTTGTTTATTTCTTTGTTTGTTTGTAACCTCTTCACGCTTCAAACCACTACACATATTTAGATGAAATTTGGTAGGATATAGTAAGAGAGCCAGGGAATAAATAGGACAGTAATTTTATCCCAAAATTCCCACGGAGAGCAAAGCCCGCGGGTACCACAAGTTTTTCTATATTTTATCTAATTTAACAAGATTTTGATTCAAGTTGCAACACTTGCAACGAACATATATTATAATGATTATACTTACAGTTACTAGTACCTAAGACAAATTTTGGAACGAAGTTCCTTATCGCACGTTGCGAAAGGGAGCTAGACGGAAAAAATTAAGACCAAAAGTTGTAACGACACTTTTTGTTCATTCAAATTTATGAAGATAATAAAAATTTGATTTTAGAACGCAGAAAAGAGTTTGAATGTAATTTAGACCTATTTATATTTTACTTCGTTCCATCCGGGTGTCCCTTAACACCTCCCAAGTTTTTTATTTTTATATCTTACTTTATTACAAACTTAATTGTCTTTAAATTACATCGATGACGGCCTCCATGGCGTAGTGGTCACTGTGCTATTCCGCCACCCAGAGGGCCCGGGTTCGATCTATATTTTATTACAAATACATATATAGATAAACATCACAACCTAAAATGGCCTTTTTAAATTGACCTGGGTCATCCCCAGGTCAATTTAAAAAAGGCCCTTTTTCATCTTGCCCTGCCCGGAGACCAAATCCGGAACCTCTGGGTGGCGGACTAGCATGGTGACCACTACGCCACGGAGGTTATCAATTAATAGAGATTGATAGAGCGCAGTAATAAAATGACGCAACTTCATAGAGTTTTTTCTCCTGGGTCTTGGGTGTTTATCTATATATGTATTTGTTATAAAATATAGTATCGTTGAGTTAGTATCCCATAACACAAGTCTCGAACTTACTTTAGGCTAGCTCAATCAGTGTACTTTGTCTCTATATATTTATTTATTTAAAATGCAATCTTTTTAAAACTTTACTTACAATGACTCAGAAGGGTGAAGTTGTGCATCCGAAATTTGTAATTATGCTTAGGTTATACCTTTAGATCTGTTACATGCTGGTATGAGAGAAAATAAATAATTTAGAATGTTCCAGTTGCTTCTCTTTCCGAGCAGAATGTATAAGCCGATCGAAGGAATGGGCGAGAGTTGAATCATAATTTAAACACGCGGCTAACAAATCCATCACTATTTTGATCCCTTTTTCCGTCGTAACACCCACCGTCACGCTAAACATGGCCATTGGGTCCCTGTCTTCCCCGTCAGAAATATTGAAGAAATAATTTATCTGCAAATATATTTTTAGAAGTACATATAATCGGCTAGTACTTATTCTGTGTAATCGGCGAGCATGCATGATTAGAGGTTATGAGTGTAATTAAAGCAAAGAGGTCTGCTAGGATCGTAGCAAGGTCCATCGTCTCTGCCAACTGCTGTGGGAAACAGGCGTGGTATTTTGTATATCCTTTTATACAAGGGCCAACAAAAAATACTGTAACTATTTTAAGGGGGGATTCAAGCAAAAAAATATTTTTATATTTCTATATATCACCATCATCACCATTTCAGCCGCATAATGTCCACAGCAGGACATAGGCCTCTCCCAAGGATTTCCATAATGACCGATCTAGAGCGGCCTGCATGCAGTGCTTTCCAGCGACCTAAGTCAGGTCGTTAGACCACCTTGTGGGTGTCCTACGCTTCGCTTGCCAGTACGTGATCGCCGTTCGAGAACCTTTTTGCCCCATCGGTCATCGTTTCGTCGCGCTATGTGTCCCGCCCACGGCCACTTTAAAGAAATAATCCGCTGGGCTATATCAGTATATTTCTATATATGTTCCTTAGACGTTATTTTTATATTCAAATCGGTTAATAAATGACAGATTTCTGGGCTTAAGCAATTGATCCGAGACTACTATTTTTGAAGTCGGCTAAAATCGAACTTCGCCTCTAAACTATTAGCGCATCTGTCACCAAAATAAACTACTATCGACAACAAAGCCAGTCATCCAGTCCAATCCAGTCTATTTTAGCCGGATTTGGCCATGCTTGGAACAGATTATATCTAGGCTTTGTGCTAATAAGGTTGAAATCAAAATGGATATTGGAGATTATAAATAGATATAGGAGGATATATAAACTTTATGACATATGACTGGTGTGGTGTTATTCTAGTCTAGAGTCACAGAATTAACATAAGTTTGGCGACCTCTACAGCCACTACGAGGAACTACAATCAAGAGACAACTGACAATATAGTTCACAATATATTCAGCGAATCGGGCGAACTCTGAGATCGAGATGTAGGATACTGCTGGCGCCATCTCATATGCTTATTGAGAACTATATTTTCACTTGTTATTGATTGTAGTTCCTCGTAGTTGCCGTAGAGGTCGCCACATAAGTATTAAGTATTACATACAGAACAGAATCTCCTAGGACTGCCTCCGTGGTCCAGTGGTCAAGGCGTTCGCCTTGTGACCCGGAGGTCATGGGTTCGATTCCCACTGGGAAGCATACTTTGTGAAAAGTTGTTTCCAGTCTGGATAGGATATTGCAGGATTAAATCACCTGATTATCCGAAAAGAAAGATGATTCCGTGTTTCGGAAGGCACGTAAAACTGTGGGTCCCGAACGCCACCTAGCGTTTGATCATCAAACTATCCAAGGATTGGTTCCTGGTTTGCCCTTTGGGTTGTGGAGGTCAGACGGCAGTCGCTCTGTGTAAAAACCAGCAACCTCGTCAAATCTCCTTGGTAAAGATAGCGGACCCCGGGCTCTGAAGCGTTACTGCTGAGGAAGCAACCGGGAGTACGCTCGGATGATGATGACAGAACAGAATCTCCTAGGGTCCCGCGCAATATGCGTCCCCGTCCAGTCCTCGCACCTCTGCCTCGTTTGCGCGGTTGAACTAGTCGCGGGCCCGAACTCGCAAGTGGGCGCGGCCTAAAAGCATGCTGTCTCACCTAGCATTGTGTTCGGGCCCAGCAGTGAGGCGAAATGCACGAAAATTCATGGAAAACCGAGTGCGTAAAAACATACGTAAAGTCCATTGGGGAAAGGGGTTTTATGCAAAAACTAACTGCAGTAATCAATTACAAATAAAGTTTATTAAAATTTTCGATAATTAAGAAGTGTAAAATCTCCAAAACAAAGTCCGCACGACTTTGTTTTGGAGATTTTACACTACTTTTATTAAGTACTTATTTACGCCAAAAGTTGCGTAAAAGTAAGCAAAAAAAAAGTATCTTTGATGGCTCATAACTTTTTAATGGCTTTTTATTTTACTATTCAGTATCCGTACATACAAAATGTATAAACAAAACGATATCATGTTAAACTTTGAATGTACAATGTCAAATAGTGGAGGAAATCCCCTCTGAAATTTGTATAGAAAAAGTATCGACTAGTTCGCTCTTAAGCGCGGCTGGAGGCGCCTGCAGCCGCCTCTACACGGCGCGAACGGGAGAGAGGTGCGAGGATGGGGGACAGGTATGCATATTGCGTGGAACTAGGGTCCGGAAGAACGAACGAAGGACGGAATCTCCTAGGACTCCTAGGAGATTCCATTCTTTATGTAATACTCATATTAATTCTGCGCTAGTTTTACAATAGGATTATTCCATCTCTTCCTGTGGATGTTGTAAGACATATTACATATTTCGTGCTACAACTACATTTCTAAGTAGACGACCTCTGTGGCTAGTGGTCATCATGCCTCGCTGTCACACCGGATATCTCGGGTTCGATCCCCGGTCAGGTCAAGATGGAAAATGATCTTTTTCAGATTGACCTCGGTCGTGGATTTTTATCTATTTATGTAACTTGACAAATAGTCATATGTATGGGTGGGGCAGAGGGCCGCTACAGTACTTCTTCATCTCGTTCTCGCTTTACTTCAGGCCAAGATAACCCGATTGTCTTCATCCGCTGTTACCGACCGTCGCCAGGTATGCTTTGGTCGAACACCTATAAATCTATTTATGTATTTGATATGAAATATAGTATCGTTGAGTAAGTATCCCATAACACAAGTCTCGAACTTACTTTGGGCACTCAATCTGTGGGATTTGTCCGTATATATCTTATACGGACAAATCACACAGATATATCCAGTCCGTATATATATGGACTGGTGACGTCAAAGTCCATATCATCTATACGTTTTCCTTAGTAAATAGCGTTTTTGCGAGTGAGATAGACATATTTTCGTAAAATTGTTACATTTTGCTCGTTTTTCAACCAATTTTTATTCTGTTTTCACTGTTAGTACATTACTTTTGAATATTTATGGATAAACTGGTTAGATAACTCATATTTTTTTCATGCATATTCCCTATTTTAACATGTATTAATTAACTTATTAATTATCTTTCAAGCCCGGTACGCTCCGTGGCGGGATCTTCGATTAACTTATGTTTATACATTCTTTTTATTGATTTTCTTGTTAGTTATAATTTCTTTTAGTTTCTAGTTGAATTAATTGTCCTATTTATCTATAGTTTATTTATAATAATTTTTATCTCTTAATGTTGATTAATGAAAATTGCTGTCAATTTTAAATAAATTTGTTTATTTTAATATCAGTATAATTGTAAGTTGACGTTTTTGGAGAAAATGCTGCAGTACATTTTTGTTAACGCTTCTTCTGTACTTGCGCTTAGGAGGCGGCAGTAAACGTCAACGACTACCTATTATGAAATCGAAAGAAAAATCTGACAATTACTAAGTGATACAAATTTACAAAGATAAATGAGTTTTGACTTTAAAAGAGTTTTGCGATCACAATAAATGTTATTAGAATAACGGGACGCACCGCGTTTAATATCATTTTTAACCAACTTCAAAAAGGAGGTTGTAGGTTGTCGAAGGTAGGAGGTTCTATGTTCGACTGGATATACATTTTTTTAATGTTATATATTCAGCGATTTCGCCGTCAATTGTGGACCGATTTTCAAAATTCTTTTTTTATTCGAAAGATTTCACTTTCGAGTTGGTCACATTGGAACCAAGTCAGGATCTGATTCCGGAGTCCGTCTGTCGGTCTGTCTGTCTGTCACCAGGATATATCTCATGAACCGTTATGAATAGACAGTTGAAATTTTCACAGACGATGCATTTCTTTTGCCGCTATAACAACAAATACATAAAACAGGATAAAATAAGTGTTTAAATGGTGCTCCTATACAACAAACGTGATTTTTTATAGATAATGGTACGGAACCCTTTGCGTGCGAGCCCGACTTGCACTTGGCCGGTTAATTTTTCCTCTTAAACCAGCGTCTGATATTTAAATTCAGTGTCTCTCCTGTCTACATTTATTTTCATTACCATTCCTGTCATTCTTTCCTGTGACTTGGAAATTTCCCCCGGGCAAACAAATAAGGCAGACCCAAAGTTTGTTGACAAACGCAAAATATGATTACTACAGAAGTGACATTTAATATGAGATCAAGGCAATCTCATGTTAATGGCATATATGCATGATTTGTTTATTTAATTATTTATTTATTCATGATTTATTTAATTTATGATGACTGGAAAAAATAATGTTGGCCCATCGATTAGATTGTTTAAAAATATTGTTCGCGTATTTTTAGGGTTCCGTATCCAAAGGATAAAGACGGCACTCTAAAAATATTACTTTTCTGACCCTGTCATCACCTCTCTTTTTCAACAAATCAGTGTTGTATACGGTAAGAGCATTCATTAACCGTTTCGCTGCCGCGGTAACAATAGCAGAACCAAAGTTACGAGGTGCATATCTCTTCCAGTCAACTTATAGGTAAGCAGAAAAAAAAATTGCAATGCAAAAAAGAAATAAAACATTACTTTTTAGCTGACATGCTAACATTTTGAAAAAATATGTGCAAAAACTGTAATATTAAACTGAGAACAATAACTTATAACACAATATAAACCTATGTACATACTATGTTAATTACCGATATCACAGAGTACCATATACTAGCGTTACCGAAATCGATACAGACCACAGACGAGCCTGTGTCACTCAACGTTTAGGTATCGAAAATATACCTACATTATAACTATACGCGTGGCGACCACTCCGGAGTGGTGAATTCAGTTAAATGAATCGTTTGTCCAGAGTAATAAGAATTAAATTGACTTGCAATGGATGTCTGGGTATCTAAACGAAGAGGTGTTGAGTTCTGACGCGAGCTAAATTAAACCATAGCGGTAACCATATTAAGTAGATTTTTCTTTAAATTTCTTTTCTGAGTGACACTTCTGTACGTAAGTACTAGTACTTATTCTGTGCCAAAAAGTAATTATATACTACGTACAAATACAGAATAACTAAGAACCTCAAATATATAGACATAAATATAAAGTTACTAATGCTACATATCACTACTTAAGTTTAGAAAAAAAAATTGATTTACATTTCATCATCATCATGTGTGTGTATGTGATGCGGTTTTTGTGATTAAACATATTATCTTATATATCATTATGTAACATCATTTCAGCTACAGAAAGACTACTGCTGGATAAAGACCTCCCACAAGGTTTTCCAAAACAACCAGTCTTAAGCGGCTTTCATCGTGCGTTTTCCTTGCTAAGATCGTTTGTTTGTTTGTTAAAGAGCGGCCTTCCCGTCTTACTTTTCATACAAACGCTCGTACGTGATCATCGTTGTAACTGATCTTTCTTGAAAACTTTTGAACTAACAGATATTTTTTGCGCTATTTTTAGGTTTATAACAAATTAAAAAAAAAATTGAAAAACTAATTGAGTATACGCCTCCGAAAATCAGCTTTTTTAGCACAAATTTTACCTGAACTTCGACCGTTCATAAATTAAGCTCATAAATTGTAAAAGTAAAACAAATATTTCGAAAGAAAAATCGTGCAAATGTAATGAAAATTTTAAATAAAATACATTTATATCACACACTTGTAAGGCTTACTGAAAATCACGTATTCCTGGACCAAGTTTTATGAAATTTCCGTACCCTATGAATAGTTAATATTCGTTCAATGGATAGTTAATACTAATTAATAATAATACTAATTTCATTTAATAGAACGCAAACCGTGCCCTTAGGCGCTATCTTTCTCTTTTCGGTTTGCCTCTTTTTCTAGCATTGCCCTGGATGAAATACCGGCTTTTCAAAATATGCTTGCGTTGAAAACAGAGCGGGAAGGGCCGCCTTAACTCTTAATTGCACATTTAAATAGGTATATACAAGTTACAAAAAATTATGCCATTTATAACCAAATCATCTGAGTAATAGTGCAACAAAAACCTTACAATAGTAAATACCTAATACCTATTGACTAAGGTCACTGGAAAGCGCTGGATGCAGGCCGCTCTAGATCGATCATTTTGGAAATCTTTGGGAGAGGAGCCGCATAACGTCCACTGCAGGACAATATTACCTAAACATTATACATACACATACGTAAATATAAATTGGTCGTCCTTAGGTAGGGTCGAGTTACATCTATCTGCCTTTTTTATTTTATGTTAATAGTGATCAGTATTCTTTTCGGCAATGCGGCGAATGTTCAAGATTTCTTTGCTAGGGTCTTAAGTACCTCCTGAGACATAGATCCTGCCTCTAGAATTTTATTTAGGCTAGCGTTATGTAACGCATAGACCTAGAATTTTTTTATTGCGTAAAAAGAATACACTAGCCAAGTGCGTTAGATAATACTATAACTGTTCATTCTCACAAGAGCAAAAGAGATCACGTTGATAATGAATGACACAAGTTTTCATACAAAACATGTAAGCCGTTATCACCCTGGCTTGAACATCGTCACATGAAATTGTAGTCGCCTGTTTTGACTTTGGATCCAGAGTAAGCAAGTGCTAGACCTTCTGTTGTTGCTGTTGTTGTTGTTGTTTTTATACAATATGTAACAAAAACCCTGTCCGATCCTTGTAGGAGCAAGTCAGACCGTCAATATGAACAACTTTTTCTATGGGACCTTAGAAAAAGTTGTTTAAAATCGACCACCTAGAAAAAATCTACATTTTCATACAAGAGTGTTCGGCCGGCCGGCAATTTGTATGAAAATGTTAATTTTTTCTTCCAGTTTCAAGCGTTGGTTCCACAGGAAAAGTTGTTCATATTGACGGTCTGAGTTGCTCCTACAAGGATCGGACAGGGTTTTTGTTACATATTGTACATATATATATTTTTTTCCACTTGGTCCAATGGTTGACTGGCAGAGAACGCCATTTGGCGTTAAGTCCGCCATTTGTACACTTTTTTTTGTGCAATAAAGTTTAAATAAATAAATAAATAAATAATGTGGAAGGAACATACCCGTAATAAATCGAACAACGGACTATACTAGCTAGATCACTATAATATAATTAAATTAAAATGACTAAAAAATAAAAATTCGGCAGTCCCATACAAATTGCCCGGGTAGCTGCACACTTTTGTATGGTAGTGCCAAATTTTTTTGTTTGTTGTTGACTGTTATTTTAATGTCATTATACTATAGCGGTGTAGTTATAGCATGTGGTTTGATTTATTACGGGTATGTCCCTTCCATGTTGTAAAGGTATGTTGTTGTTGTTGTCGTCTTTTAAAACTTACACCAAAACATCCACGATAATCATCAGGAGGGGTGTTAATGTAAAATCAGTACGCTAATCGAACGTAACTGCGTATCCACGTTTTACTGTCAAGCAACATTGAGCACTAACATATGATGATATAATCAAGTTTGGTTTCACATAAAAACAGGACGTCACTATCGTTCGACTAACGTATTATTTTATGGAGTAAGTCTTTTAAGCAGTACTTGGCCAGAGCAGCCAGAAGATCTGGCCTACACTCTCCACGCTAGCCAGACGGGTTAGTGATGATGATTTTTGTTTATAAGCTTCGTTTGAATAAATTAAAAAGTAAATAAATATACAAAATGTAACAAATACCGAAATTGAGACCGTCAATATGAACAACTTTTCCTATGGGACCAATGCTTGAAATTCGATAAAAAATCGTCATTTTCATACAAAAATGTTCGGCTGGCCCGGAAACTTGTATGAAAATATCGATTTTTTTCTTCGAGTTTCAAGCACTGGTCCCATAGGTTATTCATATTGACGGTCTGAATTGCAAGCAATCATGCACCATGCAAGCAATCATGCAGCATGCAAGCAACAATGCAGCATGAAAGTAATCATGCAGCATGCAAGCAAGCACGCAACATGCAAGCAAGCAACATGCAATAAGCATGCTTTCTGTCACGGCTCCGGCGCTGCGGGCTCCGGCGGTCCAAGGCGGGCTGAGGAACAGGTGGCTTGAAGCGAGCCGCTTCGCCGGCCAACAAGCCGAAGCTTCGGCGGCGAATGAAAACCATCTGCGCCTCGCCCCTCTGCGCCAACGCGAGTAGGAATTACACTCTAATAAACAGTAAAAATAATAAACAGGGCAGAAAAGTACGTGGAATCGGTTTTACAGCAATTCCTTTCTGTGACTAAAACCTAATTTTAGCCTAGTGTTTTAAGCTAATAATCTTATTACAAATTCTTAAATAATTAAGATTTGAAATAATATTTGTAGAATGAAAATTAGAAAATTCAATTATTAAAGCAGCAAATGATATTAATATGGCACAAAAGTGTTATGATTCAAGATAATTAGGTAAATTAAAATTACGGATATTTGAACATTAAGGATACTAAAGATTATTATTTTCAAACTTATTATGGATATAGACACTCGGACAGAAAATTTTAGGATAAGAAATGGAGTACCATTAAACTAGCCTCTAAGGAAGTTCGAGACTTGTATTTCCTAAGTTGCCTTCTACATCTACGAGAAGACTTTGAGCGGTCAGTCCTACTCTGCCGCAAACCACACGGTATTAATACCAAGTTAGTATCACTTAATTTGTACTATCTCATCAATTTTGAAACACAGTAATTACAAAACTTCTCCAAATTTCCAAGTCGTCTATTACTCCGCGGCAGTTTGGTTTAAAACATTACGTTCTCTAAACTTGTCTAGGTCTGCCCGTAATGGGATTAAACTACGGCACAAATTGTAGAAGCAATAGATGTGACATCTGTGTATGTATTTTTTTGTTTATCTTGTGTGTAAGTGGCCAACACTAGTGTCAGATTTTTCAAGCTGCCTAAAAGCATCTGACATAGCTTGACGACTGCCATAAAATGATGACAGCTGGGGCTATCGACTATAAGTGCCTTCCGAAGCACGCAGGAGCTTAATACAATTTTATGTGGTAACCTATCCAAGTGTGGACCACGCCTGGTGTCGCTTTACTTACGAAAGTGCTAGTACCTAATGCGCACTCCTGCCGGTCCACGGATTTCCTCTCCACCTGGACATATGACGCTTTGCTTTATGCAGGAAATCCATACGGTGCAGCCGTAATACGCGCGACCCGTATGGGAGTGCCCGCAGCTGTGAAACGAGAGTTCGATACGATTGAGGCTTTATTGAAACTATAGGCTTTTAGCCTTTTTTGAAGCCTGGACTTTTAATTAAGGGGCTTGACAGGCTAAAAGCCTTTATTTAGTCTGTTAGGCTAGGCCTGTTGAATAGGCCAAACCAAAATGTAGAAAATCTTTCGTCAATAATTATAAGCAAGCACAAAATAAAGTTTCTAAACTATTGTTATGAAGTAGTAAAAATTGTAAATAATAAAAACAAGTAAGTAACATATGATGTCAAAATATTTGTTAATATTAACCAACATTATATATAAAGAATTGTAAGGAAAAAAAAAATATTGTAATGAAAATGTAAGACTGCAGGACAATAAATAAAAAAGATAAACTAGATATAGAACAAACGGGAGTACCACCCGTGCCAATATGAACGATGATGTATGAAAGAAAAGTGTAGGGTACGACGAAAATTAAACATGAGATCTAGTATGAAAGATAAGATAGCGAACATGGGCTTCAACAAAGTTGGAGGTAGAAGAAAAAAAAGGCCAAGCCTAAAGGACTACGCCTAAAGTCTATTTAAGCTTTTGATTCAATGTTGTTTTGGCGATATTTAAGTAAAATATACATTTTCTATTCTTTTTTCATAATTAATTAAAAATAAAATAAATGGCTTTAGCCTAAACATTAGACTATTACTCAATAGTACATCAGCTGTCTAATTACATAGTCTTTGATGGAATAACCTTTTACGATTATTACGAATAGCCATTGTGTTCCTCATTCGTATATAGTGTAAGATAGTTTATTAAAAATGTTGTTGAAAAATTCTCGAGCGCCGTCAAACATGCAACTTTTAGTTCTGTTAAACTGAAATAAAATCCCTTGCAAGTATGTGTCGTCCATTACATTAACAGGGGTACAATGCGACACAAATAAGTTGAACAAAAATGGCGGACTTCAAAGCATTTTTACAAATTCCCAGCACGAAAGTTGAACCAAAGTGGCGGTTATCGGTGCAGGTACAATAAATGTGCCGACGACCGCATTTGTAGATACTCATTTTGTGGTCTATCTTTCTGGACTCATGTTTTTTATGACCGGCAGTTATGTGCAGTATGCGGTTCACTGCAGTATGCAACAGATCTTTATCAGTTTAATGAGTTTGAGAGGATACATTCTGTGATGTAGTTCTTTAAATTACCTAAAAAGAGTATTCGAGTATTTATTGTAGAAATATACGCTTGATTATAATAATTATGGGCGTTATATATAACTAGCTTTAACCCGCGACTTCGTCCACGTAGAAGCCGAAAATGGTTCTTATAGGACTCTTCCTCTCCCTGTTCCCTGTTCCCTGCTCCCCGCTCCCCGCTTCCCGCTCCCCGCTGCCCGCTCCCCACACCCCGCTCCCCGCTCCCCGCTCCCTGCTCCCTGCTCCCTGCTCCCTGCTCCCTGCTCCCTGCTCCCTGCTCCCTGCTCCCTGCTCCCTGCTCCCTTCTCCCTACTCCCTGCTCCCTTCTCCCTACTCCCTGCTCCCGTTCCCGTTCCCGTTTTTGTTCCCTTTCATTTGTTACACCGAAAGAGAGCGACGGAATGCTTCAAAAAGTTTAAACTAATCTTGTTTGTCTATACAAACTTTGAACCGTTTCACCCCCTTAGGGGATAAATTTTGAAAAATCCTTAAACATGTATTCACTTATTTACCGCCTTGAGTACTCTTGCGAAGTTTCGAATAAAATGTTCAAACTAATCTTTTTCTCCATACAACAAACTTTGGACCCCCGTTTCACCGCCTTAGGGGATGAATTTTGAAAAATCCTGAAATATATATTACTTATTTAGAGCCGGAAATACTTTTGCTAAGTTTCGAATAATATGGTTAAACTAATTTTGTTTCTCCATAAAAAACTTTGGACCCATGTTACACCCCGTTAGAGGATGAATTTTGAAAAATCCTGAAACACTTGTTTATTTATTTATCGCCGGAAATACTCTTGCGAAGTTTCAAATAAAATGGTCGAACTAATTCTGTTTGCCCATACAAACTTTGGACCCCCGTTTCACCCCCTTAGGGGGTTAATTTTGAAAAATCCTTTCTTAATGCAACCTTAGACCTCATAAGGAACCTATGTGCCAAATTTGGAGTCTTTAGACCCAGTGGTTTGGGCTGTGTGTTGATATGTCAGTCAGTCAGTCAGTCATTCAGTTTCTTCTTTTATATATATAGATATTTCTATTATTGTAGCCAAATTGCTTATAGTAGATTCAACGCAATTTGGCTAAAGTGTTAATCGGTTTTGACGTCCGCATGCTGCTATCCTATTCTGTCTTTCAGAACCGTCATTGACTAGAGCGAGAGAGAACGACGAAACGCATCAGCATGGCCGGGTCTGTGGCGTTCCGTCGCTTTCTTTCAACCAGCAAATGACGGTTCTGAGCGACAGAAAAAGATAGCAGCATAGGAAAGTCCTATTCCGAGCTGACAAATGGGTCTCAATCCTTAATATGCGAAGTCTTTGGGTTGTGGCTTAAAAAACAAGCGCACTTTGAGTTTTGATTCAACATAGCCACAGAATAAGTACTAGTACTCACGTACAGAAGTCTTACTCAAAAAATAATTTCAAAGGAATATCAACTTAAAGTGGTTTGCGCTATGGTTAAATTTAGCTCGCGTCAGAACTTCTCACCTCTTCGTTTAGATATCTAGACTTGCATTGCAAGCCAATTTCATTCTTATTACTCAGGACAAATGATTCATGTAACTGAATGTTTCCCTTCGAAGTGGTCGGCGAACGCATAGTAATGATGTAAGTATATTTCAAATACCTAAACGGGGAGTGACACAGACCTGACATTGCTAACGATGCAGGTGACGGTCATCTGATACGATACGATGATTTGGTAAAGAATAATTGATGAAAAGATAGAAGGGAAAAGAGGACCAAGGCATAGCTGGAGACATTTATAAAAGAAAAAAGTGCATGATTTACTTTTTGAAAGCATAATCAATTAGCAGAATTCATCGTTTCTTACTATTTTCCATATATGTATTAAGGTATGTATTATAATTTAGTTATATGTATTATGTATTAAATATATATTTGTTGTATTTATGATAATCTAAATTAATTAAGATATCTGGCTTTATATCTTTTAAGTATCTTATATTTAGACGCCAATTTTCTTATCTGTTTATCTTTTTCTAAAGGTCGAAAGGCAGAGAATGCTTTCGCAATAAGTCCACCTATTGTACCTTTTCCTCAAACTTAAGACTAAGTGGTAGCTAAAGTGGCGTACTCATTTGAAATAAATTGTTTAAAACTAAATATGGTGATAATTCAAAATTTGATTTGTATAAATGTCTGGAAAGACCTTTAAACTATTTGATGAATAACCTTTGAAAGTAATATTGGTAGTCCGTCTTGTTTTAAAACAGTTTTAAAACTAAACGGACTATTAGTAATAATTTCAAAGGTTATTCATAAAATAGTTTAAAGGTCTTTCTAGACATTTATACAAATCAAATTTTGAATTATCACCATATTTAGTTTTAAACATTTTTTTTCAAATGAGTGCGTTACTTTAGCTACCGTTACTTTAGTTACTTTAGTTAGCGTTACTTTAGTTACTTCGTCTTAAATATTTAAATTAAAAAATGAAGCAAATAAAGAAGAAGGTGAACGTCGTGTCGAACAGCGAAGTAAAACTGCTGACGGCATAATCAAATAGAAGAGATTCGACGTGACGACCTCCATGGCGTAGTGGTCACCATGCTACCCGAAGGTCCTGGGTTTAATCCCCGGCCAGGGCAAGCTGGAAAATAGCCTTTTTCAAATTGTCCTGGGTCTTGGATGTGTATCTATATGTGTATTTATTATAAAATATAGCATCGTTGAGTTAGTATTCCATAACACAAGTCTCGAACTTACTTTGGAGCTAGCTCAATCAGTGTAATTTGTCCCTATATATTTATATTTATTTATTTAAATTCATTCTCCACCGACAAGGGTATTATACATAGGGCGCACTATAAGTTTCCGGAACTGGCCACTTACATAAACAATATTTAAAAATTTATTGCAACATATGAAAATAGAACTCTTTGGCTGTAGAATGCAGTTTGTTTCATCTGACTGTCTTTTGTTTTTACCTTGTGGCGCCATTTAAAAAATTGTGTGTCTGCATCAACATGGATTTAACTCGGGAAAATTTTCGTAGTATGATTTTCTACGATTTTAAGTGTAATTTGACAGCTCAACAGAGCATCGCTCGGCTTGAAACAGCTTTTGACAATAAAGCACCATGCAAGACAACTGTTTATAGCTGGTTTGCAGAATTCAAGCGTGGTCGTATCAATCTCAGTGACGAATCTCGCGATGGTCAGCCGTCCACCGCTGTGACCAACAAAAACATCGATGCTGTGCGCCGTATGATTGAAACAGACAGGCATGTGACCTACCATGAAATTCGCGCATTCTTAGAAATAGGCATGAGTCAAATACAATTAATCCTACACAAACATTTGGGTGTGAGAAAGCTGTGCTCGCGATGGATCCCACACAACTTGACCGAGGCTCAAAAAACGGACCGCGTCACTTGGTGCAGTGCCATGCTTACCAGATTCAACGAAGGTGCGTCAAATTTGGTGTGGGACATAGTAACAGGTGACGAAACATGGATTTACGGCAGCAATCGAGCGTATGGGTCTTTCAAGATGAGCCGAAACCAACCAAAGTGGCGCGCGTGAAAAATGCATCTAAGCGGATGATTGCTTCTTTTTTTAATAAAACTGGACACGTGGCTACTGTTGCTTTAGAGAATCGTCGTACAGTGAATAGTGACTGGTACACGACCATTTGTTTGCCGGAAGTTATTGACGAACTCCGTAAAAATAACCGTAAACGCCGTATCATCCTGCACCACGACAATGCTAGTTCTCACACGGCCAGACAGACAAACGACTTTTTGAAGGCGAAAAATGTAGAACTCATGAGTCATCCTGCATACAGTCCCGACCTGGCACCTTGTGACTTTTTTCTGTTCCCAAAAATTAAGAACCAATTACGCGGTCAACGATTTTCATCACCAGAAGAGGCTGTCGGTGAGTATGAAAAACACGTTTCAGAGGTCACCACAGAGGAGTGGCACAAAAGTTTTCAAAACTGGTTTCATCGAATGAAAAAGTGCATAGACGCCAAGGGAGATTATTTTGAAAAACAATAAATTAATTTTGTACCTTTAATAGTATTTTTTCATATTCATTCCGGAAACTTATAGTGCGCCCCACGTAGCTCTTAAATATGTATAGATAATGGTGAGGCATTCTCTAGTTCACTTAAATATACAACAGATCTTTCTCAATTTATGCATTGTATACTATTTGATATAACTACAAAAGGCTTATGTTTATGTGCAAAAAAACGTTATTGATTGAACGTCTACTTTCCAGCATGCGACGTTGCGTGCCATCCAACATAATTTTGCAAATAATGATTGACTATAAGACATTTGTAACTGACATAGAATATTTTTCTTGACTTTTTGGTAAAAAATATCCAATAAGGCTGTTTAAATCACAGACATACAAAGGGAACCAGACAGAGAAAGGGAAGCGTGGCAATATTATTTTTCAGATTATATTCAATTCAATTCTTAAAAAAAAAGACAAAAGTATATCCACAACATGCTTCGTCAAATAAGTAGGTAAAAATATCCCGTAAATCTTTCCCCTGCAGAAGAGTGCCGAAAAGGCTGGCAGCATTGCCACGTTGTATGGTAATATTTATTCTTTGAGCGAAGTATTTACCAGCCTCCTGGTCACCTGATACCTCGACCAGCTTTTTACCTATAAATTTAAATAAACTATGTGCAGTACCACCACCACCAGTACCCACTTGTACCATGAATATGGGAAAGCGCCCGAGTGTCGACACATGTGGCGTCCCACACTGGAGGTAATAATGTACATATAAACAGTTATTGTGGGTGTTTGTATGTAAGTACTCCTTGACATTCATAAGTATAGTATTTGTACAATTTTTTCTCCAATTACAGAACAAACATCACATATTTAGAATACGTGGCAATTTTTCACTTCTAGTTTTTTTTTATTGCCTAAAATTAAATAATGTATATAGACAGTTGCTGTTAGTATGGGTGTTTTAAGTACTCTTTAATTCTTTAAGTCTTTCTTATATTTGTAGTACTTTGCTATTTTTGTTCTAAAAATTATTAATTATTATCAAGAAAAACAACAAAATGCGGGGATCCAAAACCAAAGTCAAAAGTCAAAAAAGAATTTATTCAATTTAGGATAAATTTATCTCTTATTGAAAGTCATTTTTTAAATATTATTTTAGTGCAAAACCTAAAAACTACTAGCGTTTCGGAACGACCACTACTGGGAAGATTCCATCCATCCATCCATAGCAGCCTTTATGTTATCCTTTCAGGACATAGGCCTCCTCCATATCTATATGGTCGCCGACAATGTGTACGTATTGAAAGAAAATCATCGACGTGGTGTCTAACATCGTCCGGTGTGCCTCAAGGTGGTGTGCTTTCTCCATTGTTATTCGCATTATTTATTAATTCTATTTCTAATCATCTTCGCTCATCTTACCACCTGTATGCAGATGACCTCCAAATCTATTGCCATGTTAGTCTGGATAACCTCAGTTCAGGGATTGATTTAATCAACGGTGACTTATCGCGTATATCTAAATGGAGTAAGTCTCATGGGCTTATAGTTAATCCTTCTAAAACACAGGCTATTATAATAGGCAATTCATATTATATCTCGCGCATTGATTGGCAATCCCTTCCATCAATTATATTTAACGGCGTCAGTATTGACTTTAGCATCAAGGTAAAAAACCTAGGTGTCTTGATCGACAAGAATTTGACATGGTCGCCTCAGCTCACAGAGGTTAGTAGAAAAATATTTGCGTCTGCAAGTTCTCTTAAAAGACTGCATAACTTTCTCCCTGTGAAGACTAAAATTGCGCTGGCACAATCTTTACTTCTCCCCATCCTTGACTACGCTGACACCTGCTACCTCGATCTCACGGAAGAGCAATTAAATAAACTTGAGCGTCTCCAAAATCTCTGCATTAGATTCATATTTGGACTTCGCAAATATGATCACATTTCTAGTTTTCGTGCACAACTCAAGTGGCTCCCTATTAGACAACGTCGTAACTTGCATATCCTTTCCCTTCTTTATTCAGTCCTGTTCGTTCCTTCTACTCCGCTATACCTTAAAGAACGCTTTAGCTTCTTTCGTGAGAACACGAATCGAAGTGTGCGTAGCACAGTCTCCTTTAAACTCTCAATTCCTGTTCATAGTACTCATTTCTATTCTAATTCTTTCTCAGTTCAGGCAGTAAAACTTTGGAATGCTTTGCCACTGGATATACGTAAAGTGGAATCATTGAAAAAATTCAAAGATTTGGTAACGTCTCATTACCTTTCCTCTAGCTCTAACTAATATCTCTTTACTTCTTTTCTTTTTACTGGCTACTTTCATTTACTTTTTTTTTAATGTTCGTACAAATTTTATGGTTTATGTATTTCTATTACTTTATTGTTCATTTATTTGTTATGGTATGTACTCCTATTATTTATTGGTAGACATTCTACTACACTGTAATACTCTAACTGCGCCAACTCCCCCACATCTTTTATAGTTTTCTCTACCCAAAGGTTGGCTGGAAGAAATCGCTTTAGTGATAAGCCCGCCTTTGTACCTACTAGATTTTAAATGTACTTTTGGTTATTGTCATACTTAGTTGGTGCAATAAAGAAATTTTATCTTTATCTTATCCTCCATATCTTTCCATCTTTGTCTCTTCCTTGCCACCTGCATCCAGTTGCGGCCTGCGTGACGCTTAATATCGTCCACCCAACGCATTGCTGGGTGTCCTCTACTTCGCTTGTTGGCCCATGGTCGCCACTCCATTACCCTTCTGGTCCACCGTCTTGAGTCCATTCTTGCTAAACCTGCCCACTTCCACTTTTGTCTTTTTATTGTATAAACAAAGTCCCTGACTTTAATCCTCTTTCGAATCACTTCATTCAGTATACGATCGGACAATGTTATTCCTAACATTGCTCTGAGTTTTTCTACAGATTTCATTGTCAAGGTAGTCGTTTCCATTCCATAGGTGAATACTGGCAGGCAGGCTGTGAAGATTACGCTGAAAGAAACCCAGTTCAGTAATTGGTCCCTACCCAGCCTGATGGGCTATGTTTCAGTTACAATACAGATTTTCACTTAAGCTTTTCTTTCTTTTACTATATACTATTCTTCAATACGAGTAATGTCAGTCTGCTACCATTTGTAAACCCTAAAATAAAAGCCTGTATTCTGCAAGACTAAGGAAAAGGAATGGACATCCAGTTGCTACTCTTTTTAACCGCTTTTTTAAGGAGGAGGTTATCAACTGGAATGTATTTTTTTGCACGTTTCCCGGTAACTCGAAGACGCCTAGAGACCAATTTTTTTTTGTTTGAAAGAGCGTACAGTGGGCCACAAAGAAAAGTATTCTACGTCTATCTTTCGGTACTACAAAATTGTTCTATTGGTGGTATACTTTTCTATGTGGGCCACTGTACTTATCTGTGGTCCCGTACGTAAAACCGGAAATTGGTACTCATCTGAAGTATACAATATTGTATTTTCCAAGAGCATTCCAAGAACAATTTGAAATTCATTAGTTTTCTCGTGAATAGCATCAAGGTTAAATAAACTTCAATTTCACTAACATGTAATTTGAACCACATTTGAATTTCAGATTTCCTGAAGTGATTGCGTTGCGTAGATTGTCTGTTAAATTGGAAGTTAAAGTTGGCGGAATGATAATAGGATTGTTTAAATTAGTAATTCTTTCAAACTGTGATTGACGTACATACATACGAGGGTACATACATACGAGGGTACATACATACGAGGGTACATACTATCCTCATCATCATCCCCTATTCCCGGTAGCATCCTCAGCGGTAACGCTTCAGAGCCCGGGGTCCGCTACCTAACCTATTTGATGATGTTTGGTTAGGTATACATGCCGTTCAAATTACCTTATGAACTACTGTTTACAGTTTAAAGTGAGAACGTGAAGCTTCTACGCCAAAAGTGGCCGTTTTTCGCAATTGTGCGTAGAAAAGCTTCACGTTCTCACTTTAAACTGTAAACAGTAGTTCATAAAATACTTTTAAGGGTTATCTAGTGCCTGGTCAAGACAAAATTTACATGATGTCTTCGTTTCCTATGAAATGATTTATTGAATGGAGGCAGACTGGAGCCCGGAAAATTCAGGTATTTCAACTGTTCGCCGAGAGTTGATAAACATTATAGGTAATTCGTCTTCGAATAGCGACTTACCTCTCTTCGTACCTTAATTCGTCTTTGAAGAGCGACTCTCGCTTTCGCCGTTTTGATGGTAAGAGGCACGCAGTTGTTATCAAGTGCGGCCCGAACAGGCGAGTGGACGTGGCGGTCATTAGCCATTCAGTTCTGCAATGCGCGTCGAGTGAGTTGTTTAGGTGTTTGCGTGCTGTTTTTTGTTTTATGCGGTTAATAATTGTTTAAAATAGTAAACATAAAATTGTAAAAGTAAAAAAAAATAATTAAAAATTAAAGCAGCTGACTTTATTAACTCTTCGAAAACAGACTTTAGTATATCCGACAAATCTATGGGAACTTCGCTCGCTTCGTTCATTCATTATACGCACCCTTTCAGTCCCAGACCTAGATTTCTTTTACTTCTTTCAGCCCAAATCGCTTTGTCATCGGGAATCGTAGCGTGCGTTTTAAGCTCAAGGTAGACGAATTGGTTGACTGAAACTGCCTGTCATCTATCCACAGTAGCTTGGGTACGGTCAGCAAAACTAAGAAATAATTTGCCAAGTGCGTGTCGGCCCACACGCAGTGTAGGGTCCCGTTGTTACGAATGACAACTTTGAGTTCATGCCACTGGAAACGTCTGAAAACTAATTTTCTATTGAATTTGTACTAATTTTCCTTTTCCGAGTACATTTTATAAGTTGATCGCCTATAACTTTTTAATTTGTAAACCCTACTTAGCTCTGATAGTTTTACTTTAAAGTTCGTTATACAATGTCCTTTTTATTTAAGTACAAATATTTTAAGGGGTTATTCAGTCCATCATTTTGAACAACTTTGCCCAATAAAATTATATCGAAATACGAAAAAAAATTTTAAGGTTTTCATACAGATCGAAGTAATCACGTTACTATGAAAAAGGCAAAAAAAATTTTCTTATTTCGATATATATTTATTGGGAAAAGTTGTTCAAAATGATGGACTGAATCACCTCTTAAAATATTTGTACTTAATTAAAAAGGACATTGTATATACTATAGCTGTGATTTTTTTTTACGTGTCCATATATAACCGTTTAGCAGATAGTGGGGGGGACACTTGACTAACAAAAATATTTTAATACCAAATATTACAAAAACGAATCCCTAAATAGAAAGACGGTGTTCACAAACTCAAAATATTTTTTAAAGCCTTTTCAACAATATCCCACATGATTAGTTAGTCGAGAAAATATATGACTTTTCACTTAACTTGTATGGGAGCTGCCATAAAAAAATTTTTTCAGTGTTTTATTTTACCAATTTTTCCGCATAATTAATATACATACCTATGCCAAATCACAGCTTTCTAGTACTTATAGTCGCTGAGTAAAACCGCGGTCGGACAGACAGACATGGCGAAAATATAAGGGTTCCTTGTTTACTACGGAACCCTAAAAAGGTAACTACTTTTAAACTATTGTAATGCTTAATTTTTAATACCCGACAAAAAGAAGAGTGTTATAAGTTGGTCGCTAATATCTCTGTCTGTAGCCTCGGAGCTCTCGGCGGCATTTACACGTGAAAGCAAGTTCCCATGCGGTGGTTTTTAGCTTTGATTGATTGAAGTCAGTTAAGCCGTTTAAAAGTTATTGGGGGTTAGTCAAAGTCAAAGTCAATTGTTTTTATTCAATATTGGATAAATTTATCTCTTATTAAAGGTCATTTTTTAAATATTATTTTAGTGCAAAAGCTAAAAACTACTAGCGTTTCGGAGCGAACACTGCTGGGAAGATTAGATACGCCGAAAGAAACCCAGTTCAGTATTGGTCCCTACCCAGCCTGATGGGCTATGTTACAGTTACAATACAGATTTACACTTAAGCTAGGTATACATTATAATATTATATATTTAAACAATACAATTAAAATTTGCAGTCATCTATTTCCAAGAATTGTGATCAGGCGATGATAAATAGTCATTTACATGATAATACGCATTTTTGATTAAATGATTTTTAATGGCAGTCTTAAACTTAGATAATGGTAACGCTACTACATTATCTGGAATCTTATTATAGAGGCGTAAGCCAAGACCCACAAAAGATTTTTTGTTTTTTGCAACCGAAAAGCTGAGAACGCTTGAAAGTCTTTTTTTTTTATTTACCTGGCAAATAATAGATGGCGCTACAGATGGGGGTTAATATCAATTACACTTAACATCGGTTGGAATATGTAGTTCTGCCATTTATCACTAGATGGTGTCGTCGAGGGTTTTTCAGTTTGCCTGGCAAAAAAACTTGTAATATATATTTTTTTAAATAAAAATGTTTAAAAAAGTACTCGTGGGAGAGGACCGTAGGATTTGGCACAAAGAAAATGGAGGCCCATGCATAGCAATAGGTTGATGTGGGCTGAAAATGAAGTACTTTTAGATCGTAGCTGTGCAAGCCAAAAAAAACAGTTGTTCTAAAGATTTCTTTAAACCTACAAATAAAAGTAAGCTATAAGATAAATAGCAAAAACTGTGTAATCGTCATCATAATCCTCATCACCACCATCACCATCGTTATCTACAGGATAGTCCTCGCCACATCTTAGTGCAGGGAAGAGACCTCTCTTAAAAGTGTATTATATTTTTTTTTACAGGTACTTTTAGTACTGAGATATTTTAAAATTAATTAAATATGCTGTATTATGACTGTGAAATATGGGTTGTATTGTGTTATGTATACCTAGTATATTTTGTACTACCATACTTGATGCTTTGACAAAGCATAACTTTTAATAATTAGTTCAATCAGCCACCACCAGGTGTCGTAATGAAGTGTAGACTTATATAAGATAATTATTTGATTTATCTCTCTCTCTCTCACTCCCTCTCTCTCTCTCTCTGTGTCCGTTACAAATAAATAGGTGTAAATTGTTAAATAAATCTCATCTATCTCTTTTTCATCTTTGGGGCACCTTTATTTTTAAAACAACAAAGTAAGACGATTTCATTATTTAAACATAAAAGAGATTTACGAAACCTTATTGGTTGTAGCACAGCTGTTAGAATCTGAAATTAAACGAAAACCACACAAAAAGGAAAAGAAACATTTACTTTTCAATATTTTTATACCAAAGCTGTATTTTATCACGTCGTTAACGCTTGTTTTGCGAACGCTACCGGATTTGGAAAGTCAAAACATCCATTAAGAGCTAAGGAAAATTTATAGTTCTGTTTTTTCTGACCCATATATGAATGTCTTCCAACTCAGATGAAATAAAAGGTATTAGGTTGGTGGAGTAAAAGATATCTCAGATCGTACTATTTAGGCCCAACGCAGACGACAAACTAATCCGTGCCGCACTTTTTAGTCTGTGAAAATAGATCCCATGGAATCACAACGCACCGACGCGCAAAAAGGCCGGCGCGCGTCGTGTGCGTTACTGCATAAAATTCCATGGGTTCTATTTTCACAGACTATCACAGACTAAAAAGTGCGTCACGGATAGTCTGTCGTCTGCGTTGGGCCCAACACGAGCTGAAGGCGACAACGATAATTATAAAATTTACTGAGCGAGCAAAGCAAACAAAGTTCTGCCATTTGGGCTTCGGCAAATATTCTTCCGTGTATTTCTTACGTGGTGAAATCCAGATATCTCAATTCCGGATGTCCGGAATCCAGCTGTTCTTGCCTTCAGGTCGCATTTCTAAACTGATTCTCATGAAATATTGGGGATATGGGTGACAATAGGGTTAGAAAAGTATAATTGTAATTAGTCCGTCTTTCAGATTAGCCAAAAATAATGGATCCATATTTTTCAGTTTGCCAAAAAAGTAAAAATTCACAAAGATACAAAGCATCGAAGTTCCGGAGTGGGGGCTTGCGACGTCACCTCTTTGTTAAAATCATACGTAGCCATGACGTCATGCGAAAGTTCAATGCGCTGTAGTATCCTTGTCATTTTTTGTTTCTCGGAGAAAAGAAAAAATACGTGTACAATATTTTTTAATAATCTAACCAATAGGCTAAAAATATTTTTCCATTCGTCATGCCTATTAAACAGAATTTTTGTCAATTCATTTCGTCAAAATTTTTCAAAATGACGGAAATATGGGGGTTGAAAACTTTAAAAAATCATTCTAACAATTTATTAAAAATAAAAAGGTTATAATTGTTTGAGCTCTCATAAGGGACTCAACTTTTTTTTCAGATCAACATTTTTATCCGATAAACGTCAGCGGCCTTTGTTTAGCTGTGAGACAAGTGATGGCTAAAAATTAAAAAATTAAAAATTCGTTAACATGTTAAGGGTGACTCGCGAGGTCTACAGCTGACAGGGCCACTAGCACAGAATAAGTACTAGTGCTCACGTACAGAAGTCTAACTCAGAAAAGAAATTCAAAGAGATATCTACTTAATGTGGTTAGCGCTATGGTTTAATTTAGCTCGCGTCAGGACTCCTCACCTCTTCGCTTAGATACCTAGACATCCATTGCAAGCCAATTTCATTCATAATACTCTGCACAAACGATTCATGTCACTTAATTTTCTCCTACGAAGTGGTAGCCGCGCGCATAGTAATCATGAAGGTATATTTTTGATACCTAAACGAGAAGTGACACAGGCCTGCTAGTTTCAATTAAATTGTACGTCATTAGATTCGAGGGTACATTGAAAATAACACATTCTTAACAAATATAGAATGCCGCTTTACAGGCACAATTAGATTCCACATACATTCCCACTAAAACTGTCTAGATCTGCTTATAACGGGATTAAACTTGCAGTGAAATACAGAATTGCAATTGGCTGCAGCGAGCACCAGATCTTTATCTTTATGGCTTTTGGCTAAACGTGGCCTTTGAGTCTTGTGGCCATAAACTCTGTCTACCCCATTAGAAATAAGGATGTGATACTGTGTTTGTGTGCGCTACACAATGATGGAAATTAGTTGACACATTTGCATTTATAAAATCTAGGATAGAGTTATATAATTTTTCAAAACTTAAAAGCGAAGTTGTTACGGCAGAGGCCTAAGGGTCATGCATGGTTGAGAAGGATAGGTGACGATTATGTTTTGATCGAAGCGAATGGAGGTGGCAAAGATTCCAAGATTCAAATGTTTATTCAGTAATTAGACCTTTACAGGCACTTTTACACGTCAATAAGTATGATTTACGTTACGTGTAAAGTATATTTAAATATAATTTGTTTTTAAAGAAAAGCTACCGATACCAGCTCTTCGTAACGACCACTGCTGAGAAGAAACGCCGAAAGAAACTCATTTTCACAGTATTGGTCGCCTACTCGCCAGACGGGCTTTATCATATTATTATTATTGTTTTTTAGTTAATAAATACTTATAATACAATCAAAGTCAAAAATCATTTATTTATCTTTGGATATTTATATCACTTGATAATTGTCATTTCTTTTTCTTTGTTTCGATTTCTTAATAGTTAGTTGTTGACGTCAGATCATTTACTTACAACTAAGTTCCTCTTTAAACAAGTAAAAGACACTCACACAATAAACACACGGACCAAAAACAGACTAGCGATACCGGTAAGTAAAACTAAAGGACAAGACTTAGAAATGTATAAAAAGGGTCCGTACCTAAGCGCAATCAAGATGTACAATAAACTGCCAAAACTAATTACATCGGAAGAAAATGATAAAAAATTCTTTCAAAAATTAAAAGGGCTATTATTGTCAAAGGGGTATTACTCGGGTAACGAATATTTAAATGACAAACTATAATAAGCGTTTTAAAGAAAGACTCAATAAACACAATATATCTGCGTAGGTACTCGTAGTTTTAGTCCCAGTTTCCAGTTTCAAGTTGCATCTGACCAACGCACTTGCAGTAATTATATTTACAATAATTATATTTTTTTGTCTGTAAAAACCTATTACTAACTTTTAGTTGACATTGAATTTATTGTATTTCGAACTATTTTTGAAGTACAAGATTCAAAATCTAATTTATATCTTCTAAACATTGACATCAATTGAACTTACTCATAATTTATGTTAATCATCTTCTTGTACTTGATTATAAATACTATTATTATTATATAAACTCAAATAATTCCTATAAGTTCGCAACACCCTACCAGAGTTCATGGACTTACCTACTAACCATCTTCTGTATGAGTGCATGAAAGCGAGTAATAAAGAAATAAAGTTTACTGCGGCCTCCAAAGCGCAAGTACAGAAGAAGCGGTATGAAAATTGTACTGCAGCATTTTCTCCAAAAACGTCAACTTTACAATTATACTGATATTAAAGTTAGATATGTGGACTGAGAATACATTGCTAAGTCATAATTATTAATTAAGAATGATGTCAAATTTGAAATTAATGTCAATTTGTAAATAAAGTACATGTACCGATTGTACTTAAATTATGTCATTTGAGAGTGTACAAATATAAAACTTTAAGAAGGACCCGCGCCAAGCTCAAGCCAGACGTTCTTGTCTTTAAGATAATCATCGGTTCCGTAATAAGCCTTCTCACAAAGTACACAATGTAATGCTTGAGAACAAGTAAACAAACATAAATTGCGTAATATAAAATATTAAGTAGTCAAAAAAGCGAAGCCGAGCTGACCAGTCCCTCCCGGCAGCACCCGGCATAGCATTGAGAACTTCGTTTATGTGCCTGAAATCGTATTCTGGTCGAGTGATTATCAGCCAATCATAAGAAATAAAAGTTCATTTCTTTTTCATGAAGCTGCCTCAAACTACACAACCGATTTTGATAAAATTTGTAGCCACCTGACAAGTGTACACCTTCAAACAAAAAAAAACGACGGTTTGCACTCCGGGAGTGCCGGCAGAAGTGAAAACATGAACATTAAAGTTGGGCACTTTTTTAAATTTTGAAATTGTTAGGGAATAATTTTGCACGAATTGCTTTAATTATCAGTATAAAAGTACTATAATTTATGTGGTAGAACACAATATTTATTTATTGCGCTATCGTGCACAAACATGACAATTTATATTACATTAATTAAACACTTTATATACACGAATTTTACGAATACATAGCAGTGTGGCCACTACACAGACGGTCGAGCCATCAGCTGTCACAATCCATGGATGCGCGTCGCACGCTGACATAAACACACACGAACATTCGCGCAAGCGCCCTGCGCCGCCTAAACGAAACAGCAGGCGCAGGCATACATTTTCGCCGCGCCGTAGAAAGAGAGGGGAAAATTTCCTCTCCTACGCCGCGCCGGCTGTCTACTCTCCATCCGTCTTACAAATTTTCGATCAGGGTCACGAGTCCCGACGCCCTGACGCGAGTCTAACATTTTTTACCCATTACAAAAGAAGTGTACAACGCCGCTAAAGATGTTTTCACTTCAAAAAATCGATCGAATAATCGGTGAACATAAATAAAAAAAGATCGCGACGAATTGATTATCTCTTCCTTTTTTGGAAGTCGGTTAAAAAAGATAAAGCAATCATATTCTAACGTCATAATCATACGAGAAACTAATCTGCTCTTCTTAATTCAGTTACACAGTAAAACGCTACTGATATAAAAAACATTGCTTTTTTTTCTGTCAATACATTGGAAGTATACTCACTTAATAATATGATCTAATTAGTATAGACGAGGGTCGACAATTTTTGAAACCAAAAAAAATTTTGTATGATGAAACCCATTGGAAAAGGAAGAGAATACAATAAAAATGAAATGAAAAATAATATACGGGCGATCTGAGGTCGGGAAGTGGTAGGGGGTGAGTTTTTTGAGGTAAAAAAACGGTTTATTTCTATTTTCGGCTAAACTGCAAGTCTTATAGAAAAATGTTAAATGGCAACGGCAAGCTTTACAAAATCTAGTAAAAAAAATTTTTTTGTAAATAAAAATCAAAAACTTGGTTTTTTGAATTTTTCACGTGCATTTTGTGGTTATGTGAAAAAAATGTAAATACAAACGTTGAAGATCTTTATATTACGTATAACTATGCGATTTAACTTTTTTGCATAGTTAAGCTGGAAATCAAGACAAACTGTTTTTTTGAAATGAAAACTTCTTTAGCGGCGTTGTACACTTTTTATGGAATGGGTAAAAAATGTTAAACTTGCTTCAAGACACGTGACTTAAACTCGCGTCAGGAAATTCGTAAGACGGATGGAGAGCAGACAGCCGGCGCGGCGTAGGAGAGGAAGTATTCCCCTTCTTTCTACGGCGCGGCGAAAATGTATGCCTGCGCCTGCTGTTTCACTTAGGCGTCGCAGGGCGCTTGCGCGAATGTTCGTGTGTGTTTATGTTACAGCGTGCCACGCGCATCCATGGATGGTGACAGCTGATGGCTCGACCGTCTGTATAGTGGCCACACTGCTGTGTATTCGTAAAATTCGTGTATAATGTGTTTAAAATATGGAAATTGAACAAAGTGCATCTATTAGTTTTCACTTCTGCCGGCATCCCGGAGTGCAACCCGTCGTTTTTTTATCCTCAAAAACCTACCACTTCCCAACCTCAGATCGACCGTAAATTATTTTTTATGTCATTTTCGTTGTATTCTCTTCCTTTTCCAATGGGTTTCATCCTACTATAATTTTTCTTCACTTTTTACCATTTTCAAAGGCAGCCCTGGTTTCTAGACCAGGGCTGCCTTTGAAAATGGTAAAAAGATTGATGCAGATTCTTTATAAATATGAGGCTAGGTTGGAAAAACGCAGAACCAATTTTGGAGTAGGAGCGCTACTAACACAAAGTTTAGTAATACGTTAGATTCTACAATGCGACACTAATAAGTTGAACAAAAATGGCGGATTTCAAACCATTTTGGTACAAATTACTGGCACGTAGGTTGAATTAAAATGGCGGTTATCGGCGCAGTTACAATTAATGTGCCGAGAACCGCCATTTCGGTTCAATTTACGTGTCGAAAATTTGTACAAAAATGCTTTGAAGTCCGCCATTTTTGTTCAACTTATTTGTGTCGCATTGTACATACATTTCCACTAAACCTGTCTAGATCTGCTTGTAATGGGATTAAACTTGCAGTTATATGCAGAATGCAGCTGGCTGCAGTGAACACCAGATCTGTATCGGGCTTTTATGGCTTTGCCTGTGCACGACAATGGAAGGCAATTGGCACATGAACAACTGCCCTAAAATCCTTTCTACTTTCAAAAAATTATTATTCTGTAAATGAATTCCTTGACATGTAATAAAATTGAAATTGTTATTCATAGAATGTAATGCTAATAAGTAATAAAATTGTTTTATATAAAGTTTTTAATATTAATAAATAAAATTATTGATATGAAATATCTGGAACTATTGGAATCAACCACATTTGCAATACTCGCTGAGTTGCTATGATAAGAACAAAAATTATAATAACACCTGTATTGTACATAATGACTCATAGTTGGCAAATAAATGTTTGAATCTTTGAATCTTTGAACAACTCCAATAAAACCCTAAGGTATATTTGATATTTATTCATTTAATTTATAAAAAAATTCTTGATCCACGAAAATATAAAATTGTATTCTATTGGCAGACTAAACGCTAAAAGCGTTCTCTCCCAATCAACCGAAAAGATATACGGTACCTAAACATACATACAATCTATAAAAAACCGGCTAAGTGCAAGTGGAACTCGTGAACCGAGGGTTCCTTACAAACCTGCAGTTTGATTTTGTTACAGTTTTAAGGTATTATAGACCTGAGCATTTGATATGAATTACAATTTAATACCTCTACGCGTTTATGAGAAAAGAGGTTTAAATTTATTAAAAATATTTTTATTATATGATGTAACTAAAAAATTACGGTTTTAGCAATAATACCTTTATTTGTGCTAAAGTTCAAGATTCTGAGTTCACGAAAAGTACCCTGTCGGTTTTGATTCGCTTGCGAGTGTTGATGCGACATAAACGGCTGTATCTTTTGATTGCGTAGGCTTTGAAGTTTGATTTTTTCACAGCTCCAAGGGGCATGAGTATGTTTTAAGTATTTGATATCTGATCCAGTTGATACCTCCATACGTTCCTGAGAAAAAGGGTCTTGACATAAAGAAAGACAGACGGATGGACGGACGGATAACAAAGTGATATTTAAATTATAAGGGTTCCGTTTTTTCTTTTCCAGGTACGGAACCCGAAAATGAATTATGATGGTAAAAATAAAAGAAGATATATTATTTGAGAAGATAAGAGTAAACTTTTCTTTAAAAAAAATTGTGGTATTTAATGTCAGCGGGTAAAGCATTTCAGATATTTTAGGGTTAAGCCTGCTTAGAGCCGAGCATTTTGGCATGACCCAATAGGTTCAGTGCCGTGTGATTTCAGGCTTAAATATTACCACACCTTGTCGCTCAAAAGCGTCATTTGCTAGAGCGAGAAAGGGCTACGGGCTACGGCTAGCAAATAACGATTCTGAGCGACAGAAAAGGAAAGTATCATGTGAAAGTTCTGGCCTATGTTCAGCAGTGTCCTTTTGGTCCGTGGGGTTTCTCAGGACACAATGTATTTAAATTCATGTCAAAACAATTACCTCAAATAGTCGTTTTTTCTTTACTACTATTCTTACTTTTCTTACTCTTCTTTACTTTTCTAGAGAGTTACCAACCTTTTGGCTGGTAACTTCTAGGACAAAAAAATCTACATTGCTATACAACGTAGTAATGCTGCCAGCCTTTTGCCCACGTTGCCAGGGGTGATATATTAGTGAAACTACGGATTTTTTAAAGAGTTAGTTTAAGTAGTTACTTACTTTTAATTCAAATTGTATGCAATAAAAAAAATATTTTTACCATGTTTTGACAAAACTAAAGTCTATGCGCGGAGTATTGATATATTCCGGGCCGCTTAAGAATCCCCTTACCCTAGACTTTGCCATACAAACGTAGTTTACGTTTTATTTTGAAACGACATGTCAGATTTCGGTAAAAAATAATAATTTTAAAGAAATTGCACTTGTCTGAGGTTATAATTGGTTTTCTATAGTAAAATTATGAACTGGACAGAAAACATAGGTGTGAAGAAGTTTAGCTAATAAGTTTAACTATATTCTCTTTTCATTTCATAATTTTAGTGCAGGTAACCAATTATAATCCTAGATAATTGCAATTTATTTAAAATTACATAATTTTGCTCATATCCGACAAGTCCTTTCAAAATAAAACTTAGACTACGTTTATATGGGAAAGTCTGATTCTGTCCAGGGTAAGGGGACTCTTAACTTATTACATATTGCGGCCTGCTAATTGTTATCAAAAAAATATACAATTTTATTTCTACAATTCTGAAACAGAACAACACGCGATCACCCAAACGACTTATTCGAAGTGCATTCCGGAACGGAATGGCAATATAATTCAATTAGTCATTGTTCGCGCTTTGAAGAAATTCAATTATTTAATAAATATCCAACTTTAAAACTAGTCTATGAAGAATGTTTTAAGAAGCTGACTCATGCACTCGCTCTGCGCGTCTCGTTCTATAGGAAACATGTTTCTATTCTAAATAAATAAATAATAAATAAAATATATACGGACAAATTACATTGATTGAGCTAGCCCCAAAGTAAGTTCGAGACTTGTGTTATGGGATACTAACTCTAATTAATAATTTTTTTTTACAAAAACATATAGATAAACATTCAAGACCCAGGAAAATTTGAAAACTGCCATTTTTCAACTGGCCCTGACCGGGGATCGAACCCGGAACCTCTGGGTGGCGGACTAGCATGGTGACCACTTCGCCACGGAGGTTGTCAATAGATGAATATTTAAATTAACATTTATAATTTGCAATAACAGGTTTACTAAGTAATTGATTTTTTTATGCAAGATTTTTATTGTTTTAATTGTATTTTATTTGAGAAATATCGTGTTACTTCTAACTCTAATTTAATTCAGACACAATGTGTTTTATGGACATAAACATACAGTACGGAACAGAAACTCCCGGACCCGCGCAATATGCGTCCAAATCATATTATTTGGCATCTTGTGACAAAGTAACAAAACAAGTATAATAAAAGAACAGGAACGGTCCTAGGATAGAACCTTGAGGTACACCTATTTTACCAAGAGATCCGTTTGACTTTATGCCATTTATATTAACAAAAACCAAAATGCCTCTTCGATTTGCATCCCACCACTGCTGCAGTGGTCATATCCTCGGGCCCCTGAAACGACGCCCTATCTCACAAATAAAGGTCTCTGCTTCAGGATACCATTAGTATAATAAACTCTTCACAAAAGTTTCTCGAGCAATGACGGTTCAAGTAAGATATTTGTTTCCGAACGAACTGCCCGGAACGGCTCCTTCGAATTCGATAGATTGTTATCGAGTCTCATTTCGTGGCGCCGAGCCAAGGCATTGCTGATGCAAATCGTTTGGCGACTTTATTTATAAGGAAGGTTCATTAACTTTCCGAAGGTTTATTTGACTTTTAAGGTCCATAGTCTCTGGCTACCCCTGTGGGAATTAGGTGTGATATTAAAGTATGTATGTAGGTATTATTTGACTTTATTGTGAAGGGTTAGGTTTGATTAAGGAAGGTATATGCTTTTTTAAACCATTGCTTTTATTGCATTGTTTTTATTTAGCCTTCGTTTTACGCAGTTTGTCCTATTGAAATTCTGAAAAATATCAATAATGAAAAGTTTCAGACTAAGATCAAAATTTACAAAACAAAAATACCTTAAGAATAGGTATAATGTTTTATTGACAGACAAAGACTTTGAATTAGAAAAAAGTATATCTTAAAGCGAGATAGTATTTTGTTTTTGGTGTTCGGTATAACAGAGAATTTATGAGCAAACAGTTAAATTAAAATTTCATTAGGTATATTTTTATTTCCTCGCTTGCGAAAATTAAGTTCATCTTAATTGTTTCCTAATATTATAAAAGCGAAAGTATTTACTTACAATGTATGGGTGTTTGATACTCTTCCACGCAAAATAGACTATACGGATTGGAATAAAATTAGGCAAGTATTAGCTTATTACCTGGATTAACATATGGGATACTTTTTAACCCGGGAAAATGTGAGGTTCCCGTGGGATTGTCAAAAATGTTACACGCGGGCAACGCCGCGGGTATCAACCAGTTATATAAAGTGATAACTTTGAAAACATTGTTTTAAGTATACAACATGGAAGGGACATACCCGTAATAAATCAAACCACGGGCTTTACTAGACCTATAGTATAAAGAAATTAAATAACAGTCAAAATCCAAAAAAAATTGCCTTACAATACAAAAATATGCAGCCGCCTGTGCAATTTGTATGAGAATGTCGATTATTCTTTCGATTTTCTGGTTGTTACTTAATTTCAATATACTATAGTGATCTAGTTTAGCCCGTAGTTCGATTTATAACGGGTATACTTTCAATTTGTATAAAGTGATAACATTGGATAATGTTGTATTAGGTATATTATCTATGTCAACTGACAAAGCCCTTCTGACGAGTACGCATCCAATAAGTACTGTTCTAATCAGTTTCTTTCGGCATTTCTTTTCAGTAGTGGTTGTTACAAAACGCCGCTAATATATGTAGCTTTCCTTTAAAATAATTATTAAAAAGTTAAAAATAATCAATAATGACATAATTGATTATTATAATAATTCTTATAATAATAGAATTCTAAGAATAACATTGTTATTCTTAGAATTCTATTATTATAAGAATACACGCGCATGCCGTTCTAATCTTACCAAATTGCTGTGCCCGACAGGGTCCATAAATGATCTATAATTGTATTGGTAACATCTAATGTACTTTATGGTTTGCAATAAAATATTGAGTATTGAGTTGAAGGTGGTAGTACAGTGGGCCAAATATAAAAGTATACTACCTCTATACTTTTGACACTACTCAATTGTACCATTGGTGGTATACTTTTTTTCTATGTGGCCCACTGTACAAAGAGGTAGAGAAATTTAAATATCTTGGGTGCACAGCAACATCTGTTACTGTGCACCCAAGATGCTTTGTATCTACAAATACCCGAAGTAAAGAAATAAGCACTCGCATTCAAAACGCATTAAGATGTAGCACGGCACTACACAAGGTTTAAGCGTCCAGGCTACTTAGTAGAAGAACAAAATTTAGGATATATAAAACGGTCATAAGGCCCATACTGATATATGGCTGCGAGGCCTGGACGCTAACACTAAAGGAGGAAAACCAACTACTGGTAGCATAGCGCAAAATATTTCGAAAAATCCTTGACCGGCTAAAAATGTTGACGGAAGCTGGACAGTCCGGAAAAATGTTGAGATAGAGGAGCTGGTATAAGAGCCAAATATAATTGGTGTTACTAAAACGCTCCGCTTACAATGGCTTGGGCATCTGGAAAGAATGAAGGAGGATCGTGGCGTCAAAGCAGCGTATAAGGGAAGGGTCGAAGACCAGCAGGTCGACCCAGATATCGCTGGAGTGATACGGTGCAAGCTGATCTGCGGGAGATGGAAGTTGTCGGCTGGCAACAGTTCAGGTCGCTCAGAACAGAAAATTGTGGCGCTCTTTCGTCGGAGGCCAAGATCCACTTCAGGTCGCTGAGCCAGCGGAGTAAGTAAGTTATTCTTCGATTATACTTAGAAAATGATAGTTATATAGATAAATTGTTTATCTGTCACTGCCAACCACACACAAAATTAAAATGCAGTTACGTAGGCTCAAAAATATATACACAACAATAAATTAAGTGTGTGTAATGCTGCAAGTTGAAGCTCAGTTATTATATTGTCTCGAAAGCAATACACTGATTTTCAGCAATGACAATACTCCTAGTATTGATTGTGTAACTCAAACCACAAACCGCTTACCACGCAACTTCGTGATTTGTTGAAGAAAGACAGTTGCCTGAAGTATAGAACCACAGTATATTATATAACCAAGACACAACGGCAATTTACCGCTAGCCAACTTAGAGAAGTTTTGTCAAGAACTGTGGCAACATTGACTGATGTTTCAATAAAGTTTCAAAGACAGACGGATTATTTGTCACGCAAGAGTTACTCGAGTGACAAGTAATGGAGGAAATACCGTTTCTTATATGAAAATAAAATAATATCCACTAGTTTTCAACGAGTCAAGTCGACTCGGATAAGTTAGGTTAACCTAACCGAAATAATCTGAGCATGACGTTAGTTCCTTTTAAGTTTTTAAGTCAACATTTTTCTATACATTCTTCTAATTTTCTCTTTTTTGTTTTTTTTACTTCACTGATTTCTTTGTAGGCACATATATTTTATGTAATACTCATGTAACTATTACCTCTAGTGGCTACTTTATAATTAAGACGCAAAATTTAAACTGTGAATAACGTAGTGGGTTACTTAATCATTACCACTTCATATGTAATATTATATCTATTAGATAGTTAAGCCCTTATTAATGTAACTGTTTGTTGTTCCTCAATAAATAAATAAATAAATAAATCTGTTGTTAACCTAATTGGAAATGGGTAAACTATATTTTGGTTAACCGAAATATCCTATTAACCTATAATTGCTGTTAACTTTAACCGAATCGACATATAGGTTTCTTCATGACACGTTTTTCATTCCTCGACCCTCGGTCACGGTACCTATCCCAGCAAAAACGCTTGCATGACTGAACTTAACGGCTGTGGATCTCCAAAAACCTAACTAACCTGTTCAGATAACGGTTACTGTTAATTATTGTGTGGGTTAACCGAATCAAAGGTTGAACCGAAAAAGGGTTAACAGATGTAACCGGGTTACCGTTATGAATGTTTCCAAACGCTGGTCATGTCAAATATTTTTTAACCGACCGATTTCAGAAAAGAAGGAGGTAATTCGAATGTGTATCCATATTCTTTTTGTGTATTTTCCCCGATTAGTCAAAGAGGCCTGGACCAATTTGGGATATCCTTTTTTAAGAGCGGCCTTCCCGTCTTACTTTTTATACAAACGCTCGTACGTGATTACGCTCGTACGTAGTAACTGAGCTTTCTTGAAAACTTTTGAAGTAAGAGATATCTTGTGCGCTATTTCTAAGTTTCTATAGAAATACAAAGATTCAAAGATTCAAATGTTTATTTAGTAATTAGACCTTTACAGGCACTTTTACACGTCAATAAGTATAATTTATGTTACGTGTAAAGTATATTAAAATTTAATTTATTTTTAAAGAAAAACTACCGATACCAGCGCTTCGTAACGACCACTGCTGAGAAGAAACGCCGAAATTTAAAGTTGGAAAAACAAATTCAGTATACACGTTTCTAAAGATCTACTTTTTGCACAAATTTTACCACAACTTCGAACGTTCATAAAGTACTCATAAATTGTGAAAGTGAAAAAAATATTTCGATAGAAACCTCGCAAATATAATGAAAATTTAAATTAAAAAACATTTATTTCACACACTTGTAAGGCTTACTGAAACTGCTTACGTATTTCATGGATAGTTAATAATAATACTAATTTCAATTAATAGTAACGCAAACCGTGGCCTTAGGCGCTGTCTCTCTTCTTTTGCTTTGTCTATTTTTCCAGCATTGCCCTGGATGAAACACCAAGCTTTTTAAACTATGCTCGCGTTGAAAACAGAGCGGGAAGGGCCGCCTTTAAGGGCAATTTTGTAAATTGGTCACATGTATACAAAATCAGTTATGTAGTTTGGCGTTGAATTTGGTTTTTAGGTTTTAAATCATATCTCAGCATTGAAATCAATATTTCCATGACATTTGTATTAAATACATGACTATCGGAACCCTCCGGTCACGAATTTAGCACCATCGCTCTCGGCTCAGGCGGCTTACCCTTGCAATTCTTCTTAACCCCCAAAAAGAAAAGGGGTGTTATAAGTTTGACGCTAATATCTGTCTGTCTGTATGTGACGTCATAGCTCTCGAATGGATGGATCGATTTCGATGCGGTTTTTTAACATGAAAGCAAGTTCGGCGGTTCCTAGCTATGTCTGATGAAAATCGGTAAGATATTAGGGGTTAACGCTTGAAAATCGCGTTCTTTTAATTATAGTATATCAATTCCACTTAACATAAGTAGGAATATGTAGTTCGGCCAAATAAACATGTTTCATGGAATTTTGTGTATATTCTCTTAGTTGTCACTCATCTAATAGAACAAGTAGTGCCGTCTTCATCGTCCTCTCTCTTTCGTCTCTTCCTGCGTATGTACAGATACGCGCCAATCGCGAACAAGACAGCTATAGCGCCGCAGTTCAGTATTGTCACATAATTAATATAGGTATATTTGTAGCTAACGTCACACACATACAGAAGAAAATAAAAATAAATCAAAATAATATAAATAAATATATAGGGACAAATTACACTGATTAAGCTAGCCCCAAAGTAAGTTCGAGACTTGTGTTATGGGATACTAACTCAACGATACTATATTTTACAACATATACCTATGTAGATAGACATCCAAGACCCAGGACAATTCGAAAAAGACCATTTTCTCACTTGCCCTGACCGGGAATCGAACCCGGGACCTCTGGGTGGCGAACTAGTATGGTGACCACTACGCCACGGAGGTCGTCAAAACAAAACATGATAAAATATCGCAATAGAACATATATCAATATCTATGTAGCAAAATCTTTGTAGGTTCTCGTAAGTGCTAACGTACAGTATGGACACTATCTTAGTGATTCCGAAAACTATAGTCTTTTAGCCTTTTTTTGAAGTCTAGACTCTTAATTAAGAGACTGAACAGGTTAAAAGCCTATAAAGGCTTTTAGTCCTTTAGGCTAGGCCCGTTGAATAGGACTATAAGTCTTTATAGGCTTTTGGTTCGATGTTGTTTTGGCGATATTTGTAAAATATACATTTTCTTTTCTTTTTTTTCAAATTAATTAAAAATAAAATAAATCCTTTATTCATAACTAGCTGATGCCCGCGACTTCGTTCGCGTGGACTTTATGACTCCGGCGTATTAATATAAATAAAAACTAATGAGAGAAAGAGAGAGAGATAAGAAAGTACTTGTAACAGTGTTAGGAGTTAAAAGTCAATATTATTTTAATTCTTTCCTTCGGGAGCCAATATGAAAAGTGCTGAAGTGTTACTAACCCTGAAGAAAGCCACATTAAGTTGGCCATGCGAAAAACCAGTCCTTAGATCGACATAAGCAGCTTTAAGCTTCTAAAACTGTGACTTATTTTCATAGCAAAGCAAGTAAACACATGGAACTGTGTATTTTCAAAAGGAAAATTGTTGGGGATGAGTAGCATACTCGGAATAAATACAGTTTCACTGGCACCACTCATAGTAAACTTTAAGTGTCTCAGCAGACTATGCCGAAGTTAGCGGGTAAAGTTCAGTGTCTAAAGTTCGGTGGGGATGACACACTAAATAAGCTGAAGTTCAGCCGCTGAAGTTCGGTGGAAACGCCGGACAGTAGTGATGTGCCGATATGAGAATTCAATCTTCCGTCTTTGGCGCGTCTGCGGCGAACGGAAACGGGAGCGGAAGAGGGAACGGAAGTGGAAGTGGGAACGGGAGTGGAAGCGGAAGCGGGAGCGTAAGCGGGAGCGGGAGCGGAAGCAGCAGCGGGAGCGGCGGTGGCGGCGGCGGCGGCGGCGGTGGCGGCGGCGGCATAGGCGGCATCGGCGGCGGCGGTGGCAGCGGCGGCGGTGGCGGCGGCGGAAGTGGCGGCGGTGGCGTGGCGGCGTTGGCGGAAGCGGTGGCGGCAGCGGCGGCGGAGGCATCGGCGGCGGCAGCGGCAGCGGCGGCGGGAGCGGCGGCGGTGGCGGCGGCGGCGGACGCGTCGGCTGCGGCGGTGGCGGCGGAGGCATCGGCGGCGGCGGCGGCGACGGTGGCAGCGGTGGTGGCGGCGACGGCGAAAGCGGCGGCGGCGGCGTCGGCGGGAGCGGCAGCGGCAGCGGCGGCGGGAGCGGCGGCGACGGCAGCGGCAGCGGACGCGTCGGCGGCGGCAGTGGCGGCGGCGGCGGCAGCGGCGGCGGCGTCGGCGGTGGCGGCGGAGGCATCGGCGGCGGCGGTGGCAGCGGCGGCGGTGGCGGCGGCGGAAGCGGCGGCGGCGGTGTCGGCGAAAGCGGCGGCGGCAGTGACGGCGGCAGCGGCGGCGGCGGCGGCAGCGGCGGCGGCGGCGGCGGCGGCGGCGGGAGCGGGAGAGGAACGGGTACGGGTACGAGTACGAGTACGGGTACGGGTACGGCAAAAACATCGGAAGTTCGGCATTATGTGTTGCTAGTAATGCAAATAACATTGCAGGCATGCACTGGCTGAAATTCAGCCGCTGAACTTCGGCATACAGTGCTGAGACATTAAGTTGGGTTCCGTTACACAGTTTCGGTGGAGTCAAATTTCGTATCAGCATTATTGGCCCTCCAACATTAAGACTTATTTTGTGAGCCGAGAGTCTATTTGCTGCAAGTGAATTAAGAAACTAAACTGGATAATTGGTGGCGTCGTCAACAACACTATCCAAGAAATTAACAATAATTTGCGTCATAAGTTCTTTATTAATTGATTTTTAATTGTTTGGTGTCAATATGGCGCGTTCACATAACCAAGAATTTTTCTGGTGTGTTATGCTCTGAAGGTCCGCAAATACTGAACTTATAAGTTCTTCTTCGGACAACTTTTTTTTGGAAAAATTTTCAATGTACAGACACATTTTTTTTACCCTTTTATTATAGTATAGATTTAGTATGTTTTTGTTCAGCGGCAACAAAAAAACATCATATATAAAAATTTCAACTGTCTAGCTATAATGGTTCATGAGATACAGCCTGGTGACAGACAGACAAACAGTCGGACGGTCTATGTAATAGGGTCCCGTTTCTACCCATTTGGGTAAGGAACACTGAAAATCGAATAAAATAAGTATTTATCGGGGGCTCCCATACTACAAACGTGATTTTTCATAGATTATGGTACGGAACCCTTCGCGCGCGTCCGACTCGCGCTTGGCCAGTTGTATTATAACTCAACAAAAAGTTCTCATCAGACTTAACAACTTTTGCTAAGGCGGCATTTTAATATTTCTTATAGTTTAGCTGGACCATTATAGTTCTGCATCATGTGTTCCATTTTCCAAAATCAATTATAGCCTATATGTTGCCCAGGCTTCACAGCTATATAACAAAAAAGTTTCATTCGAATCCGTCCAGTATTTCCGGAGATTAGCGTGTACAAACAGACAAACAGACAAACAGACAAACAGACAGACATTTTTTTTTATTTTCTTACTCTATTATTATATCTCCATCGCCCCAAATATTTTTTTTTTTAATTTTCAATGTACAGACACATTTTTTTTACTCTTTTATTATAGTATAGATTATGTTGGCTTACTCAGGCTGATACGAAAAATGGCTTTAGCTTAAACATAAAAACCTACAGTCACAAAAAAGGCTTTTTAGGCTCATAGGCTTTTGAAAATGACATAGCCCTAAAAAAGGATGGACAGGCCTAAATTTAGGGCTAAAAGCCTTCAGTCCTTGGGAACACTACACTCTCTCCCTCCGGCGAGGTTACATTCATCAGTGTCTGTCACAGATCAGTATAATATGGAGAGATGCAATAAGGTAAATCGCTATGAATCCGACATAACTTGACAAATGCTATACAATCATGACAGTCACAGAATAAGGCAGTCAAGTAAATGTGTTGATCCGTGATATCCCTGCGTTTTATTCACACAGAGCCGACCCCAAATAGGGAAGAGGCGAAAGAAGAAGACGCATATGTGCAAACTTTCTCTTATGGTTATGTGGTAATTTTGTTAGTCAAGTATGGAGTTTCAAAGTTAAGTCGTATGGAGTCAAGTATGGAGTTTCAAACTCAACAGTGCAACTTTTAGTGGAGACTTGATGTGCTGAGTAAAGAATTCTTAGCTATCTAATGAAAATCGGTTCAATCGTTCAAAAGTTATTAGGGCTCACCGCTTGAAATTCGAGGTTTTTTAATTTACCTATAAATAATAAATGGCGCTAGATAAATATGTAGTTACCGCCACTAATCACTAGATGGTGTCGCCAGGCCTGTGTCACTCCCCGTTTAGGTATCAAAAATATACTTACATTATGCGCGTAATGAAAATTGAGTTACATGAATCGTTTGTCCAGAGTAAACAAAGAGGGGACAAGTTCTGACGCGAGCTAAATTAAACCATAGCGCTAACTACATTATATTTCTTTGTATTTCTTTTCTGAGTAAGTGCCGCAACAGACGGGGCGCAAGTTGCGTCGCGTAACAGCTAGAGATGGGCAGTGGATAGTACTCAATCTATCCATTTGAGTATTTACTCACTAGATTTAATAAATAGAGAAAATAGAGCGTGCTCAAGTATTGAAAACGAATTTGATGTCTGTTTACTTATTTTTACGTTAAATTACGTCTATGCACACCTCCCACCAAAAAATGATAATTAGTCAAAGAAGTCTACTTTCAGTGTATGATTAGTATGGTATTTTCATATAATTTAGCGTCGTATATAACGTTTACCTACATTTTAAGCATATTATGACGTACGCACCCACTTTCCGACAAGAATTGCAAGTGTATACTAGATTTAAGTTTCAAAATTGTCATGAATACATGAAATAATGAATGTGAATATAAACATAAGTCGCAACTCATATAAATCAATCTACTCACCAAATGAATAAATTAGGATATTTATCGGGTATTTACTCAATCTACTGAGTAAATACTCAAATGGGTTGATTGAGTATTTATGCATCGCCCATCACTAGCTGTTACGCGGCGCAACTTGCGCCGCGTCTGGTACGGCCCTAAGACTTCTGTACGTGAGTACTAGTACTTATTCTGTGGTGTCGCCGGGTATTTTTTTTTTAATTGTGCTGCAAATAAACTTTTTTCATGATATTTTGTGTAGATTCTCTTAGTTGTCACGTACCTCATAGCACAGGTAGTGCCGTCCTCGTCATCCTCTCTCTTTCTTCTCTTCCTGCGTATGTACAAATACGCGCCAATTGCGAACAGGACAGCTATAGCGCCGCAGCTCAGTATTGTGACCAGCACGATGTCACGTGTCTTCATTTTAATGGCTGGAAAGAGAGAAAAATTATTTGATTATTAATATTTTCATAAACATTCGTTGGGAAAAGTTGTTCAAAATCATGAAATGAATCACTCCTTTTAATGTTTGTAGTTAATTAACAATAACCTTGTATAATAAAAATTAGGAGATCCCTCCATATCTCCAATGTTCTCATTGTGTGCCCAGCATGTACTAATGGTTCTAGAAATATTCTTGGATTTACTAATTTGAACAACTTATCAGGCTTCATTTAAGTCGAAAAGATTTCAAATGGTCAAAACATATATTTATGTTTAACCATTGCTTTTGTCTGGTAAGGAAAAATTGATTTACATAAAGAATTTGTTCCATGCTGGTGTGCGAGAAAACAAAAAACTTAAAATGTAGCACCTGCTTCACATTCCGCGTAGACAGGATAAGCTATCGAGAAAATGGGCAAGAATCTGAATCAGCGATGCGGCTAGCAACCCATCACTATTTTGATGCCCTTTTCCATATTACAACCACCAAATTACGCTATGCGTGGCTTTTGGGTCTTGCTTCGGGCTTTGTCTACCCCGTTAGGGTAATGTGTGTCAAAAGGATGGTGAAGAACATTAAAACAAGTGATTTTTCCTGGTTGGTTGCCAGTTGGCATCCCCATAAGAAATCGGCTTATCAGTTTTTTCAGGTGCAATTTATGACGTAAAATTGCAGCGTACTTTTGCAACTTGGCACAAATCCACGATTTATCAAAAAGTACAAAAGGGTGGTTTTAGAGAAGTTTGGAGAAATGTGCTTGCTACTCATGGATACGCTATTCATCTTTTTTTTTTGACAATATTTTATATGAATAACAAAATAAAAAAAAATAAAAAACTATTAAGAAGCCGTTTTCCGAAAAAAGAAAGTAAATTCGTTATTAATGAGGCATCAATTATCATTTTAAATATAAGAGTGGGAGCGTGGTGACATCTCGCTATCTCTTTCGTAAGCGTGAAACCTAATGTGACGTCACGCGGGTCCCCTTCCACCGGATTTGAAAGACTTATAACTTGCTTATTTTTGAGCGAAGTAAAATTATTATTGATGTTTTCGGTTACCTATCATGTTACATTTTTTATACTAATAATAAAAAAATCGAGTCAAATAACGAATTTCTGACTATTAAATTAGGTTTATTTTTATAGGAATTTGAGAAAACTTCATAAAAAATGAGAAAAAAGAAAGGTGGAAGCCAACACAGGAAAAAAGACCAGGAAGGTCGTTCATCGATGAAATAAAATGTTGAGGAGGTCAAACATTTAGCTGAATAGAGAGAGACATGGAGAAAACTCCACCGACATGAACCTTGTTATTAAATTTATTGATAGTTTGGTTTTATAAGCATTGTTGTTTATTTTTCGTATGTGGCCAACACTAGTGTTTTATTTTACAAACTGCTTAAGGGGTCTTGGCCTAAGGCGATTGGCACACTGCTCCGTAATCACGCGCGTAGCGCGGGGTCGTCATACAAAAATCACACGCGCAGACGCGGTGTCAGTGTGTTACTATGCGTGTTTTCTATACAAATCTTCTTGAAAGGCCGGCAACGTTTCTGTTACACCTATGGTGTTGCGGTTGTCCATGGGCAGTGGTGATCACTTACCATCAGGTGACCCGCTTGTTCGTTTGCCGCCCTATAACATAAAAAAGGTACTTGCATATAGTCCGGCCCCGCGTTACGCAGTGGGGTACAGAGCAGTGTGTGAATCGCCTAAATTGACGACTGTCATAAAATAATGACAGCCGGGAGATACTTTTGCAGTCATCCATCTAAATGCTCTTAATAGCTAAATTATTTAGCAAAATTAAAACAACCTATTGCTTTTATTTTTTATATTCAGGCATTTTAAATAGGTTTAACGTTAAATGCATGCATGAAAATCGCATGCATTTCAAAATCGGCAGCCATCTTGGTTTTATTGAAAACCTCCATGGCGTAGTGGTCACCATGCTAGTCCGCCACTCAGATGTCCCGGGTTCGATCCCCGGTCAGGGCAAGTTGGGAAATGGCCTTTTTCAAATTGTCCTCGGTCTTGGATGTTTATCTTTATATGTATTTGTTTTAAAAATGTAGTATCGTTGAGTTAGTATCCCATAACACAAGTTTAATGTAATGAAAATCAGTAAAATGCTAATCTGTTGAAACAAAAATCTGTAGAAACGGGAATCTGAAGATATAATCAACATTTCAATTTAGATCTGCTTTGTGAAACTTTGAGTAATAATGAAAATTCTTACCTGTTCTATCCTTAAAAAAAACCTTGACAAAATAATCGAGCTTCTTTAGTCATACATACGAAATGAAGCAACGGAAACGCACCGTCCTAATGCGATTATAATTCGTTCGCAGCACATTTGGCAGAGGCAGGCTTTGGCCGACCAATTTGAACGTAATTACCCCTTGAACAAGTGGTCGGTATAATAGCTTTATATTATATTGTGTTAAAACGGTTTTTAAAATCACACTAGTAGAGATATCAAGGGTTATATCATAATCGCAGGCTTGAGAACTTCGTAACCTATTTGTTATTTATTATAATTTCTCACATACCATCAGTAATAATCACTAGACACACACATACATACACCCTCACATTTTCACAAACTCACAACACAACATACATAGGTACATGTCAATAGATCTAAAACTCTCTATAACTTTTTAAAATCTAAATCTATCTTTTTTCTAAAGTTACTAGATGGGTCCCATGGGTCTACTCTAAAGTTACTGGCTTGGAAATAAAGATTTTAAATAGGTTTTTTTTTTATAGTCATATCAAGCTGTGAACAGTGAACAATCATTTGACAACAAAGTCAAAGTCAAAGTCAAATCATTTATTTATCTTTGGATATTTATATCACTTGATAATTGTCATTTCTTTTTTCTTTCGATTTCTTAATAGTTAGTTGTTGACGTCAGATCATTTACTTACAACTAAGTTTACTGCCGCCTCCAAAGCGCAAGTACAGAAGAAGCGGTAACAAACTGTACTGCAGCATTTTCTCCAAAAACGTCAACCTTACAATTATACTGATATTAAAATTAGATGTGTGGACTGAGAATACATTGCTATGTCATAATTATTAATTAAAAATGTCAAATTTGAAATTAATGTCAGTTTGTATAAAATACATGTACTGATTGTACTCAAATTATGTCATTTGTGAGTGTACAAATATAAACCTTTAAAAGGGACCCGCGCCAAGCTCAAGCCAGACGTTTTTGTCTTTAAGATAATCATCGGTTCCGTAATAAGCCTTCTCACAAAGTACTTTCTTTACATAAGCTTTAAATTTTCTATCTGGCATATCAAGGACCGATTCTGGCAATTTATTATAAAACTTTATACAGTTTCCCTTAAACGATTTACTGACTGTTTTCAGCCTATAATACGGGGTAACTAAAACATTTATGTTACGTAAGTTTCTACCCGTAATATCACCTGTTTTATTAAATAAGGCAATATTTTTCCTCACATACATTATATTTTCAAATATGTACTGGGATGGTACAGTGAGTATATCAATTTCCTTAAAAAAATCTCTTAGGGAGTCTCTCGATCCTAAATCATAAATAAAACGAATTGCCCTTTTCTGTAAAATAAAAATAGTCTGTATATCAGCAGCACTCCCCCAGAGAAGAATCCCGTAGGACATCAGACTATGAAAGTAACTAAAGTAAACTAGTCTAGCAGTTGCTACATCTGTCAATTGTCTGATTCTTCTAATAGCGTAAGCCGCTGAGCTGAGCCTATTAGCGAGTTTAGAAATATGGACATCCCACTGAAGTTTTGAATCTACTGTGATTCCCAAGAAAGTAGTACAACGCTGTGGTAACCAAATTTGAACTCAATTGTCCCTTCAATAAGTGGTCGGTATAATATCTTTAAGCGAACAAAAAATATGACATATTGTGATAAAAACGGACTTTAAAATCATAATATTTTCTAGTAGTCATCTCCACACTGTAAACAATCCCTTTGCAATCCCATATCTTAGCAAATTTAGCTCATGTTCAAATCTAAACATATATAACTCAAAGGTGACTGACTGACTGACATAGTGATCTATCAACGCACAGCCCAAACCACTTGACGGATCGGGCTGAAATTTGGCATGCAGGTAGATGTTATGACGTAAGCATCCGCTAAAAAAAGATTTTGATCAATTCTATCCTCAAGGGGATAAAATAGGGGATGAAAGTTTGTATAAAAAGCTACTATGACGTAGGCATCCCCTAAGAAAGAATTTTGATAAATTACACCCCTACGCGAGCGAAGCCGCGGGCAAAAGCTTGCTTAAAATATAACTACTCGCCTGCCAAATTACTTAAAGTTCTGGTGAGAAATATTCAATCTACAATTTTTTAGCAAATTGGTAGTGTATACGCAGCCAGCCTTCTTGTCACCATGCCGCAAAGTCTAAATCTTTTAGATTTTTAAATTAATAATTTAGACTTAGTTTTATTTTAAGGTTTAGTTCGTAGTTTACTTTCAATTGTAGCAATTTATTTCACTTTTGTTTTCTAAAATAAAAATTCTAAATTTGTGGTTAAACATGTAATGACGACCTCCGTGGCGTAGTTATCACCATGCTAGTCCGCCACTCAGAGCTCCCGGGTTCGATTCCCGGTCAGGGCAAGTTGGAAAATGGCCTTTTTCAAATTGTCCTGGGTCTTGGATGTTTAAATATAGTATCGTGGAATTAGTATCCCATAACACAAGTCTCGAACTTACTTTGGGGCTAGCTCAATCATGTTATTTGTCCCTATATATTTATTTATTATTTATAACAATAATAGTCCCACTTGAGTAGACTCTTGAGAATTGCCTCTTGCTAACTTACTTGCCTCTTGCTACACTCACTCAATGAAAGTACATTCAAAATAAAGCAACGGAAGCATTAAGCAGCCTAATGCGATTATAATTTGTTTGCAGCACATTTGTCAAAGGCAGACTTTGGCAGCCGACCAATTTGAACGCAATTACCCCTCGAACAAGTGGTCGGTTGGCATGCCGTATTATAAAGGCTTGTTGAAGGAAAATATATTAAAATTTTCCCTTATTTTAAAATTCATTGCGAAATTCAAAACATCTTACACTACGTACCTTAACTACCTCTTAATGTAGGAGCTCCAACTGCCTCAGCTAGTGCGCGGCTACCTACCTACTAGGAGTTCCTGCAAACTAGTACCCCAAGTTCATTCGTTATTAGTTCCTTTTTTTGTTTGGGCTAAGATCTCCCACGGATCCTACTACAATGTAAGTTGAACAAAAATGGCGGCCGTCGGCGCATGTTTAATTGCAGATAAAAGTGTTAAAAGATTTTTTGTTCTTTCTTCAAAGCCGAAAGCATTTCTATCTGAAGTTCCGACGTTATTAAGTAGGAAGGTACGGAATAAGGTACCGAGACCTGTGTCTAGATGCTAGACTTATCAGCGATTAAGTATTTTTTATAAAGCATTTTATCTATTTTAGCATTTCTCGACGACCTCCGTGGCACAGTGGTCACCATGCTAGTTTGCCACCCAGAGGTCCTGGGTTCGATCCCCGGCCAGGGCAAGTTGGAAAATGGCCTTTTTCAAATTGTCCTGGGTCTTGGATGTTTATCTCTATATGTATTTGTTATAAAATATAGTATCGTTGAGTTAGTATCCCATAACACAAGTCTCGAACTTTCTTTGGGGCTAGCTCAATCAGTGTTATTTGTCCAAAAAAAAAAAAAAATTTTACGAGTAACACAAGCATATGTAGGTAGAAACAATTCTGATGGTGAGGGCGATGATAAATATTTCTTTAAGCATTTAGGGACTTAGAAGGGATTCGAAAGAGGACTAAAGTCAGGGACGTTGTTTATACAATAAAAAGACAATAATGGAAGTGGGCAACACATAGCATGAGTGGCAACCATGGGCCAACAAGCGAGGTAGAGGACACCCAGCAATGCGTTGGGTGGATGATAAAGTGTCACGCAGGCCGCAACTGGATGCAGGTGGCAAGGGAAAGACAAAGATGGAAAAATACGGAGGAGGCCTATGTCCTGAAAGGATAACATAAGGGCTGTTGCTGCTATAAATAAATTAATAAATATATAGGGACAAATAACACAAAGCTAGCCTCAAAGTAAGTTCGAGACTTGTGTTATGGGATACTAACTCAACGATACTATCATCATTTCAGCCGCATAACGTCCACTGCAGGACATAGGCCTCTCCCAACGATTTCGAAAATGACCGATCTAGAGCGGCCTGCATCCAGCGCTTTCCAGCGACCTTATTCAGGTCGTCATACCACCTTGTGGGTGGATGTCCTACGCTTCGCATGCCAGTACGTGGTCGCCATTCGAGAACCTTTTTGCCCCATCGGCCATCGGTTCGTCGCGCTATGTGTATAACAAATAAATATATAGATAAACACCCAAGACCCAGGAAAATTAGAAAAAGGCCATTTTCCAACTTGCCCTGACCGGGGATCGAAACCGGAACCTCTGGGTGGCGAACTAGCATGGTGACCACTACGCCACGGAGTTCGTCAGTCAGTGCTATGGATGGATGGATGCCAAAACTAACATTTTTGCCACGCTATTTTGACGTTTCATTTTGCAGAGCCTATTTATCAGGCTATATCAGGTACGCAGTGCAGAGCCTGCATTACATCACACCAGTTTGGCATCAGACCAACTCAGTTTTAGGATGGGTTCCGAACAACCGAACAAACGGTTGCAATGTAGCTATAGCGGATTTGTCCAGATAAATAAATAAAAGGCTATTTTTTAATAAAGCACGGGTTACTCAGGTAAAGAGTCAGCTACTGGCCGACATTGACCTCATCCGCAGGTCTTCATCAGGGCGAATGTGACGCGCTCGTGCATAAAGTCGCTCCACGACACACTGATGTTAGTGGTGGGTCGCGCGGGCTATTTTCCAACTTGCCCTGACCGGGGATCAAACCCGAAACCTCTGGGGAGCAGACTATCATGGTAACGCCACGGAGGTCGTCAAATTACATAAATACCTACATACATAAATATTTTAACACCTGTTTCCCACCGGGGTAGGCAGAGACTATGGACCTCCACTTGCTACGATCCTGACAGACCTCTCTCGCTTCATCTACACTCATCACTCCCTTCATGAATGCACGCCGGTTATGGGTACTGCTGATCTCTCCTTTTTTCAGAATGTCTGCAATCCGGCCGCAGTACGTTCATTGAGATATTATGTAAATTAGTAATAAATAAATATATGTATACGGACAAACCACACCAAAATTCGAGACGTCTTGTGTTAAGGGACACTAACTCAACGACATTATATTTTTTATATTTACGTATATATTCAAGACCCAGGGCAATCTGAAAAAATAATTTTGCCATCTTGACCTGACCGGGGATCGATCCCGGGATCTCCGTTGTGGCAGCCTGGCATGATGGTCACTAGGCTACAAAGGTCGTCAAATGTCATAACGTGTAATGAAACTTTGGAATAATCTAACCTCTGCCCATCAAACTGGTGGAAGCGTCGTGGGTCGGGTTGCTAGATCCCAACATTCTGTTTGCCTCTAATACTAGTATGGTTGATTTGGTCTATGGTTATTCTATGCGTTAACACATGAACATGCTGCCAAGAGGGACTGGTCAAATCGCCTTAATTTTTAACTCCCAACAAAAAGAGTGGTGTCCTGTCTGCTGTCCGTAGCTCTCAAACGGATAAACCGATTTCGATGTGGTTTTTTTTTAACGCGAAAGCAAGTTCCCTTGCCGTGGTTCTTAGCTATGTTTGATGAAAATCGGTTAAACCGTTTAAAAGTTATTGGTTTTAAACGCTTGAAAGTTGGGGTTTTAATTTATCTGACAAATAATAGATGGCGCTATGGAAAATATAGTTCCGTCACACTTCACTAGACAGTGTCGTCAGTGTTTTTTTTTTTTATTTGCGTGGCAAATAAACTGGGACTACTCTATATTACTAATTCTGTTAAGGGGCTGCCTGAATTTTCCGGGCTCCAGTGCTGCCCCCATTTGAAATAAATCTATTGAAAGGAAACGGACTATTGTTTAAAGTGAGAACGTAAACTTTTCTACGCACAATTGCGAAAAACGGCCACTTGGCGGATGTGCTTAGAAAAGCTTCACGTTCTCACTGTAAACTGAAAATAGTAGTTCATAAAATAGTTCGAAGGGTTATTAAGGGTCTGATCAAAACAAAATTTTAAATTATATCTCCGTTTTCTTTCAAATGATTTATTTTAAATGGGGGCAGCACTGGACCCCGGAAAATTCAGGTAGCCTCTTAAAGCCACACAGCTCAACACTATTTCCTTTTCTCTGGCACCTAAATAATCTGTCGTAAGTGTCGACTAATGGAGGTATCCTTACTCACCACACCATGTGAGAAGAGACCTTTCTTCACAAAGTCATCATCATTAAGTTCTTCTCTTCATAGCTATTTGTTATTTTATATGTAAGTATAAGTAGACGTATGTGTGTGCATATATAGCCCCCTACCAATTTGACAATTTTTTCAATGAGAAGTATTTAATTCGATGACAGTAATTGTAAAATATTTAATATGACATTTATTAATAATCTGCTTTTTTGCACAAATTTTACCTGAACTTCGACAGTTCATAAAGTACTCATAAATTGTAAAGGTAAAAAAAATATTTCGATAGAAACCTCGCAAATTTAATGAAACTTTTAAATAAAAAACACCCCTGGAACAAGTTTTATTAAATTTCCGCAGCCTATGAATAGTTAATATTCGTTCAATGGATAGTAATTAATAATATTAATTTCATTTAATAGAATGCAAACCGTGCGCTAAGGCGCTATCTCTCTCTTTTTGGTTTGCTTTTTTTTCTAGCATTGCCCTGGATGAATAAACAGGCTTTTCGAACTATGCTCGCGTTGACGACACAGCCACCGGGAAGGGCCGTCTTAAGGCTGCCATTTGTTAAAAGTATATTTATATTTCGGAATAATAAAAATTTATAAAATAAAATAAAAATAAAGTAGTGGTGACAAAGTGAACAAACGTATTACTCTACCTAATCCGTAGCAAAGAAAGAAGTAAAATAAATTATCCAGTATAAACTAGAGACCGCCTGAGTCTTCGTATATTTTATTGATGAGTTTCGTGCCCTATCTCCCGAAAATGGTAGTAAGGATTGATTTAATGGTTTTCTCATTGAGGCCGACGGTCGGTAAAGCTTCTCCGAACTTGTTGCTACCTTAAAAGGTAACCTTTAGTTTCAGTATACAATATGTAACAAAAACCCTGTCCGATCCTTGTAGGAGCAACTTAGACCGTCAATATGAACAACTTTTCCTATGGGACCAATGCATGAAACTTGACAAATTGCCGGCCCGGCAATTTGTATGAAAATGACAATTTTTTTCTTTGAATTTCAAGCATTGGGGTCTCATAGGAAAAGTTATTCATATTGACGGTCTGAGTTGCTCCTACAAGGATCGGACAGGGTTTTTGTTACATATTGTATACAATGTGGAAAAGACATACCCGTAATAAAACAAACTTCAGGTTATACTAGATCATTATAGTGTAATTAAATTAAAATACAGTCAAAAAACCAGAACAAAAGTTCGACTTTCTCATACAAATTACCACGTCTCCGCACTTTTGTGTGGAAATGTCGATTTTTTTTGTTTTTGACTATAATTTTAATGTCAAAGTCAAAGTCAAACATCATTTATTTATCTTTGGTTATTTATATCACTTGATATTTGTCATTTCTTTCGATTTCTTAATAGTTAGTTGTTGACGTCAGATAGATGGAGAGATTAGGGTGGGGCAATTTGGATATGGCGAACGCAACGACAGGGGGCATAGGTTGGCTGATTTTCTGGAGGAAGAGGGACTTTTTGCGATGAACTCTTTCTTCAAAAAGCCACCACACAGGAAGTGGACTTGGATGGGTCCTAGTAAAAACGACCAGCCTCCAGTCAAGAATGAGATAGACTTCTTCCTGACGACGAAGAAGCAGATATTCAATGATGTCTCTGTGAGTAACAGAATTAAAACAGGCAGCAATCACCGAATTTTAAGAGGCATCATGAATATCAGTCTCCGACTCGAAAGGTCAAAACTGATGAAGTCTACGCTCCGACCATTACAGAGCCAGATCCAAAACCCCGAGAGCTTTCAAGTCGAGCTCTCCAATCGCTTTGAAGGCCTCCAGGATTGCGTTTCAGTGGACGAGTTAAACAACGGGTTTGTAGAAACTGTCCAAGCCGTGGGTTCCAAGTTTTTTAAATCCCGGCCTAAAAAGAAACCTCAAAAAATCTCTGCTCAGACCCTAGTCTTGATGGCAGAACGACGATCCATGACGCTACAAACTTCCGAAGACGCTGAGTCGTATCGGCGGCTCAACAGAAGAATTCAAAAGTCCTTGCGACACGACATTCGCTCCTTTAATACGAATTATATTGAGGAGACGATAGAACGAAATAAAGGTTCCAAAGTGTTTGCAAGGACTATGTCTACTGGGCAAAGCCGACTGACTAAGCTGAAGACGGAGGGCGGTAACATGGTGTCGACCAAAGATGGGGTGCTGGCAGAGATCGAGAGATTTTATGGGCAGTTATATACATCCGTTGCAAAACCTAGCGTGGATATGGCTACAGATCCAAGAGCCAAGCTAACCCGACACTATACCGAAGATATCCCGGACATCAGTCTGTACGAGATTAGGATGGCCCTCAAACAGCTCAAAAACAACAAGGCGCCGCGTGAGGATGGAATCACAGCAGAGCTTCTGAAAGCGGGCGGAACGCCAGTACTGAAAGTCCTTCAGAGGCTCTTTAATTCCGTTCTCCTCGAGGGCGTAACGCCGGAGGCGGGGAACAGAGGCGTGGTGGTCCTTTTCTTTAAAAAGGGTGACAATACTCTATTAAACAATTATAGGCCCATCACGCTTCTGAGTCACGTCTATAAGTTGTTTTCGAGGGTCATCACGAATCGTCTCGCTAACAGATTTGATGCCTTCCAACCTCCCGAACAAGCTGGATTCCGAAAAGGCTACAGTACCATGGACCACATCCATACTTTGCGGCAGGTTATAGAGAAGACGAGGGAGTATAACCGGCCGCTGTGCTTGGGGTTCGTGGACTACGAAAAAGCCTTCGATTCGATCGAAACATGGGCCGTGCTTCAGTCTCTCCAGCGGTGCCGCATTGACTGTCGGTATATCGAGGTGTTGAAGTGTCTATATAACAAAGCCACTATGTCGGTCCGAGTACAGGAGTACAGTACGAAGGATATTCCATTGAATAGAGGCGTGAGACAGGGAGATGTCATATCTCCAAAACTGTTTACCGCCGCTCTGGAAGATGCCTTCAAGCTCCTGGAATGGGAAGGACTGGGCATCAACATCAATGGCGAGTTTATTACTCACCTTCGATTTGCCGACGATATCGTTGTCATGGCAGAATCGATGGAGGACTTAAGTACGATGCTTGAAGACCTAAATTGAGTCTCCCAACAGGTCGGCCTAAAAATGAATATTGACAAGACGAAGGTCATGTCAAATATGCACGTTGCGCCTTTACCAGTTTCTGTTGGGAGCTCCACCCTCGAAGTTGTAGACCAGTATGTCTACCTGGGTCAATTGATCCAGGCAGGAAGTTCCAGCTTCGAGGAAGAAGTCTTTCGGCGAATCCGACTCGGCTGGGCAGCGTTCGGGAAATTACGCAGTGTTTTATCGTCTAAAATACCTCAGTGCCTCAAGACGAAAGTGTTTAATCAATGTGTGTTACCAGTAATGACTTATGGCTCTGAATCGTGGTCCCTTACTATGGGTCTCATAAGAAGGCTCAAGGTCGCTCAACGGGCTATGGAGAGGACTATGCTTGGTGTTTCTCTACGCGATCGAATCAGAAATGAGGAAATTCGTAGGAGAACGAAGGTCACCGACATAGCCAAGCGGATTAGCTCATTGAAGTGGCAGTGGGCGGGGCATATAGCGCGAAGAACCGATGGCCGATGGGGCAGAAAGGTTCTCGAATGGCGGCCACGTACCGGCAAGCGCAGCGTAGGACACCCACCTGCTAGATGGTCAGATGACCTGAGCAAGGTTGCAGGGAGGCGCTGGATGCAGGCCGCTTCCGATCGGTCGTTTTGGAAATCCTTGGGGGAGGCCTATGTCCAGCAGTGGACTTCCTGTGGCTGATATGATGATGATGATGATGATGACGTCAGATCATTTACTTACAACTAAGTTTACTGACGCCTCCTAAGCGCAAGTACAGAAGAAGCGGTAACAAAATGTCTTTATACTATGGTGATATAATTGCCGCCTCCTAAGCGTAAGTACAGAAGAAGCGGTAACAAAATGTCTTTATACTATGGTGATATAATTGCCGCCTCCTAAGCGTAAGTACAGAAGAAGCGGTAACAAAATGTCTTTATACTATGGTGATATAATTGCCGCCTCCTAAGCGCAAGTTCAGAAAAAGTGGTAACAAAATGCCTTTATACTTTAGAGAATAATATAGCCCAATAGTATGAGTTATTACTGGTATGTCTTTTCCACGTCGTATATTGAGATAAACAGGGCCTAACAACAGAAAATGTTTAAAATATATAACATTTAACAAGAAATACTGTCAGATTCTGTCTCTTCTTTATCCCTTAAGTGGCAGACAGAGGATTTTGGGTATTGCAGCATATGCGGTACCACACCAAGCACTCTTACAGACGAGTGATAGTTCGTAGGCGATAGCACAGAATAAGTTCTAGTACTCACGTACAGAAGTCTTACTCAGAAAATAAATTCAAACAAATATCTACTTAATGTGGTTAGCGCTATGGTTTAACATAGCTCGCGTCAGATCTCCTCACCTCTTCGTTTAGATACCTAGATATCGATTGCAAGCCAATTTCACTTTTATAACTCTTGACAAACGATGCATGCTAGACGCAAGAAATTTAAAATTAAATTAACAAACTAAAATTGCAGATGTTCTGAAGAAAGGTGAAGTAAGAAGTACCTATAACTGGAGAGAATGTAAGAAAAGAATAATGAGTATTGACGAAACAAAAGAGGTTTGCAAAGATCGTAGCAAATGGAAATCTATAGTCTTTGCTTACCCCTATGGGAAACAGGCGTGAGAATATGTTTGTGTATGTAACAAACTAAAAAAAAAAAAAAACAAAAAACAACCTAGTCAATAAAATAAAATATTTGCGAGGTCGAATAGGCCCACTGAAGGAATCCCCGATGACGTCACAATTAAAGTCTGGATGCCCGCTGGGTCAATGCGGATCACGATGCGGCGCGGCATCGATCCGAGTGCGTTTGAACGGGCAAGTTAACTTGCGCCAGTGTTAGCTAGTCTAGTAGCAGCTTGTAAGACAACAACTTAAATTTAGTTTTGTCTTTTGTGTGTGTAAGTGGTCAACAATGGTGTTAGCTATCTATTTTTCAAGCTATCTATAGGCATCTGACATAACTTGACGGCTGCCATACAATGATGACAGCCGGGACCAACGCAACGGCTTTACGACTCGAATAATTAGTTTTTACTGTCTTTGTATATTTCGGGGGTTTTCATTTTTGTCATTAACCTGTCTCATTATTAGACAAAGGTTTTTTCTATATTCATATGGAATTTAAATCATCATCATTTCAGACTTTGATTTGGTCGCCTGCATCCCTTATTCCGTTTTCCTATTTTTCATAACTATTTCGAAAAAGGGGGTAGTTTTCTCGTTTAATAACTAGTTATTAAATAATAAACTTTAATTCAACTTTCATAGTTGTAAAATATTCACTTCTATGTTAACTAAGTACTTAACAAGAAGAACTAACTATTTTTCATAACTCCTATGAAAAAGAAAGGTTTTCACTGTTTCATAAGTAGATATTTAACAAGAGGGATTAACTATTTTTCATAACTCCTACGAGAAAGGAAAGTTTTTTTTGTTTCAACTAACCAGTTATTAATAATTCGTTGAGAAGTTATTATAATATACGTCAATTTTGACATTAAATAAACTTAACAAAAGTTAACTAAAACCTGACCAGTAAATTGCTGACCTCCTCTATATACATCTATAACTCTGTTTTTAGAGTCTCTAGAGACAGGGTCTGTCTTCCTGTACGAAAAAAGTCCTTTTTTTCATATTTTTTTTATAAATAACTCATATCAAAGCCTGAAAGGGGTTTTTACTATGGAGGTACTTTTTTTCTATTAAGTGTTTTTGGCAAGTGTTGTGGTGTTTTTAGCTTGATGATTATATGCAGCTATAACATAAGGTGCACACAATCACTAAGCTGGGCAAGTGGTTAACTGTCTGAAAAGAGGCTTTAAGTCCACAAGTGGACTGATATTGATATAGGTTGAGAATGAGTTTTCGTACTGTTTTGAGTTCATTCCGTAATTTATTGAGCAATATTACTGTTTGGTTTTATGGACTACAATGTTCAGTGCAGGAGTGATCTGGTCAAGTCTTTTCGCCTAATGTTCTCGTGGAGTTACATTTCTTCATCGGTTTAAATTTTTTCACTACTTCTAATGAAATCCGTCAGTATGAAAAACATATGTCGCAGAAGGATGAATAAAAGGGGGCAGAGCGTGGCGTGATCGGCATCTGATATCTCAAGTGACGTAAACTACCCACTTAGTTACTTACAGTACGAGAACGAACTGATGTCAGGATGAAAACTTACTTACAGTCACGTCACCTTACCGATGCCGCCACATGAGAGATCTTACGTGAGCCTTATAAAAATGTGACGGAAATCCAGTGCCCCGCCTCCGCACTGAATCATGAATCGCAACCACCATGTCTGGATTCCCTGGCCCCACAGAATTGAATACTGTGTATACACCTGGGCTTTCCGTCTTGCTTAAACAAACTGTCATTGTAATAAATCGGTTCACCAATCCACATCTATTACAATAATCACAATTAAATGAGTCATGGCCAAGCTACAACAAACTACACAAACGAGTTGTGCACGATACGGCCGCCTGAACAAGACTGTCCCTGTCGCTAGGTCGACCGGTCTTATAACTTGTTGCTAACGAATATTGCCATTTCAAATCCAACCGTTGAATTTTGTAGTAAACAACTTTCTCTTTGCGCGTGTAAAATCATAAAACGGGAATTTTACATTGAACTCATACCGCGTCCTCTATTCTTTTTTCGTCAACTGTCCAAAATGACATTGACACGGAATTACTGCCAAACGTCATCGAATTATTCAAAGTAAAGGAATCTAGTTTTATACAGCCATTGCATATTACGCTCCGACATATATATAAAGAAGATACAGTCAAAACACCCTCGATATCTTATCATACGTTTGTTACTTATTTATCTCTATCATTGTAGGCCTGTGTAGCTATTCCCTACTATTTGAGACATCGTCTTATTGCCTTCGACATAAATTTTAGATGTAAATTTCTAAATGCTTCAATATTGTTTATAAAATTACGTAAAATCTAATTTTACTTTCAAATCGATACAGCCTTCAAAGTCCATCACACAGCTTACAGGTTTCTGCTCACGCTCAAATGAGCTTTACCTCGTTCAAAAATGATATAAAAATCATTTTTTTAAACATTTTAAGAGATTTATAAAATAGGAATTTAAAGTTTCGCTTTTGTTATAACTATAAAATTCTTTCGAAATGATGCGAATATTTTGTGCTAGTGTTACCGCTTGACAGTCCAATATCGATAGCCTATCAATTCAATATACTATCGATATTTAAAACCGATACTATCGATAGTATCGATACTATCTAAAGTATCGATTCTGAAGATAAACGAACTATCGATACTATCGATCGATAGTATTGCTTTTCATAATACCTAAACTATCGATATAATAGATAGTTTATGAGGCGCAACATCGATATTATCGATAGTCTATTCGTCATCAGGATCTATCCTATCGATTTAATTGATAATATTGTCGGTTATCAATAGTATTGCTCTAAAACAGCTATCGATAAGCCTATCAATAGTTTGGCATTTTTCGATTGAAACCATCGATTGTAAAAATATAAATTTTCGGCAAAACTATTTTGTGCAACTCCTTATCATTGTCATCCTTACTAGTAGACATAGTTCGTTTCATCTCCATCTGCCATCACTCCGTGAAGCCAGATGACATTATAAAGAATTTTCTTTTTAAGGTATATACTGTCAACGCGCCACAAAGAACAAAACACACGGTCCTGTCTTTGAAAGACTTTGTTAGCGCACCGACAGTATAGAAACTTAAAAAGAAAATTCTTTATAATGTCATCTGGCTTCACGGAGTGATGGCAGATGGAGCAAAGCATTGACAGAATGGTGGCCTAGAACGGTGAAAGAAGCGTCAGACGTCCAGCGATGAGACGGGTTGACGACATAGTTTAGTCGCGGGTCGCACCTGAAGTGCTATTTTTCATTTAAGGACTCATCGAAACACAAAACGTGTAGTTTTCCAACTCACCACTCGCGTCAACAACAATTCGGACGTATTTTTGAAACCGTCGTGTCAGCAAAAAACAATATAAAAAAGCAGCACGAAACGGAACAGATTCTCTATGAAAGGTTTTTTTGACATATCTGCGCCACAAATGTCAAAATTACGAGTGGTCGAGACCACTCGTTGCAAATCCTTCGCAAACTACTCGTATCATTTCAAAAATGCGCCCGTTTGGAAATGCACGCGTAAACCATTCGTGAAGTGACAAGTGATTTCAAAAATGGATGAGAGCAGAATAAAACCAAGATGGATGGCGTCAACGAAGAGAGGCTTATGCTAAGCAGTGGGTCGTAAGCACGAAGCTCGATAATATTATACCACTTGATAACCAACTCAACTTGACCAACCACCTATATCAATAATCCACCAGTTGACTGATATTGATATAGTTTGTTGAAGACAAGACAAATGGTAATTCTAATAACACTAACTTAAAGTACAAGATTAAAAGAGGCTTTTAATCCACCAGTAGACAGATATTGATATAGGTTATTGAAGACAATAAAAATGGTAATTTTCAGGAAAATACTACTTACAGCACAAGATTTTCACATGTACAAGTAAATTTCCACGTTCCATGCAAGTCGACTTGATCGCTCAAATGGTCCACAAATTCTTTACCTACAGATATTAATGTGATATTATCATACCTGTACATACAGATATAGAATGATTTCCGTGGTATTGTGATTAACATGCTACTCCGCTGCTCCGGAGGTTCTGGGTTTGATACCCAGCCAGGGCAAGTTGGAAAGTAGCCTTTTCCAAATTGTAATTAATACTTTATAGTACATAAAAAAATAACAATAATAAAAAAAAGCAATCATTACGGATCAAGACGAGATAGTATACATGTAAGACTTTGTCCACGTTCCACGCAAGTCAACTTGCTTGTTCAAACGGTCCACAGTTGTATACCTATTGATATTAATATGATAAGACGATGAATTCCGTTCTAAAATAAGACAACAATATCGATTGGCCATTTTGTATTGTCTTGTAAGAGTTGGTAATTTTTACAAGCTTTTGTTAACCGTGCGTATATTTTAATGTAAATAAACGCTGTTATAAATTAAACAGCAAGTTTAGACAAAATTATGACCTTTGTGGACTAGGGATCATCATGGACGCCAGTGTTGTTTACTAACACACGAAAAATAACAAACATTACAATTTTTTCAGGAAAATTTGGCAAAACAAAAATAATTATTGCACTTTCTGCACTGCCTGCGCTTTGAATTTGTTGCATATCATTTAAATCCTAACTCCTATTATCACATATCAATACAACTCAAATTACATTTACTGAAGTCTTGTCGGGGCGAGCGCTGGGCGGACACAAGGCCGGCGCAAGGCGGAAGCTAGGCGAGCGCGTGGCGTAGGTAAGAAATTCTCCTTTATAAAACTTTTCCAATAGAGTGACCACAGGACCGTAGTATTTAAACGGCGTTCCTTGGGAGAGGCCTTTCCGATAAGCGTGGAACGCTGAAAGGTTATGAAGAAAAATCTTTAGTAAAAGAATTTCCTTAGATTGATAGATAATTCGTTTGTGAAAACTGCACACATACTCACACACAAGGAAATAGACAAAAGACTTTTGTGTATATTACATACAGGTTTTTAGCGATATGATGTGTGTATGTTAATCTATGTATTTATTTGTTATAAAATATAGTACCGTTGAAGTAGTATCCCATAACACAAGTCTCGAACTTATTTTGGGGCTAGCTCAATGAGTGTTATTTGTCCCTATACAATGTCCTTTTTAATTAAGTACAAATATTTTAAGAGGTGATTCAGTCCATTATTTTGAACAACTTTTCCCAATAAATATATATCGAAATACAAAAATTTTTTTTGCATTTTTCATAGTAACGATATCACGTGACTACTTCGATCTGTATGAGAACCTAAATATTTTTTTTCGTATTTCGATATACATTTAATGGGAAAAGTTGTTCAAAATGATGGACTGAATAACCCCTTAAAATATTTGTACTTAATTAAAAAGGACATTGTATATTTATTTATGTATGCTGCAGCAGCACAAAAAGGTCAAGGAAAAACATAGACTCAGCGAAAATATAGCTCAAAGATCAATTTTCAGTCAAAACCTTAGGTAGGTGCAGGAGCGATCAGTTGTGATTATGAAGATTATTAAGTTACGTGTTAAAGACTATATTAAAAACAAGGATAAACTACAGGACACATAGATACACAATAAATAAATATATCATCATCATCTGAGCGTATTCCCGGTTGCATCCTCAGCAGTAACGCTTCAGAGCCCGGGGTCCGCTACCTAACCAAGGAGGTTGGACGAGGTTACTGGTTTTTACACAGAGCGACTGCCGTCTGATATCCGCAACCCAAAGGGCAAACCAGGAACCAATCCTTGGATAGTTTGATGATCAAACGCTAGGTTGCGTTCGGGACCCACAGTTTTACGTGCCTTCCGAAACACGGAATCATCTTTCTTTTCGGATAATCAGATGATTCAAGCCTGCAATATGCTATCCAGACTGGAAACAACTTTTAACAAAGTATGTTTCCCAGTGGGAATCGAACCCATGACCTCCGGGTCACAAGGCGAACGCCTTGACCACTGAACCACGGAGGCAGTCACAATAAATAAATATATACTACTACATAATAAAAATGATAAATATGGGTAATACTCGTGTTGTAAAATTAAAAAGTGTGCCTCTGATATTACTCATCAAATTCGTGTCCAGGAATAAATTGAACCATTATAATTGTTTATAATGTTCCTTTATTATCATCTTAGCCCTTTTGCCACACTGCTAACCATAGGCTTCTCTTCGTCATCGCCATCCATCTCAGTCCTATGCTGCTCTCATCCAGTTGCAACCCGCAACGTTAACTATGTCGTCAACCCATCTCATCGCTGGACGTCCAACGTTTCTTTCACCATTCTAGGCCACCATTTGGTCACCCAGAGGTTCCGGGTTCGATCCCCGTTCAGTGCAAGTTGGAAAATAGCCTTTTTCAAATTGTCCTGGGTCTTGGGTGTTTGTCTACATATGTATTTGTTATAAAATATAGTATCGTTGAGTTAATATCCCATAAAACAAGTCTTGAACTTATTTTGGGGCTAGCATAATCAGTGTAATTTGTCCGTATATATTTATTTATTATTATTTCGTCAATGCCTTGCTCCATCTGCCATCACTCCGTCAAGCCAGATGACATTATAAAGAACTTTTCTTAAAGGTTGGTATACTGTCGGCGCGCTGGCAAAGCAGGCACTGGCTCTTTTAAAGACAGGAGCTCGTCTTTTGTGGCGTACTGTCGGCGCGCCACAAAGGACAAAAGACGCGCTCCTGTCTTTAAAACGCACCATTTCAGCGAACGAACAATACATAGAATTATAACCCATACTTCTATCTCTGGAACTATACCTACTTGTAAGGAAATTACAAGGAGTTGCATAAAATAGTGTTGCCGTAAATTTATAGTTTTACAATTGATGGTTTCGATCGAAAAATGCCAAATAGTTATGTACTATCGATAGTATATGTATTATGAAATGCAATACTATTTATAGTAACGATATAGTTGTTCGTCTTCAGGATCGTAACTATTGAAAATATCGGTTTTATTTGAAATACCGATAGTATATCAAATCTATCTAGGCTATCGATAGTCCAGCATATATTTGCATCATTTCGAAAGAATTTTATATAGTAAATTAACAAAAAATTAAATTTGTTACGTTCCTATTTTATAAATCCCTTAAAATTTATTAAAAAAACATGATTTTAATATAATTTTTGAACGAGGTAAAGCTCATTTGAGCGTCTAATGTGAGCAGAAGCCTGTAAGCTGTGCGATGGACTTTGAAGGCTGTATCGATTTGAAAGTAAAATTAGATTTTACGTAATTTCATAAACAATAATGAAGCATTGTGATTTTTGCATCTAAAATAGACATATAAATCAAATAGTAGGAAATAGCTACACAAGCCAACGACGAGGGTGATAATTATAAGGGTTTTTAACTGTATCTAGCATTTGGCAGTATGACACATATTTGTATATATTTGTTATACTGCCAAATATATATAAATTTCATTAACAATCGAGAAAAACTTGAATACAAGGAAGAAATGTTACTCCGCGAGAGCACAAGGCGGAAAGACTTGACCAGAGCGATCACTCTTTTTTTTCTCACGCGGAGAAAATCCATTCTGATACCTTACCAGTCACGGGATATCGGTAAGGTTATGTGGTGTTACCACTAAAAACTCCGTGTCAACGCCGCTACCGCTATTGCCAGGTCCGTGTGCTACTCTCACTCCACAGACCTGGCGCAGTGGCCGCTTTTCAGCGGCCTCGGCTATGCTAATTTACGGTACCCTCTCATTAGCGAGAGGGGTCGGAGTGGCCTGCGGGGTGGCCCGTCGGCCTTTAGTTCTACCTGCTAGGGTAAAGGCGCGTGTTGGAGAGTGATCACTCCTGCACTAAACATTGTAACCCAATCCACGAAACCAAACAGTAATATTGCTCAATTAATTACTGAATAAACTCAAAACAGTACGAAAACTTTAAATTATTATTATAAACTAAGAGCATTATTATTGGAAAAGTACTCGATTAAAGACTTTTTGTTATGTGTAGTTTAAATTTAAGTAGATATTCTTTGTATCCTATCCTTAAACCGACATGTTAAAGTTGAATTACTTGTAATCACTTATACATAATAACATTATACTCCAAGCTATATTCTAAGTTAACCATACTTTCAAATGGCTTGCTATATATTATGTATATTAGGGACTAAAACATTCCTCTACCTGGCATAAATACAAACCGACATCAGTAATAATACAATGTAATACATTTAAAAGCCAACTAAACTGTATACTCATTCTAAAGTAAATATTAAGTAGTTTATTGTACTTCCTATGGCTTGCCAAAAATTAATTTAAAAATTATAATAGTGTTAATCATCTCCTCATTCGTCTAAGAGGACAAAAGCATTGATGTATCTTGCTTGAGTGTTAATAATACTCATTTACTCTTAAAAATGCATGTTAATGTTTTCAGACTGGTTACTCTAATGCTTTAATTTTCGGCTATACTCAAATATTGTGTGTAGTTTGTACATACCGTGATAATGTAAACTTTATTTAATGTTATTCGTTAAAATGGGACAAAAAACTGATGTAGGTATCTAGTCTAAGTGTTAATATAATCATACCCATTTAATCTAAAAATGAGTGGTTATGTTCTCAAACTGGTTACTTTGATACTTTAATTTTCGGCTTTACTCATACAAATACTGTAGTAATTAGTACAAAATCTGAAAAAAAAAACTTTATTTAATGTTATTCCTCTAATAGGAAAAAAAAGGGACGTAGGTATCTAGTTTAAGTGTTACTCATTTACTCTAAAAATGTATGGTTGCTTTACAAACTGCTTGATTTGTTACTTTAAATTTAATTTTCGGTTTCACTTATAAAAAAAATGTTGTAGTATGTATGCACTCTTTAAACAAATAAACGTTATTTTATTTTATTTTATTTATTTTTTATATTAAGTTTGACATTCGAATAGGTACAATATATTATTGTTAATTAATAAATGAAATGAAATATCCCATAGTAAACGTTGTTGGTATTGCCTGTGAGATCAATGTGGTCGTCTGACGATGAAAACACAAGCGCCATCTATTCATTATGTACCTAGTATTATCATACTTGATGCTATAAAACATGTTTCAATAAGTGATTCGATTAGCCGCCACTAGATGTCTTACCGTAAGTTCACTATATAAATACATTCTTAGAATTATCGCTCCCTGTTTTCAAAGCGCTTTAACTATAAGCAGTTACCTCGAAATAAATCAATAGATACTAATTTACTTCTTTATCTCGGACAACTATTTTACAGACGACATAAATATATGATCACGTCCTTATCCTAATGGGGCAGACAGAACATTTTAGGTTTTGAGGCCGTTAACAGACAGAGACCATACGCAAGATGGGCAGATGTGATCATCATCACAACCGGCCCGTTCTGATTCCAAATAAGCAAACACAAAGATAGAAATGGAGTTCCTTGGAGGAGGCCTTTACTCGAGAAGGGGTTCTTGTAAACTCAATATAAAACAAGTTACTTATAAAATACACACGCATAAAAAGTAATAAAAGTGACAGAATATGCTTGATGTCATAGTTCTATAAATATAAATACTTACTTTTTAAATGCACCTAAATGTTTGATAAAAATACATATGTACAAAAATTAACGATGTTAATTTTGCAAGAAATATAAGGCCTTTTATAATAATTATTATATATATATAGTAGACAGAGTCCAGGGCAGCAAGACTCAAATTGATATGCGGGACTAATAAGATAGTACATACATACATACATAATATCACGCCTGTTTCCCACAGGGGTAGGCAGAGACTATGGACCTTTACTTGCTACGATCCTGACAAACAGCTCTTTCGCTTCATCTACACTAATCTATCTCTTTATACTCGTACATGGCCTTCGGTTACGGGTGCTTTTTACCACTCCTTTTTTAAAACGTCTGCAATCCGACCCTTTCCTGTTGTTCCTTTCACATTAGTCTTATTTATTTTTTCTACATGCCCAAAAACATAATAATAAAAGCTTTCAAATTACAAGATTATTTTTAAATTATTTGAACAGACAAATTATTAAATAAAAATCCTACTGACAAGCGTTTATCTCCATAACTTTTTAACTGCTATACCAATTCAAGATTAAAAGATTCGAGTGTTTATTCAGTAATTAGATCTTTACTTTTACACGTCGTTTTTATCATCATCTGAGCGTATTTTCCCAGTTGCATCCTCAGCAGTAGCTTCAGAGCCCGGGGTCCGCTACCTAACCTAGTAGATTTGACGAGGTTACTGGTTTTTACACAGAGCTACTGCCGTCTGACTTTTGGCACTTTTACACGTCAATTTTACACAATTTACATTACGTGTAAAGTAAATTAAAATTTAATTTATGTTTTAAAGAAAAGCTACCGACACCAGCGCTTCGTAACGACCACTGCTCAGTAACTCATTTTTACAGTATTCGTCGCCTACTCGCCAAAAGCGCTTTGTCATATTATTGTTATTGTCTTTTAATTAATAAATATTTATAATATAATTCACATCAAACATAGCTAAGAACTAACGCAAGGAAACTTGTACGTAAAAAACACCACACATAAAAATGCGATGGCACAGACAGACAGACACACAGACAAATATACATTAATTAGACTTATTACACTCCTCGTTGAAAAAAGAATCATCAAAATCGATTTATATTTAGCGAAGATATCCCGTAACATACATAAGGAAAAAAATCATTCAAATGGATAATAACTTCTTAATTTGAAGGCGGTTAAAACAGGCTTACAAAACAGTCCCAAAGCCAAAATACCTATATCGTTGTCTGTTTATTACACCATACTCTCAACCCAACCCTTGTGAGAGCAAAAGCTCCCGGATTTAAGCAGAAAGGGTGCAAAGCTCGGGATTAAGATGTCTGAATTTGGCTCTGAAATTGAGGCTGCAAAGTGGTAGTGCGAAGTTTGAATACACTATCTTTATGTCTAAAGAGGTAGACATCATTGCAGCGGGAGCGAGAACCTCTCCCCTCCCTCTCTCGACCGCTGGTGATATGTCCCATCGCTACAAAGGTAAGATCTTCCAGTCAGGCATGGTGTTGCGCTGGGAATCGCGGCTCTGACGGTGTATCGTCGGAGGTTGTATATAGATAGATAGATAAAAAATAACGACGGGCTGCACTCCGGAAGCGCCGGCAGAAGTGAAAACTTGAATATTAACGTTGTGCATTTTTGATATTTTGGAATGGTTAGGGAATAATTTTGCACGAATTGCTTCAAAGATTCAAAGATTCAAATGTTTATTCAGTAATTAGACCTTTACAGGCACTTTTACACGTCAATAAGTATAATTTATGTTACGTGTAAAGTATATTAAAATTTAATTTATTTTTTAAAGAAAAGCTACCGATACCAGCGCTTCGTAACAACCACTGCTGAGAAGAAACGCCGAAAGAAACTCATTTTCACAGTATTGGTCGCCTACTCGCCAGAAGGGCTTTGTCATATTATTATAATTGTCTTTTAATTAATAAATACTTATAATATAATACAATGTTGACACATTATAACATGTTATGCTTGCGAACAAGTAAACTAACATAAATTGCGTAATAAAAAATATTAAGTAGTCAAAAAAAGCGAAGCCGAGCTGACCAGTCCCTCCCGGCAGCACCCGTTCACGAGTTGACGCACGGATCAGCCATCGTTAAACTCAACCATATTAGAGGGAATCCAACGACCCGACCAGCGACGCCACCACCGGATTGGACATTTTAGTGAGCATGAAAAACCCGAACTCGCAGACCTTGTCAAGAGAAAATATTAATTATATGTTGGTCACTTATTGATCGCAGAGCATTTACATGTTTTTACAGTAAGCTTATTATGGTAACAGAAAATGCAGCTATTTATGTTTCATGTGTGGAGTGTAATGGAAAATGTTTAGGAAGTATCCACGCGTTTTTATCTCTTAAATAATCATTGATAGTATAGTATGCATTGTTCAATAAAACTTTTTTAACATGTGTTTTAAACTTTGCCATTGGTAGGTTAACGATCGCTTCGGGAAGTTTATTAAATAATGTTATACCTAGACCTAAGAGTGACTTTCTAGTTTTAGCAAGTCGAAATTTAGGCGTATGAAGCTGATTTTTGTTGCGAGTATTATAACTGTGAACATCACTATTTTTCTTGAAATTATTTAACCTAGATTTAACAAATAGAAGATTTTCGTAAATAAATTGAGATGTCACAGTAAGAATATTTATAGATTTAAATAACTCTCTTAAGGAATCGCGTGATTTTAGTCCGTAGATCGACAGAATTGCTCTCTTTTGTAGCACAGAGATAGCATGTATGTTAGCCGCTTTACCCCATAAGAGCAAGCCATATGACATTATGCTGTGAAAATAACTAAAGTATACTAGCCTAGCAGTTTCAACGTTAGTACACCGTCTGACCCTCCTCACAGCATATGCTGCCGAACTAAGTTTCTTGGCAGTGGCCTCAATATGTTTATCCCATTTTAAATTCCAGTCTACAGTTATGCCTAAAAATTTGGTGTTGGGTACCCATTCTAGAACTTGACCATTAAGACTCAAAGGTATGTGAGTATTAGGTTTATTCAATAGTGAAAAATTAACGCACTTAGTCTTTTGTGTGTTTAAGGCCAGATTATTAGTCGTAAACCAACTAAGTACTTGTGACATAGTATTGCGTACATCGTCATAGTTTGTGCATTTTCTGTCAACCTTAAAAAGTAAAGATGTATCATCAGCAAACAATACTACTTCACACAAATTTTCTGCAAGACAGGGGAGGTCATTAATATAAATCAAAAACAAAAATGGTCCAATTATTGAACCCTGAGGCACACCCATGCTCACAGGCTTTAATTATCAGTATAAAAGTACTATCATTTATGTGGTAGAATACAATATTTATTTATTGCGCTATCGTACACAAACATGACTATTTATATTACATTAATTAAACACTTTTTATACACGAATTTTACGAATACACAGCAGTGTGGCCACTACAGAGACGATCGAGCCATCAGCTGTCACTGTCACCATCCATGGATGCGCGTGGCACGCTGTAACATAAACACACACGAATATTCGCGCAAGCGCCCTGCGCCGCCTAAACGAAACAGCAGGTGCCTGCATACATTTTCGTCGCGCCGTAGAAAGAGAGGGGATACTTCCTCTCCTACGCCGCGCCGGCTGTCTACTCTCCATCCGTCTTACGAATTTTTAATCAGGGTCACGTGTCCTGATGCCCTGACGCGAGTTTAACATTTTTTACCCATTACAAAAAAAGTGTACAACGCCGCTAAAGAAGTTTTCACTTCATTTACTTGCAGCTATAACACACAAAAGTACAAAAATTATAACAAAAAATAATTGACTAAATATTTAAAAACGGTATTACTCACGTAGTGTAGTCGGAAAATGCCGACTAGTTTCGATCGGTTGAGACGATTTAGTCGTGTCATCTCACGTTACTTTTAATAATATTATAAAAAATAATTGAATGCAGACACAAAAAAAATTATAGATACTTACCTGCATAATTTTAAATGTATGTGTTACAGTAATACAAAAAGGCCACAACTCAGTGGTAATATTGCCCGAGAGCAATGCACTGATTTTCAGTTGTGACCTGACGAGATGTGTGGTGCGGATCAAATACTAAATGATAAAAATAAATAGCAAAAAAAAAGAGTATGTGTACGTTCATATAAATAAATAAAATAGTGTAGTATATGTATATAATGTTAAGTCACAAGAACTCTGAGATTGAGATGTAGGATTCTGCTAGCGCCATCTCGTATACTTTTAGTGAAATATGTAGTCGGTTGTCGCTTCATCGTTTTGTGGTTGTAGTTCCTAGTAGTGGCGTAGAGGTCGCCACAGAATTTTTGGTTTTTCTTTTATTATTTCACTTGCAAAATTGTCTGAGATTAGACCCGGACGGACGAGTTCCGTCTAGGGCATAAAATTTAACAGCAGCTTCTCTTTTCACACAAATCATCAAAGCCGATCGAGGGATTGGGGAAGAATTTGCAGCAACAGTTGACATGATACAGATTTATTCAGACCTTTTAAAGGAGTAGGCTCAACTACATCTTAGACTAGCTGCAATTAAGGCTTAATAACATTCGAGGGTATTCCTCGAAGAGCAACCATTTTGGGGCGCACCTAAGGAGACGTACCTTAATAATTCCTAGCAGCGCACCTTTTTAAACGTCGGTGCGCTTCGAGGAATAATTTTTTTTGTATTTTTGAGGCATTCCTCGAAACGATTAAGCTGCGCTGACGATAGCAATTTAAAATATTAAAATTTTATTCCTCGAAGTGCAGTCATGTTTTAAAAGGTGCGCTTCGAGGAATAGTTAAGGTGCACCTCAAAATGGTTGCGCTTCGAGGAATACCCCAATATTTTTACATGATAATAAGCATTTTTACGCAGGAAAGGGGTTAATGGTTATGCTACTATATTACCTAAAGTTTTATTATAGAGGCGCAAGCCGAGACCCACAAAAGATCTTTTGTTTTCTCTAACTGAAACACTGAGATAGCTAATTTATTTTTATTTCTAGTATTAACATTATGAATATCACAATTTTTCTTATATGAATGTATAAATTCTGACGTACTTACATAATGTTCACATAGATGAATTGCGAAGGGAGAGTCAAAATATTAATGTCTTTAAATAGTTCCCTTAGAGACTCTCTAACACCTAATTTATATATAGATCTAATAGCGCGTTTTTTTAAAACAAATAATGTATTTATATCTGCAGCGTTACCTTACAGCAATATTCCATAGGACACACACTATGGAAGTAACTAAAATATACCAAACGCGCTGTATCAACGTCCGTCATCTGACTAATTCTCCTAACCGCGTAGGCTGCAGAGCTGAGTATTCTAGCTTATTTTTTAATATGGGCAGTGGGCACCCAAACGAGTTTCAAGTTGTGTTTTAGACGAGTTTTTACATAGACTAGAAACTATTCGATACTAACTGTACTGCATTTTGTATTCTTTTTATTTACGCCACCAGTACTTTTCACCAGCTCTAGGCTCTACCTAATCCGTTTAAGATAAAAACGTGTGGTACCTACACGATTAAAGTACCCGGAGCTCTTAACTTTGCACATACAAACAGATTGGAATACTTTGCAACTAATATTAAATTTTTGCTCGCAACCGCTGTTTTTTCCGCGTATATTGGATTACAAAGGAGATTTACTGTTATTTATTAAGTTAACAAACTGCCGCAGCTTAAAGTTAATGCAAATAATAAGAAAATCATCAGAAAATGGTTCTTCATAAGTATTTATATTATATCTAGTACAGTACAAATAACCACTTTACCAGCCAAAACACCACCTGGTAGAGACCTCCCCTGGTCAGTCTGAAAGTCTCTCAATACACTCCAGGCTGGTGTTTGGAAGTCTCGAGAAAACCGAGTTAGGTGGCGTCACGCTGATAACGTCCTTTGCGACTGCGGTGCCATTCAGTCGATGGACTACCTTGCTCAATAAATTACTCAATGAAATCAAAACAGTACGAAAAGTACTTGATTAAAAACTTTTTGTTATGTGTATTTAACTTTATATTTTTTGTAGTTTAAATTTAAGTAGATATTAAGTTTGACATTCGAATACATACATTATTGTTATTGCATTGATGAAAAGAGATATCCCATTATAAACGTTGTTGTTATTACCTATAAGACCAATAATGTGGCCTCACGATGTTAAACACAAGCGCCATCTATGCATTCTGTACCTATTACTATCATACTTGATGCTTTAGAGCATTTTTCAATAAGTGATTCGATTAGCCGCCGCTAGATGTCATATCGTATGTTAACTATATAAATATATTTTTGGACTACCTTCTATCGTATCCGAATTGCCCTACGTCGTGTACCATCGAGGACATAAATGAGGCAAAAAAGAAGGATCGCCGTGGCCACATACTGGTCAAATGTCATTTGAAATAGAAACTATACTGGAACTATTTTAACTGGACAAGAAGATCTAGTTCAGTCCCTGTAATTTTTCAAAACTTATAACCGACTTCAATACTAGGAAGCAGATTTCAAGCCTAGTGAGATCTTGCCAATTCTCTCGATCGACTTTGCGTTAGAAGGGAAGAGCAGCAGCTACGTTTCATATTTTCTGCCACCATCATCATCATCATCATCATAATTTTCCCTGGTCATTTTCGGCTATGGCCAAGATAATATAATTACTAACGTAACAGATAGATAACCAACGCCATTGTAACTATTGGAGGGCCTACCCGCAACTACAGTTTTGCCTACTCATGAGGCAAAACTGTAGTTGCGGGTAGGCACACAGAGATGGCAGCACACACGACTAGCAAAAAAGTGACAAAGAAAGGGTTAAATATGTTTTAAAAATATTTATTGCATTTCATATTAGTCATTACTAATTAATAAGAGTAAGTACTACTTTTTATAAATAATAGCCTTAAAAAAACATTTTCTGATAGAACCTTATAGCGCCATCTAGTGACAAGGAAGAGAAATAATTATGTTTATAAGGCGATGGGTAGGCAAGGCTCTGATGATTGACTCCCAAACAGCATGAAACAAGAGCATATAAGACCAAATAATCGATTCAGATTTTTTAAAAGACATAATAAAACTTTCTACAACCTTATTCATACAAAACAGAGTGCTTGTAAGTTAATATTCACAGGGTGTCCTAAGTTTCGCGATAAAAGTTCAACTGCCATTTGAATATCAAACAGGTTTACTTTTGGCGCGAAATTAAAAATGAATATTAATGAAGGCGGGACTTTGACGATACTTTTATTTTTATTTTGGCACACGCACTTCTCACTTGTAATCTGCCACTTATCACTCGCACTTGTCACTTGTCAATATGTAGATCGGAAGACTCACACTGGAACGGCAGCGGTTGGCAGCCTATTTTACTGTCAAACCATAGTCAAAACACAGCCGCTTGTGGACAGCCGCGAGGCTTTTGTTTTGTACAAGTATTACTGTGCATTTCACAAATAGAAATAAAGGTGATTATGATCTGACAATGAAAGTGCGCTGTCCACCGCAGCCGTTCCGGTGTGAATTGGCCCTTATATTTCTATTAAGAAGAGATAAACAACAAATAAACTCTGAATTTCAAAACGCTACGCTATTCTCGCCTCCCCACTACCTTCGCAGCCAAATAAGCGGCCAAGTGCGAGTCGGACTCGCGTACGAAGGCTTCCATTATCTATAAAAAATCACGATTGTTGTATGGGAGAATAAATATTTATTTTATTCTGTTTCTGTTGTTGACGACCTCCGTTGCGTAGTGGTCATCATGCTCGTCCGTCACCCACAAGTCCCGGGTTCGATCCCCGGTCAGGGCAAGTTGGAAAATGGCCTTATTCAAATTGTCTTATCCTGGGTCTTGGATGTTTATCTATTTATATGTATTTGTTATAAAATATAGTATCGTTGAGTTAGTATCCCATAACACAAGTCTCGAACTTACTTTGGGCACAGATTAATAAATAGTTAGTACGTAACAGATACATCACTCCCATACAAAAGCGAAAATACCTACGCTATAATAGCCTACAAGATCTTAATAGTAATTCCTGCTGCTCAGAACGAGAAGAAATGTACCATAAGTACGCGTACAAAGAGTCGAGATTGCGTTGCCCGCCGTGCGAGTCACGTGACAACGCGTCATCGTAAGAATGCGCTAGGGTTGTCCTATGATGATTATTGTAACAAATGTTGCGAAAAAAACGTCAAATTTTTATTTAGAGACTTTGACACCCACTGCACTGCACAATAATTACGTGGTTTCGGCATTTAAAAGCGTAAGCGCGGGAAACGTACGGTGCAGTGCGGTGCGAGTGCTTAGGCGGGCGTTTGGTGGTTTGGCGGACCTTGTCGGTTGTATCGTCGACGATACGCCGAGCGGTAGGCATTTAGCGCGTGGCCTTGAGGGAGTGATATAGGCCTGCTTTAGGGCTAGCTCAATCAGTGTTATTTGTCCATATATATTTATTATTATTTATGTTTTTAATATTCGTTGTTATAGCAGTCAACAGAAATAAATCATCTGTGAAAATGTCAACTGTCCAGTTATCACGGTTCATGAGATGGTGTTCATGAGCCTGGTGATAGACAGACAGACGGACAAACAGCTGATAGACGGACAGCGTAGTCTCAGTAATAGGGTCCCCTTTGGGAACGGAGCCCTAAAAACGATTGCTTTTGTTGCAGAGTCCCTTTTCATGTAAATTCGGACTAACAATGTACTGCATTGTTGGAAATTCAGATAAAAAGCGGACTAAGTGTTTACACGGTTTAGTATGAAAAGGGTTGTGTTTATAAGGAAAGGGTTTTTGACGCTCGAGGGGGGATGAGATGCGTGGCGATCCGTAAGTTGCCCCGCAGACTATAATCTATTGAAAAAAAAAAACATTAATTTAAACAACAGCCTTCTTTACTTTAATCACCTTTTAATTCATCTAAATTGAATTAAGTTGAATATCACACTTCTAAATAGTAGGTAGTAGTAAAAAATAACGCATGCTTCAAATGTGTGTGTACTATGTGTTGACAAAATTCGTCAGGAGAATTCGAAGCCACGATAGCACAATTGGTAGTGCACTCACGGCGTTAACGTGAGGGACGCGGGTTTGAATCCTACTCGTGGCGAATTTTCCATCACGTTTTAATTTGGATATTACCTATTGAATTGAGATTCACGGGGAATCGGGAAGCATGGAATAATCGCAGAATGATGCGGAACGTAGATGTCATTGGATTTATTAGTATATACAACGTAAAAGGGACATACCCGTAATAAATTGAACCACGAGCTATACTAGATCTCTATAGTATAATGAAATTAAAATAACAACATAAAAACCAAAAAGAAATTCGACATTCCCATAGAAATTGCCCGGGCGGCTGCACAGTTTTGGATGGAAATGCCGAATTGATTTTTTTTCTGTTTAAGCTGTTATTTTAATTTCATTATACTATAGTGATCCAGTACAGCCTGTGCCCAACTTTATAATTTTAATTTAACACATTCTCTTTAGTACTTTACGAATACGTGTAATATCTTCATATAAATATATGTGCTAGGTCAGAAATGTTACTACTAAATAAACTTGTTTTAGTTTTTCATCTAGCTTATTTTCAGCATTTAAGACGAAGTGGTAGCTAAAGTGGCGCCCTCATTTAAAATTAAATTGTTTAAAACTAAATATGGTAATAATAAAAAAATTGATTTGCATCAATGTCTAGAAAGACCTTCGCCAAAAGCGGCCACTTTTAGCGAAAAATAGTTTTAAAACTAGACGGACTATTAGTAATAATTTCAAAGGTTATTCATAAAATAGTTTAAAGGTCTTTCTAGACATTGATGCAAATCAAATTTTTTATTATCACCATATTTAGTTTTAAACAATTTATTTCAAATAAGGGGGGCCACTTTAGCTACCACTTCGTTTTAACTAATTCGTTCGACTTTAATAATAACGTACTGCGTAACACATTAGCACATTCCTTAGGCAATATTTCTAGGTACATCGTGTATTTTAACATGCTTTTATTTAGCTTCACCTGACTCACCTGTCCCGTTGAATGTTATTCTGTAATTAAATCTTGCAAATAAAATTTGACACACTTTCCGGTTTCCGATTGAGCTGAAATTTCTCACGCATACGTATATCACGTGACAATGCAATATTATGATGACATGGAGCTGATCTGTTGATGGAGCCGAGCGGTGGCCATAGGAACTCTTGAGGTCTTGGATTCGAATCCCACTGGAAAGCATACCTTTTTTGTGAAAAGTTGTTTCCAGCCTGGTTAAAATATTGCAGGCTCGAATCGCCTAATTATCCGAAAAGAAAGATTCCGTGTTTCGGAAGGCACATAAACTGTGGGTCCCGAACGCAAACCAGCGTTTGCTCAAACCTATCCAAGGATTGATTCTGGTCTACCCTTTGGGTTGCAGAGGTCAGACAGCAGTCGCTCTGAGAAAAAACCAGCTCGTCAAATGACCTAGGTTAGGTAGCGGACCCCGGGCTCTGAAACGTTACTGCTGAGGATGCAACCGGGAATAGGGTAGAATAACGATGATGACTGAATAAGGAATAAACAATAATTAATACATTTTTTTTTAAATGCCTGTTACCATAATTGACATTTGCATGCCTAGATAGGTTAGAAGTGTGGTCTAAAAATTGTAATAAGTAACTAATGTAACCACTTTTACAGCAAATAAATATATTATACTTGCTGCGCCTCGCGATGTTATTCGCGGAAATAGCCTATGTGTTATTCCAGGGTGTCAGCTTCCTGCATACCAAATTTTATCAAAATTGGTCCAGCCGTTTGCGCGTGAAAAAGTAACAAACATACACTACTCACAAGCTTTCGCATTTATAATATTAAGTGTGAAGTGTGATTATTATATTATTAAAGGATTGGAAAAGCGTAAAATTGTTATTAGAAGAAAGTTTTTACATAGTCCAATTCAAAGTATATTGGATCCAATCTACAATTTCCAAGAAAGTTCGCAGTTTAATTTCAATTCTAATATCGTTCATTCATTTGTTCATTAATGAAATACGTTCGAGGAAATAACTCTGTCCGTCTGTTGACTGATTATTATTATTTGTTGCGGAAAATATTTGTTATTCTCGTTTTGTGATTACTTTGACGAAATGCGACAGGCCTTGGTATAATAAATATGAATGAATACGATTAAATTATTTAGATTTATGATATATAATATTAATTAAACACTTAAGACCCAGGACAATTTAAAAAAGGCCACTTTTCAACTTGCCCTGGCTGGGGATCGAATGAACCACCGAATTGGTGGACTAGCGTGTTGACCATTACACCATGGAGGTCGTCTTAAGAGGCTTCTCACATTTGGTTGGCGGTCTCGCTCGCACAATCAAACATGTTTAAAGATTATTAAAAATGTTTCATAAACTTTTTAATATATTATATGTTAGATATTGTAGACATGTTTTTTTATTGTTTATGTGTGTGTGTATCGAGAATAAGGTCATCAAAAATTTAAAAAGTTGATGACCTAATTTTCGATGTAGTCAATGTCTACACATTATACAAACATGTCTACAATATCTAACAAATAATATATTAAAAAGTTTATGAAACAATTTTCTTCAAATGAGTCACATTTTTAATAATCTTTAAAAATGTTTGATTGTGCGAGCGAGACAGCCAACCAAATGTGAAAAGCCTCTTAAGTTAACCTACAATCATTGCAACTGCATAAAGCAACTGAATGTACTTTCCCATGCTAGTCTAGGCGTGACAAAAAAACGTAGAATATAACCAGCTGCTTCTCTGCCCGCACAGATCGTTAAAGCCGATCTTGGGAATGGACATGAATCTGAATCATTTAATTAGGCGATGCGACTAGCAACCCATCACTATTTGACCAAGCAGAATCACAGTGCCAGTGTGGTCACGACGACCGGACTATGCAGCACCTCCTCTCATGCCCTTTGTGCCCTTCCAGCTGTACCATGCTTGACCTATACTCTGCCTCGGACGGAGGCGTAAAAGTGGCAACGTATTGGAAGAACAAAATTTGAAGTTTGAGCCAGCGACACTATAAGAAGAAGATCTGCACGCCCACGCCACTAAAATTAGCCTTTGAGCCTTATGACCCTGGGCTCTGTCTGCAACGTTATAGATACAGACGAGATATTGAATGTAAGTACACTGGTTGTCTGGAAGAGATCGCTTTAAACGATAAGACCGCCCATTGTACTCATTTAATTAAAAAATATTTCTTTGTGTGACATTTTTCTTTTGGTGTACAATAAAGAGTTATCTATTTTTAAATTCATCGCGTGAATACCAGTTTTCAATTTGCACAGTACGTATTGCAAGGCTCGTATATATAGGTACTCAAAATGCGCTTATTTCTGAACAATATGAAATCGTTGCTTTCCATATTGCAAGGAACTACTGTAGTAGGGTGGCTAACTGCTTGATGGGCAATTGGGCATATCGCATGGCAACGGCCTTTAAAAAGCATTAACAAGACCTAATCGCAGGAATTCAGTTGAACTGAATTAGGTTCTTAACGCCCATCGTCACGCTTTGCGTGATCTTTGGGTCCTACAGCTTTGGGCCCTGTCTACCCTGTCAGGGAAAAGACGTAAAAATGTATCTGTTTCTAAATTGGGTTTCTTCTGGCGTAGGCATATTCCCAGCAGCAGTGGTCGTTCAGGACACGAGTCATCTTCATCATCATTTCAGCCGCATAACGTCCACTGCTGGACATAGGCCTCTCCCAAGGATTTCCAAACTGATCGATCAAGAGCGGCCAGCATCCAGCGCTTCCCAGCGACCTTGGTCAGATCGTCTGAACACCTTGTGGGTGGGTAGGTGTCCTACGCTTCGCTTGCCAGTACGTGGTCGCCTTTCGAGAACCTTTTTGTCCCATCGGTCATCGGTTCGAACGCGAGTAATTTATAGCTTCTGCAGTAAAAAAATATAAATTGACCTTCATATTGAGACAAAAGTTATCTCAAATTAAATTAAGAAAAAATTGCTTAAGCTTTGACTTTCACTTTGAATAAAATAATAAGAATTTTTGAGGATCGGACCTTTCTCATGAAAAAATTTTTGAGAAAAGGACATTTTGAAAAAGGAAATTAACACAGGTCAGGGATAATTTGTGCCTCAACGGTTCAAACTTTATTAAATTGGTTTTAAATATTCCTTTTACCTCAAAGCCTGTTTATTCTAAAGATACTTCCCGCATAAGTCATCCACGTAACATAAAAAACCTCAGCGACACGCGATACACTTTTATGTTACCATAAACTTTACGAGTCCAAGATTACCGTCATAAGAGTTTAATACTTAGATGGTAGTTGGCTTAGTTTTATCAGTCACTATACTCCATTTGCTCAGGTATTTGAATAAATGTAAACCATCTTGACATGTCTTTTCATATTCAAATTTGTAGCAAAGATAGTAGAATTACTAGGACTATTGGAGGGCCCGAAAGTAGGCAAAACTGGAGTTGCGGGTAGGCACACAGAGATGGCAGCACACACGACTAGCTAAAAAGAGACGAAGAAAGTGTTTTTATGCTTTAAAAATATTTATTGCATTTTATTTAAGTAACTTTCTTATCCATTAGATTACTTTTTTATTTAAATAATAGTAGTAAAAGATTTTAATGTTATAATAAGTACCTATAGTGCCATCTAGTGATAAGGAAGAGAAACAATTATGTTTATAATAAAGGCGATGGGTAGGCATGTATGTAGACAATAAATACTGAACTGAGTTTCTTCTGATCTTCCCAGCAGCTAGTGATCGTTCCAAAATGCTAGTAACTATTGCACGATTTTTTTATATATATATAAACAAGTTAATTTGCTAGGTAAATTAAAAAAATCCCCGACAACACCATCTAGTGATAAGTGCTGGAACCACATAATATTCTAACTGATGTAAAATGGAATTCAAATCCGTAGCGCCATCTATTATTCGTCAGGTAAATTACAAAACCCCGACTTAAAAGCTTTATCACCAAATAACTTTTAAACGACTGAAACGATTTTCATCAAATATGGCTAGGAACCACCGAAATGGAAGTTGCTTTCACGTGAAATAAAACCACATTGAAATTGATCCGTCCGTTTGAGCGCTACGATGACACAGATAGACAGACAGACCGACAGGCATTAGAAACAAACTTGTAACAAACTTCTTTTTTGTCAAGGGTTAATTTCCTTCAATAAGTGATAAATGTATTCTACATTGAATATGTATGAACACGCCTCTCACAGGCCTACTGGAAAAGATCTCTTTTGAGATAAGTAGTGCCTTTGTACAAATTTTATGGTATGTATTCTCTGTTTTCATATTACATGTACATAAATTGGTAAAGAAATAAATGAATAAAGAAACGTTGGCTTTAACATTGATTGGTAAAGTCTGGAGATATCTTTTGTCATATAAAATGCTCTATATTTCAAGACATCCCATTTTTTATGCATTTTTACCACCACGCAACAAAGACAAGAAAATATGCCGAAATTTCTAGAGTATTCCACGAGTCATATATTTCGTCCTCACAATTTCACATGCAATATTATAAAAGAAAGCAATTCACAGAAATGGCTCTCATATTTTCTCTCGTTTCTAAAAATTTTTCCAAAAATCCTCTACTGCGTTGTCACCTTTCAATTCATGACCAGTATAAATTGAACTTCAAAAATACTTTGTAAATTTAATTTCTATTGCATTTCAGTTGTGTAATTTAGTGTCAGGGTTCTTTTTATGATGGATATGCATGCATTGCATGAGATTATGGAATGTAAAAGTGAACATATTTTAGTTACGAATTTATTGCTTTTTGCTGTAAAATAATAAATGAGCTCCAACGTCACACGTTCCTACTTCTTCTTGTTTTTACCAGAAGGAGGGTTTCGAGTATGTGTGTATAATTGTTTGGCACGCTCTGCGGCCTAAAACAACTCGATGGATTTAAGCTTGAGAGGTGTGATTAGATTCGTCCTTATTCTGAGAGTGACAATGAGTATATAAAAAAATCAGCCGGAATTTTGCATCTCCTTTTAGATTTAGGGGTCTTTTCACCCCGGTCCTTTGAGAGGCTTGCGTGGGATCCAACACGTAGATGCCCTTTGGAGAAGTTGATGTAAAGTGACGCGCCAATGCCCATTTCTGGATATACCAATAAAAGATTTAGGTAGGAGAACTTCATCTTTTTAGGTATTATTAGAGAGCTGAGCACTTTGTTTGTAGAGCAACCAATCCCTTCCATCAGTCTCTGTCCAAAGCCAACTCCTTTACTTTGTATGTTGTTACATGGATTTGATCTTGCAGATATTTTAGCCTCTTTTAGCATGATCGTGTAATGGGAAATAAATATTGTCATGGGTCGCTAGCCGCATCGCAAGGCTGTAAAAAATTCGTAAATTGTGAAGCCAACATCACGTTGAGGGTCGTGAAGCCGATGTAGGGCCACAAAACGTGTGTTGTCGCCACAACGGATTGTGTGATATATTTATAGTAATTGATTAGTTTTGTTTAATTATTATTGACTTCTTAGAAATTAACTATATTTTTAAACACTATTTTGAATGTTCATGAATTTACATAATTATATTATTTATAAATGTCGATAAGATAGAAAATTAATTGCAATGGCAACATTTTTATTAAATATACAGTCGTTGCTATGCAACGTTATTGTAGAGGGGCGATCCCCACTATCAAACATTTGCTGAACTGTTATCTTGCAAAGAGTCAGCCAGTTGTCTTTTGACTGAGGTCCTAAAATAAAGTATTACGTTAGATAATTGTAAATCGTGTCGAGAGTGGTTAAAAGTGTCATTTAAGTTGAAGTTTACACGTGAGCTTCTCGTCTTTTGTGGTGCGAGTCCTGATAGAGTAGTTGGGGACTTTTATGGAGGCTAAGTTGGGGCCGAAGGGTATTTTTTGCGCTTTCGCGGAACGATTCCGATGTCTCAACGTGTGCCATAGATTTTTTAAATTATGTACCTAATTATTTTTCTACAACCACGAGCTGTACCAGTTGTACGACGAGCCTAACGTCATTAAAACCATCAAGACTGGACGCCTACGGTGGGCAGGTCTTGTAGCAAGAATGGACGAGACCAGAGTACCAAAACGCTTACTGTCGACTCGACCTGAGGGGTCGTTGTAGCCGAGGCAGACCCAAGCTCAGATGGATTGGCGTCGAACAGGATCTTAAAAATGTCGGTGTCAAAAGCTGGAGAGAGGAGAAATCCCAAAATAGAACTATCTGGAAGAAAATACTTGACCAGGCCTAGGCCCACCGGCGGCTGTAGAGACTTAGATGATGATGATGAATTCTTTTATTTACAAAATTCACATGTACACAAAATACAAACACAGAAACAAAGTAAGAACATTGAGTACATTACTGTTTATTTCATAAGAAATATCTTCCAGTAGTCCCAGGAGAGGAAAAGAGAACAAAACATTTAGTATAAATAGTAGACGTGCAAGTTAATTACAAATACATATAGGTACTTATCTAAAAACTTAAACATATAAATATTATACAATACAAAATGTATATACGTCACGGCCATATAAAGGGAAGCAGACTAAACATTGTTGCATAAAACAAAGAATGCCGCGTGGCATTCATTTACACTTAAGCTACATTAGTTTTGTTGTTTTTCTTTATCATAATTGGTGAAATTTGAATCAAAAATAGCAAAGTAATATTATTTATGAATATGAAAGAGATACTTGGAATACAAAAACCTGCAATAACTGTTTAAAAATATGTTATTTAGTCAATAAAAAATAAGCTACGAGTGAAAAATTGCCACGCGTTCTAAGTATGTAACGTTGGGTCTGCTTTTTTGTTGCTAATAAAATTATTATTATATTACTATTTATACCGTAATCATTAAATAAATAAATAAATATATATATATATATATATATATATACATAAATAGATAAACATCCAAAACCCAGGAAATTTTGAAAAAGGCAATTTTCCAAATTACCCTGACCGACAAACGAACCCTGGGCTTCTGGGTGGCGGACTAGCATTGAGACCACTACGCCACGGAGGTCGTCAAACTCTGCGCATTATAGCTAACAAGTTTAGACATCCAACTTATCCCATGTGCTACATCAGCCATACCGACCTATGCAAATACTGCTGCGTCAATTTGTCCTGTGCCGTCTAGGACGCGTGCTAGGAATTTTGATTCAGGGCATGTAGACCAAGGCGTGACGCCATTATTGGCCGAGCGAGAGAGCGCAAAGCGTGTCGTTTCAGTTTGAGCAAAATGCTTTCGTATGTCTGTTCAACTGAAATCCTGTTCAGGTCGCGATGTGGTGAAATTTTGTGAGCATGTTAGGAGAGACATCAATATTTTGATATTTACTTACTCCTATCATTAATTAGTTATGCTTAATGTTTGTTTAGGATAAAGACGTAATAATGTATCTGTAATTATGTGTATTAAAGCTAAAAGTAAAAAAAAGTCAAAAGAACCATACCGACCTATGCAAATACGGCTGCGTCAATTTGTTCTGTGCTGTCTAGGAATTTTGAGTCAGGGCATGTAGACCAAGGCACGACGCCATTATTGTGCCAGGAATTTTAATTCAGGGAATGTAGACCAAGGCATGACGCCATCAATGGCCGAGAAAGCGCGAACCGCAGGCGACGCTTGTAGTTTTAGCTTGGGTAAGAAGGCTTTCGTATGTCGGTCCGGCTGTTTGACTGTTCTTCTGACTTGTAAAGGTGCCTGTAAAGGTCTAATTACTGAATAAACATTTGAATTTTGAATTTTGTCCCCTGCAGGTCGCATTTCTAAACCAATTCTGATAAAATTTTGTGGGCATATTGGTATTATGAATTTTTAATTAATAAGCTTTTTATGTATTTTGTCCTATGCCGTCTCACAAACTTGTGCTAGAAAATTTGATTCAGGATGTGCAGATCAAGGCATGACGCCGTTTTTGACAGAGCGAGCGCGAAGCGGGTCGTTTTAGACTGGACAAAAATTATTTCGTATTTTGTTTGATTGTCCTGTACAAGTCGTATTCTCGTGAAATTTTGTGAGTAGGTTCGATAAAAATGTGTATTTTTATTCTATAATGGCTGCCATTAGGGTGAAAGGGTACAAAAATTACACAATGCAAAGACAGAATCTTGAGGTCTATAGCACACAGGGCAACTTTTTATACAATGTTCACTTTAATGGAATAAATGAATTTTTCGGGGTCCAGTGCTGCCCCCATTTGAAATAAATCGTTTGATAGGAAACGGAGACACCAAATAAATTTTTGTCTTGACCAGGTCCTAGATAACCCTTTAAAATATTTTACGAACTACTGTTTACAGTTTAAAGTGAGAACATGAAGCTTTTCTACGCACAATCTACGTTCAATTTCGAAAAACGGCCACTTTTGGCGTATGTGCGTAGAACAGCTTCACGTTCTCAATTTAAACTGTAAACAGTAGTTCATAAAATAGTTTAAAGGGATATATATCTAGGACCTGGTCAAGACAACATTTTAAATGATGTCTCCGTTTCCTATCAAATGATTTATTATAAATGGGGGCAGCATCATAATCAGTATTTTTGGCTTAACTTGCTTCTTTTAAATTTACATTACAACATAAACTTTTTTTGTTACAAAGATCAACATAGATAAATGAAAAAATGCCATGCCCACGGATGTGACTGTGTAAATTTAAATAAAACACTAATAATTAATTAAAATAATAATAAACAATGGACTAATTATAAAGGAAAACGACTACATGGGATAAGTCCGTCTTTGTATAATTGCTTTTTAGTATCTTTCTATCTTTGGTATGTATTTTCTTGGTACGATAAAGTTATTACAAACAAACATAATTATGTTCTTTTTATATATTTTTTTGCAATATTCAAAACTTGTGCTCAGGGGACTCAAATATTTTAGAAAAGAATTTAGCTCGAAATCTGTAAAAAATAATAATAACTCCCCAGTCTCCTAGACTACAAAGATAAATTTGAGAGCACGTAATTACAATCCTGCTTCTTTCTGAGAACATTATTAATGGAGCGGAGGTGGCAATAGACTACGACACGATAAAATATGGAGAAGATAGGTAGTTTACTTTACAATTTACTTTCAAACATCTTAAGAGACATTTTACATTTAGTTGGCTGTCTCGCTCGAACAATCAAAAATTTTTAAAGATTATTAAAAAATGTAACTCATTTGAAGATCAGTGTTTCATTAACTTTCAATATAATTATATATTAGATATTGTAGACATGTTTTTTTAATGTTTATGTGTGTGTGTATCGAAAATTAGGTCATCAAAAATTTAATATTTTGATGACCTAATTCTCGATGTAGTCAATGTTTACACAATATAGAAACATGTCTTAAATAGCCACATTATTATTATAATTATTGTTAATGAAACACTTTTTTACAAATGAGACACATTTTATAATATTCCTTAAAAATGTTTGATTGTGCGAGCGAGACAGCCAACCAAATGTGAATTGCCTCTTAATTTAAATAAAGTAAATTGAACTCGGGACGTAAGAACGTATTTTTCAAGAAGTACATTTAATTTCAAGTTCTAGAAAGATTTTTAATCGACTGCAATGGAAGGAGCGACCGAACTGTGGAATCAACTTCCTGCAGCAGTGTTCCCAGACCGATATGACATTGAAACCTTCAAAAAACGTGTCTATATCTTCCTGAAAGGCCGGCAACGCTTCTGTTACACCCTGGTGTTGCAGTTGACCATGGGCAGCGGTGATAACTTACCATCAGGTGACACTTACCCCTTGTTTGTTTGCCACCCTATAGCATAAAAAAAAGATACTGATACGAAAAAATTTATTCGAAAGAAAATCTCTCTCAATTTACACCAAGTTTGTAATTTGTTATTCGACAAAAAGTGTTAAAGCACTGTGAAGCTTGAAAGTCAACTCAATTATACAACTAAATATTCAGGGGCTGAAAGTTGTAGCAGCTGGTTGTGGGGTAAGGAAGGTTTTACGGCGATGCTGAGTTATTTGGAGTATTTAAATGCTGTTGAATTTCGATACACAGGTAGTAACCAGAGTCAAAATAATTAATTTGTACTGTTATGGAAATAAAACGTCACAAAATAATATTCCATTTTCAATGTGGTTTAGATTTTTTAATGCATAAAAACTGAAACAATGACGTAATGGTATAACCAATTTTCGTGCAAAAGACTTTGTTTCTTTATAAGCTTTTATTTAGTTTCACCTGTCCCGTTTTCTGTCTGTCTGTAATCAAATCTTGCAAGTTAAATTTAGCCCACTTCCGGGTTTCCGATTGAGCTGAAATTTTGTTTGCAAACGTATAGCGTGACAATGTAATATTATGATGGAGCTGATGATAATGGAGCCGCAAGGTTGCCATAGGAACATTGTAATGAAAGATGCAATCCTATTGAGTTTAGGCTCGTTTGATTCGTCTTAAAGTCATTACAATTCCTTGTTTGATATAAAATTTTGTTTCAATTAAAAAAAGAATGAATAGGTTTTTTCAATAGTTGTTTAATGTTTCGTATAAAATATTTTCCAAAAACAAACTTAGTATGCTATCCGGTCTAAGACGAAAAAAGATTCAAAATAGTGAGAGATTTTCAGATTTTTGGAGCCCGGTTTGGGCAAAAAAAATCTGAACAACCCATGTAGGGTTTCTTCTGTGCAGGTCACAGAAACTGATTAAAGGAACGGGTGATAACATTAGCATTAATTGATCTATGTCTCCGTATTCTAGTGGTCAAGTTCGCCTTGTGATCTGGATAGCATTATTTATGAATAGATGTTTCCAGTCTGGTTAGGATATTGCAGGTTTGAATCACCTGATTAACTGAAAAGAAAGATGATTTCGTATTTCGGTAGGCACGTAAAGCTGTGGGTCCCGAATACCATCTACAGTTTGCTCAAACCTATCCAAGGACTAGTTCTGGTCTACCGTTTGGGTTACAGAGGTCAGACGGCAATCGCTCTGTATAAAAATCAGTAACCTCGTCAAATAACCTAGGTTAGGTCGCGGACCCCGGGCTTTGAAGTTACCGCTGAGGATGCACCTTGGAATACGTATTCTAGGCTGCATCCGCATCATCACGTGATGATGATGATGAAGGAGATGATCACCCAACCTGTGTAAATGAATATAAGTATTGAACCCAGTGACGCACGAGCGTGGTAACAAATTTATCTTAAAAAATGTTACCTTAAGAATTTCCCAAAGGTACTTTTACGTTGTATGTAAGCCATTAAGAAAATCAATTCAAGTTACTGAGCTTCTAAAAGCCCGTTGACATTGATTGAGAGACACGCGTAACGTAGGGATACTTTGTAACAAAAGTTTAAAAAAAAAACTGCTTTTCGTACAAGATTTAATAGGGATGTAAATTGTGTAAAAATATATATTAATTTATAACTAGATTATCTTAAATTAATGGACCCATATTTTTCGTTTAGTACAGTAGTAAAACTTCACAAAGGAGTGATTTACGTCACTTTTGGTTAAAAATCGTAGCTGATCGTGACGTCACGCGAAATTTTGATGCGCTGTATCTTTGTCATTATTTGCTAATCATGGAAAAGAAAAAATATTTTGTAGCGGGAGCGAGGTATTATGCTCAACCTGCACAAAGGGAAGATCTTCCCGTCAGGTAAAGTGTTGCGCCTGGGGAACCGCGACTCCACAGGTGTATCGTTTTTTTTGACATGACATACATAGGTTGCCTCGGACGGCATTTCCTTATTTCTTTCTCTTTAAGTAAACGGCGTATTTTCTTAAAAGTTGTTTGATTTGAAAACTACAAAGTTTAAGAAGCTAAGAAAGTAAAAAATAATGAACAATAATGAACAAACAAACAGAAAATTAGTTAAAAACAAATTAACGAAAAAATTAAAGTGCCTGGATTTACTAAATGACTAACATTACGATTTTTTTTTATCGATCGTATTATCGATTCTATTTCGTCTAATATCCGCACATTTCGTTTGATCAAGTATAAAAAATACACATTGTATTTATATACTACTAGCAGCAATACAAAGGGCTCCCAGGGGGGAAACCTTGGCTTTGGGCATGCTAGGGACTATGGCAAATTTTGAGGTGCTACAACACCCATGATTTACCGGAAGGGCCGAAGCTACGGTGCCAGAAGGGTCTACTTAGGACGCAAATCGTCCAGGTGCCGCCGGGCGGTACCTAGTGAACGAGCTAATGTTCCTACGCCTACGTATTCGATATCGAGGTTCCTCTGGTTGCTCGTAGCCGCAGAGGTATCGAATTGGATCATGTCAGCCATAATCTGGTCATCGGAATCAGAGAGAACATGCCTCGGACGTCTGATGGTGAGTCGGCGAGGGTTGTGCTTCGGGATGTAGTTAGCTGCCTCTCTAACTAGTCGGTTCGGGTGGTCGGCGGCTTTATCAAAGAAGCGTTCGGACGCTTCTTTCATAAAGTGCTTTATGGACGGGAGTTCGAGATCGCGGTGTAGGTCGCAATTTCTAGCTATCGTTGGAGCGTTGGTAGCTCTGCGGATGAATCGGTTCTGTACTCTTTGAAGCCTAAGCATGTGAGTTGGGGCTGCGTGTGCGAAGACAACGCTTGCGTAGGTCAGGACCCACAGGTGTTTTTTTTTTTTTTTTTTTTTGACGTGACAGACATAGGTTGCCTCGGACGGCATTTCCTATTTCACCCGGACAAGGAGGTTTGAGGAGCGGGCCAGAGGCCCGGCTTCCTATATTTTTATACTACTAGCAGCAGCGCAAAGGGCTCCCAAGGGGGAAACCTCGGCTTTGGGCGCGCTAGGGATTATGGCAAATTTTGGGGTGCTGCAACACCCATGTTTTGCCGGAAGGGCCAAAGCTACGGTGCCAGAAGGGCCTACTTAGGACGCAAATCGTCCAGGTACCGCCGGGCGGTACCTAGTGAACGAGCTAATGTTCCTACGCCTACGTATTCGATTACGACGAATGCGGGGGGGTCGGACCGCGAGGTTCCTCTGGCTACTCGGAGCCGCAGAGGTATCGATTGGACCATGTCAGCCATAATCTGGTCATCGGAATCAGAGAGAACATGCCTCGGACGTCTGCCGGTGAGTCAGCGAGGGTTGTGCTCCGGGATGTAGTTAGCTGCCTCTCTAACTAGTCGGTTCGGGTGGTCGGCGGCTTTATCAAAGAAGCGTTCGGACGCTTCTTTCATAAAGTGCTTAATGGACGGGAGTTCGAGATCGCGGTGTAGGTCGCAGTTTCTCGCTATCCTTGGAGCGTTGGTAGCTCTGCGGATGAATCGGTTCTGTACTCTTTGAAGCCTAAGCATGTGAGTTGGGGCTGCGTGTGCGAAGACAACGCTTGCGTAGGTCAGGACTGGGCGAAAGCAAAGTTTGAAAAAAATTAACTTGTTGCCAAGAGAAAACTTTTCATTGCGTATCATGGGGTTGAGACGGCTCAAATAGAAGCATGCAGTGTTGCATACCCTTTTGATGTGAGGACCGAAGGTCATGCCGCTGTCGAAGGTGACACCCAGATACTTGGCCGTGCGTGTCCAAGGAATGGGTTTACCGTAAAGTGAGATTTGCCTGATGGGCTTGGGTCGGTGCTGACTGTTGTTCTGAGGTCGCGACGCACCTTGTAGATCCTTCGTAAAGTAAACTGCGTTACTTTTCTCCGGATTCACTTTGATGCGCCACTTCCTGAACCACTCGCCTAGTGCGTCGACAGCGCGCTGGAGTCGATTTCCTATTGTCTGCACCATGGTGGCAGAGCAATAGAGGGCTGTGTCGTCGGCGAAGAGGGCCAACTCCACACCTTTGGTACGCGGAACGTCACTGGTGTACAGTGAGTATAGGAGGGGAGAGAGGACGGAGCCTTGCGGAACTCCGGCTTTTATGGGGCGGGGCCAGAAACTGTCTGGTAGTCCCATGTTTGCAAGCTTGTAAAGCAAGCCTGCATGCCAGACTTTGTCGAACGCTTTCGCGACGTCAAAGAAGAGAGCCCCTGTGCGGCGGCCCCATCGTCGAAATTTGAGGATGTGCTCCGTGAGGCGGTGCACTTGGTGGACGGATGAGTGCTTGGCGCGGAAACCAAACTGTTCATCGGGGATGAGTGGTCTCTCAGATAACTGAAGGTATTCTCTGAGGCGTATCGCAATAATCCTTTCGTATATCTTCCCCATACAGCTCAGGAGGCTGATGGGTCGATATGCTGTCGGGTTTTTGAGATCCTTGCCTGGCTTAGGAATGCCAATGACGGTTGCATGTTTCCAGGCGTCTGGGAACGTGCAATTGGCGAGGCAGGCGTTGAATATAGTGACTAGGAGGAGAAGGAGGGTCTGTGGTAGGCGTTTTAGGACGCCGGTGGATATCCCGTCAGCACCGGGTGCTTTTCGGGGTTTGAGGGACTTGATGATCGATTGAACTTCTTCAACCGTCGTCGGTGTTAGGGGGAACTCGGGAGGAATCGAGGCAGAAGCGGCGAGCCGCTCTGCTTGCGATTCGACCTCTTGGAGGTGAACGGGGTCTACTGGCTCACGACTAGGAGAACATTGGCTCTCCAGGCTGTCTGCAAGGCATTCAGCTTTTTCGTCATCATCGAAGGCGATGGAGCCATCCTCCCTGTTGAGGGGAGGTGTAGATGAGATGACATCTGTCTTGAGAGATTTCGCCACGCGCCAGTAGGCGGTGTGAGACGGTGAAATCTCAGAGAGGAGTGTACCCCAGCGTTCGTCCCTGATCTCCGCAATGCGCTCTCTAACTCGACGTTGGAGATAGCGCAGGTTGGAGCGGGCTTCGTCAGTTGGGTAGAGGTCGTGTAGTCTTGTCGCGGCTCTCTTTTCTGTCATCAGCCGTCGCATATCCTCGGGCAGTTCGAATCTATGGGTTGGATCCATAGATGGGACCTGCCGAGAGCAGTCCTTTACGGCTGCTTGCAGGTGGCTGGTGAGAGATGAGATCGCCAAGTCTGTCTCGTCAGTGGTGGTTACCCTATCGGGGATTGCGTCCAAGTGCGCTGAGGTTTGGTCGAGAACCCTTTCGAGTTTCTTCCAGTCTGTCACCGTTTTCGTGTGGATGGTGCGTCCGTTGTCTGTCGGTCCTAGTTGCAGTACTACCGGTCGGTGGTCTGAGTCAAGGTCTGGGTGGACTTCTACTGAACACACCTGAAGGGTGATGTTCTTAAGTAGAGCTATGTCTAACACGCTGGGGTTACCCTGGCCGTTGCGGGGGTATCGGGTGGGCGCCAAGGTGGCTACAACGTCAAAGTCTAGTTCGTCTGTGAAACGTTCTAGCTTGTTTCCGTTGGTCGAGTTAGTCACCGAGTGCCATCTGGTGGATTTGCTGTTGAAATCTCCCGCCAAAATGGTGGAGTTTCCTAGAGCGAATAGGGTTTCTAAGTCAGAGCGTAGCAGCTCTTTTTTAGATGGCAGGTAGATAGAGGCGATATTGATCGGCGAGTGGCCGGTCATCGCAACGCGTAGGAGGGAGCATTCGATGTTCTCGAGGAGTGGAGGGTCCAGTTGGATACAGTGGAGAGACCTTTTGTAATAGATCAACGTGCCACCCTTCTCAGAGTGGAGCCTGTCGTTCCGGATCAGGTTGTAGTTTGCAATACGCGGATTGCGATGGTGTGGTTTCAAAAAGGTCTCTTGGGCCAGGAAAATATCTACTTGGTGATCTGCCAGGAATTGGGAGATCAGTAGTTTCTTTTCTTTGAAGGCCCCGTCTGTGTTGTAGTACGCGATGGTTAGTGAACGCGGTTTATTCCTCTGATTGAGACTACCCATAATTAAGGCTGACGTGGTTTTGCCGCCCCGGCGGCTGACTTAATTTGCTCTATTTGAGAGCGGAACTTGAGGAGGGTCCGGACAAGAGACACGGTGTCGTTGCCCGCTTCTACGATCGCGTGACCCATCTCGGTCAATTGGTCGAGATCCACGGCTTGGATCACGTGCAAGGCCGTTGCGATGGCTTGGTCGTCGCTTACCCCAGATCTCCTTGTGGCCCCTTTTGGAGGCGCAGGCCGGGTTTCCGGAGGGGCGACAACGGCCGGTCGTTGTCTGAAATTAGCCCAAGTGCTCACTGAAGGTGAGGGCACTAGGGGCTGAGTTGACGAACGCGTTGGACGAGAGACTGAAGGTCTCTGCCTCAACGGTGGGTAGGCAGCTGGATTGCTGGCTGACGGAGGGGGTGCGTGCGAGACAGGCCGAGCGGTCTGAGTACGCGTCGCTGGACCGCGTGAGTTGGAGGGCAGAGGGCGCTTGGCGGCCATCGGGGCCTTTGGACAGCCCCGCCAGTTGGCCGGATGATCCAAACCCCCGCATAACACGCATGCGGGTAGTCCCTCAGACTCTCTGGTCCTCTCACAATCCCTAGTGTGATGGTCACCTAGGCACTTCACGCATCGCGCGCGGGCGTGACAATTTCGGGCGGAGTGGCCATAGTATTGGCAGTTATGACACTGCCCAATACCCCTCCGTTTGTGCGGATGTTCGACCTTAAAGTCGGTCAGACCGGCGACCGACTTTATTTGGAATATTCTTTTCCCTTCCGGGGACTTGTCCAGTATCACTAGAATCATTGGTAGAGGGGCCTTCTCCCTACCCTTGTACATCCGATGTACCTCTCGGATAGGGAGGTTTTCAGCCTCCAAAGTTTCCCTCACGAAGTCTACGGAGACTTCGGTGGGGATAGTCCTGATAACTGCTCGGAGCAGCTTGTCTTCCTCGAGGGAGAATGAATGCCACGGAATGGCACGAGTGTTTAGTAGGGCTGTCACTGCCCTATAATCCTCCGTCGATTGGAGTGTTAGAGTCACTCCTAACTCGCTCTTATGAGCCCTAACGTAATTTATGCGGCGCTCTATGAGCGTTTTGGACAGTGGTTCCCACTGAGCCGCATCACGGATGATGATGGGCGGGGCACGTTTTTGGCCGGCAGCCGCGCGGGGCGCGGAGGGTGACGCCTTTTTGGCAGGGGCGCCGTCGGTTTTCTTGGCGGCCTTCGGTGGTGGGAGCTCCTTGCTACCCGAGGCCCGAGCCTTGCGCTGCCTTTTACCACCTGACGGGGATAAATTCCTCGTCTTCGGACGTAATGGGCTGCTCGACTTCGGACTCCGAACGAGCGCGGGCTGCCACTGCCGGGGTGGCCTTAGAATTGGTCGGGGTGGGGAGGGAGGGGTCTGTGTCCATCGCGGACAAGATGGGTCCCTTCGTCGTTGTGAATTCGAGGGGCTCTTGGCACTCCTCGAGCTCCTCTAGCTCCTCCAAGGGGAGGGGCGAATAACGGTTTTTCAGTCCGGTCGCGGTCGGGGTCGGGGAGGGGGAAGCTGGTGCGTCGAGCACCAGTGGGCCTTTTGCGGGGCGGGTTACATGCGGCGGAGGGTCCGCCGGTTGGGTTGTCGGCTTCTTCGCTGAGGGCGTAGATGCCTGACGAGCCTTCCAATCATTAAAAAATTTTTGGAAGGCTTTAGTTTGTTGGAACTGCTCGAGCAGTTCCGCGTCGGTCGGGGTTGGTGCCATCTTACGGCAGAATTTCACGGAGCAGGGTGGGGACCCCGCCCGAGGGGTTCACTCGGGCGGTACTAAAGAGGTTCCTAGCTCGCTCTCCTACGGGCGGAGAGGTGTGTGCCTATGTCCCTACTTCGTGGTGTCTGTTGCTCTTCCGGTGAGCGGTCTACTGCCAACCTTGTTTGGGCTAGTAGGGGTGTACCTGACTTAACTACCTATCCGATACCCGGGGTTGACTAGGGAAGCCCCCAAGGTCAGTGGTCCCGGGCCCAGCCTAGTTTCTTGCCGTTACCCTGAAGGGGTAAAGGCTAGTGCCAGGGACCGCACTATGTCAGCGGAGCAACCCGTATTGGCGTAGAACACCTCAACACGATTGCTCCAACCGGCGGCCTCAGCTGAAAGTGAGGGCTTTCTCTGCACGTAAAAAGTGCAGGCAAATTGACGACGTATCGCAGAAACAGGAACACGACCCGCTGCCCTAAAAAGGGCTTGCGTTCGTGGACGACTCCTTGGCGCACCGACCTACTCGGTGCAGTCGGTTGATCAGCGCGTCAAATTGCCGGAGCGCTGAGGCGCTTTCCCGCCCCTGGAATAAGTCCCGTGAAGGGCAGGTATTCCGTTCCCCGGAAGCCTCTGTTGAGGACCAAGCAAGCTTGGAACTCGACAGCTGCCGTAAGCGCACTGAGCGTCGTGAAGTGCACCGGTCCTCTACTGGCAGTAGCGTGACGATACTGACGATAGCGAACAGGAGCGCCAACAGCGACGAGCAGCAATACCGAATCGTCTATCTGAGCTTAGGAACGTGCCGCGACAACACGTCCGTCCACTCCGACAGCCAAACCCAGTATCAGTGTGTGAGTGCCACAGGTGTATCCGGAAGTTGAATATATACAGCGAATCGGGCGCACTCTGAGATCGAGATGTAGGATATTGCTGGCGCCATCTCGTATTCTTCATGTGAACTATGGTGTCAGTTGTCACTTGATTGTTTTGTGGTTGTAGTTTCTGAAGTGGCGTAGAGGTTGCCACAATTTATACCATACTTTTTAATAATCTATCTAATGAGCTAAACGTTTTTTTTAAGTCCACATCCCTATTGTGCGACCTAAGTACTAATAGTTTTTTTCCTATCGAGTCAAAATGGCTAAAATTGAATACTTTTAGATCAGAACCTAGCTACGGCTACATTCAGAAGTAATAAGATAGTACTTAACAAGACCAATTTAAAAAGCCCAAATTCGTTGAGCTGCGTCGTTTCATTACGAGGTTCCTATGGGCACCTCTGACTCTATCATCAGATCAGCTTCTAGTCATAATAATATTGCATTGTAATTTGATTAAGTAATTCCCATTTCCTCTCGCGGTCCGCTGAAAGAAATTTTATTAATTTCTTTAGAAATAAGTAGCACCTATATTCTTTGTTTACTTTAAAATTTTTAAGTGTACATAAACTAATAAAATTTAATTAATTAGTACACGAAATTTAAACTCAATGGGAAACCGGGAAGTGGATAAAATGTAACTATATATATATATGTAATTAAATTTAAATATATATATGTAATTATTATAAAATATAGTATCGCTGAGTTAGTATCCTATAACACAAGACACGAAGTTATTTTGGGGCTAGCTCAATCAGTGTAATTTGTCCCTATATATTTATTTATTTAATTAAAAAACAAACAAAAATGCTCAGCCTTAGGTGAGAGAGGCTCGGCCTACGAAAAACTGTAGCATTTTTTTTAACCTCTGATGGGCAAAGGTCTCCCCCATCTCCTTCCAAATATCTCGATCCTAGCATTCTTATACAGTCAAAATAGTTTTAAAATGACAGATGACGTTCTCACCAGCAATCTAATAAAAACCCCAAGAAAAAACCGCAGTAACAGATGGGCAATTTGTGAAGCTTATGGCACGTTTGATAAGTAGACCCTCGGGATGTGCCGCAAGATATAAGCGGATAGCGATTTTTATAAACCAATACGTACATACGTACTTCGTCCCGAATTGTGAAACCGTGGACCCCATAAATCGGCAACCTTTTTGCCTAAAGATTCAAAGATTCAAATGTTTATTCAGTAATTAGACCTTTACAGGCACTTTTACCCGTCAATAAGTATAATTTATGTTACGTGTAAAGTATATTAAAATTTAATTTATTTTTAAAGAAAAGCTACCGATACCAGCGCTTCGTAACGACCACTGCTGAGAAGAAACGCCGAAAGAAACTCATTTCCACAGTATTGGTCGCCTACTCGCCAGAAGGGCTTTGTCATATTACATATATTATAATTGTCTTTTAATTAATAAATACTTACTATATAATACAATTTTGACACATTATAACATGTAATGCTTGCGAACAAGTAAACAAACATAAATTGCGTAATCAAAAATATTAAGTAGTCAAAAAAAGCGAAGCCGAGCTGACCAGTCCCTCCCGGCAGCACCCGTTCACGAGTTGACGCACGGATCAGCCATCGTTAAACTCAACCATATTAGAGGGAATCCAACTAATTTGGCTCATGTTCGAACTTAGAAATTATATCAGCAAAAAATAAATAAATATATACGGACAGATCACACTGATTAAACTAGCCTTAAAGTACGTTTAAACTTGTGTGATGGAATACTAACTCAACGATATTAAATTGTATAATAAATACACATATAGATAGATAGATAGACACTCAAAACCCAGGACATTTTGAAAAAGGCCATTTTCCAACTTGCCCTGATCGATCCCAGAACCTCCGGATTAGCGGACTAGCGTGTTTATCATTACGCTACGGAGGTCGTCAATACTGCGTAGCAAATGTACGTAGCTACTTCTACACGACTTCCAAATTTCATGAAGTTCCAATTAAAACTACTCGAGATATCATCGAACAAACATAGCTACATACATACTTTCAAGTAGACTCGGAGTTCTTCGCTCGCTCCGTTCGCTCATTCAATCAACTGTTTGTGTCAATTACAATTAGCATTCAGTGTTTCACCTTATTAGTATTTTGAACGTTTCACCCTACTCTTTTCATTATCTCCTATGATTTTTAGTTAGACTGGAAAAGATCCCTGACAGGGATAATTCCGCCTTTGTACTGTTATGTTATTGTATTTTTTGATAATGTCTTTCTTTCTATATAAATACGTTACTTACTTACTTAAATGTGCAAGGAAAGAGGTTTTTGCCCAGCAGTGGGACACAAATAGTAAATTTTTTGACTAAATGATTACTGCTTTCAAAGGACGACTGAAAAGCGGACTTAGCGGTGCAGCGCCATAAGTGTCAATTAATAAAACAGTCATATTGAAGATAGCTGGTCTAGATATATGTAGTTAGATAGACGTTGATGATCAACGCGCAGCTGAAACCCCTAGGTCAAGCATAAAAAATTTCACAAACATCCCTTGAATGCCGTAAGTATGCACAAAAAGGGATTTTAGGAAACTCCGATATTGCTTCTTAAACATACAAGTTCTGTACTGTTTATTTTAGCACTTTTGCTTATGAATTACGCCACAAATTAATTTTCAAAGAGGACATTGTTCCAACTTTTATTTTCTTAACGACGTCATTTGATGCAGTCTTCGACGTGATACATCATTGTCTTTCGTCACTACTTTCGTCATTTAATCACCATTTTTTAACCAATAGCTTTTTAGCTCTACATGTATTTGTAAAGAAGGTCGGTGGTAAAAAATTTCATTTGTAGGTCGATATGGAGATTGATGAAACTAAGAAACTGTCTTAACATACCTGAATTTTCCGAGGTCCAGTGCTGCCCCCATTTCAAGCTTTTCTACGCACAATTGCGAAAAACGGCCACTTTAGACTGTAAACAGTAGTTCACAAAATAGTTTGAAGGGTTATCAAGAACCAGGTCGAGACCAAAATTTTAAATTATATCTCCGTTTCCTTTTAAATGATTTAATACAAATGGTGGCAGCACTGGACCCCGGAAAATTCAGGTAGCCCCTAATTAGAGGAACCGACAACTTAGTAAAGCTGGTAAAAAAGGAAATTAATGAATTAAGAAACTGTTTTAATACGAATAAAAAAAAAATTAGTGTAGCTCCCATGCAAGTAAAGTGAAAAGTCATTTTTTTTCTCGACTAACCAATTATGTGGTTGAATAGGTCTTTCAAAAATATTATGAGCTTTACAGCACCGTTTTTCGATTTAGGGATCCGTTTTTGAAATATTTCATTTTAAAGTGACCATTTTTGTTAGAGTCAAGTGTCGTCCCCCCCCCCCTCTATCTGCCAAACGGTTATATATGGACACGTGAAAAAAATTCACAGCTATAGTACATATAACGAACTTTAAAGGAAAACTATTAAAGCTAATTAGGGTTCACATATTAAAAAGTTATAGGCGATCAACTAATAAAATGTTCTCGGAAAAGAAAAATTTCACACAATATAATAATAGAAAATTAATTTTTAGACGTCTTATGTGGCACGAACTCAAAATTGGCATTCGTAACTACGGAACCCTACACTGCGCGTGGCCCGACACGCACTTGACCAATTATTTAATTTGTAAATAGACTTGTTAGTTAACAATTCTTTAATTAGTTACCCTTACATCTGCTGGTTTTCAGATAACGTTTTTTTTGATACCTTGTATAATATATGTATCCTCAACATACAATTACGTGTTTACATACTATATGATTTAAATTACTTTGTGCAATTCCGCCACCAGTTAGTTAGTCGGATGGTCATTCCGGTCATTCGACGCTTGGCCGCCGAACGATTAACAACTTGTTCGGTGCCTGAGGATGCCTCGTGGAGAGGCGAAACTCGTGTCGCGTATGCGGTGTCCGATGTTGCTGCAGCCGCAGCGGATGCAGCAACATCGGAGGGAGCATGCATCAGCTGTTGGTGGCGGGTGTACACGGGCTGTTGGTGGCAGGTATGCTGGGACTAACAGTAGTGGTAGGGTAGTGGGTGGGCGCCGGGCGGAAATAGTTTGCATGAACTAACTGGTGGCGGAATTACACAAAGTAATTCAAATCATATAGTATGTAACTTAGACTTCCGCAAAGTAACACCTGAATCTATTAACAAATAACGTCTTTGTTTCTAACGGGGCAGACAAAGCATTTTGGATCTTACAGCCTAAACAGACAGAGCCCTGGGTCCCAAGACCCAATAGCCAATTTTGGCCTGATGGCAGGCAAGAAAGTAGAGAAAGGAATGAAAATAGTGATGGGTTGCTAGTCGCATCCCTTATTAACATGATTCACACTTTCGCCCATTCACCGTACTTTACTACTCCTTCTGATTTATAAATAGGTATAAGATCTCTTTATGAATAAGGTTTTATATCCAAATGAATCAATCAATAAATATAATTACTTAATTAACACATAAATCAATACTTAATTGTAGTTTTTATATTTCAAAGCTTGAACTTTCGACGACCTCCGTGGCGTAGTGGTCACCATGCTAGTGGTTTTGAGTCCGATCCTTGGGCCGGGTAAGTTGGAAAATGGCTTTTTTCAAATTGTCCTGGGTCTTGGGTGTTTATCTAAATATGTATTTATTACAAAATATAGTAACGTTTAGTTAGTATCCCATAACACAAGTCTCGAACTTACTTTGGGGCTAGTTCAATCAGTATAATTAGTCAAAAAAAGACTTAGCTTTTTAAATAACAGACCTCTTATGCTTCAAAGTTTCATAGAAAATGCTAACCCTTGTTGTTCGCTTCAATTAAGGTATGTAGGGCGACTGGGCGACACGTGGAATCTAATAAACTGCGAGGCTGCAGCCAATTGCATTCTACGCTAGTTTTTTTCTTTGTACTTGACTTTAGCAGGCCTGTGTCACTCCCCGTTTAGGTATCGATAATATACCTACATTATTACTATGCGCGCGGCGACCACTTCGAAAGGGAAAATTCAGTTACATGAATCGTTTTTCCAAAGTATAAGAATGAAATTGGCTTGCAATGAATGTTTAGGTGTCCAAACCAAAAGTGTCCAACCTATACACACATACACACACACATGCACACATACAAATGCATATATATATAATATACTCATATATGTATCTATATTTAAGGTGTACGTACATGTGAAGTATGCGTTATAAAAAAAGGGATATCTATTTGTGTGGTATACTATATAAGGGAGTTATTCATAAATGTTTCCAGTTCATCATAAGTTTTAGTTTTTAGCCAAGAAATTAAAGTTGTCCTGCACTCATAATATGGTTTGTTATATATTTGTAGAATATTGTTTAATTCAATATATATGAACACAGCTCGAGAATCAAACTGTACTTTTGCAAAAATAAGTTGCGCCTATGTACTATGTTTACTTTTATAAGGTTTTATTTTAAAATTTTCAAGTATAAATGAATCAATAAAATAAATAAATAATTAATAAAGATATCTCCATTTCCTTTCAAATGGTTTATGTCAAATGGGGGCAGCACTGGACTCGGAAAATTAGGTTACCTAATTTAAATTTTGTGCTGTTGGTCTTCCTATTATAAAAAAAATAGAATAAAAATATTGGGAGTACATTCGTTCAGCCATGGCCTTTATTTAGTTAGCACAGACTATGGTTTATTTTCATTAAACTTTTGTATGAACGTGACGTTTTATTATATTAGGAAAACATCCTTGAACTCAGAGTATCTTAACCTTATCTATACTTCGGAAAGTTTCCCTTTGAAACAGAAACCACTTATGTATACTGAAAGCTTTTGAAAGCTTTGTAACATCGTTCATAACGTAGCACTTGGAGAACTTTGGCTAGCTTAAGCGCTAATTTCAGATATATTAAGAGTCGCCTTACAATAGACAGAATTAGACTTTCCCATAAAAACGTAGTCTAGCTTTGACTTTGAAACTGGGAGAGAAAATGGGAGATTTGTTTTGCCAGTGGTACTATTGATGTGTCTTACTTAGATAGCGTTGCCAGGCGTCCGGATAAAGCCGGACATAGTTAGGCTTTTTGATTGCCTGTCCGGCATAAATAAACGGTGTTAGGCTTTTAACATTTCGCAAACGAGCGAGCGCCAAGCCAGGCCTGTGTCACTCCCAGTTTTACCTACATACATTATGCTATAATATGAATCGTTTGTCAAGAATAATAAGAATGAAATTGGCTTGCAATGGATGTATAGGTATCTAAACGAAGAGGTGCTAAGTTCTGACGCGAGCTAAATTAAACTATATCTAGCGCTAACCACATTGAGTAGTGTTTCTTTTAATTTGTTTTCTGAGTAAGACTTCTGTACGTGAATACTAGTACTTATTATGTGACCGAACGGAGGCGAGTCGATTGTCGGTCGTTCCCGCAGAATATAAGAAGACTTTAAAATGTTAATAAATGTGTATCTAGAATTTAATTTAAGTACTTGAGACTGATTTGACATTCGATTTTCTTTATATTTCATTAGAATTTAACAAGATTTATGGTAATAATAAAAAAAGCTTGATTTTACATACCCACCTTTTTGTTGTCGTACCTATTCTGTCTGGTAATTTTGCCCAAATGTCCGGCTGGCTGGTCTGTCTGGCTGTTAGGTTTAGCGACCTGGCAAGCCTACTTACACCATAGTCTAAGTACGAGGTGTATGTTTAAGTGGATTATCTTCCCAAATACTTGAAAGCAATAATAAAAACTGAAATCAATCATAATGACTGTAATTACAGAAGTTCCAGTTCTCATGTACAGAAGTCTTTCTAGGCGAATAAATTCAAAGGAACATCTACTCAATATAATTAGCGATAGGGTTTAATTTGGCTCTCGTCTTAATTCAGCACCTATTCTTTTAGATACAATACAATACGATAAAATGCCCTTTATTGCACAAAACAAATTAATACAGGAATTCATTAATTAATCTTAAGAGGCGCAAAAGGCGGCCTTATCGCTTAAAAATTTCTTCCAGGCACAGGTACCTATAAATCCATTGCAAGCCAATTTCATTCTTATCACCACTTTAAACCAACAGAATAAGTACTAGCACTCACGTACAGAAGTCTTACTCAGAAAAGAAATTCAAAGAAATATCTACTTAATGTGGTTAGCGCTATGGTTTAATTTAGCTCGCGTCAGAACTTCTCACCTCTTCGTTTAGATACCTAGACATCCATTGCAAGCCAATTTCATTCTTATTACTCTGGACAAACGATTCATGTAACTGAATTTTCCCCTTCGAAGTGGTCGCCGCCCGCATAGTAATAATGTAGGTATATTTTCGATACCTAAACGGGGAGTGACACAGGCCTGTCTAAATAAACTATTCATAATAGATAGGTACCTACACAAAAACGATTCATTGAAAGGCGCATTTAGTAATGGATATACCACTCCCGAGTGGTCGCCGCGTGTAGGTATATTTTCGATACCTAAACGGGGAGTGGAGTGACACAGGTATGTTATAATAAAATCAAATCTTGAACGTCTCATGCCATGTGGCAAGAACGGTTTTGAGTTAAACAGTTAATTAGCAAAGGTAGTTTTTGTTTTCTTAGTAAGATTTATTAATTCAGATAAATTAGTGAGCTCCACTATCACAAAATATCTAGGTAGGATAGGTACATTTTAATCCATACATTCGGTGAGTGGCAGCGTTGCCAGATATTTTTTTTGCATGTCGGGACTTTGAAACTTTTTGAGTGAAAAAATCGGGATTCTTTCGCCGGAAGCGGGACGTACTAAGAAACGTATATAAAATCAGATGTTTTTAAATATTTTATTTTAAATATTTAAATTTTGTATTTTAGTTTTAAATAACATTTACATGACAATAGATAGGAAAAATAGCTATTGAAAATGTATTTTAACAAAATATGATATTATATTTAATAGATTCAGGTGTTACTTTGCGAAAGTCAAAGTTACATACTACTTGATTTGTGCAATTCCGCCACCAGTTAGTTCATGCAAACTATTGCCGGCCGGCGCCCACCCACTACTGTTAGTCCCAGCATACCTGGGACAGCCCGCGTGCACCCGCCACCAACAGCTGATGCATGCTCCCTCCGATACTGCTGCAACCGCTGCGGTTGCAGCAGTATCGGACATCGCATACGCGACATGTGTTTCGCCTCTCCACGAGGCATCCTCAGGCACTAAACAAGTTGTTGATCGTTCGGCGGTCAAGCGTCGAATGATAAAACTACACCGTATTGCCGTATTGTATAATTCGAATAATATGATATTTTCAATCAGATTTACCCTATTTCTAGTATCTACCTCGTTGAGTCTTCTTCGGCTTCTGATTAGAAAGGAAATAAAAACAAAAATCGAAGTCCAAAAAGCTTAATTCATTAGAAAATTGTGGTGTTTCAAACAAAATATAGTCTGGGGAGAGTCACGCAACGCAAATCACTACTTGCTCACTGCTTCAAAAATACTCAAATAATTGCAACAGTTATTCGTTATTCCTTCGTCCGTAATCGTGTGTTTACGCGAAACATATTTTTTTTATTAACATATGACAATTAGAAAAGAGTACGAAAGCTCTCTATCCCGCACGCTTCTCTTCATTAGGGACAGTTAAGACAGAGAGCAGCTCAATGGAGAGGATTTTTTTATGACACATGAAAATAAACTTTAACCTATTAAGTAGTAGGAGTAAGTAAATTGCTCGAGCATTTTTCCTCTCTGTCTGAACTGACCCTTAGGCCGCCGGGAGGGCAGCCAGTCCACACTGTCTGTCTTCCTCAGCACGCTGCACGTACAGTCCAGTTATCCCCGAAATGCGGGACAGAGCCTGACCCGCGCGGGACACTCCGCTCGCCACATAAAAATCGGGACATCCCGCCAAAATCGACGTCTGGCAACGCTGGGAGTGGGTACTTTGAAGAAGAAACTTTTTACAGCAACTACATAAACAATCCGGCTTTTGTATGTATGTTTGAAGGTATGTTTGTTCGTTCCTATAAAAAGAGTTTCAAGGAATTTGGTGGGCGTGTATAAATGAACCCCCGACACAAAATTACATCCGATATCTACTTCTAATAATTTCCTACAGATATATATTTAATGATAATATTATGCATACTTTATCATTTGTGATAAATTCCCTCATAAATTCTTGAAAGTAGATATTACTGCAACTGGAGCAGTGATAAGTCTTCATAGAATCGCAATTTGCACAAGATGGAGTCTGGATTAGAAATGTAATGCTGGTTTCTAAGTGAGTATTAAGTATGAAGAAGCTTTCTCTTCTACCTTTTAATCAACATTATCGTCATCTGAGAGTATTCCCGATTGAATCCCTTCAGAGCTCGAGGTCCGCTACCTAATCCAGACGAGTTTACTGGTTTTTACACAGAGCGACTGCAGTCTGACCTCCGCAACCTAAAGGACCAATCAGACCAGAACCAATCCTTGGATAGGTTTAATGAGCAAACACTAGATGGCGATGGCGCGACCCACAGTTAATTCGTGCCTTTCGAAACACAGAATCATCTTTTTTTTGGATAATCAGGTGATTCAAGTCTGCAATATCCTAACCAGACTGGAAACAACAAGGTGATTGAAAATCTAGTGTCTGAACTCAATATCATCTGAGAAACGACAGAAGCTAGGTAGAGAGGATCGGGCATTGAAGCGAGTCTACTTAGGTCGGCCGAATCGCCGTCGACCTGTTGGTCATCCCAGGTACAGATTGGCCGAAGAGGTTCAGAAAGTCCTGCGTAACCTTGAAGTTGCCGATTGGCAGCAACGCTGTTTGTTTTTCATGTGTGTAAGTAGCCACTCTCAGTCCTGTGCTGCTCTCATCCAGGTCGACGAAGGCTCGATGCTCAGCAGTGGGCGGAAGAAGGGCTGACATGTAGATGATGATGAAGTAGCCAACACTGGTGTCAGATTTGTCAAGCTGCCTAAAGGCATCTGACATAGTTTGACGACTGCCATACTGATGACAGCTGGGACTAACGGCCTATACGTGCCTTTCGAAGCAAGGAGGCGCTCGAGAAATTTTTAACGGCAGCAACGCGTACAAGACCGCAAGAAATTGCGCTATCTAATGTCGGAGGCCAAGATCTACCAACGTTGTAAGTAGTAAGGTACTTTGAAGAAGGTACAGGAAGGAAAACTCTATTAATACTTTTTCGCAAACTAACCATTTCAAGTTAAACAAATACGCTGCCAAAGTCTCTCAAGAGTCAAAACGCCTTTTCTAAACAAACAAGCAAACCCCATCCATTCCGATGATCCTCCAGTAAACATGTGTGCAATAAATACGGGAAGCTTGAAGTACTCTTATAAGTAGGACCTTTCGAGTTAGAGATTTATTGGGAAGACTTTATTGAAGGGATAAAACAACTGATAGGCTGTAAGAGAAGTTCTTATTGGTTTTATGTTTTTATTACTACTACATATTCTTTAAGAAAACTTCTATTTTACTCGTAGTTATAAGTAAGTAATTTAGATTATTAGTTTAGTTTTAACAGGCCTGTGTCACTCCCCGTTTAGGTATCGAAAATACACCTACGTTATTACTATGCGCCCGAGGACCACTTCGAAGGGGAAAATTCAGTTGCGTGAATAGTTTCCCCAGAGTAATAAGAATGAAATTGGCTTGCAATGGATGTCTAGGTATCTAAACGAAGAGGTGAGGAGTTCTATCGCGAGCTAAATTAAACCATAGCGCTAACCACATAAAATAGATTTCTTTTCAGAGTAAGAATTCTGTACATGAGTACCCGTATTTATTCTGTGGTTTTTGTTAGTTTTTTTTTTTTTGTTATTTTCTAAATAAATTAATTTAAAATATAGTGTGTACCATTCCCCCTCTCAAAAGTTTATTTTATTCACTGAAAACAGTGAATAAAATACACTTTTACTCACTATTTTGATGTTTGAATTTAGACAAACTACTCTTAATTTTAGTAAAATTGATCCAATTTTAATTAATTTAAACTTCATTTTTCTTCATTTAATGTCTATTTTCGCTTAAATTTTTTTTACCGACTTCAGAAAGAGAAGGTTATCAATTCTTCGGAATCTTATGTTTTATATATGTTGATTGATTTATTCGAAGACGTTTGTACCGATTTAGAATATTCTTATTTTTTTTAAGGGAATACCTATCAGGTGGTCCCATAATTTTTTTATTAAAACCGGTTGTGTAGATTGCTTGTGAAGTGGGTTTTTAGTTTTGAAAAAATATTCTCATAGTCATGGTATAAAGTATAGTATACAATTCTTGAATAAAGCGGGTTTTCATCGAGGGCCATGAATCACTCGCATTGCTCAGGATTCTAACACTTGAATCACTCGCTACACTCGTGATTCAGTCATCATAAATCACTCACTACGGTCGTGATTCAGTCGTTAGAATCCTTCACCTGCTCGTGATACATCAATGGCCCTCGAAGTAAATCCGTCCTTTATTCACTAATTGCATAATATACCATTGAAATAAAAGAATGTAGAAAAAACCGTTTGCATATTTTCCAATCGTGAAAGCCAATTGACGACAATCTGAAGAGATAAATTAGTAAGCAACGCGGCTAGGTATCCTTCGCTCATCATATGAGTAACCTTTGGGCCAAACATCCCGAAATTTTGTCTGCCACGCCAGAGATAAAGACATTGCTATATCTTTTTTGTATTGTGCACTTTTACTCACCAAAATTGTTCAAGAGTCAATTATATTTTCTGAATAAAAAACAATCAAACAACCCATTTCGATGATCCTTGACCATGTGTGCAATAAATACGGAAAGAAGCTTGAAATACTCTTATATAAGAAGGCCCTTTTGAGTTTCCTTTAGAGAGGATTTGTATTGCAAATATTTTATTGGTTTTTTGAAACTACTTTAAAACCAATTGGATTTTTTGTTTATTTTGGAAGGACATACCTGTTAAGTGGTTCAATAGAAATTTTATTAAAATTGGTTGTGAAGATTGTTTTCAAAGACGGTGTTTTTTTTTTTGAAAATTTTATATTAACCCATAAATACAAGCTTACCAAAACTATACAAGAGTTAAAATGTGTTTTATAAATAAACAAGTCGATCCCATTCCGACGATCCTCCAGTAAATATGTCTCCAATTGTTACATGGAGCGTGTAAATATATTTCGAGTTACAAATTCTTTTAGGGAACATTTTTATCCTAATTTAAAGAAACCAGAGAGCTGACAGATGTCAAACAAGCTGTTCGTTACTTTTTATCAAAATTTTAATCAGAAAAAGTTTATTGATCATCCTCTTTCACACATACATACATACATACTATCACGTCTTCATTATAATGGGGCAGACAGAGAATTTTGAATCTTGCTGCCCTAAGCAATCAGAGCTCAGCTCAAAGGCCACTTTTAGCGTGATCGTGGTCATCGTCATTTTCAAACTTCAATCTTACTTATGTAGTAAGATTTAATTATAATTTAAGATATTAGGAGGACCAGGCCAGGCGTGGTTTGCTTTTGGATGGATGATTATAACGAGCATAATAATTTCTCGAGCTGTGCTTCGGAAGGCACGTTGAACCGTTGGTTCCGGCTGTTATTGCATGGCAGTCATTAAGCTATGTCAGATGCCTTGAGGCAGTTTAAAATTTGGCCTCAGTGTTTGCTCTAAGATACTAGAAAAACAAACAACTGATACTAAAGAAGATTAAAAAAGTGTACACATACATTGACCAGAATAGTTATTAATATGATACTGTTAAATAATGTGGTTACGAGTGTGTGTTTATAAACACTGCCGGTGGGCAAGATTTTTAAGGGGATACATGATTTTTTGGGCTCCAATGCTGCTCCCATAGATATCATCTAAAATGATGTCTTATACGGCTCTAGATTACCCTTTTAACTATTTTATGGACTACTGTTTTCAGTTTAAAGTGAGAAAAGGAAGCTTTTTTTCACACATTAAAGAAAAACAGCCACGTTTCGGAAATGTGTAAAGAAAAGCATCACATTATCACTTTAAATTGTAAACGGTATTTCATCAAATAGTGTGAAGAGTTATCTATAGGGCATGATAAAGACTTAATAATGATACCTTCATTTTTCAAATAATTTATTTCAAATGGGGGCAGCAACATTAGCATGAATATAGAAAAAGGGAATCAAAATAGTGATGAATTGCCAGCCACATCGCCTATACACTTTAAATGAAACTGCATATCGGGCTTTAGGTGGAGTAGTCATAAGTTCGCAATCCATCAGTTTCCAACGAGTTAAATCAAATACTTTTTCTAAACTTCAAAAACACATTTTCTATTGGTTTTGTATAAAATAGCACGCAGTGAGGTCAAACATTTCCTGGAGACAAAAATCGCTCTTAAAATAAGTTTTTCCGCTTAATCTAAAACCACATTATTTTGTGCCATTTTATTGTCTAATCATTACAAAATAATTTATTTTTGACCATACATCTACCCTCAAGGCAATTAACTGGAATTATTTTCATAGCTAACCACTCCAATTTCAAATTCTAAAGCAATTAGATTAACCAAATCGCGCGATGTTCGAGATTGCTCTACATAGCAATTAACAGATTCGGCGCAATTAATTTGTACACACAACCTAACGTATTAAACGTAGGCAGGTACATATACAGGATACAGGCCTGTTAACCAGTGATAAACCAAGGACATAGCCCAGCGGATTAGTTCGTTGAAGTGGCAGTGGGCGGGACACATAGCGCGACGAACCGACGGCCGATGGGGCAAAGGGTTCTCGAATGGCTACCACGTACTGGCAAGCGAAGCGTAGGACACCCACCCACAAGGTGGTCTGACGACCTGACGAAGGTCGCTAAGAAGCGCTGGATGCGGGCCGCTCTAGACCAGTTATTTTGGAAATCCTTGGGAGAGGCCTATGTCCTGCAGTGGACGTTATGCGGCTGAAATGATGATGAATGATGAAACCAAGGATTTGGGTCCCGAGAAGGCTCGTATCTCGAAGTCCCAGGGTTTTTTTGTAAATTTAGTTGTCTCATTTGTCTGTTGTCTTTACATTCTTTTCACTTTTGGGCCACTCCGGACCATAAGATTCCTGCAACACTTACTTCATCTTGTGAATAGCCTTTCTTACAAATTGCCAGCCAATTATTTACAGCCTGTGACCATCTTCCATCAGTTGCTCTTCGGAGATGGCCGCGATCCGTCCGTCTGTCTATCTATCTGTCTGTCACCAAGCTGTATCTCATGAACCGTGATAGGTAGACAGTTAAAATTTTCACAGATGATGTATTTTGATATTATATTGTATACAGTTAACGTGATTTTTTTACAGATAACTAGCTGACCCGGCAAACGTTGTTTTGCCAAAATTGAGGATTGTATGTATTTTTGTATGTTGCATCATAAAAAAATAGAAATTAAAAATTTTGTCTAAAAAATAAAAAAAAAATTTAGGGTTGGACTACCCCTAACATTTAGGGGGATGAAAAATAGATGTTGGCCGATTCTCATAGATACCGGATAAGCACAAAAAATTTCATCAAAATCGGTCAAGCCGTTTCGGAGGAGTATGGCAACGAAAACTGTGACACGAGAATTTTATATATTAGATGGTACGGAATCCATCGTGCGCGAGTCTAACTCTCACTTTGCCGGTATTTACAGTTTTATCCACTTCAACCTACTAGTATTGCAATACTTAACTTGCTGGTATTGTATTGACTAATAAATGAATTTTGGAACTAACTTTAATCTTATCGCGGAGAGTTGATAACGTCAGGGCTCTTAACTCATTATCAATTATTTATTTATTTTTTCAATTAAATTTATATCAATAAAACAATTATTAACTGTATAACACAGAAAAGAACACATAAACACCTAAAGAACTCACTCGAAGCGCATTCCAGAACGGAATGGCAATATATGACTGCAGCGTCCGCTCGCCCTATCGGGCTGCGGTTGACAACAACCACGTGCCTCTTACTACGAAAACGGCCAAAGCGAGTGTATTGCGATAATTTTGCGATAGTCGCTATTCGGATTTTGAGCCGATTTTCGTTCCAAATATTCAAAGAAAAAATTGGTGCTTTAAACGTGACCAAATTATCCAATAAAAACAAGAAGTATGGACTTGCGTAGCGCGCAGCGCGAACCGAGTTAGGAAAGTAGGTACCGAGTACGTACCAAGCACGTACTGAGCGAGTACCGAGCACATATCAAGCGCCTACCGAGCGTGTAGCGAGCAGCAGTTTCCAAACATTCCAAGACTTTGCGCTCTAACTTAATAAAAATTTTCTTTGTTTTTGTTGGTTTTATATTTTTCGACGTTACTTGATAAAATGATTAATATGTCCTGAAGTATGACACGTGATTTACCAGTCAGCAATATAAAAATACTACATTGAATAGCCCTTTCATTTTAAAGCTGCTAGTATAGTTTAACTGGAACACCGCCCTAGACACTATTGGGAACAAAATACTCCAAACCTTGTACCATTAGCATCTCAAAAGGACAAGTTACCACTAATGAATACGGTATCGATATAAGCAGGGTATCTACTGTCAAAGTCAAAGTCAATAATTTTTATTTAATGTGGGATAAATTTATCTCTTATTGAACTGGTTACTACTATTACGAATCAGGTCAGGAGGACCTGAAAAGGGTAAGGGGAGAATAGGTGCATTTTCGAATTAATACTAGACACAGCACAATACTAGATACATTTTCGACATAGACTATAGAGAATAGACGAGGAAAGATGTTAGGTCATCTGATACGAAATTATTTTCCACTCTGTCCAATGGTTGATATGGTGTTAACTTCGCCATTAGTATACTATATTGTGCCAGAAAGTTTAAATAAATAAATACGACACGACGATTTCATAATAAATATTTACTTGTAATGCCCAGTTGTCAGGCAAATTAAAAAAAAAACACTGACACCATCTAGTGATGAGTAACGAAACTACATATTCTAACCGATGCTAATTGGAATTTATACCTGTAGCTCTATTATTTACCAGGTAAAATAATAATTTTGCAAAACTAAAAACCGACTTCACCCCCTAACTACACAACCGATTTTGATAAAATTTCCATGGTACCACCTGGAAAGTATACCCTTTCAAATAAAAAAAGTTTTTTTTAAATCGGTCCAGGCGTCTTTGAATAATCGGTGAACATACATACAAAAAATAAAGGATCGCGACGAATTGATAACCTCCTCCTTTTTTGGAAGTCGGTTTAAAAACACCGATTTTCAAGCGTCAAATCCCAATTACTTTAAAACGGCTGAACTAATTTTCACCAAAAAAAGCTAAGAACCACCGCAAGGAAACTTGTTTTCACGAAAAAAACCGCATTAAAATCGGTCTATCCGTTCGAGAGATACGATGACACAGAGAGACAGACAGACATTAGCGTCAGACTTATAACAAGTCTCTTTTTTTTCTCTGTGATTAAAAATACTAGGTACTTTATCCGATTAAAGGCGAAAAAAAGTTCCGTTAACAAGTAATTATAAACTAATAATAAGAAAGCTTTATTTAATTTCACACAAAACTTTAACAGTGAATTATATATGTGTAAGGCCGTGTAGTTTCCGACAGAGTCGAATAGGGCCACTCCAAGTCCTCCCGTGGATGTCGTAGAAGGCGACTTAGGGAATACAAGCTAAACAAAGCTTATCAACATCAATGAGATCTCTTCAACCCGTCTGGCCAGCGTGGAGAGTGTAGGCCATGTCCTCTGGCTGCTCTGGTCAAGTATGGCTCTGGTAGTGGAGAGAGGGTCGTGCTCCTGCAGTGGAGATAAAAATACCTGATGATGATGATGAATTGCTTTAGCAGTAAGGTCTGGACATGTGGCCAGACACACAGACGATAAATGGATGGGACCGCGTGGCACCAGATCTAGAGGCCGGCCTCGCGCTAGGTGGAAGGGTGAAATAATCGCAGTGGCGAGGCGAAGTTGGCTGGTGTCCGCAAAAGACAGAGAGAAATGGAAATCCTTGGAGGAGGGTTTTACCCAAAAGGGGTCCATACAAACTCAATCATAAACTACTTGAGCTAAACATTCAAGAATTTACCGTTGTAAGTGGGCTCGAGTTCACGATTCAAGGATGAACTACTGGTTTATCAAAGAGAATCTCAAATTGCACTTATTTACGTCACTATATCAACTGAAAAACGTGACCTTACTCCATTTATTCCCCAAGGATTTAAACTCCACCTTTTAAGCTCGTAATGCTAAAATGTCGCCGCGTCGCATGTCACACATTAAATACTTAAAACTTTATGAGGACACAAAGGAGTGCTTTCTATTTAAAAAAAAAACGAAATTAACCTTTTATGAGGCTATTTTAAAACAATTTGTAAGTATTTATTTACGCTGATGGTTTCTGGCTAAAATTAGGACCTTATTATTACGCGATATATCAAGGGGTACATGAAACGGATTTTTATAATAGCTCTCTCAAGAAAGGTTTCGTACCATTATCTATAAAAATCACATGTGTTTTATGGAAGCTCCACTTAAATATTTATTTGTTAGATTTTATAGTATTTGTTGTTATAGCGGCAACAGAAATACATCATCTGTGAAAATTTTAACTGTCTAGCTGTCACAGTTCATGAGATACAGCCTAGTGACAGAGAGACAGACAGCGGAGTCTTTGTAAAAGGGTTCCGTTTTTGCCCTTTGGGTACAGAACCCTAAAAAGGAGAGGTTAAAGTATCAAAGGGCATGTATGAAGAGATTGATGAGTGTAGATGAAGCGAAAGAAATCTGTCAGGATCGTGGCTAGTGGAAGTCCATAGACTCTGCCTACCGCTGTAGAAAAAAGGCGTGATATTTTGTATGTATGTTATTCTACGGGTTATGCACGTAGAAAGTCAAAATGATTACCTATTTGCTCAACAAAATAAAAAAATCCCCGACTCCGACCGAAAATGTCAAGAACGCCATCTAGTGATAAATAGCAAAACTACCGATACGATCTAATATCTTATTGGTAGTTCCGCTTTTATAGCGCCATTTTAATTTATTTAGGGAAAGACCTGACTTTTAAGCTGTAGCCCCTATATCTTTTAAGCAGCTGAACCGATTTTCCTTAAACATAGTTAAGAACCACCGCAAGGAAACTTGCTTTCATATAAAAGCCACATCAAAATCGGTTCAAGTGCAACGATGTCACAGACAGACATTAGCGTCAAATTTATGACACCCGTCTTTTTTGACAAGGGTTAGGGTTTCTGGACGAGACATGTTTGACCTCCGTGGCGTAGTGGTCACCATGCTTGTCCGCCACCCAGAGGTCCCGGGTTCGATCCCCTGCCAGGGCAAGTTGGAAAATGGCCTTTTTTAAATTTTCCTGGGTCTTGGGTGTTTATTTATATATGTATTTGTTATAAAATATAGTATCGTTGAGTTAGTATCCCATAACACAAGTCTCGAACTTACTGTGGGGCTAGCTCAATCAGTATTATTTGTCCTTATATGAATATATTTATTTATTATATTATATTTTATTTATTCATTTAATTTTTGGCAGAAAGTTCCAGCTTTGAGCAAGAGGTCTTTCGGCGAATCCGACTCGGCTGGACAGTTTTCAGGAAGCTACGCAGTGTCTTCTCGTCCAAAATACCTCAATGCCTCAAGACAAAAGTGTTTAATCAATGTGTGTTACCAGTGATGACTTATGGATCTGAAACGTGGTCCCTTACTATGGGTCTCATAAGAAGGCTTAAGGTCGCTCAGCGCGCTGTGGAGAGGGCAATGCTCGGTGTTTCTCTACGTGATCGAATCAGAAATGAGGAAATTCGCAGAAGAACAAAAGTCACTGACATAGCCCAGCGGATTAGTTCGTTGAAGTGGCAGTGGGCGGGACACATAGTGCGAAAAACCGATGGCCGATGGGGAAAAAGGGTTTTCAAATGGCGACCGCATACTGGCAAGCGAAGCGTAGGACACCTACCCACAAGGTGGTCTGACGATCTGACCAAGGTCAAGCGCTGGATGCAGGCCGCTCTTGATCGGTCGTTTTGGAAATCCTTGGGAGAGGCCTGTGTCCAGCAGTGGACGTTATGCGGCTGAAATGATTGTGATGATGCTGATGATTCATCTGTCTGTCAGAGGTCTTCCTCATCGTCACGCAACGTCCCGCCATCGACACACACTCTATGAGGATGAATGTGACGTCAAAACATGTCGGCCAGTAGTTGACTCTCTACGTGAGTGTGAGTTCCAGTATAAAGCATATGAATAATGTATGTATGTCACGATAGTTTTAACTAATATTTTAAAACACTCCATTTCTTTGAGTAGAGGTCATAAAAACCGACATCTTACTAAGTTTTTTGAGGTGAAAACTTCTTTAGCGGCGTTGTACACTTTTTTGTAATGGGTAAAAAATATTGAACTCGCGTCAGGGCGTCAGTAACGTGACCCTTATCGAAAATTCGTAAAACGGATGGAAAGTAGACAGCCGGCGTGGCGTAGGAGAGGAGGTATCCACCTCTCTTTCTATGGCGCGGCGAAAATGTATGCCTGCGCTTGCTGTTTCATTTAGGCAACGCAGGGCGCTTGCGCGAATGTTCGTGTGTGTTTACGTTAGCGTGCCACGCGCATCCATGGATGGTGACAGCTGATGGCTTGACCGTCTGTGTAGTGGCCACAGTATTGTGTATTCGTAAAATTCGTGTATGTAGTGTTAAATTAATGTAATATAAATTGTCATGTTTGTGTACGATAGCGCAATAAATAAATATTGTATTCTACCACATAATTGATAGTACTCGTACTTTTATACTGATAATTAAAGCAATTCGTGCAAAATTATTCCCTAACCATTCCAAAATATCAAAAATGCACAACGTTAATATTCAAGTTTTCACTTCTGCCGGCACTCCCGGAGTGCAACCCGTCGTTTTTTTATTATTTCCTTTTTCCTTACATGTTTTTATTGTGAAGTCCAAGTACTCATCAAGATCATCATAAGCCCAAAGTCAATAGGGTTGCGTGATTTTATTACTGAGTTCTATCGACCACCTTCCGTCTCCATGATCAGACCCTATTCATTGTCTACCATTAAGTGCTTGTCTAGCAAATCAAACGAGTCCGCCTCAATGAGGCTATGTTGTTTAATTACTGAATTCTGTCGAATATCTCCCGGCTTTATCATTAGAACAGCTTATTAGCTCCATTATAGAACTGTCATCCTGCTTACTTAAGTGTGCAAAATTTCAGCTGAATCGATTGAAGATAACTGGATGAAAATTGAGTAGCTAGATTTGACCTAAACAAACATACAAGATACTCTGCAAGTTAAATAAAAGCTTGTAAAAAGAATTAAAGTATAAACACCTCATTTAGCAACTACTTTTCTAAGATGGGCTTGGAGTGAGGCAAAAATGGTTCGAATGCCGTACGCCATAGACGATCATGTACTAAATATACTAATAAATAACATTGGGATAGCGTCTAGCTAAAGAAAAGCTTCTAAAATACATGTGGTAAATATCTCGCCACATAATTATATTACCTCCCGGGTGTAATCAGTGTAAACCACCGAGATTACGTAATGTCACTCTACGTTATTATCTGTCGCGGGAGTAATAAAGGCATTAAATGACACGGCGAACAACGTTTTCAATTAAAATTAACTCAGCTTTATTTACTCTTTGATTTGAGGCAACCTCTACGCCACTGCGAGAAACTAACCATAGCGAAGCGGCGACATAGTTCACAATAAGCATACGAGATGCCGCTAACCGTATCCTACATCTCGATATAAGAGTTCGACCGATTCGCTGCATATATACTTTCTCAGACTATTATACTATGCAAAATATACAGGCAACACCATGCTTTGCCGTTGCATACATGTGTAGTAGCGTTGCATAATTATCGATAGTTTGACTATCGATAGTTGACCTTGAAAATCGACTATCGATAGTACTAACTATTGACAATCGATACTATCGATAAGTATCGGTTATTCGATACTATCGATAGTCCTATTGACATTGTGACTATTTTTCAAGGCTACGATAGTATCGATAGGCTATCAATATTTTATACTACTGCTTGCAACACTAATATGCAGCCATAACCACATGCACAAAGTTATTCAAATCAAAGAATATAATTTGTAATGTTTCGTCAGTAGCTCCACATTCCCAATGAAAAATGTCAAGAAATGCAACAAAGGCGGTCTTATCGCAAAGCCCAGCGGTAATAGTATGGGGAAAGCTTTATAATTTATCAACTGCCACATTGGATAATGCCATCTGACCCTCGTCATTGTCTGGGGAAGACGTGACGAGTCCGACTGTCCGCGACATACAAGTTTTAAGAACGATACCCTAGACTCTTCTATTCAAACGTACAACAGCTTTTATTTTGAAATGACATGTCAGATATCGAAAATAATTTGTAATTTTAAAAAAGTTGCACAGCCTACATCTCATTCTGCGTTGATTGTTGGGTCTTCTAGGCTCGTCGATTATTTTAGTAATCGATTTTTTTTTCGAATGTCGCATCCCTAGGCTCGAGGATGAAAACTAATTAAAAAAAAAGTTGCTCATATTTCCAGCAAACATATCCACAGTCAACATCTTCTTCTGCGATGATTTTGGGCCTGGTAGGCTCGTCGATTATTTTAATAATCGGTACTTTTATGTCGAATGTCACATCCCAAGGCTCGAGGATAAAATGCACATACAATGCACACAGTCACAATTTCCGAAAAAAATAACCATAGCGAGTTTTACATCAAACATGACAACACCATCTATTGGCAGGTTGATGAACTGAAATAAATCAATAAGTTTTTTAGAAATTTAACATGTAGTGTGTAAAAGTTTTCAATTTTATTTTTATTTTAGTCAAAAATAATGGCACACTATATTTTATTTATCCGGGATATTAACTTTATCCGGATTTATTACACCATGCTGTTGTTTGTTTATCGTGTGTGTAAGTGGCCAACACTGGTGTCAGATTTTCAGGCCGCCTAAAGACATCTCACATAGCTTGGCGACTTTCAGCTGGGCACAAAAGCTTATACATGCTTTCCAAAGAACGGAGGAGCTCTTGAATTTTTTATGCTACTTGTAGTCACCCATCCAAGTGCCGCTTTACTTGCGAAAGCGCTAGTAATGCGCACTCCCACCAGGCCACCGAGCGCCGCGAGTATCATGCCATAGGGGCAGTTAAATTCTATCTTCACTAAGAAACTATAAAGTTTGTGTTTATGTTCATTCAGAACATAATCCATCACTTAATTATAATATCTTCATTCCTCTCACCACAACACATAATCATAGCAATTTAAGGTGACATTACATAATCTAGAAGATTAACACTGATTACATCCGCAAGTTAATACAATATGGCGATATATTCGCCACAATACATGTTTATCAACGGCCCTGACGGATGAGATGCGGGGAGATCTGCGAGGCACCCCGCAGACTTCTACATATTTCGACTGACAGGGGAACTAGGCGGAGAATGAACGCGAAATGACTAGGAATGTAGATTTTACCGGATTTAATTTTAAAAAAGGATACACATAACACAAGTCTCAATCCTACTTTAGGGCTAGCTCGAACTGTGTGATTGGTCCGCATATAAAAAAAATTATGAAAGCTGTTCCTTCACAGCCACCAACTAAACTGACCAATTGAAACGTTTCAAATATTTTACTTTTTCAACAATACAAAATTATCGTTGGTCCAATAGCAACTGTATCAAAATATACCTATAGGAACATTAAAAATACCGTCATTATCCCCAAAACTGCTAAACAATGGTCATTGTTGACCTCACAAAAGGGAACGCCATGAAATATTTCAGGGGAATTTTATAGAACATCAGAAAATGTATTGTCAGTTATTTTTAACTGACGCACAAAAAAGAAGGAAGTTATCAGTTCTTCGCGATCTTTTTTAAGGGGATACCTGAATTTTCCGGGGTCCAGTGCTGCCCCCATTTGCAATAAATCATTTGATAGGAAACGGAGACATCACAAAATTAGGCACTAGATAACCCTTCATACTATATTACACCACACAATTATGTGACTATACTTAGGTTAGTAGTAGATTAAAGAAAATAATCTTTAGATTAGAAGCACAGTCATTATCTCCCAAACTGCTAAACAATGCTTATTGTTGACCTCACAAAAGAGAGCGCCGTAAAAGGTTTCTATAGAGCTGTTAGAAATCGCTTTGTCGGTTATTTTTGACTGAAGCCGACATTTATAGTCTTCAGATAAAAGACAAAGAAATCAGTGCGCCATTTTTAACCAGCTACAAAAAAGAGGGGTTTTAAAAGTTTGACGCTAATGTCTGTCTGTGAATCTGTCTGTGTCCTGCGTAGCTCTCGAACGGATGGACCGATTTCGATGCGGGTTTATTCACGCGAAAGCAAGATCCCTTGCGGTAGTTCTTAGCTACTTAAAAAATAAGTTCAACCCTTTTGAAATTATGCATGAAAGTTGGTATTTGTTATTTTACCCGTCAAATAATAGATGGCGCTACGGAAATCAATTCCAATCTAAATCAGTTGGAACATATAGCTCCGCCATTCATCGCTAGATGGTGTCAGTTTTTTTTTTTAATTTGTCTTGCAAATAAACTTGTTCAACTTGCCCTGGCTAGGGGTTGAACCCGGAACCTCTGAGTTATAGACTAGCATGGTTACTAATACGCTATGGAGCTCATCAATCCTCTTGATCGATGAGAAAAGGGCTAAAGGATCCAATTACTAATTGCTGAGTTTAGTGATGTGCCGGGCACGGCGTTACTTGAGTTAAACTCGATTTGCTGACTCGAAAACTCTTTTATTAGACTCGAGTCTTGCCGACTCGAGTCTAGCTCACTCAATTTATGTACTTGAGTCTGACTGAATCGATTCCAGTACTCGAATCCGATGGACTCGCTACCAGTACTCGAGTCTGAATAATTCGATTCTTGTGCTCGTCTTTGGTTCACTCGACGGATTATGACGCAGTTTTAAGAATAGATAGTGTTTATTCTGGAAGGTTTACGTACCTATATAATTTGTAGATATTTAATGCATTTCAAACTTACTGTGAGCTATGATTACGTTTAAAAAAAAAAAGTAATTTTGAGCGCTCTGCGTCAGGTATTTTTCTGGCTTATTTCAAAAAGCTGTCTGGCTTATTTCAGGATTCAAATCCCGGACTCGAATCCTTGACTCAAATCTCGGAGTCGGACTTGAGTCCTAGACTGGAAGCCTAACTCGAGTCCAGACTCAAATCGTGGACACGATTAAGGGTTTGATGACCATACAAAATGACTCGAGTCGACACGATTCAAAAAATTGGCGACTCGGCACATCACTTGCTAAGTTTTACTCAGGGTCTTACCTACCCATTGCGGTCAGATAAAATACGTTTGAAGGGTTAATTGTACGTGAATATTTCATAACATACTTTTAATTGGGTAGACCCTAATCAGACAAAAGTTATATGTGATATCTACGTATTTCGACAAAATATATGTGGGTTTGTGATGTGAGGTTTTTTGATCAGATTGACATATATAACGGCAAAACTACAATTTCACTAAGGCCTGTTTATTTTCTGCTTACAATTTGGTTTTGTCGGTTTGCATTATTAGTATCCGTCCAAACTCAAAAGTCAAAGTCAAATCATTTATTTTAATTCATGTAAGTGGATGGGACATATTTTTGAGGCTCGGTTCATGAACCCTGTCAGGGCACAGCAAACATTGCAACAAGGAAATATATTATTATTTCATAAATTATATGCATGCATTGTATGCATTTTTTAAGAATTCTTTAATACTATAGAAGGGTCTTCCTGCTAGAAACTCTTTCAATCTCTTCACAAAAACGTTAAACTTTTCCTCTACCTGTATATGTCTTAGCCAACTGTTATATATCTTTATTGATTTTACATATGTGCTTGTGGTAGAGCCACGTTACCGGCAAAACTCTGTTTTGCTAGCATGAATGGGTCGGCTCGTCCGGGGGAGTACCATACTCTCACAGAAAATCGACGTCTGAGTAGTAGCGTCACCGCTTCTATGCTTCGTTCGGTGAGTGAGAGAGTCGAGGGGGGGCCCTCCCTCACCTCCCCCCTCCCCCTACATCTTCCCTTCCTGAAAGGCCGGCAACGCTACTGTTACACCCTTGTGTTGCAGTTAACCATGGACAGCAGTTATCACTTACCATCAGGTGACCCGCTTGTTCGTTTGCCGCCCTATGATATAGAAAAAGGAGTGCATTTGCAGTTATTATAGTAGAATTTGGTAAATCTAGACTATTTTGATTTCTAAAGTTAAAAGGACAAGTATGTCGCTCCTTCAGAAACCAAAACATTGTTGATTTTCTTAACAAACGTCCGGGAATCGTTACTATTAAGGTACGTAATTGGATACTTTCCTGTCAATAAATTATTTGGTAAAATAAAACGTCACCAAATAATGTCATTTGTTATTGATCTATTTAAAGGTGCTTTATGAAAACACAATGTATCTTACAAGTAATACATATTATATTAAATTATTTGCTTTAGTGCGATTGCCAAGTTAATCTATATTAAAACAAAGAAGATTTTTGATATTGATATGGTCACTATAAGATGTTGTTAGGTTAGCTAATCACGTAATAATCTTAGGACAGAAGGTGAGGACTGACTGCCTCCGTGGTCCAGTGGTCAAGGCGTTCACCTTGTGACCCGGAGGTCATGGGTTCGATTCCCACTGGAAAACATACTTTGTGCAAAGTTGTTTCCAGTCTGGATAGGATATTGCAGGCTTCAATCACCTGATTATCCGAAAAGAAAGATGATTCCGTATTTCGGAAGGCACGTAAAACTGTGGGTCCCGAACACCACCTAGCGTTTGATCATCAAACTATCCAAGGACTGGTTCCTGGTTTGCCCTTTGGGTTGTGGAGGTCAGACGGCAGTCGCTCTGCGTAAAAACCAGTAACCTCGTCAAATCTCCTTGGTTAGGTAGCGGACCCCGGGCTCTGAAGCGTTACTGCTGAGGATGCAACCGGGAATACGCTCGGATGATGATAAGAAGGTGAGGACTGAATAAATTAACCGACTTGGTATTACATGGATCTCACAACTTTTTACGAAAGAAGAACTGTCTTGCGAGACTTGACTTCATTTCTTTTTGTAGTAAGTCCTTTATAACTAGGTACCTATCTACATATATTATTCCATTATACAGGTAGACTGATTCATTCACTATTTATGCAGTTGGTGTATCTAGAAAACTGGATCAAACTTAAAAAATATTTAAGTTTTTCCGTGATTTGTACGTAAAACATTAATGATATCCTAAATGTCAAGCTTTCATGTCTGCTAGAAGTGCCTTAGAGTCCTGATGAACGGTCAGTCAGACATAGTGACAAAACTAAGAAACTTTGACTAGTTATAATTTTTAAACTACTAGTTTAAATTGAATAAAATTTGAAACATACTTTTTTTTACAAGGCCTGCTTGGTTAGTGCAAATTCGCCTCTACTTGTTTTATCCACAACGAAATATGATCGAAAATGGCCGGAACTACTTCGAGAAAAGGATAGTACGGCCGTGCTGCTTTTTGATTCGACTTGGCGGGGGCACTGCCGTGCCCCCAGATAATTGTAAGTTGACGTTTTTTGAGAAAATGCTGCAGTTCCTACAGTTTGTTGCCACTTCTTCTGTACTTACGCTTAGGAAGCGGCAGTAAACTTAGCCATAAGTACATAAATGATCTGACGTCACAACTACTACCAAAGATATATAAATGATTTTTACTTTTACAACCCTTTTAAGGTCACACCAATACAATACATTTCATTTCTAGTCACATTTTACTTTATGTTATTTCTTGTATCTTTAGATCTATGGTACTTATTCTTTACAAGGTGGTAGGGACATACCCGGGCTATACTAGATCACTATAGTATAATTAAATTTAAATAACAGTCTAAAAAACCAAAAAAAAACAATATACCCATACAAATTGACCGGGCGGCTGCACACTTTTGTATGGAAATGCAATTTTTTTCTAATTTTTTTTTAAATGTAATTTAAATTTCATTATGCTATAGTGATCTAGCTAGTATAACCTGTAGTTTGATTAATTACGGGTGTGCCTCTTCCACGTTGTATATATATTCCAAATAGGAGCGTTATTAAGTTTTCCCTAAAGCCTAGGTGTGCAAACATTTGCGTTGTCAATATTGACGAGAATACAATGTAGTTTCGACGTTTTAGTTTGCTCAGACCTTAGATCATTTAATACAGGATGAGTTACGCAGACAAATCTTCTTACAAAACTTTCTGCCGCTTTTGGTGCGGGGGTAAGCTACTACTACATCTAAACAAATTCACAGACATAATTTGTGTCGCTATGAATGCACACTACAAAAAACTCAAACACTAGCTTATTTTCTACACACCAATAAAGCTCACACTGAAAAAAATGTGTAAATACACATAATAATACACTCTCGGCAAGAAAGAGAGAGAAGACAAAAAATATATTCAACTCTAATGCACAGGGGATAAAGACAAAGGTTGTAAATCATAAATACAAAGTCTCGTGGGGAGTGCGCCTACGTCATCAACTAATCGTTTTTCAAATTTGAACCTCATTACAGAACCTTAAGAATGTAATTGATACATTTAAAACGGGGTTTAATGAACTAGTATCGTATGCAATCTTAGATTATTTTATGGGATGGAAGGAAATCAGTTGCAAACGTGATTCGATTATTTTTTTCGAAATCGATATTAATAGATATTCCTTCGATTTTTCAGAAATTACATTTAAATAGAAAACAACGTGAATAAAATAAAAAATACTTACTAATGAAAGGTTACGCCATCTTTTAATGTATTTGACATCTTTTTATACGAGAAAATACATAACATGGCATTTTTAACGGAGCACTTTTAGACGCCTTTTCGATGCCTTACCGATTCACATAATGATCATAATCGATTACACAACTAGTTTTTACGAACGTATTAGTTTTTTGTTCTTATACTTTGGCAGAGGGGAACGCGCAGGTAGGCTTATCCTATATTAACTGATCTAAGGCTCAAATCTATCCAAGGATTAGTTCTAGTCTACCCTTTAGGTTGCAGAAGTTAGACGGCAGTTGCTCTGTGTAAAAACCAGTAATCTTGTAAAACCAGCTAAGTAAGGTAGCGGACCTCGGCTGAAGCATTATCACTTATGATCAGAGATCGGAATCACGGGTGCTATTGCTATAAAAAGTATGGATTTGACTAAAAGTTCCGGGATTTCTCGAGAATCTAATTGGGTACTAATTAAATAAACTAATCATAATTATGTGATTTCAGGATAAGTAAATTTTTTTCGATTCAAATATACCCTGAAATCGCATAATTATGATTGTTTTATTTATAGATTATATAGTCATATACATACTTTAAGATATGAGGACACTGGGCATTAAGCCAGAGCTAACACAGAATCGCCAAGAGTGGAGAAAATGTATCAGGAGGGCCGACCCTGTATAGGACAGAGGCCAGGAGATAGATAGATAGATAGTCATATCCATACTTTTGACAGCAATAGCACCCGTGATTCCGATCTCTGCTTATAATGCAAACGGGAAGAATACGAGAGGATGATGATAACAACGTAGTTTTGAGTTAGTTGTAATGTACTATTTAGCAAAAGGTGTAACTAATAGCTTTGTAAGCAGTAGTCCTCACAAGTCACCCGCAACCCGTTGAAGTTTATCGGAACGAAAAATTGATCAAAAAAAATTCCTTAATGTATTCCCGCTAATATGAAAAGTTTCGAAAACTGAATCGAAAAAAAAGGTCTATATAAATAAATAAATATATACAATGTCCTTTTTAATTAAGTACAAATATTTTAAGGGGTTATTCAGTCCATCATTTTGAACAACTTTGCCCAATAAAATTATATCGAAATACGAAAAATTTTTAGGTTCTCATACAGATCGAAGTAATCACGTTATATCGTTACTATGAAAAATGCAAAAAAAATTGTATATAGGGACAAATTAAACTGATTGAGCTAGCCCCAAAGTAAGTTCGAGACTTGTGTTATGGGATACTAACGATACTATATTTTATAACAAATACATATATAGATAAACATCCAAGACCCAGAACAATTTGAAAAAGGCAATTTTTAAACTTGCCCTGACCGGGGATCGAATCCGGGACCTCTGGGTGGCGGACTAGCGTGGTGACCACTACGCCACGGAGGTCATCAAATATACCTAACCTTCTCACAAAATTTCGCGAGAATCGGTTGAGAAATGTGACCTGTAGGCAAAAACAGACTGACAGACTGAATCATCCGAGCATATTCCCGGTTGCATCGTCAGCGTTTTCGCTTCAGAGCCCAGGGTCCGCTACCTAGGAGATTTGAAGAGTTACTGGTTTAGACACAGAGCGACTGCCGTCTACCTCCGCAACCCAAATGGTAGTCCAGAATCAATCCTTGGATAGGTTTGAACAAACGCTAGATGACGTTCGGGACCCACAGCTTTACGTGCCCTCCGAGGCACGAAATTACCTTTCTTTTCGGATAATCAGGTGTATCGAGCAATATCCTATCCAGACTGAACACAACTTTTAAAAAAATATACCTACTTCCCGTTTGAATTTGAACCCACTAATCCAGATCATAAGGCGAACACCTTGGCCACTGGACCGCGAAGGCAGTCAACTTGGCTCATATTTTACATGTTTGTTTTTGGTGGGATATAGGGTGTTCGGATAAAATCCCCAACATCCTGTACATATTGACAATTGATGTCGTATTGTGAACACCGAGTCAACAAAACGTGCCGCGATCCATTCCCGAACGATAAACAGCTTGTACAAGCTTTTCCTTTTAATATTTGTTTTTGTATTATTAAAAAAATGAATAAATATATATCATAAATATATACGGACAAATCACACAGATTGAGCACGTCCCAAAGTATGTTCGAGACTTGTGTTATGGAAAACTAACACAACGATACTATACTTTAAAACAAATACTATATTTTAAGATAGACATCCATGACCTAGGTCAATCTGAAAAAGATTATTTTCCATCTTGACCTGACCGGGGCTCGAACTCGGGTATTCCAGTGTGACAGTCTGGCCTGATGACAACTAGGCCTCAGAGATCAATGAATGATGAAAGTCGGTTTATGTGTTGTAAAGCAGGATATCTATGGTGTCCTTAAAGATCTAGTTACAACCTATATACACGGCCTCATAACATCCAGGTAAGTAGGTTACACGCACATCGGGTTAGGACAGCTACAGACGTGCAAATTTTTTTTTCTAGACAAACTAAAAAATCCCGACTTTCAAGCGTTCACATACAACTTTTGATTTCCATCAAACATAACCACCGCAAAAAAACTTGCTTTCACGTCAAAAACCTCATCGAAATCGGTTCATTCTTTCAAGAGCTACGATGTCACAGACAGACAGGGTTAAAGAGGAATCGAAATAGTGATGGCGTACTAGCTGCATTATCTATTAACGTGATTCCCATATCGCTCATTCACCTGATTGGCTTTTACAATCTGCGCGAGAAGAGAAGCAGAAACAACAGAAATACATCATCTGTGAAAATTTTAACTGTGTAACTATCACGATTCATGAGATACAGCCTGGTGACAGACTGACAGACAGCGGAGTCTTACTAATAGGGTACCGTTTTTACCCTATGAGTATGAAACACGAAGACACGTAAGAAGTGAAAGTAGTCGTCAGTAATTTTTTTATCCTAAGCACATATGATGACATGACTATGTCATGACCAACAGCACAAACCGTAAGGTCAAGGTTGATGGGCAAGAAATTCACTACTTTGATGAATATACAATGTCCTTTTTAATTAAGTACAAATATTTTAAGAGGTGATTCAGTCCATCATTTTGAACAACTTTTCCCAATAAATATATATCGAAATACGAAAAAAATTATTGCATTTTTCATAGTAACGATATCACGTGACTACTTCGATCTGTATGAGAACCTAAATATTTTTTTTCGTATTTCGATATACATTTATTGGGAAAAGTTTTTCAAAATGATGGACTGAATAACCCCTTAAAATATTTGTACTTAATTAAAAAGGACATTGTATATACCATGGCCAGGTAGTTTCCATCAGCAACCGGCAAGAAAAAGAAATTAACCGACGCATAGACAATGCTTGAAGGAGCTACTGGTCTATGAAAGAGCTTACCGCTAAACTAAAGTTAGATTGGGCGGGTAACGTTTGCCCAATGCATCCTGATAGCCTATCAGTGATAGGTGGGCTACTTTGGTAATAAAGTGGACTCCCGAAGATAGCCGAAGGAAAAGAGGTAGGCCCCGGAAAATTTGGTGCCACGACTTGTTTGAAAGGGAATTGTTGGAAGTGGCACACGATCGAGATATTTGGAAGGAGATGGGGGAGACCTTTGCCCAGCAGTGGGACAGTAGAGGTTAATTAAAAAACACATATCACATAAATTCATCAATATTCAATTAAAATTGCTACGTTCAGCCATATTGTTAAACGTTGCTTCAATGACTTGATCAGAGATTTCATTGGATGCCGGCTTTTGCAGAACGGGTTAGGGTTGGATCTCAATTGACAGCATGGAGCGACACTTATTTATTTATTTTTATTTATTTATTTATTTAACTTTATTACAAATGTAATAGGCGGACTTAAAGCCATAGGCTTTATCTACCAGTCAACCTACTGGTGATGCCGAGATTAAGAAGTCTTTTGAAGGAGGCGCAAAATATGTGATTTTGGAAGATATATTAATAATATAAGATATAAGAATATATTAATTAAAATAACAATATTATAAGCTGAGCTTCATATTTTTTGCCTGATGGCAACACCGTCCCTTTAAATATCGTGGCTTGACCGTGAGCGGCCCATTTGCTGCTCGACCGCCATGCGGATAACACCTTGGTGAAATCTATCTTGTATTTTCCTTGTTTTGCAAGTCATTAATATTTCGGTTAAATTATTAGTAAATTGTTTAAAATGGCTGTTTAGTTTATTTAATTAGTGTCAAATTACATTTATGGATTATAACCTCAAATGTTCTTTAGTATTTGTGTTTTTTTAAATAAAATCCCTTAGGATAGCTAAAAATATATATCAATAAACTTACATTCAAAATATACATATATATAAGATATAATAACCAATACGTATACTACATATATATTATTTGTATTCTATCTGACAGTTCTCGAAGATAATGTGCATGCACTGCACTTTTACCCCAAAATTCATAAAAAATTACAAATGTTTGCTATTTTAGTTAAAATATGTATTGTCTCGTTCTTTCAATGTCAAATATAGAGAAGAGGAAAAGGGACAAAACATGTTTTAGCTAAAATAGGTTTGGCAAACGGTTGTATTTTTTTATGAATATGAGGGTAAACTTTGCACTTATCTTTTTTTTTTCACTTTCTTAACGTACCTATATACTGTTCAATAAGTACGCTAATATTATTACAATCTAGCCTATTAATCTAAGACTAATTAGTAATTTTACATTGACCTAGTTTTATAAGCAATAGTATAAGAATGTGTCCATCGGCACTTTTCTTACTGTCTCTATTAAGGGGAAGGCACTTTGTTCGTGTGTCTTTAATTATTGCACTATGACCGCACTAAGTATTTTTTTTTATTGTCACTACACTACACTAATTCGAACGGTTTAGTTCGTTTAAGTCTTTTTTTTGCACTTATCTATGCTGCTTTCCTTTTCCGTCGCTCGGAACGACATTTTTTAGAGTGAGGGAGAGCGACAGGACTGTGTGCTATAGCGTTCCGTCGCTCTCTCTCGTTCTAGCTAATGACGGTTCTGAGCGACAGAAAAGGATAGCTGCATAGGACAGTGCTGCTCTGTACTGGCAAGTGATATCCGGGTTGGATATCACTTGTTGGTTGGATTTCACAAAAAGTTAGGCGTCTAGTTAGGTAGGTGATTTAACCAGACTGCGACATAACTACTACTTTGATTTTCACTTCCAGTGCCATCTTCAACGAAGGTCGGCATTCATCCGATCAATTATTACATAAACGATTTTGATATTTTTTTTTATGGGACTACCTGACATGTATGCCCTTTCAAACAAGAATATTTTTTTTAAATCGGTCCAGGCGTCTTCGAGTAATCGTAGAACATACATACAAAAAAAAATCGGACGAATTGATAACCTCTTTCTTTTTTGAAGTCGTTTAAGAATCGAAGTATGTGCCAAATAATGATGAAAGCAATAATTATTTTAGCGAACCAAAATAGTGACCTTGTCACTTTCATCCATTTAATCTCGTTATAAGTGGCCCGTGAGGCATAAAAATGTGGCAAAATAATTGAGTTTGCATTGCTATGAAATTTGTGACGTGTTAAAGATTGTTTTCCAAACAAAAACAACTTATGTCAACAAAACAACAAAATCCTATCATTGTTGTTCAAACAGCTTCAACATTGACATTGGACTTGAGATTGTTTATTCGATAAACAGTTGTTTTACTCGAGAAGTTTCATTCTATCAAAGATTTAGATTTTGGATGTATATCAATTCAATTATTAAACGCGTTTGGGATTACTTTACATACGGAGGCTTTAATAGTGCGTACGTCTGCTAGGCCATCTAGCACTTACGACTCCTCTCGTATATCGCTTTGATGAAACTCGTATATCGCTTTAACGGTTGAGTTTAACGATGGCTGATCCGTGCGTCAACTCATGAACGGGTGCTGCCGGGAGGGACTAGTCAGCTCGGCTTCGCTTTTTTGACTACTTAATATTTTTTTAACGCAATTTATGTTTGTTTACTTGTTCGCAAGCATTACATGTTATAATGTGTCAACATTGTATTATATTATAAGTATTTATTTATTAAAAGACAATAATAATAATATGACAAAGCCCTTCTGGCGAGTAGGCGATCAATGCTGTGAAAATGTGTTTCTTTCGGCATTTCTTCTCAGCAGTGGTCGTTACGAAGCGCTGGTATCAGTAGCTTTTCTTTCAAAATAAATTATATCACTTTACACGCAACGTAAATTATACTTATTGACGTGTAAAAGTGCCTGTAAAGGTCTAATTACTGAATATATTTATATAAATGAATAAGTTTATTTGAATCTTTGAATCTATATCGCGTGACAATGTAATATTATGATGACACGGAGCTGATCTGGTGATGGAGCTGAAAGGTGGTCACAGAAACTCGGTAATGATATTACGCAACCAAATCGTTCTTGAGCTCGTTTGATTTGTCTTAAGGAGCACTTTAAACTTTTAAGTTAATTGGTTTGGATATAAGCAATTTTTTTTAATAATTGCTTGTTTTTATAAGCTTTTGTTTAGGTTTATCTTGCATTATTAAATCTTGCAAGTTAATTTGACCCACTTCCCGGTTTCCGATTGAGCCGAAATTTTGCACGCATACATTATATCATGTGACAATGGAATAATATTATGATGTCATGAAGATGATGGAATTGCAAGGAGGCCATACCATCTCTGTGATAATTATAAAACAACATAGCCCCACCGAGTTTAATATTAAGTCGATGTTATAGAAAGAAGCTTGTATTCTTAATTATTTTTTTTAAATACTTTCTTGTTTAAATTATGGTTTTAAATTTTTAAAGAAATCTCCACACGCCTGATCAACGTTTTTGGGGACTTAAGAGCTGGTGCGCATTTTGGCCAGAGATTAAGTCTGGCCATACAACGAGGCAATGCTGCCAGTCTCTTAGGCACCCTGCCTTGCGACCGTAGCGATCTGGGGTCTATTTTTTATATAATATTATGTTTTATTTTTAGTTAGATATATTTTAGTTTACAGGTAGTTTATTTAGTTTTTAGTTTAATTATTTATTTTATGTATTGCGCTGTTTATATAATAAATACTTGTTTTTCAATTATGGTTTGAAGAACTAAGTCAACATAAATCCTTTGAGCTGAATTCTTTCGCAACTCGATCGCTTTGTCAACAAAGGCTCTCATTTTTCACGAAGTTTCGGAATACTAATGACAGGGCCGTTTATTGTAATCGCTAGTTGACTAAACTCTTGATAAAGGCAATAATGATTCTTTTTGTTTGACTTCTTCCGTAAAAGGAGGTTAATTTTAGAATTTAGGTGACTTCAAAAGTTAAGACAGTTTTAATTTATTTATTTACCAATTTGTGTACACGAAATTTTTTTATGGTCTTAGTGTTTCATACTCATAGGGTAAAAACGGTACCCTATTAGTAAGACTCCGCTATCTGTCAGTCTGTCACCAGGCTGTATCTCAAGAATCGTGATAGCTACACAGTTAAAATTTTCACAGATGATGTATTTCTGTTGTTTCTGCTTCTCTTCTCGCGCAGATTGTAAAAGCCAATCAGGTGAATGAGCGATATGAGAATCACGTTAATAGATAATGCAGCTAGTACGCCATCACTATTTTGATTCCTCTTTAACCCTGTCTGTCTGTGACATCGTAGCTCTTGAAAGAATGAACCGATTTCGATGAGGTTTTTGTACGTGAAAGCAAGTTTTCTTGCGGTGGTTATGTTTGATGGAAATCAAAAGTTGTATGAGAACGCTTGAAAGTCGGGATTTTATAGTTTGTCTAGAAAAAAAAATTTGCACGTCTGTAGCTGTCCTAACGCGATGTGCGTGTAACCTACTTACCTGGATGTTATGAGGCCGTGTATATAGGTTGTAACTAGACCTTTGAGGACACCCTAGATATCCTGCTTGATGTGGTATAGGAGGCGACTGTATTGAAACACGGTTGGATTAGGACTCCCTTTATTAATAAGTTTCTCATAATATATATACTTACAACTAGAATACGTATGGTACTACACTACACAACTTTTTTTTTTCTAACAAGGGGGGAGCCCCTTGAAAGAAAAAAAAATTTTCGTTTGCATATATTTTTTTTTAACAATACAACTTTCAATTAACTTTATTTTAAAACAATACAAATGACACAAATGTTGACTTAAGAATTTCTTTAAACTTGTACGAAACAAACAGATTGAATTTCGAAATAGTACACCAATCCAATATGGAAAAGGAATGTGTAGCGACTGCAACTAAACGATAACTACATACTTATTATGTCTCATAAAATATAATTATTTTAATACATATGTACTTAGTAAATAAAATATAAATCAATTTCGTTAAACTTCACATACAAAATATTTATGTATAAAGTTTTCCTGAAAAGTACAATTTTTTTTAATGACAATTACAAACTACATACATCATATAGGTAGGTATTAATTATAACTATTCCAATAAAAAATAGTGGTAATAATAATAATAAACACAAATAAATTTCAAGTATAAAAATCAAACGAAGGAAATACACTTATTTTTTTTTATAGGTATGTAATTACTTAATTTGCTAAGATTTATTTAAGTTACTCCGACTGCTCGTGTATCATACAATTTACTTAATAAAATATCTTTGTCTAATCCAATATTTTTAGTACTCATATCAGTATACTTATTTCTACTCTTTAGCCTTTTCTTATATTTAGATATAGTTTTCTTTTTATTACTCTTTGAACATTTCCTTTTTAAACTTTTCACATTTCTTTTTATATTCATTAACACACCATTACATTTACTTTTACAACATTTATTTTTCATTTTATACATTCTTACATTTTCCTTCATTTCTTTTTTTTTATTTATTTCCCTTAACACACTTATACACTTTATTTTATTTTTCCATACACCTAATCTTCTAACTACTTTTTTCTCATTAATTAAAATAAACTTATTTTTATTTTTTGTCATATCTGTGGTTTTATTCTTTCTCTTCTTTTTATTCATTTTTGAGCTTTTACGACAAATTTTATTTACTTTTGTATTATTTAATTTAACAAGATTTATTTTACTATTTTCAAAATTTTTGTCTTGAAGCTCTATAAGTTTTGTAGGTTTATTTAAATTAATAGATTTATCAAATTCATCAGTATTAAATAAATTAACAAATGCTAAATTTAGATCGCTAAAAATATCATAATCATCAGTGAGCTTTATTTCTTCGAATCGCTGTACTTGCTGAGGTTGCGGAACGTGGCCTGTGCACGTGTGACATGCAGGCTGTCTGGATTGCGTCATGCTTCGAGAACTATCCGATGTACCTAATCTATTTTTAGAATTTTGAGTGTAATAGTTCGTTTTGGCAAAATATGAATTTTTATCCGAATATTTCGCATTATTATAGATTCTAGTATGAAAATGTATGTTTTTATTTCTGTTTATTGACATCATAATATCTCCGTCTATCGCGGCTTGAATAGTATCTGATAAAAACTGAAAAAATTGTGCTGAAATAGTAACATATAACCTAAAATTGTTAAAAAACAATCTACGGCAAATTTTTCATTGATAGGGCGGAGCACCTTTATTTTAGTTTCATCACCATCAGACTGAGCTAGCGTGAGATCCACAAAAAGGTTTTCTATTTCTGCTCCATATGCTTTTATAGAACGATTTCCCTGCTTACAATTAATTAACTGTTTCTGTATATAAAAAGCTGACTTTTTAGGCAATAATAACTTTTTCATGTCTGAAACTAGGCAATTAACATCACTATAGGTAGACTTTAACATAAATTTAGCATGTTCAGATAGACGTGTTTTCAAAACAAAATTAATCAAAATTATGTGAGACTGTTCAGATAAGATACTACTATAATACTCAATGCTGCTAATCAATGATCTTGTTATTTTTTCATCTCCAGTCATTACTGGCAATAGAGCAAGAGCTGTCTCAAAATCAAAATCTTCCGACATTTTCTACAAAGTACAAAATAAAATTCAATACTAAAATAAAATTGTAAAATAATGACCTCTACGTTTTTTTTTTACTGAATAAAAAAAATACTGCAAACTTTTATAAATGATACAAACGTACAAAAATTATGACAAAATGTATAAAAAGGATATCAAAGTATTTTCATGCGTTTATTGTGTCCTTGAACGGCGTAGATAAACTTGTTTTGGCCTTGCGAAGCTGATGCCATGTCACGTTGGCTGCGGGCTGGGTGGGTTGAGCTCTTCCCTGGACTCCGTTGAAAGTAGGCCGGGCTATACCCTGGACACCATCCTTGTCCCTTACGCTTCTTTCTTCTTTCTTCTTGATTATAAAATACGTACAGTATGTACTTGCATAAGTCGTTTTTCTGCTCTTCAAAACATCTTCACATAACTCGTCTTCAATCTTCTTATAAATAAAATATTCACTCGTCTTCTATCACTTCATAATCATATTATAATATTCATGATTTATTCCAATAAACGCATATCTTCATTATTCCTTCTTTATTTAATTATTTTTAAATATCGTCATATTTCTTTCTTCAATTCTTCATTAATTTAAAATCTTCAAATCAATTCTCACTCTTGAAGTCTTCCTTCTTCTTAAATTTTTTTTTTAGTTCAAAAATAAACTTATTATTTTCTTGATCTTCTATTTTTATTATTTTAATTTTTGATTTTTCAATATATACTAATTATATTTTTATTTCTTCTAGGCTTCATTTTTTTAAATTTTTCTGTCGCTCCTTCACCACAAAAAATGTTTATATCTGTATTGTAACATGTTAACTGAATGTTTTTTTTCTTCGATCGTCTTTATTTTCTTCACAAAATTTCCATGTTATACGCGGTACGCGGCAAACACTATGACACAACCGCGCCGGCGCAGGGCTGCGCCGACTGGCAGGGTCGCCATGTGGTGTAGGAGGCGACTGTATTGAAACACGGTTGGATTAGGACTCCCTTTATTAATAAGTTTCTCATAATATATATACTTACAACTAGAATACGTATGGTACTACACTACATTGACAACACATAAACCGACAAAAGACTTTCATCATTCATTGATCTCTGCGGCCTAGTGGTCATCAGGCCAGACTGTCACACTGGAAGTCCCGAGTTCGAGCCCCGGTCAGGTCAAGATGGAAAATAATCTTTTTCAGATTGACCTAGGTCTTGGATTTCTATCTTAAAATATAGTATTTGTTTTAAAGTATAGTATTTAGTAGTTAGTTTCCCATAACACAAGTCTCGAACATACTTTGGGACGTGCTCAATCTGTGTGATTTGTCCGTATCTATCTAATATATAAAATTCTCGTTTATAATATATATTTATTTTTTTGTTTAATAATACAAAAACAAATATTAAAAGGAAAAGCTTGCACAAGCTGTTTATCGTTAGGGAATGGATCGCGGCACGTTTTGTTGACTCGGTGTTCACAATACGACATCAATCGTCAATATGTACAGGATGTTGTGGATTTTATCTGAACACCCATTATTTTTCCCAGAACAAAGTATAATGTATGAATTGTTTTCAAATAAGAGAAAAATAATATGTACTAATTTCTAATTCATAAAATTTTATTCAATTGTAACGACAATTATTGACATAATGTATATAACTTTGTATGCCTGACGGCGCAGCATGGAGCCATACACTGTAATTTACTACTTTGTACTCATGTGTGACAAATACATGATTATGATTATGAAAGTCAGCTCTTTGAAGATAACTGACCAAGACTCAGCCAAGTGATTCAAATTTAGTTCAGATTTTGTCTACTGCGGCGCTAGTAGTCACTAAAACAAATAGTAATAAATAATCAATAATAATGGCGTCAACAGCACAAACAGCTGTGATTGTAAATTGTTTTTCGTTCACAAATCTTATCAAAACTTTTTTTTAACACGTATTTTATTATTATCAGTTACTTACTGGTTATAATAAAATTTACTGTAAGTCTATCGCAATCGATAGTGAACTATAAAGTGGCAACACTAGTATAGAACACAAATTTCGAAACCTACACCTTCGACGACCTCCGTGGCGTAGAGGTCAGCATGCTAGTCCGCCCACCCAGTGGTTTTGGGCAGTGGTCCCGGGTTCGATCCCCGGTTTGAAAAAGGCCATTTTCCAACTTGCCCTGAAGTTGGAAAATGGCCTTTTTCAAATTGTCCTGGGTATTGGATGTTTATCTATATATGTATTTGTTATAAAACATAGTATCATTGAGTTAGTATCCCATAACACAAGTCTCGAACTTACTTTGGGGCTAGCTCAATCAGTGTTATTTGTCCCTATGACACAGACTGGTGTAAATAAATAAATAAATATTATTTATTTATTTACACCAGTCTGTGTGTGCCCTAAACAATTAATCATACTCGAGCTCCAATGATTAATGAACGATATGACATTCATAACGGTGTTTGATTGGGTTCAACACTATCACGTCTATATCCCTAACGGAGTAGACAAGCATTTAAGGTATTGCGGCTCTAAGCAGACAGAGCTTAGGGCCGCAAGACTCATAGGCCACTTTCAGCGTGACGGTAGGTGAGAAGGTGGAAAAAAGGTATCAAAATAGTGATGGGTTGCTATTTGCTAGCCGCATCGCCGTGACATGATGTAGCATTTTTAACCGACTTCATAAAAAGGAGGACGTTATAAATCCGTCGGAATCTTTTATGTTTTTTAGTATTCCGTACCCTAAGGGTAAAAACGGGACCCTATTACTAAAGCTCCGCTGTCCGTTCGTCCGTCCGTCCGTTCTTTTTCCGCTATAACAACAAATATTAAAAATAGAATAAAATAAATATTCAAGTTAGGCTCCCGTATAACAAACTTTATTTTTATAGATAATGGCACGGAACCCTTCATACGCGAGTCCGACTTGCCCTTGGCAGGTTTTTCTTTTTATGTATATTCATTCACCGATTACTCGAAAACACCGTTTCGGCATAATTGACAGATGTTTTTTCAAAATTGGTTTTGAAGGTTCAAAGTCGATTTTTAGTACTGAAAAAAAAAATTGCCCATTCCCTCCATCTGCGCGGGAAAAGAAGCAGCTGATACATCCATAGCTTTTCTTTTCTCTCAGCCCAGGAAGGAAGAAATCTCTCGACCTTTATACAATTAGTTTATATCGTTGTGTACTAGCAACACATGGCACCTACGACGTAATCCACACAATTTATTTCGGCTAAGTAATTCGCTTAGAGCCGCATATGGGACGTCGTTACTAAGTAGATATACAAGAGAGCTCAAGCTGCATAAAATGGAATAAAACATTGCTAAGTAAAGGGTATTGTCCAGGGTCAAATATATTTTTAAATAACACAACATCAATATTTTTGTGTACTGATAAGAGAATGACTTTTTTTGTTGTTTTCATTTTTTTGTGTTAGTGGACAATACTGCTGTCAGATTATTCAAGCTGGCTAAAGACATTTGTCATAGCTTGATGACTGCTATACAATGATGACAGCTGGGACTAACGACTTATACGTGCCTTCCGAAGTACGGAGGAGCTTGAAAAATTTTATGCCACTTGTTGTCACCCAGCCAAGTGCGGACCACGCCCGGTGTTGCTTTACTTGCGAAAGCGCTAGTGATGCGCTCTCACACTGGGCCACTGACACAGTATAAGTACTAGTACTCACGTACAGAAGTCTTACTCAGAAAATAAATTCAAAGTAATATCTACTTAATGTGATTAGCGCTATGGTTTAATTCAGAACTTCTCACCTCTCGTTTAGATACCTAGACATCCGTTGCAAGCCAATTTCATTCTTATTACACTGGCCAAACGATTCATGTAACTAAATTTACTACTTCGGAGTGGTCGCCGTGCGCACAGTAATAATGTAGGTACATTTTCGATACCTAAACGATCAATTAATAAATGTCACTTGTCACTGGTCATATCCCCATTAACAAGATTTAAGTTATTTGACTACAAAAAATTATGACGTTACGTTTTTTTTACAAAAAAGGCTTACTTCAAATATCAGTCCATATCTAGATAAAAAAAATGGCAGACACATTTAACAAATTTCCAAACAGATCAAAGGAATTATCGAAAAAGTTATCCACAAACAGAAATGATTTGTTGAAAGAACAAAACAAAGAAGAGGCTTTATATAAAACCTACTCTGTAAGCTAAGACTAATGGGAAATGTAATTATCCTATGGGTATAACTTGTTACTGCGTTGGATCTTAGAGTAGCACTACTTTTACTAGGAAAAACAATTTCTTTTTCCATTTCTTTGTTACAAGCTTTTATATTTAACTAACTTACAATTTATCTTGTATGTATGTAAATGAAATTTTGCATACTTGTGTAAGTCGGATCACAATATTATGAAGTCAATGAACAGATCATTGATGATGGACCCGGGAGATATTCAACCGAACTCAGTTATAAAACAAGGACTTCTTTTATTTCTCGTGACGAGCACTTTATAGTTTTTTTTTTTGAGACAAGTTACTCTGATTGAGCTAGCCCCAAAGTTAATTCGAGACTTGTGTCTCTATGATACCATATTTTGTAACAAATACATATATTATAGATAAACATCCAAGGCCCAGAACAATTTGAAAAGGCTATTTTCCAAATTGCCCTGACTGGGGATCGAACCCGGAACCTCTGGGTTTAGTATGGTGACCACTACGCCACGGAGGTCGTCTAAATATAGTAGACAATACCTAGGTTCTAATCACGGACACGGAAGGTGGTCTATGGAACTCATTAATAAAACGACGTTTGTTTGTTTGTAATAACTTTATTGTAAAAAAAAAAACATTAAGAAGACAACATACGAAAGAGCCAATATACAAAGGCGGACTTATCCCATGTAGGGATCTCTTCCAGCCAACGTGCGATAGATTGATAGGTTATTTACACAATCAAAAAGTACTTCGGTTACACAATCTTTAAAAAAAATGTCTTAACATATTAGGTATTATTTTTTGATGGTTTTTTACCTACACAATAATACGACGTCTGTATACGTCTCATATACGACCACAGATTAGCTCTGTGGTGTATTGGTTATCACGCTACGCACGCTAGCCCGACTCCGAAGTTCTGGGTTCGATCAAAGGCAAGTTAGAAATTGCCGTTTTTTTAAATCGTCCTGGATTTTTGGTGTTTATTTGCCTACATAAATATGCTATATGGCTAATTAGATAATAAGGAGCTTGGTGGCCCAGGGGGAATGCGCTGAACTAGTGCTTTCGCAAGTAAAGCGACACCGGGCGTGGTTCGCACCTGGATGGGTGACCACACGAGGCATAAAATATTCTCGAGCTCCTCCGTGCTTTGTAAGGCACGTATAAGCCTTTGGCCCTGGCTTTCATTACTGTATGGTATTTTTCAAGCTATGTCAGATGCCTTTAGGCAGCCTGGAGAATCTGTCGATTTTTCAAGCGTTCACTCCCATACTTATAAACCACCGAATCGATTTCCATCAAACATAGCTAAGACTTTTTAAACTGACTTAATCGAGATAGTCGATTAAGTCAGTTTAAAAAAAGAACTGCTACAAAATCGGCTCAATCGTTTAGGCACAACAGACAGACATCTAAACACACAGACACGTCAAACTTATAAAACCCGTCTTTTTCGTCGGAGGTTAAAAGTATAGTTAACTACTTTTCAAGCCACAGCATCTAAAACCAGCTTGTATACATGAATTTTTTCAAGGTCCAGTGCCATTTCAAATAAATTATTGGAATGGAAACAAACACATCATCATTTTAGTCTCATTATGCTCTAGATAACCCTTCAACTATTTCTACAATTTAAAGTGAGAAAATGAAGCTTTTCTTCGCACATTTGCCAAAAGAAAAGCTTGACGTTCTCACTTTAAACTATATACAATATGTAACAAAAACCCTGTCCGATCTTTGTAGGAGCAACTCGGACCGTCAATATGAACAACTTTTCCTATGGGACCAATGCTTAGAAACTCGAAAAAAAATCGACATTTTCAAACAAAAGTGTTCGGCCAGCCCGGCAAATTGTATGAAAATGTCGATTTTTTTCTTCATTCATATTGACAGTCTGAGTTGCTCCTACAAGGATCCAACAGGGTATAATAATATGTTACATATACTCATAAAATTGTTTGTATATGGTGGTATCTAGAGAATGATGAGACCATTGTTGCATTTGGGAGAGTTTCCTTTTTTGCGTGATATTTCAGTTTTTTTGTCTTACGATCACGAAAATTTCATGAATCCCTTAAAATATAAAATATATAGCGTGTATCTATGAAAGTAATAAAAGCTTCCGTGGGAGACGAAAGGCGCAAAACAAGAGCCCTGATGTAATTTCCTGGCTGTCAAACTGAGTCGAGACAGTCGATCCAATCGTGGAAATGATCAAAGGAATTCTGACTCTTTACATTCCGGTTACACGTCATATCTTGGGAAATGAAATTACGTATGTATATCGTACATACTTATTTTCATTGGGTTTGCGCATCGCCTTTCAATTTTTATTGGAACTTACCTATGGAACTGTTTATTACAAGATAGATAGATAGATAGATTGTGGCGACCTCTACGGCCACTATGAGGAACAACAACAACTAACCAAACAAGAGACAACCGCCAATATAGTTCACAAGAAGCATATGAGATGGCGCCAGCAGTATCCTACATCTCGATCTCAGAGTTCGCCCGATTCGCTGCATATATAAAATTTCCGACGATACACCGTCGGAGCCGCGGTTCCCCTGGCGCAACACCATGCCTGGCGGGAAGATCTTCCCTTTGTGGCGGTTGAGCATATCACCTCGCTCCCGCTACAAGATGTATAGATAAAAAAACTCTTTATTGTATACTAAAAGGAAAATATATAACGCAAAGAAATAATTTAAAATTAATCAAGTACAACGGGCGGTCTATAATCGCTTAAAGCGATCTCTTCTAGACAACCAGTGGATGGAGAGGAATGTGAGAAAGACAAAGATGGTGGTGCAACTGACTAAGAAGAAAAAAATACATCTAAAGTAACTATAAACTAAACAAATTTAACATAATACAAGTTTTACCGTTGCCTGTCTGTAATAAAATCTTGCATTTTAAATTTGACCCACTTCTCGGTTTTCGATTGAGCTGAAATTTCGCTCGCAAACGCATATCTTGTGACAATGCAATATACCTCTAAGGATGATCTGATCTGATGACGGAACTGGAAGACGGCCATGTTAACTCTGTAATGAAAGGATGCAACAGCAACGAGTTTGGGCTCGTTTGTCTTAAAAAGAAGTAAACTTTTAAGTTCTGTGTTTAATGAAAGATAGTTTTAAAAATATTTTTAATTAGTTACAGCGGATAAGCTCGTTGAAGTGGCATTGGGCGGGACACGTAGCGCGAAGAGCCGATGGCCATTGGTGCAAAAAGGTTCTCAAATGGCGAACGCGTACTGGCAAGCGAAGCGTAGGACACCCAGTACAAGGTGGTCAGACGATCTGACCAAGGTCGCTGGAAAGCGCTGGATACAGGCCGCTCTTGTTTGGTCATTTTGGAAATCCTTGGGAGAGGCCTATTTTCAGCAGTGGACGTTATGTGGCTGAAATTATGATGATGATGATGAATTAGTTACTTGTTCTAACTAGGTATGGCGTAGTGCTGGCGTGCAAAAGGTTAAATACGTTTTAACCGACTTCCGAAAAGGAGCAGGTGATCAATTCGTCGAAATCTTTTATGTTTTTTTTTATGTATGTTCACCTATCATTCAAAGATGACTGGACCGATTTTAAAAATTCTTCTTTTGTTTGAAAGGGTATACTTGTCAGGTAGTCTCATAGAATTTTTATCGAAATCAGAGTAGTGGTTTGGGGATGAAGTCGGTTTTAAGTTTTGAAGAATTATGAAATATCGCGCTGCATCGTTACTGAATTGGCTTTATTAAGTTTCACCTGTCCCGTTGTCTGTCTGTAAATCTTGCAAGTTAAATTTGAACAACTTCGAATGCTATCTTATGATTTATTTATGACTATTGGAGAATATTGTTTAGGAAAATTAATTCGATTCAAAATTGAATATTTATCGTCGGGTTTGCGCACTCAACAATCTGCAGTAACAATCAGGTACTGCAGCACAGGTATGGCACTTCATAAAAGTATCATTTATGCCTGCTATTACTACAAAAGAAACTATACATCCGTGCACACCACAGTGTGTGTGTTTGCCCCTTAACACACGCGACAAAACGAGATCTTAGGAGAGGTGCGGGGACGGGGAACGGGGACGCATACTGCGCGGGACTCTAGGAGCTTATGTAATACTTATATTACTTCTGTAACTCCAGTTTGTACTGTGTGTAGACGTGCTGTGTTGTGGCCCATAACACAACACGTCTACACATGTTTCGTTCTGCAGTTCACCAGATTGTCACTGTAGATTTTGTATGCAAGGTTGTGTCGTGTATCGCCTAACAATATTTTACCCGACTACGCCAAAAATAAGAGGAAGGGTAATGATTTTAGCAGTCTATATATGTATTATGGAAGAATGTATGTACCTATGTATTCATGTCTGTTGACGCCACCGTGGGGTCCAAATAGCTTGTCAAATTTTCACAAATGATACTCGTATGTCTATCGATTTCTCATTATTAGATAATATTATTAGACAATAATGCAAGTGACTTAGGCTACAATTTGTACGCAAAATATGTATATATATAACGAATTTTTCAAACACAAAAGTCAGAAAAACATACATTTTTAGGCGTAACATATAGTTTTTTTTTTTTTATAAAATGTGTTCTTTTCCAAAAAATAGTTTAGTACAATTTTATACAACGTGTGTACACGAAAAAAAAACTTAATCAATTAATAAATGTGTTTGCGGAGTCTGGTGGGATACCAGGTTTCCGAAGAACCTGTAATTACGGGTCACCAAGACCTATCTATCTGGCTATCTCCATAATCTGTATTTATTTTTTCTTATACTACAAACCTTCCTACAAAAATAAACAAAAAAAATTACCTTAATATTAGCCTACTCAAAGGAGGAGCTACCACCAGGTCATAAACTGCCATGGGCCACATAGAAAAGCTTCAATCGCCACCGAACTGAGGTAGGTCGATGTAGGCACAATCTGGCGCGCTGGCGCTACATTGACCAAGCACAGTGCCAGTGTGGTCACGACGACCAGACTATGCAGCACCTCCTCTCATGCCCTTTGTGCCCTTCCAGCTGTACCATGCTTGACCTATACTCTGTCTCGGAGGAAGGCGTAAAAGTGGCAACGTATTGGAAGAACAAAATTTAAAATTTGAGCCAGCGACACGATCAGAAGAAGCCTACTTAAAGTTTTTGCGGAGGATTACTGCCCATGCTAAGTTTCCGAAGAACCTGTAATTAGTAGATATGTACCTATCTTGTATTTTATTACTTAAGAATATTCAAGAAAGTGCCAATATCCTGAAAAAATAAAATCGATGGTGATAAATATTACAAGGCAGACTCTCTATTCAATCAAACATTGAATTAAGGATTCAGGTCTCAGTCTCTTGAGACGATTCAATCATTTTGGCGATGTTACTAAAAAAGAGAATATTGAATGAAATAGCCATTTCTTCTTATCTTTTTAGTCAATTGTAGTGTAAACTTCCAGTAATTGGACACTAACAGTCATTGGACAGAACACAATAAAACCTTATTCATGAATGAAGGTCCACTGCAGCTGATAGCTTATTATACTTTGTAGCTGCAGTGTTTTCGTTTTAAATGAGTCCAATGACTGTTACTGTTTAACTTACTAATTATTGCAAGTTTACCCTGCTTATGTGAATGTATGATCGTCGATAACTCAAGTATTTATGACCGAAACTTGATACCTATATATGAAATATAGGTGTATAGGAAGAATCAATAAAATGTTTAATATTGAATATGAAATGAATCTGTCAAGAAACTCGAAGAAAAAATTGACATTTTTATACAAATTGCCGGGCCGTCCGAACACTTTTGTATGAAAATGACGATTTTCTTTTCGAGTTTTCAGCATTGGTCCCATAGGAAAAAGTGGTTTATATTGACGGTCTGAGTTGCTCCTACAAGGATCGGACAGGGTTTTTGTTACATATTGTATAATACCCCTTTTTTGTCGGAGGTTCAAAATGAAATGTAATTGTGACATTTAAAGTGTTGTATTTGTACACGAACATCGATAAAGTAGCACGATATTATATATTTCTCACGTTAGATAACTTCTAAAGAAACCCAGTTTACAAATAAATCTAATTTTTGTGTGACAATATTAGTGCCCGGCCGACCAAAGCAGACTCGTCTTGTAGTACAAGGTGAGTCTGCTTTTTTTTTAAATATAGGTACGAATAACACTAATGGAGCTAGCCCCAAAGTAAGTTCGAGACTTGTGTTATGGTATACTAACTCAACGATACTATATTTTATAACAAATACATATATAGATAAACATCCAAGACCCAGGACAATTTGAAAAAGGCCATTTTCCAACTTTCCCTGACCGGGGATCGAACCCGGGACCTCTGGGTGGCGGACTAGCATGGTGACTACTACGTCACGCAGGTCGTCAAATTTTTCGGCCGGTCTTGAAACATGCCACTTCGATCGCTATCTCTTTTGCTCTTGTAAGAACCGTTATCGTATTTGTCGCACTCACTTACCATCAGGTGACGAGCTTGTTCGTTTGCCGCCCTATAACATAAAAAAAAACTTAGCTATCGTTGTATTTTCACACAGTAACATAACTAAGTCTATATAGCGTCTAGTTTGATCATTTGTCATAGTAGATATAAAAATTCGTTGAAAATCTAAATCCTGTCGCATTTGTTCAACTAATTGAATTCAAGCGTTCTTCAACGAAAACGCTGGAAATTAGGTTAACACGGGAGGTTAGGATTGTGGAGGTAAGTAGAGGTTAAGATTGTGAACAGACTGGAACAAACTGATGCACAATTATTATTTTCTTTTTAACCCCTGATAACTTACGGTGCTCAGGCCTGGTCATTCACTGAGGATCAGAAGTCAAAACGTAAAGTTTGCCAAAGACCCATGGAACGAAGTGTACTAGTAATGAAAAGACTGGACAGAGTCCCAAATGTCATAATCCGTACTAACACTGGCAACCCCGATGTGGGCCACAAAACTGCCAAGTTGAAGTGGGATTGGGCGGGTCATATTACCAGAATGTTGCCTGAAAAATGGGCTCACAGGATAACTCCGTGGATACCCGAAACCGGTCGGTGTCGCAGGGGTAGGCCTAGAAAGAAGCGTTGGCGCGATGACTTGGACGCTTTCCAGGGTGATTGGTCAGAAGCTGCTCTGGATATAGAAAAATGGAGGAAAATGGGAGAGACCTTTGCCCAGCAGTAATTTTAAAAAAAGCCCTGATAAAAACAGAGGTGTTATAAGTTTTATGCTATAATGTCTGTCTGTCTGTCTGTGGTATCGTAGCTCTCGAACGGATGGACCTATTTCGATGCGTTTTTATTTACATTAAAGCAAATCCTCTTGCAGTGGTTCTTAGCTATGATTGATGCAAATCGGTTGAAAATCAGAACTTTTTAATTTACCTAGCAAATAATAGATGGCGCTAAATTCCACTTAATATCGTTTGGAATATGTACTTAGTTTCACCACATATCACTAGATGGTGTCTTCGGGATTCCTTTTTTTTGGTTTGCCTATCAAATTGAGGTAAACTTGTTTATATTTTTCTTGTAATTATTGATTTTGACTGAGTGTAGTCATAATAAAAATCCAATGCTGGGCATAGGATCCATTTTTTTGCGCCATTTCCTACGATCCTGTGCCATTCTCATCCACTGCTTACCTGTCTACCTTACAATATTATCTGACCAATGAGCCGGCGGTTTTTCTACTGGCTTGTTCTCCTGTTTTGGCCACCACTCGGTTACTGTTTTGGTCCATCGGCTGTCTTTTCTCCTAGCCAAGTGTCCCGCCTATTCCCACTTCAAGTGCGTGATCCGTTTACCTACGTCTTAGACCTTAGTTCTGCGGCGATCTCTACTTTTGGTACACGGTCCATCAGCGTTATTCCGAGCATGGCAAGCTCGCATCGCTCTTTGTGCAACCTTTATTATGTGCATGTTCTGCTTTGTAAGCTTCCATGTTTCACCGTAAGTGAGTATGGGTAGAAGAGCAATGGTTGAATACCTTGATTTCCAGCTATTGTGGGAGTGAAGACTTAAAGATATCTTCAAGTTTTCCAAAAGCAGCACATCCGTCTCTCAATCTCTTTCTTTTGCCCGTTTGCAGCAAAAGAAGAAGAAACGATGTTCAAGATAGACATAATCTTTAACCACTTCCACTTCTGAATTACCTATAATTAAGTTAGGTACATTAACTTTTTGATTTGTCATGACCTTTGTCTTGGACATCTTCAGGCCGGCCTTAAAGCACGCTTTATTAAAATTCGGCAAAAATTTCTTTACGATATTTTTATCTCGGTATTGCCCGTAGGGCTATCAAAACTTTAAACATGCAAGCAACACTACGGGCTTCAGCATGTCGTATATAATTGTGTGATCTGCCTTCTTCTCATATGAACCCGTTCCCTGTTTCGGAGATAGGCAAATAAAGATAAACAAATACAGTTTGAAATATAAAGGGCAGTTTTTGTCTCTCATATGATATATTATAGCAAAAAAGTGTACCATGTTATGAGAATGTGAAGTATTTAAATAATATTAAAGTTCAAAAATAAAATATTCTCTATCATATTAATATTTTAGCCAGGCTTTGCCACCGACAAAGACCAATATGTTGATATAATATTGCTGTACAATTTTTGCGTACGTGCAGCGTCTTTGAGTCACGATTTCAGCCTAGATTGGGGTCCTACTACGAAACAAACAAGTCAATTAACGTGTCTCGTTAAAAAAAGGATACAACAAACAATATTTTTAAGTAACTTCAAAGAGTTTCGCAGAACAGAGGGGTTATTGTAAAACCGGTACGCAAGGCGGACGTTACTTTCAATGTCAAGCTATATTGAGCATTAATGCATGATAATAAAATCTAATTTGGTTTTACGTAGAAATAGGAAGTCACAATCGGATGACTTTCGTATTATTTTATGGAGTAACCCCTCAGGGAATCAAAACTTTAATGAGAATGCACAGTTTTGCACGGTCTGTGATCTTGATCAGCTCGCCCAGGGAAATTTTGTAAATATTTTTTCATTTACACTTTCATAAACTAGATCGACTGAATGTATTATGGGTCATCTAAATTCCTTTAAAATTTCACTACGGGATGGATGCCTTTCAATCTCTGGTCACCATACTGATGAAACATGTCAGGTTGTATGAATGTACCTAAACTAGTAGTAGAAGACCTAAACTCGGCTAATGACAAAGGCGTAAATGTGGCCACACATTGGTCCACACTCATATAATATGTATTAGTCCATTCTAACTCGCTAAAAAGAAGAAGAAGACTTAAACTAGTGGCTTAGTATTCAAAGCGGGAGATGGAACTTATCAGCTAGTAAGATATAGCTCAGAACAGAAAATTGTGGCTGTCTTTCGTCTCGTGGGCCAAAATTCACTTCAGGTGGCTGAACCAGGGGGGTAAGCAATTAAGCAAGTATTCAAAACACCAGAAACAAGGGATGGAAGACTATAATTGAACTCCTAAATGAGTGCTTAATAATGATAATTTATTCAAAAATTTTGAATAATTTTGGTAACTGTACCGTCGTCACGTGCAAATTCATTCGACGACGATGTGAAATCTAATCATCTCAGAGTAGGACCCTACCGTCCCACGTGCCGTGTCCCACGTTCGCTTGTCGCAGACGTGATTTTCTATAACTTTCTATGTTCTAACACGATAGGTATAATATTAAACATGAAACATACATTGCAATAAACAACCTATACGCATTATATAGCATATCCTTTATAATTATTACCCCTAGTCGCAGGGCCTTCTAAGAAGCCGATCCCCATTGAGTTCCCTTAGGGGTTTCAAATATACAATGTCCTTTTTTAATTAAGTACAAATATTTTAAGGGGTTATTCAGTCCATCATTTTGAACAACTTTGCCCAATAAATGTATATCGAAATACAAAAAAAAATATTTAGGTTCTCATACAGATCGAAGTAGTCACGTGATATCGTTACTATGAAAAATGCAAAAAAAAAATTTCGTGTTTCGATATATATTTATTGGGAAAAGTTGTTCAAAATGATGGACTGAATCACCTCTTAAAATATTTGTACTTAATTAAAAAGAACATTGTATACGCATTTATTACTAACAACAATTATAATTAAAGACATTGTCATAAGTTGTAAACTAACAGCATGACTGGATTCCACAAACCCCATATTAAAAATAAGAAAATTTGGTATTCAAATACACTCACAAAGATAAATATAAAGACGCTCAGAGACATATTCGCCGACGCCTGCTATCTTGATCTTACAGAAGAACAGCTTCACAAGCTTGAGCTACGTCAAAATTTTTGTATAAGATTTATATTTGGTTTTCGCAAGTATGATCATGTTTCCCACTTTAGATCTCAACTCAAGTGGCTTCCCATACGTCTTCGCCGGAATACTCATATTCTGTGTATACTATATAATGTATTATTTAGTTCCACATCTCCACACTACCTTCTAGAACGTTTTCAGTTCCTACGCTGTAGCCATACACGTGACTTGAGGTCATCAGACAGTCTTAAGCTTAATATGCCGATGCATCGGTCATCCTTCTACGACAATTCGTTCACAGTTCAAGCTGTGCGTTTATGGCACGAACTGCCTGAGTCTATTAGACGTGCACAATCTGTCTCTACCTTTAAAAACAGACTTAAAGAATTTTATCTAGCTCAGTAATCGTACATTTTAAAAATAATTGTATTATATTTATTTGTATGTATATTTTATTTACTAAACTGATTTATGTAGTTATATTGTATTGTATATATGTAGTTTTTTATGTAAGTGTATTATAGAATATACGTGTAGTGTATTATGTAAATTGAAAGTAGCCTTAGCTACCTATTAATTTAACTTATAGTTTTCTTTGCACCACCTTTATTTCTGACGTGCCTACATTCCTCTCCATCTACCGGTTGTCTGGAAGAGATCGCTTTTATCGTACCTATGTATTTTAAATGTCAAATCTTCTTTTTTGTTATTTTTTTTATTGGTGCAATAAAGAGTTTTTCATTCATTCATTTAATTATAAGACGTTCATTGAACGGCTTATGAACCTTTATAGAACCTAATTAAGTAGATATTTAATTTGTTTCATAGTTTTATAGGTGTACAAGCCCGACTTCTCACGCAACACCATTACGCCACTGAGTCACCCTAAAGTTATCTCTAAGAACATCCTTGTGAAGGAAAGGGTTGGTTAAAAATCGTATTAGCTTTAAAAAATGCCATTATGCTTTTGAAAATGCCTTCAGTCAGTACGTATCTTTAAAACATTATCCACTCTTATTCCACTTTCTTTTAATTAACTCCAGACTGACTGCTTTAATCTTTCTTATTAGCCTTTGAATAAGAAAGAAGAATGATAAATTAGGTTTTGATTTCTGTATTAATACTAGCACCACGCACTGGCTTTGCATGGGTATGTAATTATGTATTACATATAATCTTCTCTTTTGAATAATTATATTTATGTAGTGTAACCTGTTTCTGTCTGCCAGTCTACCTGCCAAGCAGTCTCTCAGTGACCACGAAGGATGTCAGACCTATTCAAAACTATAGACGTAACACGAAAGGTTCGTGCTAAGCCCCGTTTATATATACATTAAAAACGTTTAAAAACCAATATCATTATATATATCTATTGAAGAAAATTGCATTTAAATCAGTCGCGTAGTTTTGAAGATCTGAGCAAACAAACAAAGGAACAGATTGATAGAAACGAATTTGTGAGGTTGAGTGTCCGTTTTGTACGTTTGCAGTACTAGCAATTTCGCTAGTAAAGCGACATCAGGCGTGGTCTGCACTTGGATGGGTGACCACAAGTGGCAAAAATATTCTCGAGCAGCGCCGTGTTTCGGAATGCACGTATAAGCCGTTGGTCCCGTTTGTTAATCGTTATCGTATGACAATCGTTAAGCTGTGCCAGCCTTTCGGCAGCTTGAAAAATCCGACATCAGTATTTACCACTTACACAATCAAAAAACTATACGTTTGTAACTTTATTCATTCTGCGTTGATAGAATAATAGTACATTTAAAACTGATGATGATGATGAATGGAGTTGCGTCGTTTTGTAACTGAGTTCCATCAGCCACCTTCCGTCTCCGTGATCAGACCCTAGACAACGTCTACAATAAAGTGCTCGTCAAGACAAATCGCACGAGTTCTACTCAATGAGGTTATGTTGTTGTTTTCTGAGTTCTGCCGCATTTCTATGACCATAATATTGTGTTGTCATCCGACTAACACATGTATTCCAAATTTCAGTTCAATCGGTTGAAGATAACTGGTTGAAAATTGAGTTGCAAATTTTGACCTAAACAAACATACAAGATACAAATTTAAGATACAATGCAAGTTAAATAACAGCTTTTAAAATTGAATTTAGTGTCAGTATAACTTACAATATAAACCACTTACTTACTCTACACAAGCGCCCTCTTACAGCAATATTACCATAATTTAGAACCACTCAGAAACTTTCAAGTCATGTAATTGTCTTGATCAAACAAGGCTGAACACTATTACATTGAAGTTCAGTGAAATTGATATTATTTGAAGAGGCTTATAAATAGTTTTACGACCTTAGACCGCTTGCAGCAGTAGATATAATAACATAGGGGACCCGCCATCAAGTCAAAATAACATTTGAAGCTACAATACCCGGCACGTAAGTTGAACAAAAATGGCGGCCGTCGGCGCATGTTTAATGGGGGATAAAAGTGTTAAAAGAGATCTTTTGGTCTTTCTTCAAAGCCGAAATCATTTCTATCAGAAGTTCGGACAGAAATGTGATCCTAAACGGACAAAAAACGTACAACAACGACCGCCATAATTTTTGTTTAACTTACGTGCCGGGTATTGTAAGTATTTAAACGAGTTCCGAGTTGCGTTTTAGACGAGTTGCAGCATAGACTATGCGTTCAAGACCATTCGATACTGTTTGATACTAAATCTTTATCAATTTATTGGAACGAAGTTCTTTTTCCAACCGTACGGACTAAGAGGATGGAGGCTAGGCGAAACAACATACATACATAATATCACGCCTATTTCCCACAGGGGTAGGCAGAGACTATGGACCTCCACTTGCTACGATCCTGACAAACCTCTTTCGCTTCATCTATACTCATCAATCTCTTCATACATGCCCTTCGGTTACGGGTACTTTTTACCTCTCCTTTTTTCAGAACGTCTGCAATCTGGTCGCAGAATGTTCGCCGAGGCCGACCCTTCCCTACTGTTCCTTTCACATTTGCCTTATAAATTAAAAACAAAGTGTAAGATTTTGCCGTCACTTTTTACCGACACGATTTTTTTTTTCCAACTTAGTTATTACCGTTACTTCGTAACACACGTATTATCTACAAGAACTGCTCGTTTAAAGTATTAGATACATATATATTAATTTATATACGTAGTACATTCAACGGTCCAAACCCCCTTTATAACAACGAACCAAAATCCTCGGCTCCTAGTTCCCGGGAGCTCCAGCGGCCCGGGCATTGACGGATGCCGGACCAGCTCTGAAGCAAGGGGTGCTAAGAATCACCGAGTGGGATCGATTTACCGTCAAACGACCAAAGCTATGAAAGATGGGCTAAATTTTCTATATTCTGGACTCCAGACGGGCATAGGGGTAAAGGTACGCCCAGAACAAGGTGGCGGGACGACTTAGACAGATTTCTATGTGGGTGGCAGAAGTTCACAGAAGAAAGAGACGAGTGGAAAAATAAGGCCTTTGCCCAGCAGTGTGACACAATACCCACAGGCTAGAAAAAAAAGTACATTCAAATTGATAACCTCCTTCTTTTTTAAAGTCGGTTAAAAATTGAATCTACTTTTATTAAGGGTAGATCTTACAACGTAAATTAGGGCTTTGTTAGACTCTCACATAACACAAGCGCCTTCTAACAGCAATATTAACATGATTTATCACCCACTCAGCAGTTTCAAATTTTCAAGTACTTACTGTAATTGTCTTGATAGAACTAGTCTGAACCAATTATTGTGATAAATTGAAGGGGTTTAGAGAAATTGATATAAGGATTTGAATGATAGTATTTGAAGATGTTAGTAATAGAGGTGATGACAGGGTCAGAAAAGTATTACTCTAATTCGTCAGTCTTTTAGATTATCCAAAATAAATGGCCGAATTTTTAGTTTATCAAAAAAGTAAAATTTCACAAAGATACGGAGGATCTAAGTGCTTGAGTGGGGTTTTGCGACGCCATCGCTATGCAATAATCATACTAAATGTTGACGTCATATGGAGTCTAAATGCGCTGTATCTTCATAATTGGCTCGTCAACTAAATAATATAAAGTTTTGTAGATGGTTTAATCGAAAATATAGGCAATTTTAAGAAGGTAATTTGAATAAAAAAATTCTAAGTGTTATCAGGGTTTTTCTATATAATTTCAAAATTAACACCAGAAGTGACGACACACAGCAATCGAAGGTTAAATTTTTTTTATGCCTGCGCAAAAAAAAACCAATGACAACGTTCATCTGTCAATGTTACCTGTTTAAATTACTTTTGTTATTTTGGGTGTAGTCCTTTGACATATATTGTTGTGTGGAGATGACAATGACAGTGACAGTACAGTACTGAAAGCGGAAATTGCCAATCTTCATCGAGACTTCACTTCATCAAATAAGCTTGACATTGCTTGAAAATGAAGGTCATTTGGATTTTTTAAGTAGAAGAACAAACGAATTGTTTCGCAGAGAAAAGAAAATATTTGTAAAATATTTTTAAATACATTAATTTAATCGATGGGCCTATATAGCCGATAACCGATAGGCATGACAGTTGGAAATATTTTTCTAGTTATCATGCCTATCATATGGATAGATGATGACTAATTTATATATTGTTACATCTGTTTGAACCTATGTTTCACAAATAAATGATTGATTGACTAAAAACACACATTGAGCAGGCTCTAAAATAAGTTTTTAAACTTATCTTGTGGGATACTAAGTCATCAATAGAAAACGTCAAAATATAATTATAAAAAAAATACATAAATCGTTAGATAAAACTTAACACCCTAGCCAGTGGCCAATTCGAAAACGGACAGTGCAAGATTTTGCTTGTTTTATACACTATGATTGAAGCAATAATTATCAGAAAAAGAGAGCAATTCGGTCGATCTACGGACTTAAACCACGCGATTCCTTATGAGAGTTATTTAAATCTATAAATATTCTTACAGTGTTCGGCCAGCCAATTGATTGGTATGAAAATGTCGATTTTTTTTCTGCGAGTCTCAAGCATTGGTCCCATAGGAAAAGTTGTTCATAATGACGATCTGAGTTGCTCCTACAAGGATCGGACAAGGTTTTTGTTACATACTTATCCCGTGTAGGGATCTTTTCCAGTAAACCTGCGATAGATTGAGTGGATAAGGCTAGGCCTGTGTCATTCTCCGTTTAAATATCGAGAATATACCTACGCCCAGTGACCGCTTCGAAGTGGAAAAATCAGAACAAAATTCGCAGCTCACTGAACAGATTTTGTGTAAGTACCGATTGTAAATCGTATGTCTAGAGAAATAAGAATGAAACTGGCTTGCAATGGATTTCTAGGCATCAAAACAAATAATTGCTGAGCAAGAATTCTGTACGCAAGTACTAGTATTTATTCTGTGGAGAGGCCTAAAGAATTCCCTCGCCTTAGACTTTGCCATTCAAACGTAGCCTAGCTTTTATTTTGAAATTTCAAGTGGTATTTTGTAATTTTAAAGAAATTGCATATATCTAGGCATATAACTAGTTTTCAACGGTCAAATATGAACTTGAAAGATAAAATGAGTCTAGAAGTTTTCCATACTGATGGTCAAATATGATATGATACACTATATTCCCTTTTAAATTCTAATTTTAGCTGTGAAACCTAGTTAACCTTAATATATGCAATTTCTCTGAAATTAATGGGCTTCTTAGCTGAGGACGCAACTGAGACAACGCTGAGATGAGAGAGAGAGAGAGATAGATGCAATTTCTCTGAAATTACATAATTTCGCCAATATCTGACATGCTGTTTCACAATAAAAGCTAGACTATTTTTGAATATGATAGTCTGATTCTGTCTAGGGTAGGGTAGGGTAGGGTAGGCTAACACTCTTAAATAATAAGTAAAAACATAAAGACAAATTAATCCTACATTGACATTTTTATTTGCACTTTGACGAAGTCGCGGGCATAACAATAGAAGCATAAAGCTGGGTACTCTCCTCTCAATAAAATACACATTGAATCTAAAACGTCGTCAACCATTAGCTTTACTGCTAGTTAACTTGACTGCTGTGACTTTCCATTAATATTACTGCGTAATGAATTAATGATACTTCGGGCGTTTATATATTGCAAAGTTAATCGCGCACTCCAGGCTTTACGTGATGTTCGGCGTGGCACCGACACATTGCTGGTTGCCATGCGGAGCACCCCGAAAATATACTGTGTATATATATGTATAGGATTATATTAAGATTGCCAATGATATATATTTTAGTTATATATTTATAACTATATTTATTTTTCGATTAATATATTATGTAGAAAACATAACTGGAAAACATGGGCCCTGGTAATGTCAGGGGTTGGATAAAAAAAAAACGTACACTCCAAAATTTTGTTGCGCTATATCTTTGTAAATTTTTGTTTGCAATTTGGACACGCACACGAAGGGTTCCGCACCATTATCTATTAAAATTCACGTTTGTTGTATTAGATCCCTGCTTAAATATTTAATTTCTGTTTAAGTATTTTTGTTATAGCGGCAACAGGAATACATCATTTGTAAAAATTTAAGCTACTAGCTATTGCGGTTCATGATTTACAGCCTGGTGACAGACAGACAGACGGACGGACAGGGAAAACTTAGTAATAGGGTCCCGTTTTTACCCTCTGGGTACGGATCGCGCACCGTGTATTAAAATAACTAAATATATTTACACGGCTTTACTCACGTACTGTAATCGGAAAAGGCCGACTAGTTTCGATCGGTTTAGATGATCATCATCAGGGCGAGTGTTAGGAGGGACGGCGACCCGACGGTGTCGCTGTCCTCAACGCACTGAGTGCAGCTTCGCATGTCGGCGCCCGCGCTGCTCTATTGGTGACGATGAAAAATGGTGGAGTGTCCGAAGTTGTTGGTGATACTCTTGTATTAGCTGTAGAAATCATCGTATCATCTTCGTCTTCAGCCTCGGGGAAACTCAAGGCGTTCGTGTGTACCGTCCTGACTGTATCACTGCCTTTTATTATCTCACTATTTAGTTATGTAATCTCACGTTAGGTTTAATAATATTGTATTAAAATAATTGCTAAATAATTGGACAAGTGCGTGTCGAGCCACGCGGAGTATAGGGTTCCGTAGTTGCGAATGCCAAGTTTGAGTTTATGCCACTAAAAATGTCTTAAAACGAATTTTCTATTAAATTTGTAAGAAAAATTTTCCTGTTCCGAGTACATTTTATAAGTTGATCTACTTATCTACTACTAAGCTCTGATAGTTTTTCTTTAAATTTCGTTATATATACTATAGCTGTGATTTTTTACGTGTCCATATTTAACCGTTTAGCAGATAGAGGGGGGAGACACTTGACTCTAACAAAATTTTTCACTATCGAAAAACGGTGTTCGCAAACTCATAATATTTTTAAAAAACCTATTCAACAATATACCACAAGATTAGTTAGCCGCGAAAAAAATATTGACTTTTTACTTTACTTGTATGGGAGCTACGCTACAAATTTTTTTTTTCATTGTTTTATATTACCACTTTTTCCGCATAATTAATATACATACCCATGCCAACTCATAGCTTTCTAGTAATTGTAGTCACTGAGCCTGACCATATTTTACTATAAGGGTTCCTTATAGTCAAATATGGTCAAATTTGAAAGCAACGACGCTTAGGCCCTCTGTACACAGAGGTTTTATTTTACTGTGTGCACAATAATACTCGTATGTATAGCTATAAGTTCTAACACTAGTTTTAAGTTACTGTATACTAACAAATTGGATCCTAGTTATCTGAAATAAAAGAATTGAATTGAATTGAATAGTTCCTACGGAACCCTAAAAATCATTAAAATATTTACAATGTCAACGAAAACAAATTTATTCAGAGCAAGATTAGACTGAAAATTAGCTGGTAATTTATACTATCGTAGATTTTATCGAATTTCCTTCCAGTTAAAAGTAATTTCACTGTTAAATTGGAGATTTTGGGTCATTTTCGTGTTGTTTACGGTAAGTTTTCTTATTAGCATGTTACTGGTGTCCTTATTTTAATATTCTTACCTGTTGCTTATCTCACGCGAGGTGTTTTCTACAAGCTTCATTTGAAAACAACACAAAGGCATTGTACTTTTCAACATATTTTAACCAACTTCCAAAAGGGAAAGGAAAGTTATCAATTTGTCGGAATCTTTTTTATTTTTTTGAAGTTCACCGATTATTCGAAGACGCCTAGACCGATTTCAATAATACTTTTTTTGTTCAAAATAACATTTTTCAAATAATCTCTTAGACATTTATCAAAATCGGTTTTTAGTTTTTAAAAATTATATTTTTAATTGCGAAGTCATTTGATAATAAGTACTAGTTTATACCCGCATCTTCGGCTGCGTGCATTTAGCACTTTGTAATAAAGTCTATTTTTGTATGAAAAGAAAGGATTCACTATACAAAATTTCACTTACCTTTTCATTCCGTTAAAAAATATTTTTTAAGATAAAAACTATCCTATGACCTTCCCCGGATCTCAAACTATATTCATATCAAATTCCATCTGAATCGGTCTAGTGGTGGAAGCGTGAAGAAATAACAGACAGACAGAGTTACTTTCTCATTGATATATTAGTAAGGACAAGGAGAGATACGTCATCTTCACAAAATATATCATCAGCCTTTAACCCGTAGCAAACGGAGACCGGTCGCTAATAACCAATAAAAGCAAATGTTAACTTCGTCAGTAACCAAAACGACATAAATCCGTTTCTATAGTGCCATCATAAAACAGGTTATTTTCAATCAAATCAATGTGCTATAACTCAATACTCTGCCAAAAGACAGACCAACAGACTGACAGACAACATACTATAAGTACTACAGTACAGAATATACGTCATATTCAGAAAATTTATCATCACTGCCTTTAACCCGTACAAAGCGGAGCCCGGTCGCTAATAACCAGTAAAAGTAAACATTAACTTTGTCAGTAAGCAAAATTATCATCAAACTGGTTATTCTCAATCAAATTGATTGCTCCATACTCAGCCGACAGACAGACTAACAGACAGACTAACAGATAACGTACGCGTTAGAGGGATTCATACTACCCTTTTTTTCATAATTTCAGCCGCATAGCGTCCACTGCAGGACATAGGCCTCTCCCAAGGATTTCCAAAATGACCAACCTGGAGCGGCTTGCATCCCGCGCTTTCCAGTGACCTTAGTCAGGTCGTCAGACCACCTTATGGGTGGGTGTCTTACGTTTCGCTTGCCAATACGTAGTCGCCATTCGAGAACCTTTCTGCCCCATCGGCCATCGGTTCGTCACGCTATGTGTCCCACTGCCACTTCAACGAACAAATCCGCTGGGCTATGTCAGTGGCTTTTGTTCTCCTACGAATTTCCTCTTTTCTGATACTATAAATAAGTACTACAGTACAGAATATACGTCATCTTCAGAAAATATATCATCACTGCTTTTAACCCGTATAAAGCGAAGCCCGGTCGCTAATAACCAATAAAAGTAAACATAACTTCGTCAGTAAACAAAACGACATAAACCCGTTTCCATTGTGCCATCATAAAACAGGTTATTCTCAATCAAATTAATGTGCCATTACTCAATATGTAAATTGGGCTTTTATGAAGAGCCCTTTGCGAGGACGGAGTTTAGCTAAACTAGGTTATGATGGAGGGAAGTCTACCGTCATGTAATTTCAATTATAATATAAATGTGATCCACTTCGGCACTGAGAGACCAAACGTTGGAGCAAACCAAACTGTTAGACAGTCGAACAGCCATACATTCGGACAGTTGTACAGTCGGAAAGTTAGACTGTCGGACAGTCAGTCAGTCAGACAGTTGGAAAGTCGGACCGTCAGACAGTAGGAAAGTCGTATAGGTGCAAAGTCGGATCATCGGACAGTCGAACTGTTGTATAGTCGGACAGTCGTACTTTTATGAAGAATTCTTTGCGAGGACAGGGTTAAGCTAAACTGCGGTACGATTAAGGAAAGTCTACACGTCAAAACAAACATTTTCTAAGGGATTTGTATAAAATATATACCAAAGACGTCACAGTTTCTTGGAGTGAAATAGTAGACTTAATATAAGCTTTTCTGCAGTAGTAAATCTAAAATCAGGTTGAATATCATCATCATGTCAGCCCTTCTTCCGCCTACTGCTGAGCAAAGGCCTCCCTTCGTATACGCCACCACTCTCGGTCCTGTGCTGCTCTCATCCAGGTGCGACCCGCGACCTTGACTATATCGTCAACCCATCTCATTACAGGACGTCCGACGCTTCTTTTACCCGTCCTAGGCCACCATTATGTTAGTGCCTTACTCCACCGGCCATCACTCCGGCGTGCCAGGTGACCTGCCCAGTTACATTTAAGGTTCATAACCGTTTTGCCGATATCCCGTACGTTGTCGGATCACGGTGTTAGGAATGCGGATGAATGTGGCTGTGATAAATTACAAGACACATTATTTCGGGTCTTTTATTCTGGTGACAGTTCCAAATAATTTATTTTTGACTCGGAAAAGTACCCAATTACCTCAAATCACCATTTTAGTAATTCTGTTAAATCCAAAACATTAAAATTCTAGACGGTGCGACGGCCCCAATTTGTGTGTCGTCCATACAAATGTCTCGAGACAGTTTGGTAATCGAATTCCGTACAATTACGAGCAAGGACTTGGCAAAAGGCCTAGTGGACATAATTAACTTTATTAAAGAACCAAATCTAATACTTATTCAGAAAAAGTAAAGGAATCTGAGAGTTAAATGTTAGGAACTGGATAAGACATCATTTTTACAAGCTCTTGTTTAGTTTCCTGTCACGTTGTTTGTTTGTCTGTGGTATCGTATTACTCGAACAGATAGTTCGATGTGGTTCGAAATCAATCCATCCGTGGTTCCGTACCATTGTCTATAAAAAATCACGTTTGTCGTATGAGAGCCCCGCTTGAATATTTATTTTAATCTGTTTTTAGTATTTGTTGTTATAGCGGCAACAGAAATACATCATCTGACGACCTCCGTGACGTAGTGGTCACCATGCTAGTCCGCCACCCAGAGGTATCGGGTCCGATCCCCGTCCCCCCAGGGCAAGTTGGAAAATGGCCTTTTTCAAATTGTCCTGGGTCTTGAATGTTTATCTATGTATGTATTTGTTATAAAATATAGTATTGTTGAGTTAGTTTATTTTTAGAAAATTTCAACTAGCTATCACGGTTCATGAGATACAGCCTGGTGACAGACAGGCAGACGGACGGACAGACGGACAGCGGAGTCTTAGTAATAGGGTTCTGATTTAACCTTTTGGGAACGGAACCCTAAAATGTATCTGATTTGAGTTAAGAAAGTAGCAAATTCTCATTCATTAAACTAACGAGCGCATTGGTATGCCCAAAATGCATGTAAATTGTAATGCCATTGTGCTATCAGCTGTCCTTGCTGACAATAGCGAGATATTGAACATAATTCGTGCTTGTTAGCATGTCTTTTTACCTGACTGCGCCCGAAGGAGGGTTATGTTTTTCAAGAGTAAGTATGTATGTATGTATGGCCTGAACAGCTCGTTATGAGTAATTAAAAATTAAAATTAAAATCATTTATTTAACGAGAGAACACTACACTCCATGATTATCAAAGATTCCCGCACTAGGTACAGCCTGTATCGCGGGCAATCAGAAATATTAACAAAAATAAACACAGTGTACGACGAGCGGCGGGGAAAAATATATTAAAAAATAATAACAATAATAGTAGTCCGCTAATTATAAAAAAATGTTTATTAAGGATCAACAAAGTTTTTACAAAATGCTTTTTTAACCACGTTCTGACGACTCGTTGAAATTGGTTAGAAGTTGCTAACACATTGACCAAGAGTTTTGCTGATATATGGGGTTCTCGAGATCACAGAGATCAACTATATATTTGTAGAAGGCCTGTGTCACTCCCCGTTCACAGGTATCGAAAATATACCTACATTATTACTATGCGCGCGGCAACCACTTCGAACGGGAAAATTTAGTTACATGAATCGTTTGTCCAGAGTAATAAGAATGAAATTGGCTTGCAATAGATGCCTAGGTATCTTAACGAAGAGGGGCTGAGTTCTGACGCGAACTAAATAAAACTAGCGCTAACCACATGGAATAGATATTTCTTTGAATTTCTTTCCTGAGTAAGACTTCTGTACGTGAGTACTAGTACTTATACTGTGTTTGAAACATAGACCTAAAAATTTATTTATTACGTAAGTCAGTTAAAATAAATGAAAATACACATCGAATAGATTTGACCGAATCGTTTGACAAATCCCACGGGTGTGTTGCTGCAAATGTAGTTATTGACTTTCTGCCAGTCAGCCGACCATTTTGAATACATTTCCAGCAACTAGGAGTGGGTATACCGATATAAATAAATAAAAATAAATAAATAAATATATAGGGACAAATCACACTGATTGAGCTAACCCCAAAGTAAGTTCGAGACTTGTGTTATGGGATACTAACTCAACGATACCATATTTTATAACAAACACATAAATAGATAAACATCCAAGATCCAGGACAATTTGAAAAAGGCCATTTTCCAACTTGCCCTGACCGGGGATCGTACCCGGGACCTCTGGGTGGCGGACTAGCATGGTGACCACTACGCCACGGAGGTCGTCAGCAGATATAGTCATAGACCTGGTTTTTTTTAGTATCGAATAGCGGTAAGGTACTCTGTGAGAAGGCTTATTATAGGACCGATGACTACCTTAAAGACAGCAAAGTCTGGCTTGAGTTTGGCGCGGCTTGTATACTCAGAAATGGTCATAATTTGGTACATTAGGTACATACTGAATCTAAAACTTGATTTGACATTATTTTAAAATTTCGACATTAAAAAAAAATATTAAATGATGACAACAAACAATGTATACTCTGTCCAAACATCAACTATAAATATTAATTTCATTGTGAGTTGACGTTCTTGGAGAAAATGCTGCAGTGCAGTTTGTTACCGCTTCTTCTGCACTAGCGCTTTGGAGGCGGCAGTAAACTTAGATCTAAGTAACTTTTTGACGTCAACAATTATTGTGCAACAAAACAAAGTGACGATTATTAAGAGATATGACCCTTGTGCCTTGGAGATTGGGACGGCCCCTTGTGTCGACACTCTGGCGCCGTCTCATCTCCCGGTCACAGGGTCTAAAGCTGGGACAGCCGCAGCTGCTGCAGAAAACCTCAAACGGCGCAAATATAGTAGCCTCGGCAAAAATTACTTATTTGAACCGTTTGGGGTTGAAACTTTGGGGCCGTGGGGACCATCGGCGCATAAATTAAATAACACTGTTGCCCGAAAATTGACTGAAATTACGCGTGACCAGAGGGCTGGCTTTTATCTGGCTCAAAAGATAAGCATTGCCATACAACGTGGCAATGCTGCCAGCCTTCTGGGCACGTTACCATGGGGCAGCGATTTGCCAGGGCTTTTTTATTTACAAGTAAGTTATTAATTTAGTTTTTTTTTTCTTTTTTGTTTTGTTTATTTAAGTGAGTATTGTTAAATTGACAATTTTAATTACTGAATAAACATATAATTAGAGATATTATAACTATCCTATGATAATAAAGATATATTTGAATTGAATTGAATTGAATTGGTCAAATAGGTTTTCTTTATTCGAAACTTATTTCGTTTATTTTCACCAAGTTTTAAACAAAGAGTTGTGGTTTTACCTGAAACAAAGAAATATACTTAAGTTTAATTTATTTTTTAAAAACGAAAAGAAGAACAACGTGATCCATAATTCATTCATTCATTCATAAAACTTTATTGATCCACAAATAAAAATTGTTTACAATTGGCGGACTTAACGCTAAAAGCGTTCTATCCCAGTCAATCATAGGGAAAAACAGATAAATGGTTGCGGCGCAAAAAATAAAAAGTACACGACCACTCAAGAGTGTAAAAAAGATAAAAAATAAAAGAGACTGTCCTTGTTCTGTTTAGATGACCCGCGCTGACCACGCTTTGAACCTGCACGTATTTTCAACCGCGTAACACATGCAACCTCCGTGCACGTATCGCACACGCCTACCGTACGTCCTGTGGCTGCTTTATAACTAGTGAAGATCATACGATACTGCGCGAGCGCAAAGCGCATGAACAACACGAAATTATAATAGACTCGTATTAAATCTAGTGCCAAAAATTCAAAAACATAAAAATAACTGTTATGCCATGTGTAAAGAGATTTATAATAAATTGCCATCTGCACTAAAAGAGCTTCCGTTAAATAAATTTAAATCATGTCTGCGCAAATGGCTGCTTAAAAGAAAGTTTTATTCAATTAAGGAGTTTTTAGAATGTAAAGTTAAGGATTGTGAATTCGATGCATGAATAAATTAATGATGTGTACGTTAGGAAACTTTAATTTGCATGCTATTTAATATGGCTAAATAGGTTTAAGCTACTTTTTCAAATTGTATTTTTTTTAAACACCTGTACTGTACACTCTATTTATTGCATATAAAATATAATCTTATCTTATCATGCGGGGTGAGCGGAGAATGGTGCGAGGCTGGCGCCGGGCGTGCGCTAGGCGTGCGCGAGGCGTGCGCTAGGTGTACGCTACGCTTGCCCTAGGCGTACAATTAATTGTTAAAAAACTTTATATAAGAATCCGCTATTTTTCAACAAGTCAAATTAGATACTTTTTTTCAAAACGTCAAAACAAACAGTTTCTATGGGATTGGTATGAAATACTGGGTAATGACGTCACAGTTTCTTGGAGTCAAATAGCGCTCCTGTTACCAGTTTTTCTGCAATAATAAATCTAAAATCGCGTCAAAATGGATATGTTCAAAGACAAGCGACATTATTTTGCGACGTTTAATTTTTTTTTTATCAGAACAAAATAATTTTATTTTGGACCTGGGAAAATACCCAATTCTGCTTCCATAAGTATTTACATCGTAGCACTTCGTAGACCATCTACGCCGTAGTAATGCTTCGTAGACCATCTACGCAGCAGCTTCACTTCGTAGACCATCGGCGCCAAAGCTTTACTTCGTAGACCATCTACGCTTAGCCTCACTTCGTAGACCATCTACGTCGTAGCTTTACTTCGTAGATCACGTCCTACGCTGTAACTTTACTTCGTAGACCATCTATTCATTGTCGTCATAGCAAGACTTTGTAGACCCCCACGCAGAAGCTTCACTTTATGGACCATCTACATCGTAGCTAAACTACGTAGACTATATACGCCGTGTCATCACTTTGTCAAATAAATAACCAGCCAAGTGCGTGTCGGGACTCGCGCAGTGTAGGGTTTCGTAGTTTTGAATGCCAACTTTGAGTTTACGCAACTAAAAACTAATTTTCATTGAATTCGTATGAACTTTTCCTTTTCCGAGTACATTTTATAAGTTGGTCGCTTATACCTTTTTAATTTTTAAATCCTACTTACCTCTGATAGTTTTCCTTTAAACTTCGTTATATGTACTACTCCTGTGTATTGTTACCTGTCCATATAAAGCCGTTTAATAGATAGAGGGGAAGGGACACTGGACTCTAACAAAAATTTGCAATATAAAACCAAATATTTTAGAAACAGATCTATAAATTAAAAAATTATGTTCATAAACGCACAATGTTTTTTACGACTTAATCAACGGTACCCCGCACGATGGGATAGTTGAGAAAAAAATTTACTCCTACTTTATTTGCACGGGAAATATGCAAATTTTTTTTTTCAATATTTATTCCTATACCAAGTACCAGCTTTCTAGTCTTGAGTTTAGTTGGAGCGGCGTGAACTTATGTCTGGTTAGTAAGTGTGATAGTCTATTAAAGTTTTTTTCTCTTTTTATATTTTTATACCAAAATGGCCCACTAATACCAGTAATTACTAACCAGTAATTAATTATAGGTGTAAGTATTGCGCCCACCTTGTCTCAAATAAATTTTCCTCCACACAAAGATTGGCTGAAAGAGATTGCATTTAAAGCGATAATTCCGCCTTTGAGCCCATGTTGTTTCTTGTTTTATAATTTTTGTGTGTCTTTTATGGTGCAATAAAGATGATTTGTATTGTTTTGTGGCCTACCTATCAGGATGTATTCTGCAAACGTGCCCCGCCCAATCCTACTTCAGTTTAGCGGCTTTGTGTCCGACATCAGCAGTACCGGTTTTAGAGCGAAGCGTTGTATTTGGCACCCTGTCGACACCCAAAACACTCCGCTCCATTCATAGACCTAGATTTTTGAAGTGAAAACTTCTTTAGCGGCGTTGTACACTTTTTTTGTATTGGGTAAAAAATGTTAAACTCGCGTCAGGACACGTGACACTGATCGAAAATAAAATTCGTAAGACGGATGGAGCGTAGACAGCCGGCGCGGCGTAGGAGAGGAAGTATCAACCTCTCTTTCTACGGCGCGGCGAAAATGTATGCCTGCGCCTGCTGTTTCGTTTAGGCGGCGCAGGGCGTGCGCGTGGCATGCTATAAATAAATAAATATTGTATTCTACCACATAAATGATAGTACTTTTATACTGATAATTAAAGCAATTCGTGCAAAATTATTCCCTAACTATTCCAAAATATAAAAATGCACAACGTTAATATTCAAGTTTTCACTTCTGCCGACACTCCCGGAGTGCAACCCGTCTTTTTTTTTATGGCTCCATTGCTTGTTGGCAAATCTTGAGCTCGGAATTCTTTGGTAATAAAGTGGACTCCCGACGATGGTCGAAGGAAGAAGGGTAAGCCCCGGAAGCGTTGGTGTGACGACTTGCGACAGTTTAAGAGGAAATGGTTGGAAGTGGCACACGATCGAAATATTTAGAGGGAGATGGAGGAGACCTTTGCCCAGCATTGGGACAGTTGAGGTTAAAAAAATATTTTGAATGTAGGAGGTAAATACAAAGATAAATGTTATTTTATCTTTAAATTTAAATTAAAATTTTTAAATTTATGAATAGGTGGTCGGATGAATTTAACAAGGTCGCAGGAAAACGCTAGATGTAGCTTTCAATCGGACGTTTTGAAAAAATCTTGGTTCCGTATGTCCAGCAGTGGGCTTCTTGTAGCTGATTTGATGATAATGAAACCGGAACGAGCTAAGCTCTTAAATTTCTATAAAGAAAAGATAATACATATATAATGTAAGAAAAGCGTCAGCCGTGCCCAGTATAATACCCTCATAATGAGGACTGGAAACTTCGAGAACTGTGCTAAGTACGTTTAATGTTGTTTCCAAACAATGGCCTTTGTTTGTCTGAACTTGTGATGAGATGATTAACTTATCTGTTTTATTAAAGGAGATACCTCAATTTTCCGGGGACTAGTGATGCCACCATTTGAAATAAATCATTTGATAGGAAACGGAGACATCGTTTAAAAATTTGTCTTGACGTGGCATTAAACAACCCTTTAAACTATTTTATGAACTACTGTTTGCAGTTAAAAGTGAGAACGTAAAGGTTTTTTACGCACAATTCCGAAAAACGGCCTCTTTTGGCGTATCTCTCCCATTTATTAAAAAATGTTCAGTCAATTAAAATACATTCGACAAACGCAATTTCCTAGATCAGAGATCAGAGCAGCTGATAATATTAAAATCTTAAAAAAATAAAAACAATAAAAACGGCTGATAGAACCAGCCCCCTATTTACTTAACGAATTTTGTCAGTGAAATGTATTTGAATCGATGAAATAAATTTTAATATAATAAGTGAGAAACTAGATACCAAATAGATATAATATTTTAGAACTTAAAAATAAATATAACCTGTGCATGTGAATAAATCAATTTAAAAATTTCTTTTTTTTAATTATCCTTCTCTCATTGCACCCGTCAGCGCCCTTATTGATCCTATTTTTGAAAATTAAAGACCTGTATGTACATTAAGGAAGCAATAAATTATTAAGTTTCGAGTATTAAATATTAATATATTAAATATGACATGTGTCTTAATACTTAACTTTCAATGTACTTATGAACTGTATAAGACAAAGTTTTACAATATTAACCTACAAAAACAACAATTAACAATACTGTAAAAAAGTAGAATTAACAACGGAGTGAACAATTAAATTCGTCAAAACAAATTGAATGTGAGATACGTCCATTTACGAAATGGAATTCTGAATTTAATACTTTTCATTCAGGTAAATGACCTTTGTAAATTCGAATTCGAACGAGTCCCTTGTTGGTCGTTCGTATGAAATTGGTTTCAAACGAGCGGTATGGAGTGAACCTGATTTCACGAATGTGTTTGTAAAACTCATATTTCAGAAAAGAGCAACGCGCGCGCTCACTGGCGCGCGCTCCTCAAATTTCCGACTTGTCGTCGGCACACCTTTTGTTAAATCAATGTTGTATGACAAAACACATTAATTATACAATAGAGGTTGTATGACAAAACACATTAATTATACAAATCATTTATTGCTTCAGTATAAGTATAAAGTAAACAAAAATAAGTACAAGGAGCTCGTTGGTCCGGTGCTAGCACGGGCGTGTTCGGACGACACGCGCATGCCAAGCGCGCGCATTTTTTTTTTATTGTACTCGTGAGGAACCACCCCTCGGTGTGGCTAGCGTAGGACGCTGCGCACAATTTAGGGAGACGCAACATGCTAATAGGAGCTCTGATAATAGGAGCGCTAATAGCGCTCCTATTATCAGAGCAGATTTTTGGAGTCCAATAATTGGACTCCAAAAATCTATGATGTCACGACGGGCTATCGAATTCGTATGACATAATACAAATTCGATAAGCTATGTCATTTTTTAACACTGGTCCTTTGAGAGACTTGCGTGGGGATACATACCCAACAAGTAGAGGCCCTTTGGAGAAGTTGATGTAATGTAGCGCTCCCATCAAAACCCATTCCTGGATAAAGCTATGAAGGGTGTACGTTTGAATAGGTTTCAGTAGGAGAAGGATCTATTGCTAGAAAAAAGGAAGGTTTATGGGTGAAATGAGGTTGGGATAGACTGATGCTGGGATAAAACAATGCCATTATTATCTCTTTATGTGTAAAAACAGCATTGTACAGAGTGACTTGTATCTACCGATACCTACAGACACTGGTTGGCTATTGCCGCTAGGTTAATTTAATTTTACTATATATTTAATTTTATTGTAAACAATTTTAATTTTACAAACTATGGATCTTTTTGTGTCTGCAATAAAGCATTACTTTTTATTATTATTATTTATTCATTTAAAAACATAGGTGAGGATTTATAATACATCTACCTATATAAAAGTAAAATATTAAATAAAATACAAAACCTAACCAAGCAACCCGCTGGCAGCGGGGCAAGGCCCAAGCTACCGGTGGTTAGGGCCGCAAAGAAAGAAACCTCCTGCACCAAAATGCGTGCCGTGTCCAGGACGAGGAGTGTGACCCTCGACCCAGCCATCTAGCGAAAGAGTCTTAAGGTGTTGGTCAATGCCGGTTCCCGAAAATGTTCGTGCCAGGCTCTATTGGCATCGATCTGTCATCACGGCCAAGACTATTGTTGCCAATAAGCCTGATATCTTTTTGACAGATCGATTGATGCGGCAGTGATCGTCGACATCATCGTCCCGCATGACGAGAACCTCGAAGACAGACAACGAAGTCTTAGAAATATGTTCCGTTTCTACCCTTTGGCAACGGAACCCTCAAAACGATTTCCTCCGTGCTTCTTTAGACATCTTAAGTCATTGGTTCCGGCTGTCATCATTATATGAAAGACGTCAAGCAATATCAGATACATAGGCAGCTTAAAAAATTTACACCTGTGTTGGCACACACATGAGAAAGAAAACAAACATTAAATCTACCTCCAACTAAAATCAACTCGGAAAAATCGACCGAATCTACTGAATGACTACGGATATGTAATCGATAAGGTCTTGAGCCTATTGGAGCGTAGGGAGCAGTTGATCATTTATTATATGGAGGTTTTGATAGAGGTCTAATTAATATAGATTTTATATTGTATGCAAGACTCTTACTTATTTCATACAAACATAATATGTATGTAAGCAACATTGCTGTCAGATTTTTAAACTACTTAGAAGCATCTGCAAAAGAGCTTTACTTGCCTTTGGAAAGACGAAAAAGCTTGAGAAATGTTTGTGTCACTTATTTAGTTTCACCCATCCAATTGCGCCATGGGTTGCTTTTAGGGCGCGTTCAGACGACACACGCACGCCAAGCCCACGCCTAGAGCACGACAAGCTCGGTTAGAATTTGTTGCATATAATTTGGGTCCTATCACACATCAATACAACTCAAATTGCATTTACCGAGGTCCAGTCGGGGTGAGCGCCGGGTGAACGCAGAGGCAAGGCGAGCCCGTGGCGTAGGCTAGGCGTGCGCGTGTTGACTTCGGTTAATGCAATTTGATATGTATTGATGTATGATAGGATTCAATCACTTAGACTGCTACGGGCCGAAAATAATCCTATTCCCAGTGTCGGACCCTCCTCACGAGTACAATAAAAAAAAATTCACATCATCACGGTTGGAAGAGGTTACGATCAATGACCAGTGACGTCATTTGTGACATTTTATTCTCCTATCAGTACAAAATACATACAATACATACTATAAAGTCTTTATCCCAAACGTGGCAGATAGAGCATTTTGGTTCTTGCCGCTCTAAGCAAACAAGACCAAAAGGCCGCAAGATTCAAAGGTCACTTTTAGTGTGATGGTGGGCGAAAAGGTGAAGGTTATAAGTACAAAATAATTTTTTTTCGACCCTGGACACCACCCTGTTGATAAATGAAGCGTATTTAAATTAATATAGCTAACAACTGATAATTAACTCAACTAAGCCAGCAATTAACCTTGCCATGAAACCTAAAACGCGCGGTCAAATCAAATTATCCAAACAAATTGAATCAAGCAAGCCGCCATTTGCAAAATGGAATTCCAATTTAAAATGAACATTTCGATCAAAGATCTATTATGTACTTTAGAGTAGAAACCACATATCACTGTTTTATCTCGTTCAACTGTAGCTATATATTCACTTCACATTAGTCATTTGTTAACTCATATGCGTCTAGTACAGTCTATGGTTGATAAGCGAAATACATTAAAAAAAACACATTGTCAACATAATCAACAAATGGGGTTTTTGGCGGGAAGTCAAGGGGTTCAGTTGGAGTTTGCTTTAAATTGTTTTGCAAATTGATTCTAGTGGACTTGATAATATGAAATTGGTGTAGTTTAGTGTTATAAATGCTCATGCTCATGGACAATATGTAAAATGTTTAAAGTGGACACTCATAGTGCGGTTGTAGTGATATTTATTTGCGGACTGTGGTGGGCGTCTTTAGGCGCCGTCCGCCACTCAATTAGCTATGAAAATCAGTGGGCTCATATAGATTTGTCGCCAGAAGCTCCCTTGAAGCAATCAAAGGACCTATACCAACCTTTTATTGTATAGTTAGGGTTAGGGTTAGGAATAAAGAAGTGAATAAATAATGATAGGCTCTAAAAGACTAGTATCTAGAGCCGGAAAATAATTTTAAAAAAAATCAAAAAATGCCTTGGTGTGTATTACAATACTGTAAAAATAATTCAAGGCAAATTGTTAGTGCAAGTCGAACTCGCGCACGAAGGGTTCCGTACCATTATCTGTTAAAATCACGTTTGTTGTAAAGGAGCCCCACCTAAATATATACTTTATTCTATTTTTAGTATTTGCTGTTATATGTTATGTATAAATAGACATATGTATTTATTTAAGTATATGTGTTATATATCTATGTATATGTATGTTTATTTGTAGTTTGTGTAGTTTTATGACATTTTAATTTTCTTCTTTCTTTATCTTATAATTATAAATACGCCTGTTGCCTCTCTTACATAAACATCTCCTCTCACATGCCTACTGGAAGAGATCTCTTTTGAAATAAATAGTGCCTTTGTACAACTTTTATTTGATGTATTCTCTGTATAAATTTCCCGTGTATATAAATTGATAAATAAATAGCGGCAACAGAAATACATCATCTGTGAAAATTTCAACTGTCTAGCTATCACGGTTAATGAGATACAGCCTAGTGCCTTCTGGGACAAAGCTGTTTACATGACTGAACGTCCAAATGGTTTGATTGTTTAAATATCAAAATGTACAAAGTTTTATGGTTATAATGTTGTAGTGACAACAGTGAGTTTGTTTTAAATCGTGCTTGTGTCAGAATATACAAATGTTATGTCAATTCATGCCACTGATTAAATATTTCAATGTTACAATATTTTATTGGCTAATCATTTTAATGGCTAAATTTACAGTCTGGAGACAGGCAGACCAGACAGAAGGATAGAGAAATTGACAGCGGAGTCTTAGTGATAGGGTTTCCATTTTTACCCTTTAGGTACGGAACCCTAAAAAATAAAGGTATCTTTTCATCGGTAACTAACCAGATTTCATTGATTGTAATAGAGTGATATAAATAAATTAATTAAATTCACGCCGCCATATATTCTAAAATTGAACAGAGGCCAATGTTTGATGGTGGCTGGTCTATATAATCTATGTCAATGGTTTCAATGCAGGTTAATGACCTGAACTGTCAGTAAGGAATGGATACCTTGTCAGTAGCATACCTATAGAAAGAGATTCTATGTAGCACGTACTCGAGATAAGAACGACTGCCTCCATGGTCCAGTGGTCAAGGCGTTCGCCTTGTGATCCAGAGGTTATGGGTTTGATTCCCACTGGGAAGCATACTTTGTGAAAAGTTGTTTCCAGTCTGGATAGGATATTACAGGCTTTAATTACCCGATTATCCGAAAAGAAAGATGATTTCGTGTTTTGGAAGACACGTAAAACTGTGGGTCCCAAACGGCACCTAGCGTTTGATCATCAACCTATCCAAGGATTGGTTCCTGGTTTGCCCTTTGGGTTGTGGAGGTCAGACGGCAGTCGCTATGTGTAATAACTAGTAACCTCGTCAAATCTCCTTGGTTAGGTAGCGGACCCCGGGCTCTGAAGCGTTACTGCTGAGGATGCAACCGGTAACCTTGCTTTGTAGTCGAATAAAAGTTAGACACTCTGATCAGAAAGCGATCGTAAAATTTAGAACTGCTCGCCCCACCACTGGGTTCAAGCTCACAAGCAATAGTTTGTTAGTCTGTTTGTTTGTTTGTAACGGAACCTTTAACGCGATTCGATTGAAAATTTTGCACATCTATCTATCAAGGGCCAGTATTTTTTGAGGGGGTAAAATAGGAATTTAGTAAAAAAATTGAGACTACTTTGACTTAGACGAGTTGCTTTTTAAACGAGTTTCTAAATAGATTATTTGCGCTTAAGATCATTCGATACTGACTCAAATTCCCCATTTGAGAAAATGAAATTTTTATAAAATTCAGCTCGAAATGACTGAATAGTGGGAAAATGTACGTAACAGTCAGTGGTATCAAAACTATTTATCCACTATATTTCAAACCATTCGATTCCACAAATAAATACGTAACAGTAATCCCGGCGTATCGCAACTCTATATAAATCTCATATAGGCTTTATGCCGCAGATCGCTGGAGCTTTAAGCTGCCCACGCAATAGAAAATACACAATGAGTGTTTTGTCGATAAAGATCTCTATAGAAACGAATATTATTTATTAATTACGAAAACAGGGCAGAACTGGTTCATTTGAAATTAATTATTGAATAGTAAATATTGTGATATACATTTTTTAACAGTCCATCGAACACCCTGTGTCCAGTCCATCGGATATTACTGAAGCAGTCCTTTGGTCATTTTAACTATGGGTAAGTCAGTCAATTGATCACCCATGCCATTAGCAGGATTATGGCGGAGGTTATTCAATTTATTAAAATTATCTCCATATTTACGATTACACAATTTATTTCAAATGCGGGCGTCACTTCTGCCCTGTGTTCGCCTTAATGTTATATTCAAGTTATAGGAGAGCGCCGTATGGCTTTCAGCCTAGAAGGAATGGAGTGGTCCTACCACTCCATCTCATTGTGCATGTCGTAAGAGCCGATTAAAGACAAGGCACAAACATTTTTCCTATACGCTCGGCTTCGCTTTTTTGACAACTTATTTTTTTTACTCAGTTTATGTTTGTTTACTTGTTCGCAAGCATTTCTTGTCATAATGTATTCTTGTTAAATTGTATTATATTATAAGCTTTAATAATTAAAAGACAAAAATAATAATATGACAAAGCCCTTCTGGCGAGTAGGCGACCAATACTGTGAAAATGAGTTTCTTTCGGCGTTTCTTCTCAGCACTGGTCGTTACGAAGCGCTGGGTATCGGTAGATTTTCTTTAAAAATAAATTAAACTTTAATATACTTTACACGTAACGTAAATTATACTTATTGACGTGTAAAAGTGCCTGTAAAGGTCTAATTACTGACTAAACATTTGAATCCTACTCGTACAATTGCATTCCCAAGGAAAGTTTACGTCAGGCCGGTCGTAAAACTATAGAAAATCGTTTAAACTGTTCCATACAAAAAATCACCACATCGATAGCCGTACTTATCAAAATAAATACTAACATACTAAACTTAGTCAGTAGCCACGGGCGTAACCGCTGTACGGATACAACCGTACTGTTATTATAAATAACAAAGTCAAGCCTTCAACGTAGTCAGTACGGGCTTTGCCGTACAACGGGCAACGCCGTACTGTCATGATGACTTACAAAGTCAAGACGTCATAAAAGTTAGCACTGTCTTTACTGCCAAATTTAATGTAACTAGCTTTTTCTGCCAAAAATGTAACCTGCCTCGAAGCAGAACCAACTTAATTAGAGTGAGTACACTGGGATTGTGATTTGCCGAAAATTTTTACATATTTTAATAGCCTTTATGAAATTGAAAACTTCATTTTCTCCTTTAGCTTTAGATATGCTTAGATATCGTAATATTAGTCCGAAGCGACGTCCTGACATTATATGTATATAATATTCAAGAAAAAACCGACTTCACCAAACTAAACAACCAATTTTGATAAAATTTCTATGAGACCACCTGACAAGTATACCATTTCAAACAAAAAAAGATTTTTTCAAATCGGTACAGGCATCTTCGAATAATTGGTGAACATACATAAAAAGAAATCATAAAAGATCGCGACGAATTGATAACGTCCTCCTTTTTGTAAGTCGGTTAAAAATTGGTGAAAATACTTTTACAGGGTCAGAAAAAGAACAACGATCTCTTGAGCGTTTTTTCAAAACTGTAATTATCGAGGAAATACCCATCTAAACATGTTAAATGAGGTAGGATATTCATAAATATCTACTCTCAATCCTTAAGTATGTTCTATTATCAAATCCAAACTCTGGAATTGATTCAAAAGTACAAATCCATTCTTCTTCTGGCCCTAGTGTTTCTACATTTTGATACGATCGATGATTAAGGTTTTCTGCAAGCTCCTGTTCTTCTGGATTTCGGCCTTCAGATTTGCAAAGCCCAATATTTCATGAAGAGGAATTCCAGACGATGTATTTCTGGAATTTTGTGCAGAAGTCAGTGAAAATGGTGACTCGAATAGGATAGGGTATTCCAAAGAAAGAATGATGGTCCGTCCAAATCTTGAGGCTTATGGAATGTTATGGAACCACCAAGAGGTACTGCAGGAATTCCAGATGCAGTTTTCATGTGCATACTCGCGGCAGTACGTAAAGATATTATTTGGCTTATTGCATTTTGATCAAAGTCGGCGATACTGCTTGAATGTTGATCAGAAATCGAAGGAGAGAGTGAAACAAATGAAATAGTCTTGTGTCCAGAAGTGGATGGAGCAAAATCTGTACATTGAATCTCTGAGCTTTTATTTCTGGATTGAGAACTAGAATCAGAATCTTTTTCGTATTCACCCTTATTCTATGAGTGCGACACTCACTTGGTTTGATTCTATGAATTGTCTAGGCAAACTGAGCGGTTATAGCCGTAGTGGCAACATTTGGCACCCTTGGGTGACCACGACCATTGACTTGCATATAATATTTGGAGAGGAAAAAGAGGGAAAGTGTACCTCGGGCCCCAAAGTAGCCCAGCTGAAGAATTAACCAGGAATGCGCTAAAGTAAAGAAGCTTACTCCTGTATTTAAGCGCAAGCCAGGAGAGGAACGGAAAGTCAAATACTTATTTGACAGGAATTCTGGATATTTCTAGTGTACCCATTAATATTCTTTATTTTTAGTCAGCGTCATTGGCCAAAACTGGTTTAGTAGTTTCTCATATAGGACGTAAGTTACGACAAATCAATCTGGTGAAATGAAATAGGGGAATAATAGGTAAATGTAATCTTTTTAGTATTAATCATCATCATCATTTCAGCCGCATGACGTCCACTGCTGGACATAGGCCTCTCCCAAGGATTTCCAAAATGACCGATCAAGAGCGGCCTGCATCCAGCGTCCGACCACCTTGTGGGTGGGTGTCGCTTGCCAGTACGCGGTAGCCATTCGAGAACCTTTTTGCCCTATCGGCCATCGGTTCTTCGCGCTATGTGTCCCGCCCACTTTTTGGTATTATGAGGAAACAATAAAGTCAAAAGAATTGAAAAATATGTACCTATTTTTGTAAAATCTATTACTGTCGCGCTGTGCTATAGAAACGCCTGTGAAAAGTACACAAAATCAACTTCTCGAAGTCTCCTGATTTCTCCTGCAAATCTTAACCAATTTTATTTAATTTTTCATTAAAAATACCAGAAATGTTATGGCTATGTTCTTAAGTTTCCTTTTTTTATATAAACTGGTCAAAGTGTTTTGTCACAGTAGAAATTTCACAAATTTATCAGGTAAGGAGGTTCATACCTCCTTAAATAATAAAATTATGAAAAAAAAAAAACATAGGGACATTGTTAATATATCCAAAGATTTTTTTTAAGAAACAATTGTTCTACTAGTACTATCTGGTACTATCAGGAGACTACATTTGTATGGAAATACGTCCAAATGATTTTGTTTTAAAAAGTAAGCAGTAAACTTAGCTGTAAGTAAATGATCTGACATCAACAACTACCTATTAAGAAATCGAAAGGGAAAAAAGTGATACAAATATCCAAAGATAAATAAATGATAATTGACCTTGAAAAAAAAGGTTGAGAAGCTGTGCCTTGAGCAGCACGCTCGAATCAACCCGTCCACGACAAAACAAGCGAGCATAATCGATTACAGGCCAACTGAGCCAGCAAATCAGACCAGGGGGAAATATATTGCACTTTTCTTCTAAAATTTAAAGTATATAACCATTTATTTACCGCAATAATATATCCATATTAAAGGAATTAAGAATTAAGAAAAGGCTCGATCGACGAGAGCCTTTTCTTCGTAACTATGAATCCTTAAATTCTTCGGCCATATCACCCGCAAAGAAAACTTTTTTATTTATTTATTTAATTCTTAATTTACCAGTAATAAATAGTAGAAAAGGCGGACTTAATGCTAATAACATTCTCTACCTGCAGTCAACCTTCGGCATAAATAGAAATTTTGCGAAATAGGCGTAAAAATAAGGTACTTAAACAGTATGCTCCAAACATACAACATATTAAATAAATAAAACATAAAAATATAGTTTACAATATACATAAATAAATAATATATATACATAACCATACATACATTAAATAAATATGTCTAATTACTATAGAAAACCAGTATAAAAATTTCTGCTGCATTCAATGAGAGAGTAAACGCGTGTGGACTTTTTTCTTAAACAGATATCTGTTCGAAATAGTTTTAAGATCCTCAGGCAGGGCATTCCAGAATCGTACAACTCGAAGAGCGAAACAAAGGAATTTCTAATCGAAGTGGCTAGAGCGAAGCTCTCGACTGTGGGACACAAACTGATATTGAAATTTACTCTTCAAGTATTCAGGAGCAAAAGGATTCCTTAGAATAGAAAATAGTGTACAGAGCATTCTCTGCTGTCTACGCTGATGAACAGCCACTCGAGCTTAGATCGAAAAACAGAAATATGATCGTATTTACGAAGACAAAAATGAAGCGGATACAGTTATTAATGAGTCGATCAAGCTTATCGAGAAGATCTTTGTGGAGCGCTTGGTGATTCAGGGTCGCATTGAAGGCAAGCGTTCACGTGGTCGGTGTCCAACGAGGTGGCTAGATCTCGTCACAGCTGTAACACAGTGCCCAGCAACGGAATGCTCCTAAAAAGATGCAGACAGAGATATGTGAAAAAAAAATCGCAAGAGCGGCCATGGACGAACGACCTAATCCATAATCACGACCACTCTATCAAAAGTGTACGACTAAGAAGAAGAACCGTTTTATTGTTTATAAGGTAAGTATAAAGTTAAACTAAAAAACTAAATTTAAAAACTAAACTTATATCTAAATTAAAATCTAAATTAAACTATATTAAAAATCTAAGTGTGGTTCATGTGGCATGGTGCCAAGAACACTGGCTGCATTCCTGCGCTATATATTTACATTTATTTACAATTAAATTAACCATTTATTTTAATTAAACGAGCAAGCAAAGTTCTCCGAGTGTACTTGACCAATCCAGCATTTGTATGTATGTTTGTTCGACGATAACTCAACTATCTTTGATCGGAGCTTCATGAAACTTGGTAAGCGTGTAGATATAGCCAGTAGAATATTTGGATTTGAACATGAGCCAAATCGGTCAAGGTGTTCCCAAGTTTACAATTTCGGGCCAACTTCTAGTAAAACTAAGGACTTATCCCTAACGGGATCCCTGAGAGCTCGGTGGCCCAGGAGGAGTGCGCTTTATTAGCTCTTACGTAAGTAAAGCGACACCGGGCGTGGTCCGCGCTTGGATGGGTGGACCACAAGTGGCATAAAAATTTCTCGCGCTCCCCCGTGTTTCGGAAGGCAGGTATAAGCCATTGGTCCCAGCTGTCATCATTATATGGCAGTCTTCAAGCTATGTCAGATGCCTTTAGGCAGCTTGAAAAATCTGACACTAGTGTTGGCCACTTGCACACACGAAAGGCAAAAAGCATCCCTAAAGGGGTAGACAACAATTTGGATCTTGTAGCTCTAAGCAGGCTGAGCCCTTTTCCTTGCTTACCTTTACGTAGTGGGAGAAGAAGAATAAAGGAATCAAAATAGTGATGAGTTGCTAGCCGCATCGCCTATTACCCTAATTCGCATTTTCGCTTATTTCCTCGATCGGCTTTTACGATTTGCGCGGGAAGAGAAGCAGCTGGTACATTCCTTAAGTATTTTCCTGTCTCCCAGACCAGCATGACGTCTTTAAGCTATGTCAGATGCCTTTGGACATCTTGAAAAATCTTTCTGCATGACACCAGAATTTGCCTCTTACACACACGAAAAACAAACAAACAATTAAAATAAATAAATAAATATATAGGGACGAATCACACAGATTGAGCTAGCCCCAAAGTAAATTCGAGACTTGTGTTATGGGATACTTAATGATACTACATTTATAACAAATACATATATAGATAGACATCCAAGACCCAGGACAATTTGAAAAATGCCATTTTCCATCTTGCCCTGACCGGGGATCGAACCCGGAACTCAATTACAATTATTTAATACAATTAGTAATAAAGATAAATAAATAAAATATTACGAAGATTCAGCTGTCCGTCTGTCTGCAACCAGGCTGTATCTCATGAACCGTGATAGCTAGACAATTAAAGTTTTCACAGATGATGTATTTCTGTTGCCGCTATAACAAATACTAAAAACAGAATAAAATAAATATTTAAGTGGCGCTCGCATACACACGTGCATATGCACGATTCCGACTCGCACTTGGCCTGTTATTTCTTTTCACAGCAAGACATATCATCGTTATACTCAAAGATAAATAGACACAATAGCTAATCTATAGAGCTATTTATAAATATCCCCTTTTAGGGTTCCGTACCTAAAAGGTAAAAAACGGGACTCTAACAATTAACTATTACATTTTAAATCATCGATATACCTAATATATCAAGACCAGCTGTCTTCAATAACGGCAATATCTTTTTTAGGTAATTGACACATATCGAGCTGCAGCGCTAAGTCCGCTTTTAAGTCGTCCTTCAAAGCGCAGCGCTAGATTCGCTAAGTGTCAATCTCATTTATTCAATCCATAGATTCAATCGATTGACAACGGATTGACAGATGTCATAGAGAAAAGCATTCATTTCATTCATTATGGCGGCGGGAATTTTGCAATCCGTATTTAATTTTCAGACAATGAAATCTAGTTACCGATGGAATATTATTTTTATATATTATGCTTTGTTCTTCGAATTATTAGTGCATTATCTTAATACACACCAAGGCATTTTTTTAATAAGTTGACTGTGTTTTATTTTATCATGTGTGGAGTGTAATTGGCGCGTAATGCTAGCAAACGACTAATGTGAGGTAAAAAGTGATAGCATATGATGAACGGAACAAATCTGTGATATGTGGCGTCTAGTCTAGTACGTAAGTACATAATAGCATCGCATTAGTCCGATTCGCACTTGGCCGGTTAATTCTTTTCACACAGACCAGCTTGATAAATCATCGTTTGACGACCTCCATGGCGTAGTGGCCACCATGCCAGTTCGTCACCCAGAGCTACCGGGTTCAATCCACGGCCAAGACAAGTTGGAAAATGGCCCTTTTCAAATTGTCCTGTGTCTTGGATGTTTATCTATTATGTATTTGTTATATGATTTAGTATCGTTGAGTTAGTATCCCATAACACAAGTCACGAACCTACTTTGGGGTTAGCTCAAACAGTGTAATTTGTCTCTATATACGAGTATTTATATATCGTTATTTAATATCAAAACACAAAAATCCTAAAACAAAAGAAATTCTAAATGGGGCTCCCATACAAAAAAGGTGTTTTTTTATATAGATAATGGTACGGAACACTTCGTGCGTGAGTCCGACTCGGACCCGGCACTTGGCCGGTTTTATTCCCTATCAATGGACACGCTTGAACAAACGCTACCCTACTCACTTTTACGACATTACGTCGACGTAAAATTTATCAAAACGGTTCAAATAGAAAGAGCAGACAAATAGTTTATATAATAATAATAATAAGAGAAAGTTCTTAAAGAATGTAGAAATATTTCAGCTACAACTTTTGGATTGAGAACCTTTGAAGACAGTCGAAAATTTTAGCAAAGCAATTCTATTTATGAAATACTAGCCGATACCCGCGATTTCGTACGACTGGACTTTACGACTCCGGCGTATCTGCATTAAGTGTTACAGATCTTCGATTTTTATGCCTCAACAAAAAATGCTCATCAGGCTGAACCATTTTTGCTAAGGCGTCATTTCTATGTTTCGTATAGTTTAGCTGGACCATTATGGTTCTGCATCAAGTGTTCCACTTTCCGAAATCAATTACGAGTTTACCCTATATGTTGTCCAGGCCAAAACACTTATTTTGTGGACCCCAACTAACGGACGTTGGCGGCCTGGAAGACCTAAACGCAGAGCGTGACACCTGGATGCCTACTCGAAGGACAGGCACGCAAAAGGACAAAACAGGAATACATGGAGGACCAAGAGAAGACCTTTACCTAACAATAGGATCCAGTGGACTCTTAACTACGTTGTCCAGGCACAACAGCTATATAACAAAAAAAGTTTCATGCAAATCCGTACTGTATTTCCGGAGATTAGCGTGTACAAACAGACAAACAAACAGACTAGACATATTTTTTAACTTACTCTATTACTATGTCTCCACCGCCCGAATTTTTTCGAAAATATATTCAATGTATAGAATTTTTTTTACTGTTTTGTTACTTGTAAGTAAGTGTAGATTTACTTAAGGGGCTACCTGAATATTTTGGGGTCCAATGCTGCCCCCATTTGAGTTAAATCATTTAAAAGGAAACTGAGATATAATTGAATTTTTTGTCTTGACCAGGCTCTAGATAACCCTTTAAACTATTTTATAAACTACTGTTTATAGTTTAAAGTAAGAACGTGGAGCTTCTCTACGCACATACGCCAAAAATGGCCGTTTTTCGCAATTTTGCGTAGAAAAGCTTCACGTTCTCACTTTAAACTGTAAACAGTAGTTCATAAAATAGTTTAAAGGGTTATGTAGAGCCCGGTAATGATAAAAAATTTAATAATATCTCCGTTTCCTTTTAAATGATTTTATTCAAATGGGAGCAGCACTGGACCCCAAAAAATTCAGGTATCCCCTAATAGAATATTTTGTCATCACACTAATATTATAAACGTAAAAGTTTGTAAGTGTGTGTGTGATTGTTACTTCTTTACGCGCAAACGGCTCTACCAATTTTGATAGAATTTGGTATACAGGAAGCTGTACGATGGATTAACACATATGCTACTTTTTCCGCGGGTAACACCGCGGGACGCAGCTAATTTGTTAAATAAATTCCAGAAGGGACAAAATAATTTTAGATAGTTTGCAACAGACATGTGTCGCGCGACCATTTGCGACAGTCGGCGACGTTCGCCGACAGGTGTCGCGGGAATAAAGTCGCTGGTATGTAAGAGCCCTTAGTACTACTACACCTTACATGCCTAAAAAACCTATAAAAGTATTCAGATTTATTCCACTGACCAATGCGATCAAGACCTTTTTTTTAACCGATATTCTAAAAGGAGGAGGCTGTCTTTTTGTATGTGCACCGATTATTCGAAGACGGCTGGACCGATTTGGAAAATTCTTTTTTGTTTAAAAGAGTATTCTTGTCAGACGGACCGATAGAAAATTTATCAAAATTTTCTATCAGTTTGTTTAGATAAGAGGTGAAATTTAAAAAAAATATTATAATTCAATATACTCAAGCCTAAAAAGAGAAAAGTAAGAGAGCTTATTAAATAGTCTGTTGTGAGTCCATATTGGCTCACATAAAATTCTTATTCCTATTGTTTATCTTACTACCGATTAGTGTCCATAATAATTACTCTTTTATTTATTTATTTATTTAATTTCATACACAAATACAAATGTGATTGCGGACTTAAAGCCTAAGGCCTTATCTACCAATCAACCAAACGGGTGATGTAGAGAATGACAGGGGTAGTGCAAAACTTGAATAGATATATGGCGAAAAAAAGAATATACGTCAAAACAATAAACTACATACAAAAAAATACACGCTATTAAGTATATACTATGATAAACAATACCTACATATGCTACATAAATACACTATGATCTTTCTGACAGTTTTTGACAGTTTTTGGTTTCATATATGAATAGCGGGTTTTAGCCTTCCGGACATCAACTGGTAAATCGTTCCATAGTTTGATAGCTTGGACGATGAAAGAATGTGTAAAGAACCCACTCCGGTGAATTGGCAAAAATAGGTTGAAATTGTTAGGGGAGCGAAGATCTCTGAGATGGGTACTACCCTGAAACTGAAAATTACACTTGAGCTAAGCAGGAGTAGCGGGTTCAAAAAGAATCGAAAAGAGAGTTGTAAGGATGTGCAAGTTACGCCGTTGACAAATTCTTAATAATTTTATATTTCATACATTTTTTATCCATACATTTTTATTACTACCGACGGAGCACCTAACAGTTGGTGATCATTTTTTTTAATAATACTGTTACTATCAAGAACAAGTTTATATTATAAAAAAAAAATCCAGAACATTTTTTTTCATAACATTCAATGATCATTGTTTTAATTAATAATGTTGTTACTAAGAACATACTTCAACTCATAATATCGTTGTTTACAATAGTTTACATTATAACAGACAATTATCATAATTTTTGTATTAATAACTCGCTTCGCTCGCTCGGCTCGCGCGCTGTTGGGGTCACAGTTCTAACCTTATCTAAATAATTTTTCTGGCAGCAATTGGTTTAATTAAACGATTTGAATCAGTTACTTTTAACCCTCGACCAAGAATAAGGGGTTTTATTATTTTGACGTATTTGTCGGTGTGTCTGTCTACTTTTCTATCAAAAATTAGTTTCAGGCGCTTCACCAACCACTGCTCCGGCACGCTCGTTTCGCTCGCTCGGCAAGCACACTGATGGGGTCGCAGTTCTAACCTAACCTAACCTACTTTTCTGGCATGCGGCATGCGGCATGCCAGCAAGCATGCAGTATGCAAGCAAACATGCAAGCAAGCATGCACCATGCAAGCAAGCATGCAGCATACAAGCAAACATGCAAGTATTACTGGGTGGTTCCACCAGAAGAATCGCTTCTGATTCCGCGCTAAGGAATAACTCCCTAGTATAGGGCAAACTTGAGACATGTGGCGTCGGTCAGGGTGCTCTTAGTCGGATCTGTAATTTATGAAGATTTTAGGAATAATTATTAGCAGTGCATTAGTTGTGAACAACAAACTATTATTATTTGAAGTAATTATTATAGTAAATAGTAATTGTCACAAACATAGTTATACGAGGTTATTGTTACGTCTAAAGAAATAAAAGCCAAACGATTTTAGGACATCTATTAATAGAGATTCTGAAATTGAAGCTAAAAATGGTTAGGCTAAATATTATAGTTCAAAAACATCAGTTAGGCTACTTAGGCTAGACAATAGTTTTGCATTACAAGTTTAGGCCAATAAGTAAATCGGCGAAGTGAAATTAGCAAGAAAAGATTTAAACTAATTGAAGGGCACCCGACTTTTCTATCAAAAAATATTTTCTGGCGCTTTGCCTGAGCGGCACGCTCGCGGCGCGCACGTTGCTACGCTCGCTCGGCTCGCGCGGTTTTGGGGTCAAAAACTATATGCGAATGAATATATATTATTTAAAAACATGTCTAATTACAGACAATATGATTTTCAATAATATGGATAAAAACACTTATGATAAAAAAAATATTAGAATAAAACGAATTTCTAAATATTAAAGTTATTTATTCAAATGATAATGAGTTTCGATCATTAGTATAAACAAATATATGAAAGTGTATTGTCAGACTGCAATGTTAGTGGAGTCCAGACATTTCGCAATTCTTCATGGCTTGGGAAAGGAATAGCAAATAAACATCCAAGAGTTTTAAAATATTTATTCATTTAGGCTATTGCTATAGCTCTAATCTAAATATATCATGAAAGATTTTACCACCACATCGGAAAGGCTGTAGTACCATCAATAGAGGCAGCTAGAAACTCTGTGGTAGCTCTTTAAAAATATTTCACAATTGTTCCATAATTGGCATTAAAACATAATCTTAGAACCAATTAAATATTTCATCAGTAATTTAAATAACAAGAATTACAGGAATATAAATAATTCAGTACTCCCAGTTCCATGAAACGAACACCTCCACGGTTGGCAACGTAAAGCTCGACGTTTGTTTGCCCCTGGCATTTTATAGTCAAAGTTGTTTGCCCCGCCGCGCGCTAGGTGAAGCAACACGCACGCACAAATAAACGTCTTTTAGTATTACATTTTGTTTTGAGATACGTTATTTTTTGAATTAATTATATAAAAATAAATGAGAATTAAATATTACATTATATAATTTCTAGTCAAAACGATCACGTGTACTTTTGCGTAAACAAGTGACTCATAATAATACAACTTCTGTACAGGTGATTTATAAAAATGTATTGCAGATAATATTGACAAACTGAGATATGGTTAGATATTGCACGTTGACAGTATTATTAGTGATATTATGAATTTTAATGATTATAATTTTTAAAGATTAGTTTTTAATTTTTTTATGAAGAAGGATCAGGCATTATGATTTTAAATGGTACGAGAAATATTTTAGGACCTAAGACAATAGAATTTAAAAAATTATGTGAGACAATGCGCACCCATCTTTTGTCGTGACCCGGAAAATGAAAGATAATAAAAAACAAAGGTCCATAGCAATTGTTTTAATATCGCAGTACAGATTTGAAGACAATGTCTTTTTACATTTCGAGCGTAAATATTGGAAGACCGGGACAGATTTATTTTTGTTGGTTTTTTTCATAATTATTCACTTAACCAGATAACCTAATTAATTAATGATTATGATTTTATACTATTTTTTGTACTTCAATATCTTTTCCATGCCTATTTTTTTTAATTTCTCTATTAATATTTAAATTTGATCAATGAAATGTGTCAATCTTTAGCGCATTACCTTGTGATTTGAATTGTATTTAGACTTTTTAGGCAAACATAAAAAGGGTCTCGAAACCGAAAATCCATATAGTTCCGTCCGTAATTCCAGCAAAAGGCTATCTTAAACAACATGTCATTTTTTCAAAACTAAAAATCGATTCAAACCCCAAACTAAAAAAATTTACTAACTTCATTTTAATAAAATGTCTATGGACCAACATCGCAAGTATGCCCTTTAAAAAAAAAAGAATTTTCCAAATCGGTCTGGGCGTCTTCAAGTAATATATATTCATTCGAATTAATAGCTACCTTAATTTTTTTAGTCAGTTAAATAAAAAGCAAATTTACCTTAAGCAAGAACCGACCCCCTAGCGACATTAAATCGCAGAATGTCTCATCAAAAATATAATTAAGCAGTAATTCCTCCAATTTAACGGCCCCAGATCACAAAACATAGCGCCTAATTACAGGAGAGAATGTCATTAATATCCTTAGGGACTGTATAGGTAGCTGCTTGATCATGACGTCTCCTTAATACAATAAAAGTAATGAAACGGGAATCCTTCTAAAATAAGCGATAAAATAGTAGTAATTCTATCGCTTATTTTAGAAGAATGCCTGTTGGAATTATTATTCGGTATGGGCCAAAATTAAACTACTACTTATCTGGTGAAGTATGAAATGATATTATTTTCACTCTTACTTGTAAGTGTTTACGTCTGACACACCATCGGGCAATGGAATAAACAAGATATCTGGGGGTTGGAAACAGCAATAGTATTGCCAACAATAGTAAATAAATAAAAATTGATTTTTACTAATAAAATAATATAAATCAACAATGCCTGTAAATAATAAATCACATTTTTTATCCATTACAGGCAGAAAAGACAAGATAGATATTATTTAGGTACGAGCTAGCCCCCTTTCCAATGTTCCTCTTCAAAGAGGCATACTGTATGCACAAAGGCAGAAAGTCTTTGGCTCTCTGGTAATTTATGTCAGCAGGATACCCTCGAAAACCACTTTGGTCACAGAATAAGTACTAGTACTCACGTGCAGAAGTCTTACTCAGAAAATAAAGTCAAAGAAATATCTACTTAATGTGATTTGCGCTATGGTTTAACCCTTGGTATGCCGGAATATTAAACACAATAGTTAAACAATGCGTTCTCGCGTAGATCTACGCAACGGCATACGAGAGGTTAAACCCAGTATCCAAAATGATATGCCTAAACATTCAAATCAGACACTTTCTTATATTCTTATCCCCCGACGAAAAAGCGGGGTGTGATACGTTTAACGATGTATGTCTGTAGCATCATAGCACCTTCTTCTTAGCGAGTCGGAATGGACTAATATATATATTACATGAGTGTGGACCAATGTGTGGCCACATTTACGCCTCTGTCATTAGCGGAGTTTAGGTCTTCCATTGTACAGGGGGTTGGGCAGCTGGGACATGACAGTGGGCCATGGGTTGAACAGCTCCACAGTCACAACGGTTGTTGTTTGGAAAACCCCACTTTGCTCGGTTTTCGTGACATCTCCCAACGCCAGTCCGAAGCCTGTTTAGAGACTTCCAGACTGCCCAGGGGAGATCGCCACCTGGTGGAAGTTTCTCGGCTGGTGGAATATGAGATGGTGCAGGAGGATATTTATTTTTCCACCAAGCTAACCTAGTGTTTGGGGCTTCTCTGACTGGAATGCTTGGCTGTCTTAGAAAACTTTTTCGGCTCTTTAATCGAGGGGGTGGTGGAACTTGATTATATAGTAGATGCCTGTTGTCATGCGTCTGTTTAGATTTCTCCACCGCGCTAGCCACATTGCGTCGCACACTTGGTGGGGCTATTCCAGACACTGCGTATAGATGGTGCAACGGTGTAGGCTTTAAAGTACCTGTTATAATACGGCAAGAAGCGTTTAGGGCTACATCAACCTTTTTAGCATGCGTTGAGCGAGACCATACTGGGCACGCGTATTCGCCAGCCGAGTAACATAAGGCTAGGCAACTTGTTCTTATTAGGTGAGGTGATGCTCCCCAGCGAGTAGTTATGAGACGACGTAAGATGCTGTTGCGGGAACTGACCTTAGATTTAAGATTAAGGCAATTTTGTCTGTACGTTAAAGAGCGGTCCAAAGTTACACCTAGGTATGTTGGGGTAGGGTTGTGTGTTATATCTACACCGTCCCACGAGATCTTTAGCCTTCTATTAGCCTCTTGGTTGCACAAATGAAAGACACAGGACTCTGTCTTTGAAGGATTTGGCCGCAAGGAATTAGTTTTATAGTACTCAGTTAGCTGTTCTAGGGCTGTAGATAGAGTAGCTTCTATATCTTCGAAACTTTTAGACTGACACGTGAGGGCCAGGTCATCTGCATAGATGAAGCGGTTAGTGGCTGGAAGGCAGGGCTGATCATTGGTATAGATATTAAATAGAATAGGTGCAAGAACACTGCCTTGTGGAAGGCCGTTCTTCTGCGTTCGCCATCTGCTTTTATGTGAGTGTAATAAAACCTGAAAACGGCGGTTACGCAGCATCTCACCAAGTATATTTACAAACTGTTGGTCTTTTGTAAGGGCTGCAACTTTTTCAAGTAGGAGCTTGATGTTAACGGTATCGTATGCTGCGCTAAGATCTACAAATACCACTCCTGTAGACAGGCACCGTTCGAACCTGTCCTCAATGTGCTGAGTAAGATTTAGCACCTGCCCACAACAAGATTTTCCTGGTCGGAAGCCAGCTTGATCTGGAATGAGTTGTTCGTCTATAGTCTTTGTCAGTCGGTTGAGTAACAGTCTCTCAAATAATTTGTAAGTATGGCATAGAAGGGAGATTGGGCGGAAGTTTTTAGGGTTGTCTGGCGTTTTACCGGGCTTGAGCAGTGCAGTAACCTTTGCTTTGCGCCATTTCTTTGGAATTTGAGAATTAGCGATGCAGTTATTGAACATGTTTAAGAGCCACATTACTGCTTCTGGGCCCAGGTGTTTCAATTGTTCCACACATATGTCGTCTACACCTGCCGCCTTGCCGTTTTTTAGGTCCAGCATATTTATTATCATAGCACCTAAACTAATGGAACAATTTAACGAGATTTTTTTGTTTAAAAGCCGACTTAATCGAGATGCTTCTTAGCTGTTTCTAATGGAGATCCGTAGTAAACAAAGAACCCTTATAGTTTCGCCATGTCTGTCTATCCGTCCGCGGTTTTACTCAGCGACTATAAGTACTAGAAAGCTGTACGAGTAAATTGGCATGAATATGTATATAAATTTGGCGGAAAAAACGGTAAAATAAAATAATGAAAAAAAAAATTAGGATAGCTCCCATACAAGTAAAGTGAAAAGTCATGTTTTTTTCTCGACTAACCAGTCATGTTGGGTATCGTTGAATAGGTATATAGGTATATAATAAAGTCAAGTGCCCCCCCCCCCTTTATCTGCTAAACGGTTATATATGGACACGTGAAAAAAATCGCAGCTATAGGATATATAACGAAATTTAAAGGAAAACTATCAGAGCTATGTAGGGTTTATATATTTAATTTATATTATTAAAAAGTTAAAGGCAATTAACTTATAAAATGTACTCGGAAAAGGAAAATTTCATACAAATTCGATAGAAACTTAGTTTTATAAATTTTTTGTGGCATGAACTCAAAGTTGGCGTTCGTAACTACGGAACCCTACTGCGCGTGGCCCGACACCCACTTGGGCAATTATTTTTAATTTGCCTGGAAAGAAAACTTGTTAAAGAAGTTCACATCACTATACGTTTTAATTTTCTATACAAAATCATAAAGTTAGTAAGTATACTGTACAAGTGAATACGAAGTGAGTGAAACTATTGATATTGTTTGATTACTCATAACGGATTTCAAAAAACATAATAAAACTTATACAACTCTATATATACATTATCATAACAAATAATGTAAGTAAGTATACTGTACAAGTGACTACAAAGTGAGTGAAAAGATATTGATACTTTTTGTACAACACTTGGCCCAATTTCAGTACAAAAAGTTCAATGTTTTTTGGAACAAAACATGGCTTCATTACAACGAGTAAATGACATAAATTAATTATTGGGAACGCTTCGTGTGACATTATATTGAGTTAAGACTTCATAGGCATTTGTTTAAAATAAAAAAAAAACATCACTTAACCTTTTAGGTAATGACCATAATTTTTATAAGAAATTTCCTTATATTGCAAGGATTTTACAAATATACATACATATATCACACCTATTCGCCACAGGGCTAGGCAGAGACTAAGGACCTCCACTTGCTACGATCCTGACAGACCTCTTTCACTTCATCTACGCTCATCACTCTCTTCATGCATGCCCGCCGGTTACGTGTCCCCTACGTACGTTGCGACGCACGCTGTTGCGATTTTTTTTATCCACTTCCTCATAGGTCCGAGAGCTTGTGGGCTCGAAGGATGTGGTCGCGAACGACACTGTTTCGAAAAACATTTCTACTGCCTTACACGCTCGAATGCTCTGTTAATGCTTTCTTTTAAATTTTTTCTTTCTACGAATTTTTAATTTTGGGTAACAATATCATGTCAAAGAACATCCCAAACGACTATACCAACTCTATATGTATGTATGTACGAGTAAGATATGTATGAGCGAATTATGTAAAAGCCAAGAAGCTATTAAATCTTTTAACCTGTGATTGAACTTTTGCATTGAAATTTAGGAGCTTGTTATTGTTGGTGGGGTGGAGAACTCTCCATTCCTCTCTTTTCTCTGCCATCCTTTTAATGGTGTTCTGATAGGACCTTACTCCTTGTTTTTCTTTAATTTGTTGAAAAAACTTCATCTATGTCTTTCTCTTCCTTTTCTCCCTTCTATGTTTCCTTCCACTATTATTCTGAAGCGTTGCCATGTCTTATTAGATGTCCAATAATCTTCCCTCTTCTATTTTCGATTGAAAATTACTTGGCCTAATTTCCGTACAAAACAATTAATGTCCTTTGGTACAAAATACGGCCTACTCAAAACTAAACAATGAATTTTTGAACATAGCCCTTAATTACAAGGAGTAATGCCATTAATTATGAAGACGGATTTGTGTGATATTTAAGACTTTCGTTTGCATCTTAATAATGTAATCAAGTATTTTATGTCCAACTTGATGAGCTACAAAGCCGCTGTAATTACTATGCAAAACATTCTTAATAATGATAGCCCTTTACTTCAAAATGTTTAAGCAAATTTTTTTGAAAACATTTTTTACATGCATTCGTATCGTACGATACGATACACTATCACACTGTTAAAAATAATGTAATTTTACTTAAATATTATGTAATTTTACATATAAAAAATTACATAAACCTGTGAAAAACCCAAAAAATCAGAGACATTTACGGAATAATATGAAATTTTACATAAATTTCGTCGATTTTCAGAAAATTTATGTTTTAAAATTTCATATTTTTCCGCAAATTTCCCAGATTTTTCGGGATCTTTACAGTTTTTGATTTTTTTTTAAATTTATATCAGTGCACGTTTTTACCCTAACAGGTACCGGCCTTAAGCCCCTTTGGCCGTGAGATCCAAAGGCCATGTTTCAGTGACGTGCATAAGAGATTTTTGTTTGGGTAAATTAAAACTAGAGAAATAATACAAGAGCGTAATCGTTTTTATAATAAATAAAAAATGCGCATATACTTGCGATTGACAGGGTAGACAAAGTCTAAATGTCTCTTTGAAAATTACAAAGATAAATATTTACTTTATTCTGTTTTTAGTGTTTGTTGTTAAAGTGGCAACAGAAATACAACATCTGTGAAAATTTCAATTATTTAGCTATCACGGTTCATGAGATACAGTCTTTCACAGATAGACGGACAGCGGAGTCTTAGTAATAGTGACCCGTTTTTACCCCATGGTTACGGAACCCTAAAAAGCCCTGTTTAATTCAATACAATGGCGTGACGCCGTCACAGTTTGTTCACTCGCTATCTGTTAATTATTTATAGTGGCCACACTCACAACCCCTACCATCAACCATAATTATTTGTGGAATATGTACTTTGTAATCGTCGTGTATTTGTTTAGCTGTAGGTATATCATTGTCATAATAATGCTGGGGCGTATTTAAAAAAAAAGCCAAGTCTTTAAATTACCGGTTTTTGTATAGAAAAAAACAATCATTTAGTGACTCAGCGTTTCGAAAATGGCTCTCCATGGCCGAAGACCTAAATAATAGAATTGGTCTCTGCGTATTTTTGGGCAAGAAAAAGAAAAAAGAATCAAAATAGTGATGGGTTGCTTAGCCGCATAGCCTATTTAGATTAACAAGATTCACATTTTTGTTATTACGAAAAAAACCGCATCGAAATCGGTCCATCAGACAAACAGACGGACATGTCCAAACGGACAAAAAGACTAATTTTAGTTTTGAAATATGGAACTCTAGAATGGATCCAGGAATGGAAACAGGAACAGGCCAAAAGAAGTTCGCTGGGGCAGGTAGTAAATAATATATACTGGTATATTCTCGATTATCTCAACTGCCTCCGTGATCCAGTGGACAAAGCGTTCGCCTTGTGATCTGAAGGTACTGGGTTCAAATCCAACTGGCAAGCATACTTTGTAGAAAGTTGCTTCCAGTCTGGTTAGGATATTGCAGGCTTGAATCACCTGATTATGCGAAAAGAAAGATGACTCCATTTTTCGGAAGGCATGGATAAACTGTGGGTCCCGAACGCCATCTAGCGTCTGCTCAAACCTATCCAGTGATTGGTTCTGGTCTTCCCTTTGGGTTGCGGAGGTCAGACGGCAGTTGCTCTGTGTAAAAACCAGTAACCTCGTCAAATCTAGGTTAGGTAACGGACCCCGGGCTGTAAAGCGTTACCGCTGAGGATGCAACCGGGAATACGTGAGGATGATCATATTATTGTTTATCTGATTTTTGACGCTGACTTTGCTGTCTATTTAATTAGTTTTTCTATAGGTCTACAGTAAGAGAATGCTTGATCATTAAGCCTTATCGTAGCTTTGAATCAATAAAGTTTTAAATAAATAAATGATATATACCGACCTGAAGCAGTAAATACCGACATTATCCTAGCAATTGGAGTAACATACGTAAATAAATTAGTTTAAACACAGCTTACGATCGATGATTATAGTTTCCTGGTACAAATAGACGAACTTAGACTCATTAATATCATTACTCTACGTATACAATAGGTTTAGAAAGAATTGTAGTACAAAATACAATTACGTATCGATTCTTTTAATTTTACTAGCTGTTGCCCACGGCGTTGCCCGCTTGATAAAAGGATAGTTCATTATTGACAGTCTTACGTAAACCTCATATCCTAAAAAAACAAAAAAATCCTGAATAACCTACATGCATTGTAAGATAATAAAAATATTTTAAACGATATTAACATCTCATTTATTCATTAAAAGAAAAAAAATGTTTTCTTATCGGTCACCACGATCAAAAAGTGTAACTGGAATTAATATCAAAGAAAAAACTTAAATTTACATCAAAGAAAAAAAATACTGTATAAAAAAATATAATTGCATAAGTTGATAAAAAATGCTATGCAATAGCTTTACCGCAGCAGTTCCCGAGTGCCACACGTTTTTTTTTTATTATTAAAAACACCATAGTTATCGAAGTTGCAAAATTATGGACAAAAACGAATAGAAACTCAAAACTCGCGCATCTCACAAATATCGTGTTTCTGTACCATAGGGTTGGATCTCATTTGTCAGCACAGAGAAGCACTTTGCTATGTTGCTATCCTTTTCTGTCGCTCAGAACCGTCAATTGTCAGAGCGAGAGCGAGCGACGGAACGCTATCCCACCGGCCGTGCGAGTATGCACGGCCGGTGGGATAGCGTTCCGTCGATCGACCGTCGATCGCCAGAGCGATCTGGCAAATGACGGTTCTGAGCCACAAAAAAGGATAGGAGTTTTTCTTCTTCTTCCAGACTAGCATGGAAGAAATCAAAGGATGTTTCCGTAAAAGATCTTTCGAGTTAACTTCGCGAACCGTAAGTAACCGAACTAATTATTTAGCCAACAAGTGCCTGATGTGGTAGATTAGCGCAGAACAATACTGGTAATTGGTTTCTCGTCACAATGAGGTTGCGATATATTTTTATATTTGTAGAAAATAGAGAATATACATGAAAAAATATGTTATCCAACCAGTTTATCTATAAATATTCAAAAGCAAAGTACTAACAATGAAAACAGAATACAAATTGGTTGAAAAACAAATGATTTTACGAAAATATGTCTATCTCACTCGCAAAAACGCTACGGCAAATGTTTAGATGATGTCAGAGAATGGGTTTTAATTCTATGGATGATATGGACTTTGACGTCACCAGTCCATAACGGACTTCTCTTTCTAATTGAATTTTTAAAGTATCACATGTTCGTCGCTGATTAAAATATTTTATAAATTCTTTCATGTTTGTTTACTGTGGTTAATAAGGATTTTAATAAGCATTGGGTGAGAGTTTACGTGAAATAATTATCTAAGGACACGGTGGTGGCTGTCGTTCTTTTGACGACCTCTGTGGCCTAGTGGTCATTATGCCTAACTATCACACCGAAGGTCCCGACTCGATCCCCGGTCAGGTCAAGATTAAAAATGATCTTTTTCAGATTTACCTGGGTCTTGGATGTATAGGTACCTATCTACACAATGCCCTTTTTATTATGTAAAAATATTGTAAGGGTTGATTCAGTCTATCATTTTAAACAATTTTTTCCGATAAATGAATAAAGAAATACGAAAAAAAACCATTGTAACGAGATCATGTGACTTTTTGGTATTACGATATTTATTTATTGGGAAAAGTTGTTCAAAATGATGGACTGAATCACCCCTTAAAATATTTGTTCTTAATAAAAAAGGACATTTTGTATGTATTTATATTGAAATATAAGTATCGTTGAGTTAGTATCCCATAACACAAGTCTCGAACTTACTTTGGGCCTAACTGAATCTGTGTGGTTTGATCGTATATAAATATAAATAAAGGGATAAATACGTGAAAATGTAGCTGCTTATGTTTGTTTATAAAGCTTTATTGTTCATAGAAAGAACACGGTTACAAATCAGAAAAGTAAACATACAACGGCGGACTTATCCCGTATAGGGATTTCTTCCAGTCAACCGGCCAGTAATTGAGAGGAATGTTTACTTATTATGCGTCTAGGATAAAGATGGTACAGTAAAATATAAAATTATTACTACTTTAGATTCACGGGTCATTTCACCCCGCTCCTTTGAGAGGCTTGCGTGGAGATACAGATCCAACACGTAGAGACTCTTTGGAGAAGTTGATGTAATGTGGCGCTCCCGCCAAAACCCATTCCTGAATATACCTATGAAAGGTGTACCCTTGAATAGGTTTCAGCAGGAGAAAGATCTATTGCAAGAAAAAGGGAAAGGTCTATGGGTTATGAAATGAGAGTGGGATTGACTGATGCTGGGATATTGCAATAGATACGTCACCTGCCATAATCATGATCACTGACTATTGTAGGCAGGTGGTGGCTTGCCGCCCACTAGATGGGCCCCTCAAACGCGCCGACAATAATTGCCGGCAAAGGAGCAACACCGGTGCAGGCGACTCAGGGGTGTAGAGAAGTGTGCTGCGCTTTCTCCGAAGTTACCCCCGACAAAAAAGAGGGGTGTTATAAGTTTGACGCTAGTGTCTGACGGACTGTCTGTCTGTCTATGAAATCGTAGCGCCTGAACGGTGAACCGATTTCGATGCCTTTTTTTGTGTAAAAGCAAGTTCCCTCGCGGTATTTATGAGCAAGTATTTCTCTGATTTTTGCGGTAGCAAGTAGTTTTGTGATTTTGAAGATTCTAGGCTACAATGACAGTTATTTTTTATCCTCGACAAAAAAGAGGGGTATTATAAGTTTGATGATTCCAATGTGATATTTTTACGTAAAAGCAAATTGTATTTCCACTTCTCATCACTAGATAGTGTTCTTGTCAGTTTTTTTTTTAATTTGCCTAGCAAATCAATTTATATATTTTACTCCGGGTTAGCATAAAACCTAGAAAAATCACATCTGCGTTCATACGGCTCAAAGCAAACAAGCCGTGCCGCGTCCACGCGTGGCCGGATTAAGCCGATGTTTACTTTGGGACCAAACGCCGGATTTGCCTTGACGATATATCTGTCAAGTTTAGCGTTTAAACAAATAAAGGTTTTGCTACATTTATTTACGCCAAACAGCGTTGACAAAAAGCCTAAAGCCCAGTTTTTTACGGACTTCAAAAAAAGAGGTTATCAGTTGGTCGCAATCTTTTTCTATATATGTTTTCCGATTACATAAACACACGTGAATCGATTTGGATTTTTTTTTTTTTTTTGATAAATAGGAGCGGATAAGCTCATTGAAGTGGCAGTGGGCGGGGCCCATAGCGCGAAGAACCGATGGCCGATGGGGCAGAAAGGTTCTCGAATGGCGGCCACGTACCAGCAAGCGTAGCGTAGGACACCCACCTGCTAGATAGTCAGATGACCTGAGCAAGGTTGCAGGGAAGCGCTGGATGCAGGCCGCTTCCGATCGGTCGTGTTGGAAATCCTTTTAGGAGGCCTATGTCCAGCAGTCGACTTCCTGTGGCTGATATGATGATGATGGTGATATAGTGGATCAATAATAGGTGCCTTAATTTATTTATAATAGTAGTACCAATCAAATGTTATGTCGCTCATAGACCTGCCGGGCAACGGTTTGTCGCACTACTGAGGCAGTTTTATTATTTTTGTTCTAAAGTAAAAAATACACTTTTAACAAATAGCGGACTTTACTCACGTCTTGATGCCGAAATGCTGTGGCCTATACGTGGCAAGCAATCCAAGCACATCACACTGACGTGTATGTCATATCTAAGAAAGATTTTTCTTACGGTTCTCGATAATTTTGTCAGTATTGATTCCAAGCTAAACAAAACTTAACAAGCGAAGTCTAGTGTAGTGTGTAATTATCCAAAAATGTTAGTTTAATCTTTCCAGGTGGTCCCATAGAAATTTTATCGATTGTGTAGTTTATCGGTTGTGTAGTTTGGTGTTGAAGTCAGTTTTTTAGATTTCCACTCTGAGCTAGCATAAAACCTAGAAAAATCAGACCTGCGTTCATACGGTTCAATGCAAACATACCGTGCCGCATCCACGCGTGGCCGGATTAAACCGATGTTTACTTTGGGATCAAACGCCGGATTTGCCTTGACGATACATCTGTCAGGTTCAGCTTAAAATAAATAAAGGTTTCACCACATTTACTTAGGCCAGAGTCGGCAAAAAGCCAAGCACAGTTTTTAACTAACTTTGAAAAAGGTTATCAATTCGTCGGAATCTTGTTTTTAGTATGTTCTCCGATTACTTGAAGACTCGTGGACTAATTTGAAACATTCTTTTTTTAGTTAAAAGGACTTACTTGTCAGGTGGTCTCACAGAAATTTTATTATAATCGGTTGAGTAGTTCGGTGTTGATGTCGGAATTTTGTTTTAAAAAAATATTTGAATTCACAAGTCTATACTAAACTCTTATAGTTTCGGTATGTCCGTCAGTCTGCCTCAAGACGAAAGTGTTTAATCAATGTGTGTTACCAGTGATGACTTATGGCTCTGAAACGTGATACCTTACGTGGGTCTCATAAGAAGGCTCAAGGTCACTCAACGCGCTATGGAGAGGGCTATGCTCGGTGTTTCCCTACGTGATCGATTAGTTCGTTGAAGTGGCAGTGGGCGTGACATATAGCGCGACGAACTGATGGCCGAAGGGGCAAAAAGGTTCTCGAATGGCGACCACGTACTGGCAAGCGAAGCGTAGGACACCCAGCCACATGGTGGTCTGATGACCCGACCAAGGTCGCCGGAAAGCGCTGGATGCAGGCCGCTCTAGATCGGTCATTTTGGAAATCCTTGGGAGAGGCCTATGTACAGCAGTGGACGTTATGCGGCTGAAATGATGATAATGATGATGATATCTGTCTGTCCATCCGCAGCATAGCTCAGAGACTGTTAGTACTAAAAACGCCAATTTTGAATAAAATTTCCAAGTTGCACCGTGTAACCTCGAAACTCTTCCCTGAGCGTGGGTCGACACGCACTTGACCGATTATAAATCGGATTTACTTCTTTTCGCGCGAAGCTTATTATTTTCTATGTAGAATGGGACCAATACATTCTCTTTCAGTGGATACCCCTACATTCTCAAGGAGCCAAGTTTGTTTGTTTGTAAAACTTAATTTAATACACATAAATACGTTTAAACGGAAAGTTGAAGCCTGGTCGACCCGAAAAGAGATGAAGGGAAAAGCTCTCCGAGGCCTCAAATGACGAGGGCCTCAAAGGCCCTCGACCGAGAGAGTTGGAGTGCTGGAAGGGAGGCCATTGCCCTGCAGTGGGACAATATAGGCTAAATATATTGTAGAAATAGAAATACAATTAAGGACCAAAGCACAGTAAAAAAATGGACCCATCTCTTTCCGTCTTGCTTGCTTTTCGTGTGTGTAAGTGGCCAACACTAGTGTCAGATTTTTCAAGCTACCTAAAGGCGTCTGACATAGCTTGACGACTGCCATACAATGATGACAGCCGGGACCAACGGCTTAAACGTGACTTCCGAAGCACGGAGGAGTTCGAGAAATTTTCATGCCACTTGTGGTCACCAATCCAAGTGCGGACCACGCCCGGTGTCGCTTTACTTGCGAAAGCGCTAGTAATGCGCACTCCCGCCGGGCCACGGAGCTTCTTTCCATCTTAATTGAAAGGAATAGTTTGACGGCCAGTTCTAAAACACAGCCAGACGAAAATTCTTCTTACTAACGAGCTAGGCTCTTGTCTGTAGAGCAACCAATGCATTCCATTCTCTCGGTCTAAAGTCAACTCCTATACATCCTTGTAGGTTAAAACATTTCACATATTTTTAGCTACCGGAAGGATCTCTATTGAGATAAGTAGTGCCTATGTACAACTTTTATTTTATGTATTATCTCTGTACATTCATTGATAAATAAAATTCGGAACGAAACATATATTTAATTTTTTAGCCCTTTATAACAAATAAATAAATAAATAATAATTACATATATAGGAAAAATTACACTGATTAAGCTAGTCCCAAGTAAGTTCGAGACTTGTGTTGTGGGATACTAACTCAACGTTATTATATTTTATAACAAATAAATATATAGATAAACATACAAGACCCAGGACAACATGAAAAAGGTCATTTTCCAACTTGCCCTGACCGGGGATCGAACCCGGAACCTCTGGGTGGCGGACTAGCATGGTGACAATTACGCCACCGAGGTCGTCAAATAAAATAGCTAGAATGCTATTTTATTTGACGACCTCGGTGGTCGGTAGCATTAAGTTTGCATTTTATACCGTGTTGTTTGGGTACATAAAGTATAAATGAAATAAAAGCCTATATTAAGCTCACATTTATCTTCAAAATCACTGACTTACGTAGGCGCAATAATAGACTTCTGAAGATATATCTCCAAAGTAACAGAATTTACAAAAATATGGAGTAAGTGCTTGTTTACTCGTGTAGCAACTCAATTTACAGCACTTTGGGAACAAGAAACCTTTTGTTATGTTACGACTAAAGGCCTGTTTACTCGTTGCAGTTTCATATCATTTTACTGAAGCCATAGATAACTTGCATGATCTAAACGAAAACACAGCCATACAAGTCATTTATTGCATCGATGAAAAGGTCAGCAAGAGGCAACAAACTTGCACCGTCTAAATGGGGCTTAAAGACTATTTTACAAGCTTTTATTTACTTGCAATGTATCTTGAATATGTGTTTGTTTAGGTTAAATCTTGCAATTTAATTTTCAACCAGTTACCCTCAACAATACATACATATTATCACGCCTATTTCTCACAGGAGTAAGCTGAGACTATGGACCTCCACTTGCTACAATCCTGACAGACCTCTTTCGCTTCATCTACACCCATCACTCTCTTCATGCATGCCCGCCGGTTACGGGTACTTCCAACCTCTCCTTTTTTAAGAACGTCTGCAATCTGATCCTCAACCAGTTGAAATGAAACTTGTTTACTCGAGTAAGTCGGATTATGGAGTCAATGAGCTGTTCTGATGATGGAGCCGGGCGATATTCGACAGATCTCAGTAATTTAACCACATGACCTCATTTTATGGTAGACAATGTCTTGGGTCTGATCACGAAGACGGATGATGGTAAAAGTAATCCCATTGACGCTGAACTTATAACATTTGTCTGAATGAGTACTGAGGCCTTACAAGAAAAAGCTTGTTCGAAAATATGTTTTTTTTTTTATATTTTTAATTTAAACGTTGTATATTTCATTTTTTACTGTAAACTATTGAAATATACAATGTGGAAGGGACATACCCGTAATAAATCGAACCACGGGCTATACTAGATCACTATAGTGTAAAAACTAAAATAACAGTTAAATCACACAAATAAAATTCGGCTTTTGCATACCAAAGTGTGCAGCCGCCTGGGCAATATGTATGGAAATGTCGATTTTTTTTCCGTTATTTGGTTGTTATTTTAATTTCGTTATACTATAGTGATGTAGTATAGGCCGTGGTTCGATTTATTACGGGTATGCCCTTCCATATTGTACATACTTCCGTAACGAGGCAGACATTGCATTTAGGGTGTTGCAGCTCTAAGTTAAACTTCCCGGGTCGCAACAAAACAAACCATGATGGATCTGACGTCACTGTGCTGCCATCTGGTGTCACATATGTTTAACCCACGACAATAAGCGCCATGGTGATTGTCTTGCAATTTATGAGTCCCCTTACCCTGAAAGCATCAGACTTTCCCATACAATCGTAGTCTACGTTTTATTTTGAAACGGCATGTCAGATATTGGCGAAATTATGTAATTTTAAGAAATTGCATATACTATAAAGGCATATAACTAGTTTTCACAGTCAAAATATGAACTTAAAAGAGATTATAGTCGATCATATCATATTTTACCATGAGTATGGAAAACTTCTACACTCTCATATTTTCTTTCAAGTTCATATTTGACTGTCGAAAAGTAGTTATATGCCTAGATATATGCAATTTCTTTAAAATACAAAATACTGCCAAAATCTCACGTGTCGTGTCAAAATAAAAGCTAGACTACGTTTGTATGGAAAAGTCAAAAGGGAATTCTTAACCTAGTAAGTTAAGTTAGTTTTAGGTTTCATAGAATCCATACAAGTTTTGGAGGTCGGGTGTCGAGTTACAGGTTGAAAGGTTAGTTTAACTACGGCTAACTCGGTTTAAGTTTACCTTTCGACGTGTTGGGGAAACTTAGCACGGCTTCCTAGTAAAGTTTCTCTTGAGAGAAGTTTCTCAAAGTACATATTTTGACTGGGTAGAAAATATTTTTCTTTGTAGGTAATGATAATAAATATTACATTCAATCTAAAAACTAAATTAAAAAACAAATAAAAAATGTTGTACAGATCACTGCCCTGCGGTAAAGTGCCCAAACAGTCATTATTTGCTTACCAGAGAAAAAAAAATACTTAAACCATACTTTTTAATAATCTAATGAGCCAAAAAAATTGTCCTCATTTTTATTGCTTCTTTGTAGCTGACCTTTGGACAGTCCCAAAGGCCACGTTTAGTGTAATCGTAGGCGTATAGGAGAAAAAAAGTGACTAAATACCGCATCACATATTGATATCGACATGCCTCGAGTTCTTTGCTATTTATTTAAGGTGTGTTGTACATAAATACACAAACTTAATTCTAAATAATATTTAACTTCTATAACTCGACGACCTCTTTGGCGTAATGGTCAACACGTTCAGTAATGGCCTTTTTCAAATTGTCCATATATGTATTTGTTATAAAATATAATATCGTTAGGTTAGTATCCCATAACACAAGCTTCAGCTTACTTAAGGGCTAGTTCAATCTGTGTGATTTGTCCCTATTTATTTATTTATTCTGGTATTCAACTATTAACTCTTGAACCCCATATCACGGAAACCCCGTAACCGAACTGACATACTAAGTAAAATAATATTTTTTCTGACCAAGTCATCATTCATTTCCGTGTGTGATCTAAAACTTTATTTTCTACAACACCTTAAAGTATTAAAATTAATTTACCATTGTAGGTATGTTTACAAGCCCGACCGTAAAGTTACGTAGTAATTTTACAAAATAATACTTGAGTAACATTGTCAAGGGACCATAAGGTCACAGGCAGTCCTTAGTCAAACATTCATTACAAATTTTAATGAAGACAGTAGACTTGATTCAGCAAATGAGCGCTGAATGTTAAGGCCGTGGTTAAGCAGTGTACACATTGGCGACAGGAGCTTATGATCTTGTCGGTGTATTGAAACCTAGATTTTATACGTTTTAATTGATAAGGTATATGGTGACCTACAAACACAAACAAGAATGAATGAAGAGCGATACCATCGGTCACAAGAAACATACGAGATGGCGCCAGCAGTATTCACACCGTCGGAGCCGTGGTTAGCCGCGAAACATATGCCTGGCGGGAAGATTTTCTTTTTGTGGCGGTCGAGCATACCACCTCGCTCCCTCTAGAGATACCTCAAAATCTAGCAAAGAAAGATTTTTGACAGGGAAAATGAAATAATTTGCCAATACTGTAAAGTCTTTAAAATTCTTTTATGTTTTTTTATTATTTCTATATATTTATAAGCTGTAAATCTTCCAAAAATAAAATAAATAAACAAATTACCTTTTCCATTCCATACGCTCGTAACTAAACATAGGACACTATGCCCGCGACAGTTTGGGCTGCCTCTGTCGTCGGCAAACGAATTGTGACAATTCGTGACTGCAATGACAGTTCGTGACAGTCGGTCACCGACTGTCGCCTCGAAATCTGATACCAATGTTACTAACACTGGGTATCAGATTTCGAGATACCTGTTTAAATAAATAAATAAATATATATGGACAAATAACACTGATTGAGCAAGTTCGAGACTTGTGTTAAGGGATACTAACTCAACGATACTATATTTTGTAACAAATATATGTATAAATAATCATTCAAGACCCAGGACAATTTGAAAAAGGCTATTTTCCAACTTGCCCTGACCGGGGATCGAACCCGGGACCTCTGGGTGGCAGACTAGCATGGTGACCACTACACCATGGAGGTCGTCAAATTAATCTTCTATTTTCCAACAAGTCAAATCAGATACCTTTTTTTCTAAACGTCAGAACACACATTCTCTATGGAATTTGTATGAAATACTGGCAGATTACATCATATTTTCTTGGAGTCAAATAGTTTTCTGATTACTAATTTTTTCCACAATAATAAATCTTAAATCACGTTAAAATGGTTTTATTTTCTTATCAGTACAAAATAATTTATGTTTGACCCAGGAAAATACCCAATTAAAACGTAAAAAAATCTAGGTCACTCTACGTTCTAAGTCTATGAATATAACAACACACTCTATAATAGAGTAACAAGATCAAAATCTAGCAGACTCTATGGACGCAAATGTGAAATTCAAGACACGAACAAGACGGACTGAGACGGACTAAGGTCAAAAATTTCAATCAACATTATGAAATATTCCACGCCGACCGGACCAAATCCAATATCGAAGTCCGCGGGAGTTCAATATGTATGGACATAAATCATGATGTTATAAATCTAGTAAAATATGGTAGGAACTTCCAATTTATAAAAATTCTTATGTCTTATTTGTAGTACTATACCATCACCATTTGAACGAATTAACTGAATGAAAAATGAACATAGAATATGAAAAACAAACAAACCCTCTTTTGAAATCGAACCCAAGGCTCTCAAGGTGTCATATGAGCGTTGTAAATTCAACTTCAAATAAACACAAGTACGAGTTTTTTTTACTTTAGTAGGAATACAAATAAACAGATAATTAATTAAAAAAAAAATTAAACACGCTTATTTGTAAAGTGCTCCTCAAGACAAATCAAACGAGCCCAAACTCGATGGGGTTGCTTCGTTCCATTACAGAGTTCCTATGGCCACCTTCCGGCTCTATCATCAGATCAGCTCAATGTCATTTTAACATTGCATTGCCACACGATATACGTATGTGTGCAAAATTTCAGCTCAATCGGAAATCGGGAAGTAGGTCAAATTTAACTTGCAAGATTTGGTAACGGAAAGACAGACCGACAACAGGACAGGTGAAACTAAATAAAAGCTTGTAATAAGACGACAGATAGTCTGTCCTCGGCTTAACATTCTTCTCGGAGTGTGCGCATTTTAACTGTCGACTATAAAAACTAATACGGTTCAACCCTACGCACTCGCAGTATTAGGAGTAGGGTGACCATTTTACGTCAATGTTGAAAACAAAGTAAATAAATACCCCTTTCCAATTTGTTTTTTGATTTTCGTGTGTGGTGTCAGATTTTTAAAGCTGCATAAGGAATTTGACAGAAAATATACATCTGAATATAGTCATAGAAAGATGTCACCCGGAACCAACGGCTTAACATGCCTTCCGAAGCACGATGGAGCTCGAAATATTTTGTGCCACTCACCGAAGTGCTGTATCTAGTGACAACTGACATCATTACACACTAGTGAACTAGTGCGCAGTTTCTTCACGCTGTTTACCTTCACGTTTCGGATTGGTGATCAGTGCTTCGAAGACTCAAATCTTCAAACAACCACCAAGAGGTAGCGAAGTGGATCTAGCTGCGCTGTATCTAGATGGAAAACCACTGGAAGAGGTAACACATTTCAAATATCTTGGTAGCACCATCCGGCACGATAACACTTTGGCTTCAGAGATTCCATCGCGCATTGCTAATGCTGCAGTAAATTTCGGACGACTCACTAATCGTGTCTGGAAGTCCCATGATCTGAAGCTAGAGACAAAGATCAACGTCTATAAAGCGTTGATTCTGCCAGTTCTTTTGTACGGTGCAGAGACATGGTGCCTTTACAAAGCAGACATTAAAACGCTTGACGCATACCACTAAAATGTCTAAGATTCATCTTAAAGATTAAATGGCAGGACCATGTGCCTAATACCGAGGTTCTACGCCGATCCGGAATGTATGGGATGGAGGCTCTCCTTATGCAACGACAACTCCGATGGTGTGGGCACGTTCTTCGCATGGAAGACCATCGTTTACCCAAAGCAGTCTTCTATTCTGCAACAATCAACTGCAATCTGCAATGTCAACATCTGCGTTATAAGGACGTGTTCAAGAGACATCTCAACGCTTGTGTCATAGACCCTGAATGCTGGGAGGAGCTTGCTACAAAAAGGTCATCTTGGCGAACTACCGTCCACAAGCAAGTTCAACTTTTTGAAAAAAATCGTTTAAGTGAACTTGACGCTAAGCGCCAATTACGTAAAGAGAGACCAAAGCCCTCCTACATGTACATGTACAACTCAGCCGGCCAACTGTACTGCCAGCTGTGTAAAAGGGTATTTAAAACGAAATTTGGTCTAGCTAGTCACATTAGGGCTCACGCTAGAAACTGCTCTACCCGCCATTCATATTCTTATCCGTGGTCGCCGTTATCGAAAACGATTAGGAGGACTATATTACCTTCACCGGAAACAAGTCACAATAGTTGAAAATTACTATATGTACTTGAGTACAAACTCAGAAGTACAAGTCGCGCCTATTAAGGATCGAATTCGTTCTTTATAGACGCACAGTGCCTTAACCCCTTCCTAACTAATTTGTCTAATACTGCAGAGCAGTTTGTTACCGCTTCTTATATTCTAGCGCTTTGGAAGCGGCAGTAAACTTAGCTGTAAGTAACTATTTAACGGCAACAACTGCGCTAAAAACAAAGTGACGCTTATTAAGAGATATAATAAATATCCTTTGATAATTAAGATGAATTTGAATTGAATTGAGTTGAATCTTTTATGGAAAGTATTTTAGTATCGTGACTCTGAATTTGCAAAATATTATATAATAATTGCAAATTAAAACCCCCGTCTTCAAAATCGTCAACTAGTGATGAGGCGCGGAAATACATATTTCAATTGATATTCGTAGCGCAATATTATTTCTTGTTTGCTCCGCAAATTGAAAAACTCCGAATTTCAAGCGTTAACCCCAACAACCTAACCGATTTTCATCAAACGTAGCTAAGAACCATCGAAAGGAGCTTGCTTTCACGTTAAAAAAACGGCATCGAAATAGGTCCAACCGTTCGGAAGCTGAAATGATGCCACAGACACACACACACAGACAGATAGACTAAAGTGTCGAACTTATAACACCCCTCTTTTATTTCGGAGGTTAAAAATAACTTTCATTGCTGCCTAGAACCCTCAAAAGCAGAAAAATACAAACCAAAATAAATAATGAATGTCCCATTTTTCTCCATGTTAACGCCCACCATGATGCTAAGTGCTAACTGTTCTTACCTATCTACCTTATTTAGGATAAATAGGTGGTAATGTAAATGAATCCGTAAACTCCCATCCTAAATCCTGATAATTGGCGACCCTACACGTACAGTCTGAACAACTTTGTGTCTTATTGGCAATCTGAAGACTATCTAGTGGAGATGAGTGACGTGTGTTATTTGAGTTTTTACGACATCTGTTAGAGCTATCGTGAGTGCCTTCACTTTATTGAGCGATTTCACTTACGTAGAATACGAAATGTCACCACCTATTTCCTTTAACGGGGGTGTCGTAAAAGCCGATCAAAGGTAGTATAGGCACACAATTAATTAATAATATAAAACTTATATCAATAGTATTGCAAACTATTCACAATCGGTACTATCGATACTATCGATAGCATCGGTTATTAGATATTATTGATAGTCCTATCGATATTGTGACTATTTTTAAGGCCACAATAGTATCGATAGGCTCTCGATATTTTATACGATTGCTTGCAACACTAGTCCCCGTTCCCCGACCCCGCACCTCTCCCCCGTTGTCGCCGTTGTGTTGGGGAGCGAACACACACATTGCCGTGTGCACGGATGTATAGTTTAGTTTGTAGTAGTAGTAGTAGGGATGAATGATACTCCGGTTCTATAACGTACCCTAATTGTGGTATAGGTAACCGAACCATAGACCACGATTCGCCTCCGTTTTTGGGAGGGGCTTTTACTGTTTGTAATTCTGTATCATTTTAAGACCAAAAAGAGAGTACTGGAAGGAAAGAAAGGGGACCTTTGCCCAGCAATAGGACATACAAGGCTAGTAAAAAAATCTGTATATGGGCTGATAAACAGCTTTTCTTAGTAGATCGTCTTATTCAAAAGTGCTTACCCCATTTCTCCTCCGTTTACGCTCACAAGCAAAATAGGTGTTTATTTTTAATACATACATTTGTTTATATTCATATCCCACTAAGCAAGTAACCTTAATCAAAACTGACCACACAAGTCTCTCAAGCGTTTAAGTCCACCGACCCGTAATATTTGAAGTGCCACTCTTATCAGGGTTCAGTGGAAATCCGAATGAGGACCTTGGTAGCCCGTTGGGAGTACGCATTATACGTTTACGCAAGTTAAGCAATCCCAGGCGTGGTCCGCACTTGGATGGGTGACCACAAGAGTCATTAAATTTTTACTAGGTATTCGGCCTTTGGAAGGCAAGTAAAACGTCCTACTGCTCCGTGGATCACAGATGGTGTACGCATGGCAATGAGGTAGAGGGATTTCCTGACTGACAAAGACAGATTTCCTAAAAACTTGAGCTTCTATAAGGCTGCAAGGAATCGGTGTAATCAAATGTGTAGAAACGACAAACGCCAATATTTTATTAACAACTTAGAAAATTCTTCACCTTCCAACATATGGAAATCCCTAAATTCAATTGGTATCGGTAAGGTTAAGAATTCTGTTGCTAAAATTCCTTTTAGCTTAAATGATCTGAACCAGCATTTTACAAATGTAACAACTATTGAGGCAAATGTCAAACTCAATACCATTGCTTCTATTTCTGCCTTACCTGCACCGGATACCGATGTTTTTGTTTTCACACCGGTCACTGAGGATTACATTAGAGGGGTTATCAGTTCGATCCACTCAAATGGTGTTGGGAACGATAACGTAAGCAGATCTATGATCATGACTATGCCCTTCCTGCAATCATACACATTGTCAACTCTAGCTTGTCCCAACATGCTTTTCCTTCTGTTTGGCGTAATGCTTTTGTGCGTCCGCTGCCAAAGTTTCGGTCCCTTTAAGTCTGAACGACATACGACCTTACCTTTCCTTTCAAAGGTCTTAGAAGCCTCTGTCCAAAAACAACATACGGACTATATGCACAAATTTAATCTCTTTGATCCCTTCCAATCAGGTTTTATACAAGGACACAGTACCACTACCGCATTAATTAAGATCACTGATGATGTCAGATATGGTATGGAGAAGACTTTGGTTACTGTTATTGTCCTAATCGATTTCTCTAATGCTTTTAACACGGTGGATACTGACATACTTCTTGCTATATTATCGTATTTTAACCTTTCATCTTCAGTGATTGAGTGGTTTGATTCTTATCTTCGCGGACGCTGACAATGTGTCCGTTTTGAGCAATCAGAGTCGGAGTGGAGGGATGTCATTGCCAGTGTACCTCAGGGCGGTGTGCTATCTCCAATATTATTTTCAATTTTTATAAATACACTTTCCCATATTCTTATATGTTCCTACCATTTTTATACCGATGACTTGCAGCTTTATTTACATACTGATGTTGCAGATATCAATGATGCCATAAAAATACTTAATGACAACTTAAATAATATATTGCAATGATCTTACAGTTTTGGTATAACAGTCAACCCGAACAAATGTCAAGCCATTATTGTTGGTAGTGGTAGACAATTACCTCATATAAATTTAGATTCTGTGACGCCACTTAAGTATGATGGTAAAATTATTCCATTCTCAAATTCTGTTAAAGATCTTAGCCTAGCTATTGATGAAAAACTGAGTTGGGTTACACATCTCGTGGACGCAAGTCGAAAGGTCTTTGTTATAATGCATTACCTTAACAATCTAAAAAACTTTCTTCCTATCTCTACCAAAATTATGTTGGCTCAATCTCTCATTCTCCCTATTATCGACTTTGCTGATGTATGTTATTTGGATATAACTGAGAAACAGCTTAGTAAGCTTGAACGCCTCCTGAACAACTGTATCAGATTCATATTTTGCCTTCGCAAGTATGACCACATATCCGCATATCATTCGCAGCTTAAATGGCTAAATATCCGACAGCATAGAAATCTACATATTCTCTGTTATCTTCATGGTATTATTTATAATCCTTCTGCTCCCAGTTACATGACATCTGAATTTCAGCCCCTTAGCTCAACTCACGATAGAAATCTACGCTCCTCTAACACAATGCAACTCGATATTCCTTCTCACCGTACTGGTTTCTTTTCTAATTCTTTCGCCGTTACGGCTGTACGGCTCTGGAATGCCTTTCCTGATAGCATTGCGATATCACAGAATCGTGATACTTTTAAAATGCAGGTGAAGAAATTTTATTTGGAATGGGAATAAACACTCTGCTGTAATATTTAGGTATTTGTATGTATTTTATGCAGTAAGTTATGTATATTATATGTTTGTGTATATTTATATATTATGTATATGTATCAGTATTCATTTCAAAGATATGTTTTATTTTATTATAACAATCAATATATGTATTATATTAGATGTAATATTATATAGGTATTGTATTGAAAAAATCACAAGTTGGATTGCCACACTTGCACCCTTATTCCAATCTCTCACCATGTCCCAAAGGCAAACTGGAAGATAATGCATTAGCATTAAGTTTGACCCATTGTAATAAATCCGTCATAAGATTGTGTGCAAAGATAAATAAAAATAAAAAAATAAAAATCTAGGCTCTCATCATTGAATGGCAATCGTCAAGCTATATGTCAAATGCCTTTGTGCAGTTTCTGTTCAGTTCAGTTTGAAGTTTCTAACACCAATGTTGGCCACTTGAATAATTTATGAGTACTCAGAAGTCCCCTTCGAGTACAGTTTTCGTGATGTCGTGCTGTGTTGGTATTCATAATAATAATAAATAACAATAAATAAATAATAAATATATAGGGACAAATTACACTGATTGAGCTAGCCCAAAGTAAGTTCGAGACTTGTGTTATGGGATGGGTTACTACTAACTCAACGATACTAAACTTTATAACAAAATAAATGTTTATCTATATATGAATATAAATACATATATAGATAAACACCCAAGACCCAGGACAATTGAAAAAGGCCATTTCCCAACTTGCCCTGACCGGGGATCGAACCCGGAACCTCTAAGTGGCGGGCTGGCATGGTGACCACTACGCTACGGAGGTTGATAATAGATGCAGATATGATAGTATTTACGTAATATGAACAATATGACGCATGACAGAAGGACAACAGTTCTATCCTTTACATTATGGGGGTAAAATTGGTGAAAGGAAGTCTAGTAAATTTCAGAGTTATGAGTTATAATTCTATGGTAGATGTCAATGTACGTCTGTGTCAAATGTCAATATCAAATGTCAATGTCAAAGATTAATTATAGAGGTGGCAAATTGATTGCCAATAAACCAGTCAGTAAATAATCGCCACCTTTTATTGTCGCTTCCTACTTACTTCCTAAGACGTTGCAGAAGGTTTTTTAATTGTTTTACTATAACTGAATTAATACCAGATGTCGGAATTAGGTAGAGTTATTTATGTACTTACACTGATTTCATACAGCGAAAGAAGAAAGTGGATATGCCTCAAACCCTACATTAATTTTAAAGAGCAGAAAAATCACGTGATTTATTAAATAAAAAAGTTATTTACTTTTACACAATTTGAACCACAGTACGCGCGTTGCCAATATGTAAAAACGAATAAAAATACTAATATATACTAATAAAAATTGTATGTTAATTGACTTTGTTTTATTTGTTTTGTTTGTCTTATCTGTCTCTAAGGTTTTTATTATTATTTATTTGTAATGTTTTTGGCAACACGGGATTGTCCATTAGAAATCCCGGTAGGATTCATATTAATATCAACATTTGGATGCAAGTACATAATAACTCTACCTAATTCCAACCTCTGATATTACTGAACAAAATTTTGAAATTTTTGTTTTATTCAGAAAATTTCTTTATTTTATAATGAATAAATAACAAATAATTAAACTAAAACTAGACTAAAAGCCCTATTGTTTTGCTTAGGCGGATTCTACCAAATTACTTTAAAATTTATTCCGAGAGTAAATGGCAAAATACTCTAGATAAATTCGATTTTACATTTTACCAAGATATCTATTCCAGAGTAAGCTATTACCGCCAATTTTCTAGGAATAGTAAAGTTGTCTGGGAGTCTTTTAATGGTGGACTGTTAACAGCTGTTAAAAGCAGAGTACATCTGTAAAGATATGACTGACGTGATGACATCATCCTTCAAATGCAATATTTGACATTTATATTACGCTAATTTATATGGTCTTCGCTATCTAAGTCAATCTATGGAAAGAATATTAAACGGACTTTTGTCGGGATGTACATTCATTCACCATTCATTCTTTAGTAGTTCATTTAAGTATTACTTACACCAGGACAGAATGGATAATTGACAACGAAGCTATTCGAGATTAAATTCAAAGATTAAAATTATCCCCGTATAGTTATACTGGTTAATTTAAGACTCCCCTTACCCTAGACTTTTCATACAAACGTAATCTAGCTTTTATTTTGGAATGACATGTGAGATTTCGGCAGTATTTTGTATATTGCATATATCCAGGCATATAACTAGTTTTTGACAATCAAAATATGAACTTGAAAGAAAATGAGAGAGTGTAGATGTTTTCCATTTTGATGGTCAAATATGATATGATACACCATATTCTCTTTTAAGTTCATATTTTGACTGTGGAAACTAGTTATATGCTTTAATATATGCAATTTGTTTGAAATTACATAATTTCGCCAATATATGACATGCCGTTTCAAAATAAAAGCTAGACTACGTTTGTATAGAACAGTCTCAGTTTGTATTCTGTCTAGGGTAAAGACTCTTAAGGTTTGGTCAAAATCACCCTTAATTAATTTTTGTACAATACTGGAATACTTTTCTATCAATGTAATCCATTAATATCACTTCAATCACAAAATACACCTACCATTGTAAATAATACAAGGAAAGTAATTAATCTACATTTCTTAAAATCCCGAGGGTGTTTTTTGTACTTTTTCCTTAACTTCTAAAGAATAAGTTGTACTTACCGAAGCTTTAAGTTTAATAGGAGTTCCGTATTTTATGTAGATTAAGGATTTTGTTGGCTTAGTACATTTTTAATTAAGTTAGTATCATATCGAATGGATCCAAAATACTTATATACTTACTTGTATCTTTTTAAAAAGAGAGGGGTGTAACAAGTTTAACGTCTGAAAATTTAAAATCTGTCTGTGTGTGTATCTGTCTGTGGTATCGTAGCTCCCAAACGGATGAACTGATTCTCGTTTAGTTTTTTTTTATTTGTCATAGATAATTTTATCCCGAGTGTTGTTAGCCATGTTTCATGGAAATCTGGTCAGCCGTTTGAAGATCATCAGCTCTTTTTAGTTGATGAGGGGATCTGGCTAACTTCCTTATGTCCGATCGGTTCTAAATTTGGTACCGTGTTACTACAAAGATATTGAACGGATATGGTAAGGTAACCATGACCTGATCAGCCATTTGAAGATCATCAGCTCTTTAATAGTCTATTTATTTGTTATTTTTTAGAGTTTATTTCTTGTGACGGGGGTTTTTTACATTTTTAATTTTACTTTTATTATACTGTGGCGACCTCTTCGGCCACTACGAGGAACTACAAATCAAGAGACAACCGACAATATAGTTCACAAAAAGCATATGAGATGGCGCCAGCAGTATACTACATCTCGATCTTAGAGTTCGCCCGATTCGCCGCATATATACAACTTCCTACGATACACCGTCGGAGCCGCGGTTCCCCAGGCGCAGCACTATGTCTGGAGGAAGATCTTCCATTTGTGGTGGTCGAGCATATCACCTCGCTCCCGCTACAATACCATTTTGTTACAGCAAGTAGACATTGTGAAAAACCTACAAGCAATGTAAAGATGTACGGGGACACCTTATACTTACGGTATGACAACTTCATAAAAAACATCAAGGAAGGAGAGGTGAATCCAGGAGAGGAAAGGAAGACTAAGAAGGTCGTTCATGGATGAAGTACAAGAAAAGGCAGAAATCGTCTTTACCCAACACCAGTATGTAGGATACGCTTCAAAAATGGAGTCATAATTTCTCATGCTAGTTGTATGAGAAATTATAACTCCATTTTTGAAGCCTGACTGTACTTACTGAAATTTAATATAAAATAACCGGCCAAGTGCAAGTCGCAATCGCGCATGAAGGGTTCCGTACCATTATTTGTAAAAAATCACGTTTGTTGTATGGGAACCTCTCTTAAATATTCACTTTATTCTGTTTTTAGTATTTGTTGGTATAGCGGCACCAGAAATGCATCATCTGTGCAAATTTCAACTGTCTAGCTATCACGGTTCATCAGATACAGCCTGGTGACGGAGAGACAGAGGGACGGACAGCGGAGTCTTAGTAATACCTCTCGTTTTTACCGTTTGTGTAAAAAAGAAAAACAAACTTTAAAGCAGATAGCAAGCACTTACTCAGGAGTCGCTGGCAGTGTTTATATAAGGGTTCATCTCGGTGAGAGGCAATAAAATTGAAAACATAAAACTCTATATCACTACCTGCGGGAGCAGAACTTGAGCTATTTGGGGTTCCGCATAAAAAGATCAGTGCGATAACATCAAAAAAATATATTTTGAGGCAGAATAAAACTGGATGATCAAAATATAATGATATTTTTAGAATGTCACTGAGACTCCCGCGGTTCTGTAGTGCATCTTAAATGTTTGCTAGGGCTAGAACGGACGGATTCCATGCCGAATCCGGAAAAAAATGGCTTCATTGTTAAAAAGAGTAAGGTCGAGTCACAACAACATCCTAAAAACAGTGGAGGAGAGACTAGATTCGCCTATAATGAAACACCTTGTGCAGAGGACCAAGCCGGTGGCCCTATACGGTCAAATTTAAAGGCAAGGCCGCCTAGGCCCTCTGTCTACAGAGGTTTCATTTTACTGTGTGCACAATAATATGTTCAGCTGTAAGTAATAACACTAGTTTAAAGTTACTGTATACTCTTACCCTTTCTCACTGACACACACTCTCCCCACAACCTGACTTGACGCAAATTTAACTAAACAAACCGACTTTCACTCTCTACACAGCTACACTCATTACTCTACTCTACTCATTCATTCACTCAAACATCTTACTAACTCCCCATTGACTCGTACACTTCCACCCACACACATTCATACATAGACATTTATACACACAAAACAACTTTCCTGTGCTTCCCATCCTTTGATATAGTAATTAGTATTTAACACTTCCTACACAACTTAATCATTAAGAATAACATTATATATTAAGTCAAAATATTATAGCACTACTAACATTAATTTAAGTCCTTGTCTACATTTTACTCCAAAAATTTTTCTCTACATCAAGACCATGTGATCCGAGGGAGGGGCCTAGTCACTTGTGGCACAGGTTCCAATAGGAACCAATTTCAAGGACTAGTCTCCAAACAAAAGGAACAAGTCTTTAAACCAAATGTATTCCTAGCTGTAAGAACCCACATTTTATAATTTTAAGGCTTACCTTTGTAAATGAGAAAATAAACATTTATTATTATTATTATACTAACAAATTGGATTCTAGTTATCTGAAATAAAAGAAAATTGAATTGCATTTTGACGACCTCCGTAACGTAATGGTCAGTCAACACGCTGGACCGCCAATCTGGAGGTTCTGGGCTCGATCCCCAGCCAGGGCAAGTTGAAAGATGGCCTTTTTCAAATTGTCCTGGATCTTGAGTGTTTATCTATACATGTATTTATCATAAAATATAGTATCGTTGGGTTAGTATGTCATAAGCTCATAACACAAGCTTAATTTACTTTGGGGCTAGCTCAATCTGTGTGATTTGTCCGTATAAATTTATTTATTTATAGAATTAAAGTGAATGTATCGTTGAAAGCTGGCCCTCTTATCCAACGCTCGGGAGAAGTGGTACAGGGCAATTTGCGAGGCGCCCTGCACGCTGCTACATGTGGCGACTGACGGGGAAACGGGAGGCTTAGAACAAACGCGAAATGACGCGGAACGTAGATATCGGTATATGTTAAAAAATGGGATGAAAATCTCAATACGTGCGAGACCCAGGAAATAGAAGGAGGAATATTACCTTTGCCAAGCATTGGGACAGTAGAGGTTAATAAAAATGTTCTATTAATTAAAAGATTGGCATTAGGAAATTCGCATGTTTGGGATAACAGCTCTTTAAGTAAGCGGCCTTGAATTTCAAATCATGGCAAGAAAGGGTCCAACAATAGACCATAATTATAGGCCTTTCAATAATAAAATAAGACTTGGAAACCGATCCAGTGGCCTCATCTGAACACAGAATAAATCAAAGTTACTTCCCACAAGGCCATAAGAAAAGGCCACTTAAGCACATTGGTAGGCGAGAAGATGGAAAAATCAATATAAATAGAGCTGCTAGCTTCAGAATGTATTAACATGTTCACTTTTTCGCCCCTTTCTTCGAACTGCATTCACGATCAGCGCAGGAATACATGCAACTGGTAGGTTCCACATTTCTCCTTTCATCCAAACAGCATCAGAAATGAGAAAATTCGTAGGAGATCAAATATCACTGACATAATCCAGCGGATTAATTCATTGAAGTAGCAATGGGCGGGACACATAGCGCTACGAACCGATGGCCGATGGGGCAAAACGGTTCTCGGATGGTAACCGCGTACTGGCAAGCAAAGCGTAGGACACCCACCCACAAGGTGGTCAGACGACTTAACCAAGGTCGCTGAAAAGCGCTGGATGCAGGTTGCTCTAGATCGGTCATTTTGGAAATCCTTGGGAGAGGCCTATGTCCAGCAGTGGACGTTATGCGGCTGAAATAATGATGATTTTTTTTAGTATACAGTAACTTAAAACTAGTGTTATACATATAACTATATATAACTTATAGTTATAATATAACTTATAGTTATAATATAACTTATAGTTATACATATTATTGTGCACACAGTATAATGAAACCTCTGTGTACAGAGGGCCTAATTCCAATTCCGAAGCACGAATTTTTTTTATTCTTCTGACGACCTCCGTGGCGTAGTGGTCACCATGCTAGTCCGCCAACCAGAGGTTCGGGATTCGATCCCCGTCAGAGCAAGTTGGAAAATGGCCTTTTTCAAATTGTCCTAGGTCTTGGATGTTTATCTATATATGTATTTGCTATTATATATATTATCGTTGAGTTAGTATCCCATAACACAAGTCTCGAACTTATTTTGGGGCTAGCTCAATCAGTGTAATTTGTCCCTATATATTTCTGCTGCGTACAGATTTTTGTTTTTCTAATCCAAAAACCTTGCAAACTCCAATTATAATTGGAGTTTGCAAGGTTTTTGGATACGTTCGTTAAATAATTATTTAACGAACGGAACTCTTAAACAATACAACGCACGCTTGCTATTTCGGTTACGTAAGCCAAGAATGTCGTCTTCAGTGGATTTTTCTCGAGTCCTTTGTTTATTTGTACACTCGCTGTTTCACGTTATAAAGCCCCCGCTTTTGCATTACAACGTTACCCTATTTATTAAGTATACCATGGTAAATGTCAGGCTTAAGGGGATTTGCGAAACAGTATTCATTTAAGGCTTAGAAAGGTACTTAGTAATGAATTCTTGGTTGTCACCAAGAGATTATGTTTTAACCCCCCACAAAAAATAAATATATAGGGACAAATAACACTGATTGAGCTAGCCCCAAAGTGAGTTCGAGACCTGTGTTATAGGATACTAACTCAACGATACTATATTTTATAACATATACATATATAGATAAACATCCAAGACCCAGGACAATTTGAAAAAGACCAAAAAGAGAGGTGATTTAAGTTTAACACTAATGTGTGTCCATCTGTGTCATCGTAGCTTATGGACCGATTTTAATGAAGTTTATTTACGTGAAAGCAAGTTTCCTTGCGTCTCTATGTTTGATAAAAGTCGGTAAAACTGTTTAAAAGTTATTCGAGGTAAAGCTTGAAAGTCGGGTTTTTTTTAAATTTACCTGGCAAATAATAGATGGCACTACTGATATACAATATGTAACAAAAACCCTGTCCGATCCTTGTAGGAGCAAATCAGACCGTCAATATGAAAAAGAAATATTCCAAGAAAAAAGTCGTCATTTTCATACAAATTGCCGGGCTGACCGAACACTTAAAATGGAAATGTAAAAAGGATGCTCATTCAAACTCTTATTCTCCCTATTCTGGACTATGGGGATGTGTGTTACTCGGACTTGAATTGTGACTTCCTAAATAAACTCGACAGACTTCAAAATAACTGTCTTCGATTTATATATAGCCTTCGTAAGTACGACCATGTGTCTGCTTACCGTACTCAACTAAAGTGGTTGCCTATTCGTCAGCGTCGCCAGCTACATATTCTCACAACCCTCTTTTTTTTAATTCTGTTTGACCTAAAACTCCGTCATATCTTAAATCAAAATTCACTTTTCTTGGTGATACCCATAGCAAAAATCTTCGCTCTTCTAGCAATCTCTGTCTTGATATACCATTTCAGCGGAGTGGGTTCTTCGAACGTTCGTTTGTTGTTCAAGCGGCAAAGCTTTGGAACGCCCTACCAATCAATATCCAGAAGGCTCTTACTCGAGTAGCGTTTAAAAGTGCAGTGCGTGCACATTATCTTCGAGAACTGTCAGATAGAATACAAATAATATATATGTAGTATACGTATTGGTTATTATATCTTTATAATGTATATTTTGAATGTAAGTTTATTGATATATATTGTTATTTTAATTTATATATTCTTATATCTTATACTATTATTATTAATATATCTTTCAAAATCACATATTTTGCGCCTCCTTCAAAAGACTCCTTAATCTCGGCATCACCAGTAGGTTGCCTGGTAGATAAAGCCTATGGCTTTAAGTCCGCCTATTACATTTGTAATAAAGATAAATAAATAAATAAATAAAAAACACTTTTGTATGAAATTTGTTGATTTTTTTTTTCGAGTTTTAAGCATTAGTCCCGTAGGAAAAATTGTTCATATAGACGGTCTGAGTTGCTCCTACAAGGATCGGGCAGGGTTTTTGTTGCATATTGTATGTACGGTAGGCCTCAGAAGTGGAGTCTCAATTTCTCATACTGATTGTATGAGAAATTGAGACTCCATTTTTGAGGCTTACCTTACAATGTGAAAAGCAATAAATAAATTGCAAACACAGGGTGAGTTTTTACACACTAGCCAATTTTTTGAAGCACCTGCAGTCCATGGTACTGAACTCTTTATCCCCAGGCCTTCCGCTATGTGACGCGGGCGCACGCGGCGGGTGTCAGTCTATCTCTTTCACAAATTTTTAGTGCGAAACAGATAGCAGAATCCGTCGCCGTCTGTTGCATGTATAGTTTGTGACAGAGATAGACTAAACCCACCGCGTGCGCCCGCGCCGCTTGGTAGGGTTGCCAGATGGCTGGGAATTCAGGGAATGTTCTGGAAATTCGCTTGTGGTCCCGTGTCCAGTAATTACACCTTACTGTCCCGGAAATTCATGAATACTATTTTTCAGCAACTTACGGCAACGCAACTACAAAATATTGCCGCGGTCTGTAGGTAAGTGTCGTCAGTCGTATCACACAATTCACAGAACCTGTGTGAGAGTCTGAGAGTGAGTGCGTGAGGTGCGAGGGTAAGCATGGTAGGCCAGCCAGTCGGCCCGTCCCGCTGGCCGCAACGCCTACCAACCATCCAACAGCCAACATTTTTAGTCGGAAACTTCAACTTTCATTCCGCTTTTTTTTTTAATAAATAAATATATAGGGACAAATAACACTGATTGAGCTAGCCCCAAAGTAAGTTCGAGACTTGTGTTATGGGATACTAAGTCAACGATACTATATTTTATAACATATACATATACATATTTAGATAAACATCCAAGACCCAGGACAATTTGAAAAAGACCATTTTCCAACATGCCCTGACCGGGGATCGAACCCGGGACCTCTGGGTGGCGGACTAGCATGGTGACCACTACGCCACGGAGGTCGTTAAATGTCCCGGAAAAAGCAATCCCGTATCTGGCAACACTGGCCCTAGAGGCAGCCATTAGGGATAAAGAAGTGAAAATGTATAAGTTTCGCACCTATATTTTACCTCTTTCTACCGCTGTTTTTGTTTTTCCTTGTGTTAGCAGCCAACAGTGGTGTCAGCAGCGAAAAACATTGCCATGGTGGCGTCATAAGCGCTCATTTACTGTTAATGTCAGGCTTTAGAAGATTTGCGAAACAATATTAATCTGAGGCTTAGAAGGCACAGCGAGTAAGCGCATGTAATTCTAGGTGCCATTTTTTAAACTTAGACCGTCATTTTACAAAACGCCTACAGATAGGTTCTTTGATTTAAATTATTATCTATCCGCCTAAAAAAAGATAGCATTTAGGAATGAGGAACAAACATATTTCTGTAAATGTCAACTTATTTCGGTTGGAAATTGATTTAAACCAATTTTGCGGCTCTAAGCAGACAGAGCCCAGCCCAGAGCAGAAAGAAGGTAGAAAAAGGAATCAAAATAGATATGGGTTTCAAGCCGCATCGCCATGATTCGCATTTGAAACTATTCAACAGTAGCATCTGGTTCATGCTAAGTTTTTTCTTTTCTTCAAGAACAGCTTGGAAGTAAACAAAGTTTAAACATCATCGCTCCTCCATCATGATCATCGTCCTCCCGTTTTCCCGATTGCATTCTCAGTGGTAACGCTTCAGAGCCCGGGGTCTGCTACCTAACGCTGCTTAGACGATTTTACTGGTTTTTACACAGAGCGACTGCTGTCTGACCTCCGCAACCTAAGGGTAGACCAGAACTAAAACTTGGATAGGTTTAAGCAAACGCTAGATGGCGTTCGGGATCACAGTTTATACGTGCCTTCCGAAACACTGAATCATCTTCCTGGATAATCAGATTCAACCCTGAGAAATATCCTAAAACATCACCTCTCCTTCTTAGAAGCTAATAGAATCTTATTTCTAACCAAAATGGTCCTCGAAACAGTCCTATATTATAAAGATTACGGACCATTTAACCCTGCCTCTTAACCAGTCGTAATTATCCCTCGGCGTCGCAACTACATCTTAACTACTTAACTACTACGTGCAAACTGACCTAGTGGTACTAAAGCATAGATAACTTATACGAATAGACAAAATATTTGAAACGAGATTTTTTTTTTCACAAATTACATTACAAATAAAACACAGTCAACACAAAAAAGAAGGCAACGTAGTACCTTTTAAAAAAATACAACTTCATAATAACATAAAAACATTTAAAAATATTTATGTATTGTGTCAATTCTGATAAAACAAGTACCCCTGAGTTGTGTTGAATTGATCTTCTAAAAACGAGTCTATATCTTCCTGAAAGGCCGGCAACGCTTTACACCCCTGGTGTTGCAGTTGTCCATGGGCAGCGGTGATCACTTACCATCAGGTGACCCGCTTGTTCGTTTGCCGCCCTATAACATAAAAAGCCCCTTAACCGATAAGGCTCATCCAACTTCCAATTTTAATTGGTCTATTAAACTCTTCTACCGCCTCGCATATTGATAGCACATTCAGAATACTTACTTGCTTATTAATTTTCTAATTGTATTATAATTTTAATGTAACTGCTTTAATATAATTATCAGTAAACGTTCTTATTTCTGTGTTTATTGTCTCATGCTCTTCGCTATGAGCGCTGTACATATATTTCATGTGGGAATACACCTACTGAGCTTGGATAGGTGAGGTTGACTGGAAGAACAATATGTGCGCCTTTGCATCATTATATTAAATAATAATAATAAATAATAAATTCTTTATTCGCTTAAAAATTTGTACACATACACACATACTTTAGTAGAAATTAATTTTTAAGCCCTGATTTCCAAACAAGGCTGAGCCTGTATTTTGAAATCCAGTGTTCGGCCGTATTTTATAAGAAGCGAGGACCTGTTCAAAAAGTAAACAAATTTAGGTACTTAAGCTAAAAAACAAAATAAAACCAAATAAAAATAATAAAGGTACAAGCATGGGTCATGTGTATGTATAGAAGTGTGTGATTGTGAGTGTGGTAATGAAGTGTGTGCCGTGCCGGGGGGTTGACAAACTGTTACCCAGCAACATCTAATATATTTCTAGGTAGCAGTTTCTCTGTGTCGTCATAGTCTTGTTGTGACAACCAAGTGGTTAGTTTTGTTTTGACCTCATACTTATTTAATCGATATATGTTTAGAGTGTTGTTAATTGTTTGATAGATAATCGAACTGGAGAAATAAAACTGTTGAGACGCAAATGAGGTTATGTGCGGGGGTATGGGACATATTCTGCCAGGAGTTATCCTTTTTGATGTCTGGAAGTGGTAGTTTAGCGTGTTTTCGAAGAATAGTTCTGAGCACAAAGAGCTGCCTCACAGTCAGCACAGAGGCAAGAGTATAAAGTTGCTGGGTGGGAAACCAAACGGGTTTGGAGTACATGACTTTGAGTACAGATATTTGTTTCTGTTTTGGTATTTCCTTTTGTTTATGGTGCAATAAACAGTATTTGCTTGGTCCTTTTTTTAGCCTTTATTATTATTGAATTGTATTGTTTGTGTTAGTTCCTGATAATGTAATGTCGTTAAGCACATGAGCGAGTTCCACAACTATGAAGCAGTTGCCATGACCGAAACCGGTTGGACATCAAAGTCATCATTGTATAGTATTATATTGCATTGCATTGCATTGTATTCTGTTGGTCTGCTTTTCTCAACCTTTTAAATTGTTGGTCTTGCTGAAGTCCCGCCCTGAAACCATCAGGAAGAGGGATTTTCAGTGTTTTCCCCATATACAAAAATTGTATCGTGTTGTATTGTATTGTTCCTATAGGCTTGAAGACGAATTGTGTCTATATTGTTAAGTTATCAATAATTTAATGTTACTATTAACTTAAACGACATTACATTATCAACAACTAACACAAACTTTGATATAATGGCTAATTTTTAATGTACAATAAATACATATATACTTTACAGAGCATTTTGGGGCTTGCGGCTTTAGCAAAGCCAAGGGCCGCAAGACTCAAAGGCCACTTTAAGTCTAATAGTGGGTGAGAAGGCGGAAAAGGGAATCAAAGTGAGTTTGGGACGCATTTTGGACCATTTCCTCGATACTGTGGTGCCTTGGTGTTTTGTATGGAAAAACCATTAGTTTAGGTGACATCGCGTTTCAAAAATGGCACTTCTGATCTACATTAAGCTTAGCACTGACTTTAACAAGTTTATTTGCTAAATAAAAAGAAACTCCGACTTTCAAGCGTTTATCCCAATAAATTTTAAATGACTGCACCGATTTCCATCAAACATAACTAAGAACTTTCTAGACAGATAAAGGTTTCGATTTAAAAAACCGCATTGAAATTGGTCAATTCGTTTAGAAGCTTATAAACCACTGACGGACAAACAAACATACAGAGAGACTTTGATATCAAACTTTTAGCATCCCTTTTTTGCGTCGGGGGTTAAAAAATGGCGGAAAATGTCACGCTTTTCCCAACCGTCTTTAGTAAAAAGTGAATAAAGTCGGAAACGCATCAGTAACTGTCCATAGACATTAATCAGAAAGCCTGATAACATTTCCTTCCTTATTTAAAGCATAGACAAAAGTTGAAGGGAGATAAATATAATAAACTCAAGTTTAATTACTTTTTAATACCATGTGATTAAATATTGATTTTATTCTCATTTTTTATGTAAAACGATGTCGTATGACGCATCGTCATCTGTTGGCCAATGTCCACTATTGGTCTAGCGTCATACAGCGGCCACTGATTGGCCCAACAATGTCGTAAAGTGACATAAAACCGGCCAAGTGCAAGTCGGACTTGCGCACGAACGGTTCCGTACCATTATCTATAAAAAACATGTTGTATAGATGTCGTTTAAGGGAAACTGAATAAAGTTTTATAACAAATTTCCAAAATCGGTCCTTGATACGCCTCTGACATATCAAGGCAAAAGGCCTATGTAAGGAAAGTACTTTGTGAGAAGGCTTATGACGTAACCAATAATTATCTTAATGACAAAAACATCTGGCTTGAGCTTGGCGCGGGTCCCTTTTAAAGGTTTGTATACGCAGAAATGTCATAATTTGAGTACAATTGACACTTGCACTTTATTTACAAATTTAAATTAATTTCAATTTTGACATCATACTTAATTAATAAATATGACATAACAATGTATTCTCAGTCCACATATCTAACTTTAATATCGGTATAATTGTAAGGTTGGCGTTTTTGGAGAAAATGCTGCAGTACAGTTTGTTACCGCTTCTTCTGTGCTTGCGCTTAGAAGGCGGCAGTAAACTTAGTAAGAAATCGAAAGAAAAAAAATTACAATTATCAAGATATACAAATATTCAAAGATAAATAAATGATTTTTGACTTTGACTTTGGAAGCCACCTTAAATATTTATTTAATTCTGTTTTTTAGTATTTGTTGCTATAGCGACAACAGAAATACATCATATGTGAAAATTTCAACTGTCTAGCTATCACGGTTCTTGAGATACAGCCTGGTGATAGACAGCCAAACGGGGAGACGGACAGACATCTAGCTGTCTATGTACAGTGGACAGTGGAGTCTTAGTAATAGGGTCCCGTTTTTGCCCTTTGAAAGCGAAACCCTAAAAAATTTAGTTTTAAAGTTCTGTTTATTTAAATACTCGTATACAGTCAAGTAACAAGATACCTGACCAGGCCCTATAATTATATCTTGAATTTTCTCTTTATTTAAAAATGATATTAACATGAAAATTTATACTCAGAAAGATTTTAATTAATATTATTTTTAGTTTAAGAGAAAATTAAAGATTTAAGTAGAGGGTCTGGTCAGGTATCTTGGTACTTGACAGTACATTTGATAGGATGATTCAATGTTTATATAATTCGCCGAATCATAGAGTTTCTATATTAATTTAACGTTTAGGAACTTTACCGCAGGGCAATGATCTGCATGACATTTTTTATTTGTAAGTTTTTTTTATTTTTATATATTAAGTTTTTAATTTAGTTTTTAGTTTGAATGTTACCTGTAATTGAAACAATATAGGAAAATTGATTAATAAAAAAATTAACGTTAATTATCTCCTTTTTTCCGTAGTCTTTGTATAAAACAAAGGCCCTTCTATTTTGGACCGACCTTCAGACGCCATCGCTCGATAATTATCGTCAATACAGTTGACATTCTAAACAACTCTCCAGCGAATTTGTTTTGTTCATAAAGTTACTTTATTTTTGCATGGCGATAGGGCTGTCTGTCTATGAATACGTCATTTTTATTATAATTAAATTTTAACAAAAGAAGCGGCCAAGTGCGTGTCGGACTCGCCCATTAAAGGTTCCGTAGCAGCAAGTAACATAATACATTTGAGTTGATTGAACGAAAGGTAAATTGCAGTTTAAGATTTATTACGTATTAAAAAAAAATACTTACTAGATCTCGTTCAAACTAATTTTCGGTGGAAGTTTGGATAGTGTTGTACATCATATATTTTTCTAGTTTTATTATTCTCTTATTTAAGGAAACACACATTTTACCACTTTGGAAGTGTCTCTCGCGCAAACTTTTCAGTTTAGAAAAAAAATATTTGAAAAACTTCAATATAATTTTTGAAGACCTATCCATAGATACCCCACACGTATGGGATGGATGAAAAAAAATTTGAGTTTCAGTTCTAAATATGGGGAACCCCCAATTTTTTTTTTATTTTTGTGTGAAAATTTTAATGCTTTTCACAGAATACATCTACTTACCAAGTTTTAACAGTATAGTCCTTATAGTTTATATTAGGAATAGAGTATAGACTCTGTAATTATATTATCTATGTTCTTATAATAGTGTTCGGGACCACTTAAAAGGCAGATAACAATACAGGAGTAGAAAATAGTATTTTATGCAACATTTGTATAAGAAGGTTCATAAAATGCGAGTGGCGCAGGTTACGCATCGGCCTGCCTCGTGTTGATTATTACATTGATAAATCAGCAACACAATGTCAGTGTGGCCATGGCGACCAGACTATGTAACACCTTCTCTCCTGCCCATCCTGCCCCACCAGCTGCACTAAACGTGACCTTTATGAGGCTTCAGACAACGCTGTAAGAGTGGCATCATTTTGAAAGGAAACAATTTAATGTTTGAGCCAACGACACGATAAGAAGAAGTGACTCTGTCTACCCCGTAAGGGATAAATAATATGTTATAGTATATCTGTATTTTTACCGTAATTAGTAAAAATTACATTGTAAACACAATCTTCTTCTGTCTTCGACGTAAAAAAATTGTTAACAATTGATATTTCTATCAACAAAATATGTAAAATATGTAATTACAGTACGACACAAAGGTTCGCCGTTTTGTCCAACGACATTAAGTTGAACAAAACGGCGAACTTCAAAGCATTTTTGTACGAACTCCCGGCACGTAGGTTGAACCAAAATAGTAGTTATCGGCGCAGGTACAAATAATGCGTCGACGACCGTCTTTTTGGTTCAATTTACGTGACGGGAATTTGTTCAAAAATGCTTTGAAGTCCGCCATTTTTGTTCAACTTATTTGTGTCGCATTGTAGTAGTTTTGACTTCATTTGCTTATGGTTTTCCATCTAGTTCAAGTAAATGCCTTTCACAGCCAATAACTAAGTTGTGGCATTCTAGGGTGTTACTCAGTTACTAGTTACGATATCGATTTAACTTCTAAGGAATACTCAGTGACGTGACGATATCGATTTAACTTCCTTAAAATTTTGTAAGGACGGACGTAATATATATAAGTATACTAAATTATTTAAAATCAAAATAAGTACATGGAACTAATTTTACATGAAAATGGATAGATAAATTTTATAGATAACAAACGCAATTTCTTCACAATCTACAAATTGTCTTTGTAAGATTTGATTCAAATTATTTTCTCAAACAGATAGTCAGTGGCTATGTACAACAGTAAAGGTATTAAATATGACTTATGAATTTTACAGCCAATATCACATAGGTACTTAATTAAATTGAAGAGAATTAAATTTAGGCAACTGATGACCCGAATCAAATCAAAGTTTATTTTCTAGGTAACAAGTTTACTTAAAACATATATAGACACAAGCACTTTTCACGAAGTTTTGGCATGCAAAATTTGTTTTAAGTATGTACAAATAAGCTTTTCTGCTCAGCGAATAAGTCTTGCTATCCAGCGAAGGAATGCTGCTAGCATATTGGGTACTTTGTCTCGATGTCGTGCGTTGGAAGAAATATTTTATTTATAAGCCGTTTTGAATAAAGGATATTACAAACTGAAGCGAAATAACATTACTAACTCAATAAAATCAATAATAGACTAATAAAATCAATAATAGACTGCTAGTTGGCGAATTGCTCTTACAATAAAGAAATATCGTTCCATACCTTCGTCTGCAACCCACGTGCATCATTTCGTAGTAGGACCCCAAGAGCCCTGACATATTGCATTATGCATTTCCTACTCCGGAATTTCAGACTACATTATAGAACGGTAGTAATTGAATATTTTCCGTATTGTTACTTTCTGAAGGCTTTGAAAATGGAAATGTTCAGTTTTATTCAACTAGCGTAAGATGTGAGCAAAGTTCTCTGAGTCTACTAGAACAATCCGGTGTTAGTATGTACATTAATTAAAAAAAAGACGGGTTGCACTCCGGGAGCGCCGGCAGAAGTGAAAACTTGAATATTAACGTTGTGCATTTCCATGAAAGCGCGTGGCACGCTGTAACATTCGCGCAAGCGCCCTGCGCCGCTTAAACGAAACAGCAGGCGCAGGCATACATTTTCGCCACGCCGTAGAAAGAGAGAGGGATACTTCCTCTCCTACGCCGCGCCGCGTCGGCTGTCTCCTCTTACGAATTTTCGATCAGATCACGTGTCCTGACGCCCGATGCCCTAGTTTAACATTTTTACCCATTACAAAAAAAGTGTAAAACGCCGCTGAAGAAGTTTTCACTTCAATAACTTGGGTATTGATGAGCTTCATGAAATTGGGAAGGGGTGTAGATGTAGTCAATAGAGTTTTAAAGTTCGGGGATGAGCCAAATCGGTCAAGGGTAATTAAAATAAGTGGGTACCTACAGAAAGATAAAATAACGTCCCTCAAATCCAACAATACGGCGTCCTCGCAATTTTCCTCCGATCTCGGGTGCGTTTGATGACTTTGAAAACTGAGAGTTGGATCTCATTTGTCAGCATTGAGCAGCACTTTTCTATGGTGCTGTCCTTTTCCGTCGCTCTGATCCGTCATTTGCCAGAGCGAGAGAGAGCGCAGAATGCTACAGCATGCTAACTATGCTGTCACACACATTGTCGCGTGCACGGATGTAAAGTCTCGTTTGTATTAGTGTAGGCATAATCTAGTATAATTCGCCATATAGGTACTGTGGTTGGTTCGTGAGCTCACAATTTGGGATGCCCAATTTGCAAGTATGTATTTCTACAGTTGACTAATCAGAATCATCATAGGTCTAGATTTTTTTTCACTCAGCACACTATTTACAAAATTGTGTATTATATTATAATATAGATTTTATAAATAAATATATAGGGACAAATCACACTGATTGAGCAAGCCCCATAGTTAGTTCGAGACTTGTGTTATGGGATACTAACTCAACGATAACATATTTTTTATAACAAATACATATATAAAGATAAACATCCAAGACCCAGGACAATTTGAAAAAGGCCATTTTCCAACTTGCCCTGACCGGTGATCGAACCCGGGACCTCTGGGTGGCGGACTAGCATGGTGACCACTATGCCACGGAGGTCGTCAAACGTCGAATTATAGAAGTGCACAAATAGGAAAAAGGGGGATATGATGAATGAGTTCAGACATTTTTCTCCACTGCTGGACAAAGACCTTCTCTCTTTTCTTCCACGATCCTCTATCCTTAGCTCTACTTTCCAATCTTTTCAAACTCAGGTAATTCATCTGCGAGTCTCGTCCTCTGTCTAACTCTCTCTATATACATCTGTTGGAACCCAGTTTGTGGCAATATTAGCCCATATTCTCTCTCACACAGGCTCTGTGTGTTGTGTACAAGCGGGTCACCTGATGGTAAGTGATCACCGCTGCCCATGGACAACGGCAACACCAGGGGTGTAACAGAACCGGCCTTTCAGGAAGATATAGGGAGTGGGGGGAAGGGGGACAGGGGGGGGCTCCGGCTCTCTCACTCACCGAACAAAGCATAGAAGCGGTGACGCTACTACTCAGACGTTGATTTTCTGTGAAAATGTGGTACTTCCCCGGACGAGCCGGCCCATTCATGCTACTAGCAATTACTGGACATGGGACCAAAGGCAAAGGAGTCATGGATGGAATGCTTGTTTCTAACAATCAGTTTAACATCTAATATGCTGCGCTCCATGGCTCTCTGGCAAACCTTCAATGTGGACTTTTTTCTGTTTTGTATGGTAAATTTTTAATTATAAATGTTCACAATAACATTTCAAAAACGGTTACGCAAATCGCAATTCACTCTTTCCAACGACTCAAATGAGACATTTTTTTCTAAACGATAAAACAAACGATTTCTACAAAATATAGACTAATAAATATTTGCGTCATAGTTTCGGTCTTAATCCTTTTTTATTTTTCGGCAATAATAAATTTAAAGTTAAATACAATACAATACAAATACTCTTGATTGCACCATAAACAAAAGGAGAAACAGAATAACAGATAAAAAAGACAGGTTTATGATACAAAGGCGGATTTATCGCATAGCAATTTCTTCCAGTCAACCTTTGGGTAGAGGAAGAAGTCTAAATATATATAACTCAAAGGTGACTGACTGACTGACATAGTGATCTATCAACGCACAGCCCAAACCACTGGACGGATCGGGCTGAAATTTGGCATGCAGGTAGATGTTATGACGTAGGCATCCGCTAAGAAAGGATTTTGATCAATTCTACCCCCAAGGGGATAAAATAGGGGATGAAAGTTTGTATGAAACTTTGTCAATTTTAAACCGATCGGGCTGAGACTGCATGCATAAAGCTACTATGACGTAGGCATCCCCTAAGCAAGGATTTTGATAAATGACACCCCTACGCGAGCAAAGCCGCGGGCAAAAGCTAGTATACAATAAGTCTATAAGTTTTTCTGCAATAATTTAAAAAAAAATATATTATCATGACAGTGACATTATTTTGTGACGTTAAATTTTCTTTAGTGCCTTTTCACCTTGGTTGGCTGTCTCGCTCGCACAATCAAACATTTTTAAAGATTATTAAAAAATGTGACTCATTTGAAGATAGAGATGATGAGAAGATGTTTTATAAACTTTTTAATATATCATATGTTAGATATTGTAGACATGTTTTTTTATTGTTTATGTTTGTGTGTATCGAGAATTCTTTAAAATTTTTAAATTTTGATGACCTTATTCTCGATACACTCACACATAAATAAAAAACATGTCTACAATATCTAACATATAATATATTAAAAAGTTTATGAAACACTTTTCTACAAATAAGTCACCTTTTTTAATAATCTTTAAAAATGTTTGATTGTGCGAGCGAGACAGCCAACCAAAGGTGTAAAGGCTCTTAACAGTACCAAATAATTTACTTTTGACCCTTGAAAGAACCCAATTAGCTTAAATATTATTGTTAGCAGAATAAAGTTTAAAAGTACTTCGTAACACTGTTATTTGCAAGGCATCGTAATTGCTGTTTCATGCAAATTTTACAGTTTTGTTTTCGCAAACTTGGAATAAAATCCACTCTCGCACACAAATGTACAACAAATTTATGAAGTGTTATTTTGGGCAACTTGAAACAAACTATTGTTATGTATTTTTAAGTAAAAATATTGTCTTTTGTAAGTATTTGTTACAACAGAATGAAGTATCGTCTTTTATTACGAAATGTTAAGGTATTATTACAAAATGTTAAAGTATCAGTTATTATTACAGCTGCTTTTTCTTCTTCTTATATTAAAGAGCTGGACTCTGGTCGGAGAAGTGCTTTTCATGTCTCTCTTTCCTCTGCTAAGTTCTTAATCTCCTTATATGTTTTCACGTTTATTTTTTTTTTTATTTAACCGTTTTTTTTTCTTCTGGGTTTTCCTACTTACCTTATTATTACAACAGATTGTATGGCAGCATCCTTATAGTAGTACGTGATGCGAACTAGGATATAAATTTTATTAATAAGCAAATAATTTATTTTGTTAATTTAGCAAATCACGTACTAACTGGACGTGTACATTCAACATAACACTGTACAATGTTTTTGTATAAATACTGTTCCTAATTCAAATAAATTATCCATTATCCCGTTGCCACTCCTGGCTGTAGACGGTGATGGATCGAACCAGATCCAATGGGTTTCATTAGTACCTTCGTGGTCGCTATATACCCCGACGTGATGGACACGCGCCTCAAGTTTGGAGCAACACGCAAGCCGAAGACTCAAGCCTGAAGAAATGGAAAGACGATCAACGTGCACATTTCCACTGGCCTCCCACAAGCGGGTCCCACCAGTGGAAATTCAAAAGGCACAAGAATCACCAGGCATCCACAATGGACAACCTCGAGGCAACGATGGATCATACCAAGGAAAATCTGCGCATTCCCGAAAGCTATCACCGTAAACTCCGCTAAGATGAAAAATAGAGATCACACCCACATATGAAGAAAATACCGTCTACATTATCGCTCATTCGCAACGTTAAAATGATAAAGAAATAGATATGACGTCACAAATTGCATCATTCCACATAGAATCGCTGCATTACGGACGACGAACAAAAATGCAGATGCAACAAAATTGATCGAGGTCAATATCGCAAGGCCGCCGATGGCCGTATGTTGTTCAGAAAGGCGTATTTTAGAAGAATTTATATATAAAGAGGAAAATTGCACAGCATTCCGTTAATTCAATAAGTTCCAAATGCCGAACTACTACCGACTTACACAGTGGTATAGATTTTTTGGTAAATCAAGGAGCAAATATTTTGATAACTATGAAGCCTGCAAGAGAAGGAGCGAACAACTTAATGGAACAGCGATCGTAATTTTGACGAGAAAACATTTATAAATGCCGATCACAGAAGCCGATTTTTGAAAGCTATATTTCTGCTGAAAATAACCTCTCTCAAGATGCATCAAATGGTTAGCAGCAAGCAATCTCAAGAGCAAGCCAGCAAACGGGTCATATCCAGGTCCACAGCAGCCGACGCACCGAGCTCCTGGTCCTGAGATCAAGTACCTGCATCGACTTTTATAGCGTCCGGCTTATCTGCCGAGCTCTCGTTTTGGATGAAGAATTATGTCTGGCCATACTCTCCTGCGGGGCACTACGGCAGGACTTCCATCGGCGTTCGTCGACATTGCTCTTTACAGTCTCGACTCACTGCGGACTGCGAGCACGCTCACATCGGTCTCATGAAAGACTACGAGCAGAATTTATCTCCCGACTCACAGGGAAGTGGCAATTGAAAGCTCATTAGAGACCATATTTAAGTACCAAGAGGAACTTAAAGTTTTAATATCAATGATGATTCCGGAATTAATAAGGAAGATATTATATAAATAATTTGTGTGACTCACAATGTCAAGGTACTCCAAAATGCATAGACGCACAGTTTTGCCGCGCAGAAATTATTTGCCTACACAGCGTTTTTCAGCACCTGCAATGTGCATATCGTAAACAAAGGAGAAACTGAGAGATTATAAGTCAGTGAAGACAAACCTGGCAGTAACAAGCTGGAATAAAGATTAACCCTAAGTTCTACAAGGACACTGCTTCAGTCATCGACAACATACGGGTTGCTGCGCTCTGCCGAACTTATACATGGGATAAAAGTCAATGTTCAAGCTATGCGGAAATGAAGAAATTAAGATTTTTATTTAAAGGAAGAAAACATTTTGTTATTGTTATTTAGTACGTACAATTTTTTTTTACGGTAATAATAGATAGTTAGAAATAGGTATCTTAGTAACATTTTATTTTTTATATGTTTAGTTTAGGATTTATATGTTTTTGTTTTTGTTCTTTTTCAAAACAAAAGGGGGAGTATTATGGCAGCATCCTTATAGTAGTACGTGATGCGAACTAGGATATAAATTTTATTAATAAGCAAATAATTTATTTTGTTAATTTAGCAAATCACGTACTAACTGGACGTGTACATTCAACATAACACTGTACAATGTTTTTGTATAAATACTGTTCCTAATTCAAATAAATTATCCATTATCCCGTTGCCACTCTTGGCCTGTAGACGGTGATGGATCGAACCAGATCCAATGGGTTTCATTAGTACCTTCGTGATCGCTATAGATTGTTTGTTTTTAAACGTATAAAATGAAATAAAAGAACACTAAAATACTAACTACAAATCGTGTTTAAGATACCAAGAACGCTGAAGACGAAGTGGTAGCTAAAGTGGCGCCCTCATTTGAAATAAATTGTTTAAAACTAAATATGGTGACAATTAAAAATTTGATTTGTATCAATGTCTAGAAAGACCTTTAAACTATTTTATGAATAACCTTTGAAATTATTACTAATACTCCGTCTAGTTTTAAAATTGTTTTTCGCCAAAAGTGGCCACTTTTGGCGAAAAACAGTTTTAAAACTAGACGGACTACCAATATTACTTTCTAAGGTTACTCATAAAATAGTTTAAAGGTCTTTCTAGACATTGATACAAATCAAATTTTTATTGTCACCATATTTAGTTTTAAACAATTCATTTCAAATGAGGGCGCCACTTTAGCTACCACTTCGTCTGAACACATTTCCACGTTTGATCGCTATTACTGATGTTGTGCAAGAAAGTAGTATTATGGAAATGATATCTTATATCTATCGGCTATAAGAAAGCCCAAGCAAATAGATAGTAGTTCAGTGTTACTTTTCGTCGCCATCATCAGAGCGGCTAGCAACCCATTATTATTTAGGGTTCCATACCCAAAGCTTAAAAACGGGACCCTATCACTAAGACTCCGCCGTCCGTCTGCTCGTCTGTCTGTCCATCACCAGGCTGTACCTATCTCATAAGTCTGTCATAGCTAGACAGTTGAAATGTTCACAGATGATGAATTTCTGATGCCGCTATAACAACAAATACTAAAAATAAAATGAAATAAATATTTGAATGGGTTATATAATACAATTAACATGATTTTTTATAGATAATGGTGTCTTCGTGCGCGAGTCTGTCTCGCCAAGTCCGGTTATTTATTACTAGCTGCGCCCCGCGGTGTTACCCGCGGAAAAAGTAGCCTATGTGTTAATCCAGGGTGTCAGCTTCCTGCACACCAAATATCAAAATTGGTCCTGCCGTTTGTGCGTGGGGTATGAAATCTAAAATAAATACCTACAACCGAAAAGGAATGTGGATACTTAAGTCATGTGCAATACGAGCGTTTTTTTTTGTCAGAAATATCAGACGCTCGCGGAATGGGCACGACAATGTTTGTCGGATAAATCTGACGTTCGCGGTGAAAGGGTTAAAAGAGAATATAGTGTATCATATCATATTTGACCATCAGTATGGAAAACTTCTACACTCTCATATTTTCTTTCAAGTTCATATTTGACTGTCGAAAACTAGTTGTATGCCTAGATATATGCAATTTCTTTAAAATTACAAAATTCTGCCGATAAGCACCTCATTTCAAAAAAGCTAGACTACGTTTGTATGGAAAAGACTATGGTAAAGGGACTCTTAACGAAAACGAAAACAAAATTTCATACAATATATGTATAATGTATATAGGGAAAAATAACACTGATTGAGCTAGCCCCAAAGTAAGTTCGAGACTTGTATTATGGGATACCAACTCAACTATACTATAACTTATAACATATATAGATAAACATCCAAGACCCAGGACAATTTGAAAAAGACCATTTTCCAACTTGCCCTGACCGGTGATCGAACCCGGGACCTCTCTCTCTCTCGGGACTCTACACGAATGTCGTCATCATTCGTGTCGTAGTGGTCACCACTACAAATCCCCGATCGGCAGAACGGATTTTATATGGGAGGATGAAATTTTTTTATAAATTATTCATTACTTTTCTTGTTAATTATTGTTCAGTATTAAGGACTGAACTTGCTGCAGAAATTTGACTGGTAAGTAAAAAGTTGCCTTATATACTTCTTTTTTTGTCTGTCCTATAATTTTCTATACGTTACCTTCAAGTTTTTCTTTATACTCCAACTTTTTACATAGTTGCATAGCAAAACATCGCGTGCCGTCCGGTTAACACCCTACGGCATGCTAAACATGTATTATTTAACTTCGTACATAAAGAATATAGTACATAATGTGCTCTTCAACTAAGACTTAGGCGCTGGACACCAAAAAAAGATGTAAGACGTGGACGGGGAGCAGACATAATATGTCTGCTCTGCGTCCGTTTCATAAAAAATGTATAGAAGCGTCGCAAAGCAGAACACACAGAAAAGACGGGGCGCAGATATGACGCTTACGCGTCTGTGCCCTATGGTAGAACACACAGAAAGGACGGGGATCAGACGCGAGCGGGCGAAGGGTTGTGAGCGGGTGTGGGGACTCGAGCGTCGCGGTGTTGCCATAGATACAGATTTGTTTGTATGTGTCACGTCCGTGTCTCGTGTTTTCTATCTGTTTTTAAAAATCGTCTGCGTCTTATGTCTTTTCTATGTGTCCAGCGCCTTAGAATAATCATTTTTTTTTTAAATTGGTGAGTTAGTTGATGAGTTAATGCTAAATTGACTACGAAGAACAACGATGTCGCTATTTAAGTGACTTAAAAAAGTAGGAGCTTCTCAATTCGATTCGAATGAAGGTACTTGTATATTAGTATCTTTCTAATGGATCACCACCATCTTATCAGTCGCAAGAAGTCCACTGCTGGACGTGAGCCTTCCCTGAAGTTTTCCAAAGCGACTTACATGCACCGCTTTCCTGCAACCTTGCTAAGGTCGTCCGACCACCTAGTTGAAGGGTGTCTTACGTGGCGCTTGACCACCTAGTTGAAGGGTGTGGCCATCGGTATTTCGTACTATGTCCCCGCCCACTGCCACTTCAACGAGCTAATCTGCTGGGCTCCCATACAACAAACGTGATTTTTTATAGATAAATAGTATGGAACACTTCGCGCGCGAATCCGAGGGTTTTATTTTATTAATTTTAATTGATTATAAGTAAAATACATTTGTGTTTAATTTTTCATCGTACAAATACATAATGAGCGAACTGGAGCATTTTTCCAATAATTACGTCGCATTTTTCATGCAAATGAACTTTCTTGTGTTGGCACGGACCGGCACCGAATCGCTTTCTAAAAAAATGTACTCTGGTATTTTTATTTCTTGATCAAAAGTGAAATATTGATATAGCGACTAGTTGCTTTTTTGGTAAGTGTAAGTGGCTAACACTGGTGTCAGATTTTTTATCCGCATGACCTAATAACCTTAGATCATTTAATACAGGATGAGTTATGCAGACAAATCTTCTTACAAAACTTTCTGCCGCTTTTGGTGCGAGGGTAAGCTACTACTACATCTAAACAAAATCATACATTCACAGAAATAATTTGTGTCGCTATAAATGCACACTACAAAAAACTCAAACACTAGCTTATTTTTTGCACACCAATAAAGCTCACAATAAATACAATGTGTAAATACCTTAGTTCCGTGTTGCTCCATGGTAAATACACATAATAATACACTCTTGACAAGAAAGAGAGAGAAGACAAAAAATATATTCAACTCTAATGCACAGGGAATAAAGACGAAGGTTGTAAATCATAAGTACATAGTCTCGTGCGGAGTGCGCTATAGCCTCGTGGGGAGTGCGTCATCAACTGATCGTTTTTCAAATTTGAACCTTATTACAGAACCTTAAGAATGTGATTGATACATTTAAAACGGGATTAATGAACTAGTCTCGTATGCTATCTTAGATTATTTTATCGGATGGAAGGAAATCAGTTGCAAACATGATTCGATTATTTTTTTCGTAATCGATACTAATAGATATTCCTTCGATTTTTCAGAAATTACATTTAAATAGAAAACAAAGTTATTAAAATAAAAAAAAATACTTACTTATAAAAGGTTATGCCATCGTTTGGAAGATTAAGTGTGTTTGACCTCTTTTTACACGAGAAAATTACATAACATGGCATTTTTAACGGAGCACTTTTAGACGATTTTTCGATGCCTTACCGATTCACATAATGATTACAATGGATTACGCAACTAGTTTTATGAACGTATTAGATTTTTGTTCTTATACTTTGGCAAAAAATTAAATGATCTAAGGCATCAGACAGATCCCAGAAATTGCCTACTTCAAGTTAAACTCGCCGATGCATGCAAACATTCTAGGTCTTTGTATACAAAACACGTTGTTACTTTTTGATATGATGTCAATCCGTAGTTCACAACAAATGAAATCAGATACTTTTTCTGAACGTCAGGACAAATATTGTTTATGGGTTTTTAACAACATTACAATGCTCGGATTATTATCCAAATTAAACATGTGATGAAAAATCCGAGCATTGTAATTTTGTTAATAATTAATAATTTAAACAAAAGCCTTCTTCACTTTAATCAACTTTCAATGCATCTTAATTGAATTATGTTGAAAACCACACTTCTAAATAGTGGGTAGTTGTGAAGAATAACGCGTGCTTCAAATGCGTGTGTACTATGTGATGAGAAATTTCGTGATAGTGATTCAAAGTCACGGTAGCACAATTGGTGGTGCACTTACGGCGTTAACGTGAAGGACGCGGGTTCGAATCCCACTCGCGAAATTTTTCATCGCTTGTTTTAATTTGGATTGTTTACGGGATTCGTATGAAATTGCACGTCGTGACGTCATATTTTCTTGCAGTAAATAGCGCTCCTATTATCAGATTTCTTCATTAATAAATCTAAAATTAATTTAATTTAAATAAAGATTCGCATGTATTGACAGACTAAAAAAATCACTTTGAAAATGGAGATGATTAATGAAAATTGACATTATTTTGTGACGTTTTATTAATTTTATCAGTAAAAATTAATTTATTTGTGACCCTGAATACCCTATTCAATGCACACCAGCGCGGATACACGGGATGAGAAGCAGCTAGTATTTACTACGTTATTTTTCTTTTCTCCCCGATCAACTTGGAAGGATACGTAAAATCGATATTATATCATATCGTTAACTTTGTTAATTACTGTCTATTCGATGTCTATTCGAACACTCTATCAATTCTCAAAAGCTATTAATCATTCTATTAATAAATAACATCGTTCATTAATTGGAAGACACTGATTGAATAATAACATTTCAATTGATTGATAATTGGCTGTGAGACTTCTCGCCTATAACACTGAACACGTATAATAGTACTGCTTGTTTTTTATTACGGTTATAATTGTCAAAAGTATGTATGTATGATTGTTTGGCACCTCTGCAGCCTGAAAGGCTCAATGGACTTTAGCTTGAGAGGTATTGTTAGATTCGTATTTACTGCAAAAGTGATATTGGGAATATCAAAATAAAATAAAAACAAAATGGCGGATTTTAGGTCAAATTCAAATGTTTGGCACGCTCTCTGCAGCCTGAACGGCTCGATGGATCATAGACTGAGAGGTGACGCTAGATTTGTATTTACTGTGAGATTGACACAGGGTATAATTATAAAAAGGCAGTCGGGTTTTTTTTTTAATAATGGCTACTTGTTTTCGTGTGTGTAAGTGGCCAACACTGGTGTCAGATTATTCAGGCCTAAACGCAATTGACATAGCTGGACGACTGCTTTACAATGACAGCAGCCAGGACCAACGGCTTATACGTTCCTTTCGAAGCACGGAGGAGCTCGAGAGATATAATATTTCAACACCAAAATCGCTCTCGAGTTGTACCGAGACTAAAGGCCCATTTATACGATGCGAGTTTCTTGCCTGTTATTATACATACAATTAGATTCAAGCAATAGATAACTTGCATGGTCTTAATGAAACGTCAGGTATAATAAAAATCATTTATGCTTCAATTATATTGTGTTGCTTTTGGTGCCAAAATGCTTTTAGCATTTGTTAAAAGTATATTTGTACTTTCGAACAATAAAGTTTAATATAATAAAATTAATAAATAAAAAACTTGCTTTGTCTATAGCCATTCATTTTCTAACGTTTTATTTAACTTGCAATGTGTCTTGTATGTAACAACATAAGTATGTATGAATGTTTGTTTAAGTCAAATCTTGCAATTGAATTTCCAACCTGTTATCCTCAACCAATTGAGCTGAAATTTTGCATACTTGTGTAAGTCGGATGACAATACAATAATATGGAGTCAATTCATCCTGATGATGGAGCTGGGAGATATTAAACAGAACTCAGTAATTTAACAACATAACCTCATGAATTGCCCTTTGGATTGAGGATGTCAGACGGCAGTGGCTCTGTGTAAAAGCAGTAACCTCGTAAAATCTCCTTGATTAGGTAACGAACCCCGGGCTCTGGAGCGTTACTCCTGAGGATACAACCGGGAAAATACGATCAGATGATGATGAAACTCCTTTGTAGCGGGAGCGAAGTGATATGCTCGACCGCCACAAAGGAAAGATCTTCCCGCCAGGCTTGGTGTTGCGCCTGGGGAACCACGCCTCCGACGGTGTATCGTCGGAAGTTGTATATATGCAACGAATCGGGTGAACTCTAAGATCGAGATGTAGTATACTGCTGGCGCCATCTCATATGCTTCTTGTGAACTATATTGTCGGTTGTCTCTTGGTTTGTAGTTCCTCGTAGTGGCCATAGAGGTCGCCACAGGACTCCCGCCCAAGACCGGAGGTCTGATAGCTTTATTCAAGTGCAGTCTATGCTTCATGTCGTAGCTTGCAAGTGCCAGATGATACTGTGTAGAGCGGTTTCGACTTATTGGCGCCGAAATGATGTCCACTGCCGGAGTGCCACGCTGGAGAGTAGATGCCTCAGATCCAGGGTGCGATGCTGCGGGGGATGTGCCGGTCGCTGAAGTCGTCGAGTGAGTTGTGGGTGCTTGGTATCAGGACCAGGAAGCTCGGTGAGTCGGCTGCGATGGACCTGAAGATTGACTCGTTGTACTGGCTTGCTATGAGACTGCTGCTGACGAATATTGAGTGAGAGAGAGGAGCAATGATGACAGAGTTCGATGATGCTGAAGTAGGCTGCTTGGCTGCTGATGATGGAGAAGGTTGCTTCCAATCACGTCGGGGGTTACCACTGTGGCGGTCGAGCATATCACCTCGCTCCCGCCACACCTTAATTAGAACTCGTTTGATTTGTCCTGACCACCACTTTATTTTAGACGATGACTAGAGTCTGATCACGGAGACGGAAAATGGTCGATGGAACTCAGTTTTAAAACGACGCAACTCCATCGGTTTTGGGCTTATTTCATTTCGTCAATAAGTACTTTGGCCTAACAATAAAGTATGAACAATGTTTTTTCGAAAATCTTATTTTTTATAAGAAGAAGATAACATTATATTACATGAATCATAACACAATCCCTTTGAATTTCAAAACAGCCACTAGATGAAAAAATACCAGTAGTAAAGTAATAGAAAACTGTTTTTCTTCTGAGAAAAACCTCACAAATGCTTATTTTCTATAAAGAAAATACCAATAACATTTTGTGAATTCTTCGACATGCTTACTCATATTATGAGTGTGGGATTAGCTCTAGCAGTGCCCTAGGGCAAGGTAGTTATGGCGCCCTTTATAAATAAGCTATTTTAATATGTATGTTTTAGCTTAATATTTTATAACAAAAAATAACACTGAATAGAAATATTTTTTGAAAACAGCAAGAAAATTTGTCAAATAATAAAGCAGCAATTAGCATTACAAATATAAGAATGGGAGCGTGGTCGGTGAGTAAATCTCACTATCTCTTTCGTACGCGCGAGACTTAATAACAGTGACGTCAAGAGCGCTGTACGTGCATCCTTTTTCTGTTACTTGACAGTTTTATGAGATTTTTGTATTATGTTATTTATTGGTATGTATATTACAAAAAAAAATCAAAATACCATTTTTCGATAAGCATAATATAATAACAGGCTTACTGATCATAATTAAGCTCCTTCAAAACTCCTTAACGCGTTCCTGGTTGCATTTTCAGCTATGCTGCTTTAGAGCCCGCGGTGTACTTTCTCGCTTTTTCTTCTCCAAATATAAAAGGCAAATCAATAACAACAAATCAAGAAGTAAAAGCCGGAACAGTTTTAACGTAGCTATATTTTACGACCGTCTGCCTGACGTAACAGTACAAAAAAATTATGGACAAATCACACACATTGAGCTAGCCCTAAAGTAAGTTCTAGACTTCTGTTATGGGAAACTAACTCAACGATACAATATTTTAGGACAAATACATATATATGTCGCGGACGGCCGAGTAGAAGAGAGGCAGAGCAGGGCGGTATCGGCGTCTGACATCCCGTGTGACGTGAACACCCACTAGGTTACTTGCAGTACGAGAACAGACTATAATGTCAGGATGAAAACATATTTACAGTCAAATCTCCTTACCGTTATCATAATCTAGTTTTATACAGCCATTGCATATTACGCTACGACATATAGATAAATATCCAAGACTCAGATACAAACGCCTCGTGATACAAGCATTTCCAAAATGCATTTCGCGATATGCACATGTTTTCAAACAAATTATGATAATGATGCCGCCGAAAGTTCTGCCTTTACTTGACAGAAGTACAGGAATATCATCATACAATTACATAAGCAAAGCAAAGGACAGTTTACCCAAAACAATTAGAACTGTTGCGTAAGTAAACGTGATATTTTTCTAATTAAAACTTTGTAACAACATTGTTGCCATAACAAACTTACATCCCTTAATTGCCAGTACCCTGGGCTCGCCAAAAGTAAAATTTTACATGAGACTGGGCCTTCGCGCTTCTAAGGCGTACTCAGTATTATAAATAATGATACACAATGTCGGTTTCGTTTGCTTGCATAATGAAATATAACCTTTTGGAAGCCTTTTGTATTTCTATGTAAATAGGTAGCTTTATTTTAAAGACCTTACGACTTTATTTATTTACTTTATTTTCCGGTTTACGGTTGGACAAAAAGCTGCATTCCTAAAGTGGAACTGGGCAGGACATGTTTGCCGTATGCCCGACGAACGCTGGGCCAAATCAGCGACCCAATATATTCCTTACAACGGAAAGCGGAAGTCTGGTAGACCCGGAAAGAGATGGAGGGACGAGCTTGACTCCTTCTGCAGGGATTGGGCCTCAAAGGCCCTCTACCGAGATAATTGGAGTGCTGTAAGGGAGGCCTTTGCCCTGCAGTGGGACAGTATAGGCTAAAAATAGAATAGAAATTCCGGTTTAACTCTTCAAGCACCGATTGGCCCGATCGGGTCAAAAGAACAATTGAATTCAATTGTGTCTGCGATTTATGTGCTTGAAGGATTAAGGGAGACAGTAACAAACTTGAACAAGGTAATTTGCCTGGCAAATTAAAAAAAAACCCGATGACGCCATCTAGTGATGCGTGGCGATAACTACATTTTCCAACCGATGTTAAGTGGAATTGATATCCGAAGTGCCATTTGTTATTTGCCAGTTAAATTTAAAAATAAACGACTTTCAAGTGTTAACCTCCAATAAATTTTAAAGAGCTATACCAATTTTCATCAAACATTGCTAAAAACTACCGCAAGAGAACTAATTTGCTTTCATGAAAAAAAACCGCGTCGAAATCGGTTCATCCGTTCCACAACTATGCCACAGACAGACGCACAGACAGACAGATACTAGCGTCAAACTAACAACACCTCTCTTTTTTGTCGGGGTTTAAAAAGATTTAACAATGGATAACAAGTATTATAAACAAGTATCAAAATATAAAAAAGTTTTATTCACAATAAACTTTATTCACAATCTGTCTCCATCTTTAAAAACAGACTTAAAGAATTTTATCTAGCTCAGTAATCGTACATTACTATTATTATTTTAATAATTGTATTATATTTATTTGTACGTATGTAATATTTACTAAACTTATTTATGTAGTTATATTGTACTAGCTTTTACCCGCGGCTTCGCTCGCATCGAATCCATTAAATAATTGGATAGTGTAGATTTACGCTTCCGAGGCATTTTTTAGACATACGCTTTCAGTGACAGTTAAAATAACAATGGTATCTAACCTCAAAAATTCCAAACAGCTGAAACTATAGAAAATGTTGATATTTGTTGACAATTTTTTTTTTTATTTTTTTTTTAATATTTTATTTTTTTTAATAAAAAGTACCCTATGTTACTTCTAGTACCTCCTAGAATATGTGTACAAAATTTCATGATTATTCGTCAAGTAGTTTTTGCGTGAAAGCGTAACAAACATTCACGCTTTCACATTTATAATATTAGTAAGGATTGTATATATGTAGTTTTTTGTGTAAGTGTATTATAGAATATATGTGTAGTGTATTATGTAATTTAAAAAGTAGCCTTAGCTATTGATTTAACTGATAGTTGTCTTTGCACCACCGTTATTTCTAACGTGCCTACATTCCTCTCCATCCACTGGTTGTCTGGAAGAGATCGCTTTAAGCGATAAGACCGCCCATTGTACCTATGTATTTTAAATTTTAAATCTTTTGTTTTTGCTATTTTTTTTTTGTATTGGTGCAATAAAGAGTTTTTCATTTGTAAGCATTTAAAATAATTATAAATTTTATTAATAATTTAATAGTTAATTTATAGTCAATTACTTTAGAATTATAGATATTAAGTATAAAATATTGTTAATCTGAGCGCACGTGCTATTTCCGGTTGTTGTTTACTCACTCCTATATAAACGGGCGGCACGTGCGCAACGATTCATTCGATCTTGTGCCTTCCTCGGGTGAGGACGTCTATTGAGTGCGAATTATTTGTCGTGTTGATGTAATTGAGTGAATTTATGTCTCACGAAAATAAATTATTAAAACGAAAAATACTGAAGTATTAATTGGATAAAAACCCATCTATCAGATCAGAAAGCGGGATCTTTTCAAGGCTGTAACTCCTTGATTAAAACGACTCTGCGCTCCACTGAGGTACGTTTTTTTTTTTTTTTTTTTTTTCTGTACCACTTTGATTTATGGTACTAGTCTATCAAGCTGGAACTGAAATTATACACGAATCTTGATGCTGATCTGTTACGTATGTACCGATCTATATTCATTTTATGCAAAAAGTATTTCCCTGTTTTTTAAAACATTCTTAATCAAAAAGCTACAAGCCTTAAGTGCTACTTTAAACCTAAGGGTTATTATTTTGGTTAATTCTTTTTCCCATTTGTCGTCCGATTATTTAAGGACACCTACTGTTTGAATCAATTTTATTTTTTTAGCTATCATGGGCAATGACAAGAGGAAACACAAAAGGAGACATGAGTCGGACAGCGAATCCGACTTTTCGAACCAGCAAAGAGATCACCGAGGCCAATCAAAGCGGAGCAAACGACGGCATCGTTCGAGCTCCACGCGGCGAAGTCGTCGCAGCCACAAGTCTACAACTGCAGCCAGTCCTCGGGGCAACGAGGCTACAGCTGCAGCAAGTCAGCGCAGCCCCGAGTCTACAGCTGCAGCCAGTCAGTGCGGCCACGAGTCTACTGCTGCACCCAGAGAAGACATCATGTCTACTGTGAGTACTCCATCTTCTCAAACTAATTCAAGTTTAGACGCTATTGTTACTGCATTCAAGGAGCTTATACAGACTTTTAAAAGAGACGACGATAGAGAACGGTTTCCAACTTTAAATGTAGTGCCCGAGTTTGACCCTTCTAAGCGTAATCAGACCATTGAAATGTGGATACTTAAAGTAAACGAATGTGCTCAGATTTACAATTGGACTGAAAAACAAACTATTCACTATGCGCTTCCTAAACTGGTCGGGTTAGCTCAGAAGTGGTACCAGGGTCTATCTAGTTTATTGTTTTCTTGGGCTGAATGGCAAGAAAAATTACGCACAGCCTTTCCTAGCGATGAAAATTATGGCAACCTATTAACGGAGATGCTTGCCTGCAGAGCTCGATTTGGCGATTCCTTAGAAGAGTATTTCTATGATAAAACTGTTTTATTAAATAGATGCAACATAACAGGTAAAAATGCAATCGATTGCATTCTATTTGGTATTGAGGATAAATCAGTGAGAACCAGTGCCGAAGCTACACGGTTTACTGAGCCAGACAAGTTATTGGTTTATTTGAGAAATGTTAAAACATTTCGAAAATCTGATAAACAAAATCAGCTCTCGCAGCCAGGTACCTCTGATGGTAGGCATTCAAAATTTGTAAAACCAACACAAGGGGCTTCTGATCCTAAATTACTTAAATGTTTTAATTGTGGCCAAGAAGGTCATGGTTTTTACAAATGTAAGCAGCCAATCAAACGGTGTGACTCGTGCCATAAAATAGGACATTTACAGGCAAATTGCAAAAATAAACAAGAAAGTAAGACTGTTATGCGTATATCAAAAGAATTAGATATAGAAACAAAATATTTCAAAATAGCAAATATTAACGGGCATTCTCTAAAGTGTTTTATAGATTTTGGTAGCCAATGCACTATGTTACAAGAATCATTTGCTAAAAGTTTACTAACGACATGGTCAGTCTCTGAATTACCCATTCTAAGAGGATTTGGGGAAAGTATTGTTAGTTGCATAGGGAAATGTAACATTAACATTCAAATTGATACAGTCATAGCACAAGTTGAGCTTATCATTGTTCCTGATCGATTTCTTAAAGTTCCTCTTCTTGTTGGCCAAACATTCACAGAACAAGAGCACGTAATCGTTTATAAAACTCACGACAGCCTGAAAATTACCAGTAAATTTACAAACACTATTGACTTATTAGTATCGACTAACGTAACTGTACAGGGTTACACCGAAATTGAAGTATATTCTTTTCCCATGTTCTGTGGTGATTTATTTATTGAACCCAGTCTTAGTTTACATAGTGAGAAGTCTTACGAAATACTGCAATGCGTCATTAACTTAATAAAAGGACGAGGTAGGATTGTGATTAAAGGTCTGGTTCCTCAGGGATTTAATTTAGATATGGGCACTTTACTACTTAGAGCCCTTCCCTTGAACGACGTTCTCGTCTTAGATGTCAACAAAATAGAAAAATGCCCTATTAACCAAGAAATTTCAGTCATCGAACCTAATATGGTTAATGTTCAAAATGAGAACAAGCCCTGTCACAAAAAAGAGTTGCTTGAATTGCTTAATAAATACCGAGACTGTTTTGCTTTTTCTATTAAAGAATTAGGATGTATTAATGAGTCGGAAATGAATATACAATTAAATGATTATAGTCCTGTAGTTTATAGACCTTATCGATTGGCGTATTCTGAAAGAGAAGTTGTTCGTAATATGATACAAGATTTAGAAGATGCTGATATTATTCAACAGTCTTCATCAGACTATGCGTCTCCAATTATTCTTGTTAAAAAAAAAACTGGCGATTATCGACTGTGCGTTGATTTTCGGGCACTAAATAAGAAAACTATCAAGGAACATTACCCTCTACCGCGTATCGATGATCAATTAGATAACCTGGCAGGTCACAAGTATTACACCACTTTAGATCTCGCATCAGGATATTACCAAATCCCTATGTCTGAGTCCTCTAGACATCTCACTGCCTTTATAACTCCGGATGGGCATTTTGAATTTAAGCGCATGCCCTTTGGTCTCGTTAATGCACCATCCACATTTCAAAAGACTATAAATAACATTTTGGGAAATGCTAGATTTAAAGAAGCTTTTGCTTATATGGACGATGTTATTATACCTTCGAAATCTATTGAAGAGGGATTACAAATTTTGCATGACATTTTAGAACTTTTTCGCTCTTCTGGCATTACTCTCAATTTATCAAAATGTAATTTCTTAAAACAATCAATTGATTATTTGGGTTTCGAAGTTAATGCTATGTGAATACAACCAGGTAAAAAGAAAATAGAATGTGTAGAACAATTTCCAACACCTACAGACCAGCATAAAACTAGACAGTTTTTAGGACTAGCTAGTTTCTTCAGAAAGTTTATTAGAAATTTTTCTAGCATTGCAAGGCCCTTAACTAATTTATTAAAGAAAAATTCCCAGTGGCAGTGGGGTGACTTGGAGGACGAAGCGTTTGTTACTTTAAAGCGAGAATTAATAAAGCGTCCCATACTTGCATTTTATAATCCCAAGTATGAAACACAACTTCATACGGATGCTTCTAAGATGGGAATAGCAGGTATACTAGTCCAACGCCCAGATGAAAGTTCACCATTTAACGCTGTAGCTTATTACAGTAAACAAACCTCCCCAGAAGAGGCAAAATTCACATCATATGATCTAGAGACCTTAGCAGTAGTATCCTCTTTAAAACGATTTAGGGTCTATTTAATAGGAATACATTTTACTATAGTTACAGACTGTAATTCACTTAGGGCTACATTTGAAAAGAAGGATATAATATCTCGAGTAGCTAGATGGTGGAATATTATACAGGAATTTGATTTTAGTATAGTGTACAAACCAGGCATGACTATGTCCCATGTTGATGCTCTCAGTCGTAATCCTATTAAGGACAGCGAGATTCATGTAAGACAAATCGATACTAACTGGATTAGCACTGTTCAACAAAGTGACTCAGAACTACAAAGGATTATTAATATTTTAAATGACAATGCCAATAACGATATTGTCGAATTAAAACGTAATTTCGTAGTTAAAAAGGGTTTATTATATAGAAAAACTGAGGAGGGTGACCGTTGGGTTGTCCCCAAGGGTGTCAGATGGCAAGTGATGAAAGCAAATCACGATGACATTGGTCATTTTAGTTTTGATAAGACTTACGAAAAGATAAAAAGTAGCTATTGGTTTGCCAAAATGAGACGCTTTATAAAGAAATACGTACAGTCATGCTTGGAATGTGCATATGCTAAAGTCCCCTCAGGAAAAAGGGCTGGTCAATTACATCCCATTGAAAAACATGATTTCCCATTTCACACTTTACACATAGACCATTTAGGACCATTTGTTCGCAGTAAGAGAAAGAATACTTATATATTGGTGATAGTTGAGGCCTTTACAAAATTTGTTATTTTAGTACCCGTTAAAAGTACTAAAACTTGCCATTCTATTAATGCATTAAAAAATTATTTCCATACTTTTAGTGTTCCTAAACGTGTAGTCTCAGATAGGGGCACGTCCTTTACTGCAAGAGCTTTTAGCAAATATTTAGAATCTCTTGAAATTAAACACATATTAAATTCGGTAGCTACCCCCCGTGCAAATGGTCAGGTAGAACGATTTAATCACACCATTTTAGCTGCCTTAACTGCTACAACTTATAATAAACCTGAAAACTCCTGGGATAAGTACTTGTCAGAGATACAATGGGGTTTAAATAATACTGTAAGCAAGGGAACGGGTAAAACCCCAGCTCAAGCTTTATTCGGTTTAAATTTAATTGGTACCTCGGATGCTCTACTACAACTAAGTATAAACGATGATTGCGATAGTACTATTGATGTTAATAGTACTGAGTCAAACTTAGATGAAATAAGAAAAGATATATTTAAACATGTAAAACATGATCAGGAAAAGCAAAAGGCTCGATTTGATAGTCGTAGAAAGGTCGTGTCATATAAAGTAGGAGAACTAGTTAGGGTAGAAAGAGAGATTCCTTCCTCAGGAGGTAGCAAAAAGTTAATACCCAAATTAAGAGGGCCCTATCGTATTGTAGAAGTTTTAGATAATGATCGATATATTATTGAAGATACTCCATTATCACGTAAAGGTAACCGAAAATTTACGGGAACATTTTCTGTAGACAAAATCCATCCTTGGACGGTATTTCAGAGAAACGAGACAGATTCTGATTCCTCTGGTAACGATAACGGTACATAAAACAATTAGTTATACACTCTTTGATTGAGCTGTATTTAGAATTTATTTTTATATTAAATAGATACAATTAATAAATGTCAATTATAATACTGCATAAATTAATAATGATACGAATAGTCGATTATTTTTTTTTATATATAATTTTAAAACATATATTATATATATATTATTTTATATATATATAAAGAAGATAATTATTGGCTGTGGATTGAAGAGGCCACAACAATATACTTACTAGTTGATTGTACTGGGTATTATATTGGCTGTGGATTGAAGAGGCCACGACAATATACTTATTTGTTGATTGTGCTAGGTATTATATTGGCTGTGGATTGAAGAGGCCACAACAATATGATTATTTGTTGATTGTGCTAGGTATTATATTGGCTGTGGATTGAAGAGGCCACAACAATATGCTTGATAATTGATTATGTCAGGTAATAAAGTTGCTGTGGATTGAAGAGACCACAACAATATACCTGATAGTTGATAGTGTCATGTATTATACGTATTGGCTGTGGATTGAAGAGGCCACAACAATAAATTCAGTATCAGTACAAGTATTGTTTGTGTATAGTCTCTGTACTTGAACAGAGCGTGAGTAATTTGCTATAAGATTGATTAAGTATAACAATATTTTCCGAGACGGAAAATATGTCAGGAAAGGCCGACTGTAAGCATTTAAAATAATTATAAATTTTATTAATAATTTAATAGTTAATTTATAGTCAATTACTTTAGAATTATAGATATTAAGTATAAAATATTGTTAATCTGAGCGCACGTGCTATTTCCGGTTGTTGTTTACTCACTCCTATATAAACGGGCGGCACGTGCGCAACGATTCAACCGATTCATCCGCAGAGCTACCAACGCTCCAAGGATAGCGAGAAACTGCGACCTACACCGCGATCTCGAACTCCCGTCCATTAAGCACTTTATGAAAGAAGCGTCCGAACGCTTCTTTGATAAAGCCGCCGACCACCCGAACCGACTAGTTAGAGAGGCAGCTAACTACATCCCGGAGCACAACCCTCGCCGACTCACCGGCAGACGTCCGAGGCATGTTCTCTCTGATTCCGATGACCAGATTATGGCTGACATGGTCCAATTCGATACCTCTGCGGCTCCGAGTAGCCAGAGGAACCTCGCAGTCCGACCCCCCCGCATTCGTCGTAATTGAATACGTAGGCGTAGGAACATTAGCTCGTTCACTAGGTACCGCCCGGCGGTACCTGGACGATTTGCGTCCTAAGTAGGCCCTTCTAGTAGGCACCGTAGCTTCGGCCCTTCCGGCAAAACATGGGTGTTGCAGCACCCCAAAATTTGCCATAATCCCTAGCGCGCCCAAAGCCGAGGTTTCCCCCTTGGGAGCCCTTTGCGCTGCTGCTAGTAGTATAAAAATATAGGAAGCCGGGCCTCTAGCCCGCTCCTCAAACCTTGTCCGGGTGAAATAGGAAATGCCGTCCGAGGCAACCTATGTCTGTCATGACAAAAAAAAAAAAAAAAATACACCGTCGGAGCCGCGGTTCCCCAGACGCAGCACTATGTCTGGCAGGAAGATCTTCCATTTGTGGTGGTCGAGCATATCACCGCGCTACAATACCATTTTGTTACAGCAAGTAGACATTGTGAAAAACCTACAAGCAATGTAAAGATGTACGGACACCTTATACTTACGGTATGACAACTTCATAAAAAACATCATGGAAGGAAAGGTGAATCCAGGAGAGGAAAGGAGGACTAAGAAGGTCGTTCATGGATGAAGTACAAGAAAAGGCAGAAATCGTCTTTACCCAACACCAGTATGTACGGTACGCTTCAAAAATAGATTCATAATTTCTCATGCTAGTTGTATGAGAAATTATAACTCCATTTTTGAAGCCTGACTGTACTTACTGAAATTTAATATAAAATTACCGGCCAAGTGCAAGTCGCACTCGCGCATCAAGGGTTCCGTACCATTATCTGTAAAAAATCACGTTTGTTGTATGGGAACCTCTCTTAAATATTCACTTTATTCTGTTTTTAGTATTTGTTGGTATAGCGGCACCAGAAATGCATCATCTGTGCAAATTTCAACTGTCTAACTATCACGGTTCATCAGATACAGCCTGGTGACAGAGAGACAGAGGGACGGACAGCGGAGTCTTAGTAATAATACCTCTCATTTTTACAGTTTGTGTAAGGAGCCCTAAAAAAGAAAAACAAACTTTAAAGCAGGTAGCAAGCACTTACTCAGAAGTCGCTGGCAGTGTTTATATAAGGGTTCATCTCGGTGAGAGGCAATAAAATTGAAAACATAAAAGTCTATATCACTACCTGCGGGAGCAGAACTTGAGCTATTTGGGGTTCCGCATAAAAATATCAGTGCGATTACATTAAAAAAATGATTTTGAGGCAGAATAAAACTGGATGATCAAAATATAATGATATTTTTAGAATGTTACTGAGACTCCCGCGGTTCTGTAGTGCATCTAAATGTTTGCTAGGGCTAGAACGGACGGATTCCATGCCGAATCCGGAAAAAAATGGCTTCATTGTTAAAAAGAGTAAGGTCGAGTCACAACAACATCCTAAAAACAGTGGCGGAAGGACTAGATTCGCCTATAATGAAACACCTTGTGCAGAGGACCAAGCCGGTGGCCCTATACGGTCAAATTTAAAGGCAAAGCCGCCTAGGCTCTCTGTCTACAGAGGTTTCATTTTACTGTGTGCACAATAATATGTTCAGCTGTAAGTAATAACACTAGTTTAAAGTTACTGTATACTCTTACCCTTTCTCACTGACACACACTCTCCCCACAACCTGACTTGACGCAAATTTAACTAAACAAACCGACTTTCACTCTCTACACAGCTACACTCATTACTCTACTCTACTCATTCATTCACTCAAACATCTTACTAACTCCCCATTGACTCGTACACTTCCACCCACACACATTCATACATAGACATTTATACACACAAAACAACTTTCCTGTGCTTCCCATCCTTTGATATAGTAATTAGTATTTAACATTTCCTACACAACTTAATCATTAAGAATAACATTATATATTAAGTCAAAATATTATAGCACTACTAACATTAATTTAAGTCCTTGTCTACATTTTACTCCAAAAATTTTTCTCTACATCAAGACCATGTGATCCGAGGGAGGGGCCTAGTCACTTGTGGCACAGGTTCCAATAGGAACCAATTTCAAGGACTAGTCTCCAAACAAAGGGAACAAGTCTTTAAACCAAATGTATTCCTAGCTGTAAGAACCCACATTTTATAATTTTAAGGCTTACCTTTGTAAATGAGAAAATAAACATTTATTATTATTATTATACTAACAAATTGGATTCTAGTTATCTGAAATAAAAGAAAATTGAATTGCATTTTGACGACCTCCGTAACGTAATGGTCAGTCAACACGCTGGACCGCCAATCTGGAGGTTCTGGGCTCGATCCCCAGCCAGGGCAAGTTGAAAGATGGCCTTTTTCAAATTGTCCTGGATCTTGAGTGTTTATCTATACATGTATTTATTATAAAATATAGTATCGTTGGGTTAGTATCTCATAAGACAAGCTTAAGCTTACTTTGGGGCTAGCTCAATCTGTGTGATTTGTCCGTATAAATTTATTTATTTATTGAATTAAAGTGAATGTATCGTTGAAAGCTGGCCCCTTTTATCCAACGCTCGGGAGAAGTGGTACGGGGCAATCTGCGAGGCGCCCTGCACGCTGCTACATGTGGCGACTGACGGGGAAACGGGAGGCTTAGAACAAACGCGAAATGACGCGGAACGTAGATATCGGTATATGTTAAAAAATGGGATGAAAATCTCAATACGTGCGAGACCCAGGAAATAGAAGGAGGAATATTACCTTTGCCAAGCATTGGGACAGTAGAGGTTAATAAAAATGTTCTATTAATTAAAAGATTGGCATTAGAATTCGCATGTTTGGGATAACAGCTCTTTAAGTAAGCGGCCTTGAATTTCAAATCATGGCAAGAAAGGGTCCAACAATAGACCATAATTATAGGCCTTTCAATAATAAAATAAGACTTGGAAACCGATCCAGTGGCCTCATCTGAACACAGAATAAATCAAAGTTACTTCCCACAAGGCCATAAGAAAAGGCCACTTAAGCACATTGGTAGGCGAGAAGATGGAAAAATCAATATAAATAAAGCTGCTAGCTTCAGAATGTATTAACATGTTCACTTTTTCGCCCCTTTCTTCGAACTGCATTCACGATCAGCGCAGGAATACAAGCAACTGGTAGGTTCCACATTTCTCCTTTCATCCAAACAGCATCAGAAATGAGAAAATTCGTAAGAGATCAAATATCACTGACATAATCCAGCGGATTAATTCGTTGAAGTAGCAATGGGCGGGACACATAGCGCTACGAACCGATGGCCGATGGGGCAAAACGGTTCTCGGATGGTAACCGCGTACTGGCAAGCAAAGCGTAGGACACCCACTCACAAGGTGGTCAGACGACTAGACCAAGGTCGCTGGAAAGCGCTGGATGCAGGTTGCTCTAGATCGGTCATTTTGGAAATCCTTGGGAGAGGCCTATGTCCAGCAGTGGACGTTATGCGGCTGAAATAATGATGATTTTTTTAGTATACAGTAACTTAAAACTAGTGTTATACATATAACTATAAATAACTTAAAGTTATAATATAACTTATAGTTATACATATTATTGTGCACACAGTATAATGAAACCTCTGTGTACAGAGGGCCTAATTCCAATTCCGAAGCACGAATTTTTTTTATTCTTCTGACGACCTCCGTGGCGTAGTGGTCACCATGCTAGTCCGCCACCCAGAGGTTCCGGATTCGATCCCCGTCAGGGCAAGTTGGAAAATGGCCTTTTTCAAATTGTCCTAGGTCTTGGATGTTTATCTATATATGAATTTGCTATTATATATATTATCGTTGAGTTAGTATCCCATAACACAAGTCTCGAACTTACTTTGGGGCTAGCTCAATCAGTGTAATTTGTCCCTATATATTTCTGCTGCGTACAGATTTTTGTTTTTCTAATCCAAAAACCTTGGAAACTCCAATTATAATTGGAGTTTGCAAGGTTTTTGGATACGTTCGTTAAGTAATTATTTAACGAACGGAACTCTTAAACAATACAACGCACGCTTGCTATTTCGGTTACGTAAGCCAAGGATGTCGTCTTCAGTGGATTTTTCTCGAGTCCTTTGTTTATTTGTACACTCGCTGTTTCATGTTATAAAGCCCCCGCTTTTGCATTACAACGTTACCCTATTTATTAAGTATACCATGGTAAATGTCAGGCTTAAGGGGATTTGCGAAACAGTATTCATTTAAGGCTTAGAAAGGTACTTAGTAATGAATTCTTGGTTGTCACCAAGAGATTATACCCCCCACAAAAAATAAATAAATAAATATATAGGGACAAATAACACTGATTGAGCTAGCCCCAAAGTAAGTTCGAGACCTGTGTTATAGGATACTAACTCAACGATACTATATTTTATAACATATACATATATAGATAAACATCCAAGACCCAGGACAATTTGAAAAAGACCAATAAGTGAGGTGATTTAAGTTTAACACTAATGTGTGTCCATCTGTGTCATCGTAGCTTATGGACCGATTTTAATGAAGTTTATTTACGTGAAAGCAAGTTTCCTTGCGTCTCTATGTTTGATAAAAGTCGGTAAAACTGTTTAAAAGTTATTCGAGATAAAGCTTGAAAGTCGGTTTTTTTTTATTTACCTGGCAAATAATAGATGGCGCTACTGATATACAATATGTAACAAAAACCCTGTCCGATCCTTGTAGGAGCAACTCAGACCGTCAATATGAAAAAGAAATATTCCAAGAAAAAAATCGTCATTAGCATACAAATTGCCGGGCTGACCGAACACTTAAAATGGAAATGTACAAAGGATGCTCATTCAAACTCTTATTCTCCCTATTCTGGACTATGGGGATGTGTGTTACTCGGACTTGAATTGTGACTTCCTAAATAAACTCGACAGACTTCAAAATAACTGTCTTCGATTTATATATAGCCTTCGTAAGTACGACCATGTGTCTGCTTACCGTACTCAACTAAAGTGGTTGCCTATTCGTCAGCGTCGCCAGCTACATATTCTCACAACCCTCTTTTCAATTCTTTTTGACCCTAAAACTCCGTCATATCTTAAATCAAAATTCACTTTTCTAGGTGATACCCATAGCAAAAATCTTCGCTCTTCTAGCAATCTCCGTCTCGACATACCATTTCACCGGAGTGGGTTCTTCGAACGTTCGTTTGCTGTTCAAGCGGCAAAGCTTTGGAACGCCCTACCAATCAATATCCAGAAGGCTCGTACTCGAGTAGCGTTTAAAAGTGCAGTGCGTGCACATTATCTTCGAGAACTGTCAGATAGAATACAAATAATATATATGTAGTATACATATAGTTGGTTATTATATCTTATATATGTATATTTTGAATGTAAGTTTATTGATATATATTGTTATTTTAATTTATATATTCTTATATCTTATACTATTATTATTAATATATCTTTCAAAATCACATATTTTGCGCCTCCTTCAAAAGACTCCTTAATCTCGGCATCACCAGTAGGTTGCCTGGTAGATAAAGCCTATGGCTTTAAGTCCGCCTATTACATTTGTAATAAAGATAAATAAATAAATAAATAAAAAACACTTTTGTATGAAATTTGTTGATTTTTTTTTTCGAGTTTTAAGCATTAGTCCCGTAGGAAAAATTGTTCATATAGACGGTCTGAGTTGCTCCTACAAGGATCGGGCAGGGTTTTTGTTGCATATGTGAAAAGCAATAAATATGAAATATGTATGTACAATGTGAAAAGCAATAAATAAATTGCAAACACAGGGCGAGTTTTTACACACCAGCCAATTTTTTGGAGCACCTGCAGTCCATTGTGTCACTTATCACTTTCATCCTTTATGTTTGGGCTTTTCATCTCATAATCACAAATCATTGTAACTCGCTGTCTGCTAAAACAAAACCGCTCTGATTGCCACTGACACTGCACCTTCTACACATTTGGTACTTCCGATAGCTTATCGCCGCCAGCCATCAGTGTTGCCAATCAGAGTGGGATCTGGGATACATTCCTTACCCGTACTATTATTTATAGGGTTCAAGATTTGGGGCATTCTGCTCCCACGATCGACATCACGCACCGAGCTACCGCCCGTCGTAGATTCTTCGTCGCACGGGGCTACGCTGACCTACCCCCGGAATACCTACTCGCTGAGCTGCCGACCACCAGGAGCTGCTATCACCGTCCGCACCCGGGAAGTACCACCGTTAGCGAACAAAGTGAAAAAAGTGCAAACAGACGGGCCTTCCGCCCACGACCTTTCTTTAAATTTTAAATAAATTTCTAGTCGAAGCCTTTCGTTTTCTTTTAAAACCCGGCTCTGCGACAGTGGCCACTGTCGCAGAGCCGGGTTTTAAAAGAACTGTTTGCACTTTTTCACTTTGTTCGCTAACGGTGGTACTTCCCGGGTGCGGACGGTGATAGCAGCTCCTGGTGGTCGGCAGCTCAGCGAGTAGGTATTCCGGGGGTAGGTCAGCGTAGCCCCGTGCGACGAAGAATCTACGACGGGCGGTAGCTCGGTGCGTGATGTCGATCGTGGGAGCAGAATGCCCCAAATCTTGAACCCTATAAATAATAGTACGGGTAAGGAATGTATCCCAGATCCCACTCTGATTGGCAACACTGATGGCTGGCGGCGATAAGCTATCGGAAGTACCAAATGTGTAGAAGGTGCAGTGTCAGTGGCAATCAGAGCGGTTTTGTTTTAGCAGACAGCGAGTTACAATGATTTGTGATTATGAGATGAAAAGCCCAAACATAAAGGATGAAAGTGATAAGTGACACAATATGATTATTATTTTTGTGAGATGCAAAATCAGCTTGGCAGGTATGATCAGATGCTTTCTTTCCATTGACAGCCAGTAAGAGATGAGTGATACATAGTGGTGAATTAGCTTGCAAAATACACACTTAATCTACACTTACAAACTACAGCTAAGCTACTGACTGATATCTGTTCAACACTTACCCAATTAGGGGTTTAAATCCACGTTTGTTTAGTTGTTTTTCGTGTGTGTAAGTGGCCAACACTGGTGTCCACGTATTTCACAAGTACGATGATTTCAATGAAACTTCTAATTAAATTAAGCAATGCTCATCGAGAGACTTAGGTATAGGTACTTTGAAGACGTTTATGACGTAAGTAACCAAACCGGACGCGGAGCGCGCAATACGTGCCGCTCGCTACGAGATGTTTTTATGATTGCCGACATTCAGGCTGGCTGAGGCTCGGGCCGCCTCGGGGAGCGCGGGCCGCGGGCGCCGGTCGCAGCGCGATCGCCTGATCGATGACGTAATGGATCATACGATGGGTGAGGACCAATGGGAGCCGATTGTGAGGACAATAGAACGCCAACTCGGTACAGTCAACAGAATGAAACTTTTACAATAATAAGTTAAGGTTTAATTTTAGTTTGGGATTTAGGTATGTATATTATTTTATTGTTATTTATAGTTTTAAGTTATTTTTAGGTTTAAGTTAAGTTATTATTTTGATATTTAGGTTTAATTATTTATTTATTTTTTATATAATTTTTAAGTAACGAGTACTTACGTTACATTACCCCCTCCGGTACCGAAAGGATTTTATCCCTCAGATAAAATCCGCAACAAATCACGCTTACGTATTTGTTTTCTCATACACTCTTCATCTTTTATTCTTTATTTTCATACATCACGCAAATAAACAACAACGATATTCGTTTGTAATAATAACGTCGCATCCTTACTATAGGAAGGGTATCGGTTTATGATTAAAACACGAATAACCTATACAAATACTCCTTGTTTTATTTATTTTTTGGTTTTAACGGTAATTGGGACAATTTATGCTTAAGTGTGTATTGTTTATTTATTTAATTAATATTTCCTATCGATTTTAAATCTTTAATATGCCAAGAACCTATGTTTTTTCCTTGCATATTTTCCAAAACATAGACAAGTGGTGATTTTTTTTCTATTATTTTACATTTCATATATTTTGGGGCCAGTTTCTTACTAAAATATTTATCCTTGTCACTTATAACATAGGTACGCTTCATGACAAAATTACCCACTTCAAATTCCGCCGGTTTACGGCGCAAATTATAATGTGCGGTATTTTTAACGTGAGCATGCCACAACTGCTTTTGAACTTCATCGAAAATGGCTGAAAGGCAACCTATATTTTCGGCGTAGATATCACGAGGTAAAAATAAAATTTCTTTACCCAAATCATTATCGACATAATGAGTACCACACGAAACAAGCTCACGTCCATAGACTAAAAAGGAGGGAGTATAACCCGTGGCCTCATTAACGGAATTGTTTATGGCAAACTGGACTTTGGGAATGAAAATGTCCCAAGTTCTATGATCATTTTCTACAAATGTGGAAATACAAGTGATGATAGTTTTATTATATCGCTCAACCATGTTCACTTGTGGCGTATATTTTGGAGTGAAAAATACATTCGGGACATTGTATTTTTTAAAGAACGCATCCGTTGCACCACTGATAAATTGACTTCCGTTATCCATCAGGACAGTCTGTGGCACGCCGTGAACTAAAAAAACTTGGTTTTCTAAGATTTTAATAATAACGTCCGCGGTAGGTCTTTTGATGGCTGATACGATACAATATTTCGAGAAACAACATGTTATAACTAATATGTAATTTTTTTGAGCACGACTGACTGGAAGTGGACCAACAAGGTCGATGGAAATCATCTGGAAGGGCCGTGAACATTGTTTAGGTCGACCCATCTCCCCAAACGTCTTGTGGTTCTGCTGCTTGTATTCTAAGCAAGTTGTGCATGAACTTATAAACTTCACCACATCAGTGTGCATTCCTGGCCAAAAATAGCGTAAAGCCAAACGACGATAGGTTTTAAAAATACCTAAATGACCTGCGATAGGTTCGCTGTGATTTTCAGCCAAGACCTGATGACGGAGTTCTTTCGGTACGACTTCTTTCCATGAGAACTCTGAAGTTAGCTCGTGTTTATTTTTAGTCAGTCTATATAATGTGCTGTTTTTAATGTGGAAATTTGGAAAATTTTGTGGTCTATTGAGTACACCATTGAAAATGTCCCTATACCACTGATCGTTGGTACTCGTGAAGCTATTAGACGTAGAAATGGTACCAACAGGGACCGCTCTTGACAAGGCGTCAGGTATGACATTGTCCACACCACGACGATGTTTGATCTCAAAATCGAATGCTGACAAGCGCACACCCCAACGCGCCAGTCTACCAGTGGGGTTATTCAGGGAAAGGAACCACTTTAGTGCACTATGGTCTGTATAAACGGTGAAGCGCTTTCCGTTCTCCAAATAACACCTCCAGTGCTCAATCGCAGTCAATACAGCCAATGTTTCACGCTCTGTGATGCTGTAATTCTTTTCTGCCGCAGACAATGACTTGCTCATATAGGCTATAGGGTGTTCTTTACCATTAACCGTTTGGGTCAACATACCACCGACACCATAGTTCGAAGCATCAGTATGTACTTCGAAGGGCAGAGTGTAGTCTGGGCAAGAAAGAACAGGTGCTGAAATCAACGACTCCTTAAGCTTTTGGAAGGCAAACTCCGCTTCAGGTGTCCACCTAAAGAGTGGAGCGCCTTTCTTGCTAGATGTCAACTTATTGAGGGGACCGGCAACGGTGCTGAAATTAGGGACAAAACGACGATACCAAGTCGCAGTGCCGAGAAAGCGTTTAAGGTCCTTACGACAAGTAGGTGTCGGGTAGTTAAGGATTGCCTCGACTTTTTCTGGATCGGTACGTAACCCCTCATTATCAACAACGTAGCCCAAGTATTTCAGTTGGCTTCTAAAGAAATTGCACTTTTCTAAATTGACCGTAAGGTTTGCCTGTTTCAATTTTTCAAGAACTCGCAACAATAGGGAGACGTGGCTATTAAAATCTTGAGATACGACGATAATATCGTCAAGGTAACAGAAGACCTTTAAATCAAATTCTCTGAACAGAAGATCGACGAGACGCTGCTGCGTAGCAGGCGCATTGGTCAGCCCAAAGGCGGTACGTTTAAAACGTAGAGTTCCTCTGCCTGGTACGTAAAATGCAGTTTTGTTCCTGTCCTTTTCATCAATAGGGATTTGCCAAAATGCCTTGGTTAAGTCTATGCTAGACAAATAACGAGCATCCCTAAGATTGTCAAGGATTTCAGAAACGTATGGCAAACTGTAAGCGTCACGTTTAGTTACAGAGTTTAGTTTACGACTATCAAGACAAAAGCGAGGTTGGCCATTCTTCTTTGTAACAAGAAGAACAGGAGAAGACCATTCGCTTTCGCAAGCCTCAACGACGTCCAAGGACAACATTTCATCGACCTGTTCGATCAGGATGCGCTGCTTTTCTGGTGACATGCGATAGTAGCGTTGTCGAACAGGTTGTGCGTCGCCAGTGTCAATACTATGCGTTATAAGACTTGTCTCTCCTAATCCCTTTCGCTCAAAAGAAATATCCTTAAACTGTTCTATAACATTGTCTGCTAACTGACGCTCTGTTTCTGTTAAATTATTATAACCGTGTAAATGTTTGCCTGAATTTTCGAGCTCAAGTGTTGCCTTTTTGTCTTCCGTGAATTGTAAACTACTTAAATATTTACGACAAATTCCAAAATCTCTCCAAAAATCTACTCCTAATATAAGGTTGGAAGTGATAGATGGTATAACAAATGCTTTTATTATGTGCAATTGGTTATCAAACTTAATAGGTAAGGAAAAGTAACCGATACTTCGTAACACTTGACCACCCGCAGCTTGTACTGTTGTATTAGTGTCGTCATGCATGAAAAATCCATGTTTTAATAGATGTATATGTGTATTGTTACCAATTATTGTTATAGCAGATCCAGAATCTAAAAGACCAGCTATTTGAATATCATTAATATCGAGAGTGACATAAGGTCTATTATCGAGTGGTGGTTTTTTATGTAGAATTGTGTCAATCCTATAGGACCTAAAAAAGTTTGAAACGGTTTTAAGCCAACAATTCCAATCGGCTTTATCAAATTTATTGTTTTGGGGATTGGCACAATTCTCACTATTCAGTTTTTTGTACTTGTAGTAGTACGCTTAGCCTTTGAACAAGTCGGGCACTGTGGTGTTTTAACATCTTTTCGACCACAGACAAAACAAAATACCTCGTCTTTGTTAGCCGTACACTGACGTAAGTTATGAGTGTCTACGCGGCAGCGAGGACAAAAACGTTTCTTATCATTTCCTGTGTTTGTATCTATAGCATTTAAATTATCATATTTTGTATTTTTATTATTGTAGCTTTTATTGTTGTTGTTTTCATATTTTGTATTTTTACTATCGTAGCTGTTTTTGTAATTGTTTTTGTAAAATGTATTATTTGATTTAAGATTTTGATTATAAGTTTGCCTTTGATAGTAATTGTTTTGTTTGGTACCACCAGAATAGGCAAATTCCGGAGCTAAAGTGTCAGCTGAGGGTTTAACTGGCTCATGAAAGTGAGCGAGACGAGACTGGAAATTTTCATAATTTCGGCAAATCGTTTTTAAAGAGTCAATGTCTTTTATTTCTGAAACTGCTGCTAAAGTGCTCGTATAAGTTGGTCTTATATTATGAAGGACAATTTCTAATTTTTCCTCTTCCGTTAAGGGTTTTGACAAACGAGAGAACATACCTGTCATGATGGACAGATAAATTGTTATGTTCTCAGTCTCACCTTGAGTTCGTGAACGAATTTCAGAAATTAGCCTATAGTCATAATCTGCCGGTCCGAAATCTTTAATCAAAATAGAAACGAGTTCACTCCACTTTTTAACGTTAGCTTTGATGCCTCTATACCAATGGAGTGCATCTCCTACAAAAATTTCCGTACAATATGACAACAGCTTTGAGTCATCAATTTTTCTTGCATCACAAAATTCTGAAATACGCTGTATAAATGTGCGCACACATGATTTTCCGTCATATTTAATCTTAGTAATTTCGCTAGAAATCCCACGCTCACAAGTTACCTTGATATTTAAGGGGTTCGTAGCTTCCTGCTCGGTTGCTTGGAAATCAAGGGGATCAACGACACTATCCTTGATAGCGTCATATTTCCGGTAGTAATCCTTAAATTTAAGTATTGCAGAGTCTCTCATTGATTTAGACTGTGTATCAGTGGGCTGAATTCTTTTAAGGCGGTGATAAATATGATGTAACAAATTTTGAGTACGCAAAAGTGTATTTTTGTCTGGCAATTCGTCCGAATCTAAAACTGTTGAAATTTTGCTTATAACAGCGTTTACACCTAACAAATCACTATTTATATCATATGGGCTATTCAAGACGTCCTCTGATGGGAATAAAGCTGATAATTTTGAAATTTGTTTTCGCAGTTCCGTGACTGTACTAGCTGGCGTTTCACCTCTGACGCCTACTTCGTATTCCAACTCAGCCTTGTTTAGTGACAAAAGTTTTATGTGATAGGCCATGTTTTTTTTAATAAAAGGAAAAAGAGTCAGAGAAAAAAAAATATAAGTAACGTGTGTTCCTTGAGTAAGTGTTGAACAAAATATTTCGGTATAATCTTGACTAAGCTACGAATACTAATCGATAAATAACCTGCTCTGTTACAAACCAGCGTTAAAAACTACAACGTCTTTGCAAATAAAAAAAATGATTGTGAAAAAAAAAATATAAATCAACACCATGAAGAAGGAAAAGAAATGAAAGCTGAAAAATGATTAAAAATTAATTAATTCACACTTGTACAATTTTATATCCTGCCGACTGTACTTTTAGTACGGAAGAATTTTAGTTTTAACAAATGCAATGGTCGCAGGGTTAAATTAAGTGCGAATTAGTTAGTTTCAATGAAAATGAAAGAAAAATAAAAAGGACGTTTCACAAAAATGAAAATAAAAACAAACACATGCACACAACTACTGCTAACAAAGTGAAAAAAAAAACAGACCTTTAAAATAACCACGTTGGCGCCACTGTCGCAGAGCCGGGTTTTAAAAAGAAAACGAAAGGCTTCGACTAGAAATTTATTTAAAATTTAAAGAAAGGTCGTGGGCGGAAGGCCCGTCTGTTTGCACTTTTTCACTTTGTTCGCTAACGGTGGTACTTCCCGGGTGCGGACGGTGATAGCAGCTCCTGGTGGTCGGCAGCTCAGCGAGTAGGTATTCCGGGGGTAGGTCAGCGTAGCCCCGTGCGACGAAGAATCTACGACGGGCGGTAGCTCGGTGCGTGATGTCGATCGTGGGAGCAGAATGCCCCAAATCTTGAACCCTATAAATAATAGTACGGGTAAGGAATGTATCCCAGATCCCACTCTGATTGGCAACACTGATGGCTGGCGGCGATAAGCTATCGGAAGTACCAAATGTGTAGAAGGTGCAGTGTCAGTGGCAATCAGAGCGGTTTTGTTTTAGCAGACAGCGAGTTACAATGATTTGTGATTATGAGATGAAAAGCCCAAACATAAAGGATGAAAGTGATAAGTGACACAATATGATTATTATTTTTGTGAGATGCAAAATCAGCTTGGCAGGTATGATCAGATGCTTTCTTTCCATTGACAGCCAGTAAGAGATGAGTGATACATAGTGGTGAATTAGCTTGCAAAATACACACTTAATCTACACTTACAAACTACAGCTAAGCTACTGACTGATATCTGTTCAACACTTACCCAATTAGGGGTTTAAATCCACGTTTGTTTAGTTGTTTTTCGTGTGTGTAAGTGGCCAACACTGGTGTCCACGTATTTCACAAGTACGATGATTTCAATGAAACTTCTAATTAAATTAAGCAATGCTCATCGAGAGACTTAGGTATAGGTACTTTGAAGACGTTTATGACGTAAGTAACCAAACCGGACGCGGAGCGCGCAATACGTGCCGCTCGCTACGAGATGTTTTTATGATTGCCGACATTCAGGCTGGCTGAGGCTCGGGCCGCCTCGGGGAGCGCGGGCCGCGGGCGCCGGTCGCAGCGCGATCGCCTGATCGATGACGTAATGGATCATACGATGGGTGAGGACCAATGGGAGCCGATTGTGAGGACAATAGAACGCCAACTCGGTACAGTCAACAGAATGAAACTTTTACAATAATAAGTTAAGGTTTAATTTTAGTTTGGGATTTAGGTATGTATATTATTTTATTGTTATTTATAGTTTTAAGTTATTTTTAGGTTTAAGTTAAGTTATTATTTTGATATTTAGGTTTAATTATTTATTTATTTTTTATATAATTTTTAAGTAACGAGTACTTACGTTACATACTGAACTCTTTATCCCCAGGCCTTCCGCTATGTGACGCGAGCGCACGCGGCGGGTTTCAGTCTCTTTCACAAATTTTTAGTGCGAAACAGATAACAGAATCCGTCGCCATCTGTTGCATGTATAGTTTGTGACAGAGATAGACTAAACGCACCGCGTGCGCCCGCGCCGCTTGGTAGGGTTGCCAGATGGCTGGGAATTCCGGGAATGTTCTGGAAATTCGCTTGTGGTCCCGTGTCCAGTAATTACACCTTACTGTCTCGGAAACTCATGAATACTATTTTTCAGCAACTTACGGCGACGCAACTAGAAAATATTGCTGCGGTCTGTAGGTAAGTGTCGTCAGTCGTATCACACAACTCACAGAACCTGTGTGAGAGTCTGAGAGTGAGTGCGTGAGGTGCGAGGGTGAGCATGGTATACCCGGCCGGCCTGTCGGCCCGTCCCGCTGGCCGCAACGCCTACCAACCATCCAACAGCCAACATTTTTAGTCTGAAACTTCAACTTCCATTCCGCTTTTTTTTAAAATAAATAAATATATAGGGACAAATAACACTGATTGAGCTAGCCCCAAAGTAAGTTCGAGACTTGTGTTATGGGATACTAACTCAACGATACTATATTTGATAACATATACATAAATAGATAAACATCCAAGACCTAGGACAATTTGAAAAAGGCCATTTTCCAACTTGCCCTGACGGGGATCGAACCCGGGACCTCTGGGTGGTGGACTAGCATGGTGACTACTACGCCACGGAGGTCGTTAAATGTCCCGGAAAAAGCAATCCCGTATCTGGCAACACTGGCCCTAGGGGCAGCCATTAGGGATAGAGAAGTGAAAATGTATAAGTTTCGCATCCATATTTTACCTCTTTCTACCGCTGTTTTTGTTTTTCCTTGTGTTAGCAGCCAACAGTGGTGTCAGCAGCGAAAAACATTGCCATGGTGGCGTCATAAGCGCTCATTTACTGTTAATGTCAGGCTTTAGAAGATTTGCGAAACAATATTAATCTGAGGCTTAGAAGGCACGGCGAGTAAGCGCATGTAATTCTAGGTGCCATTTTTTAAACTTAAACCGTCATTTTACAAAACGCCTACAGATAGGTTCTTTGATTTAAATTATTATCTATCCGCCTAAAAAAAGATAGCATTTAGGAATGAGGAACAAACATATTTCTGTAAATGTCAACTTATTTCGGTTGGAAATTGATTTAAACCAATTTTGCGGCTCTAAGCAGACAGAGCCCAGCCCAGAGCAGAAAGAAGGTAGAAAAAGGAATCAAAATAGATATGGGTTTCAAGCCGCATCGCCATGATTCGCATTTGAAACTATTCAACAGTAGCATCTGGTTCATGCTAAGTTTTTTCTTTTCTTCAAGAACAGCTTGGAAGTAAACAAAGTTTAAACATCATCGCTCCTCCATCATGATCATCGTCCTCCCGTTTTCCCGATTGCATTCTCAGTGGTAACGCTTCAGAGCTCGGAGTCCGCTACCTAACGCTGCTTAGACGAGGTTACTGGTTTTTACACAGAGCGACTGTTGTCTGACCTCCGCAACCTAAGGGTAGACCAGAACTAAAACTTGGATAGGTTCAAGCAAACGCTAGATGGCGTTCGGGATCACAGTTTATACGTGCCTTCCGAAACACTGAATCATCTTCCTGGATAATCAGATTCAACCCTGAGGAATATCCTAAAACATCACCTCTCCTTCTTAGAAGCTAATAGAATCTGATTTCTAACCAAAATGGTCCTCAAAACAGTCCTATATTATGAAGATTACGGACCATTTAACCCTGCCTCTTAACCAGTCGTAATTATCCCTCGGCGTCGCAACTACATCTTAACTACTTAACTACTACGTGCAAACTGACCTAGTGGTACTAAAGCATAGATAACTTATACGAATAGACAAAATATTTGAAACGAGATTTTTTTTTCACAAATTACATTACAAATAAAACACAGTCAACACAAAAAAGAAGGCAACGTAGTACCTTTTAAAAAAATACAACTTCATAATAACATAAAAACATTCAAGAATATTTATGTATTGTGTCAATTCTGATAAAACAAGTACCCCTGAGTTGTGTTGAATTGATCTTCAAAAAACGAGTCTATATCTTCCTTAAAGGCCGGCAACGCTTTACACCCCTGGTGTTGCAGTTGTCCATGGGCAGCGGTGATCACTTACCATCAGGTGACCCGCTTGTTCGATTGCCGCCTTATAACATAAAAAGCCCCTTAACCGATAAGGCTCATCCAACTTCCAATTTTAATTGGTCTATTGAACTCTTCTACCGCCTCGCATATCGATAGCACATTCAGAATACTTACTTGCTTATTAATTGTCTAATTGTATTATAATTTTAATGTAACTGCTTTAATATAATTATCAGTAAACGTTCTTATTTCTGTGTTTATTGTCTCATGCTCTTCGCTATGAGCGCTGTACATATATTTCATGTACACCTACTGAGCTTGGATAGGTGAGGTTGACTGGAAGAACAATATGTGCGCCTTTGCATCATTATATTAAATAATAATAATAAATAATAAATTCTTTATTCGCTTAAAAATTTGTACACATACACACATACTTTAGTAGAAATTAATTTTTAAGCCCTGATTTCCAAACAAGGCAGGAGCCTGTATTTTGGAATCCAGTGTTCGGCCGTATTTTATAAGAAGCGAGGACCTGTTCAAAAAGTAAACAAATTTAGGTACTTAGGCTAAAAAACAAAATAAAACCAAATAAAAATAATAAAGGTACAAGCATGGGGCATGTGTATGTATAGAAGTGTGTGATTGTGAGTGTGGTAATGAAGTGTGTGCCGTGCCGGGGGGTTGTCAAACTGTTACCCAGGAACATCTAATATATTTCTAGGTAGCAGTTTCTCTGTGTCGTCATAGTCTTGTTGTGTCAACCAAGTGGTTAGTTTTGTTTTGACCTCATACTTATTTATTCGATATATGTTTAGAGTGTTGTTAATTGTTTGATAGATAATCGAACTGGAGAAATAAAACTGTTAAGACGCAAATGAGGTTCTGTGCGGGGGTATGGGACATATTCCGTCGTGGTTTATCCTTTTTGATGGGTCTGGGAGTGGTAGTTTAGCGTGTTTTCGAAGAATAGTTCTGAGCACAAAGAGCTGCCTCACAGTCATCACAGAGGCAAGAGTATAAAGTTGCTGGGTGGGAAACCGGATGGGTTAGGAGTACATGACTTTAAGTACAGATATTTGTTTCTGTTTTGGTATTTCCTTTTGTTTATGGTGCAATAAACAGTATTTGCTTTGTCCTTTTTTTAGCCTTTATTATTATTGTATTGTATTGTTTGTGTTAGTTCCTGATAATGTAATGTCGTTAAGCACATGAGCGAGTTCCACAACTATGAAGCAGTTGCCATGACCGAAACCGGTCGGACATCAAAGTCATCATTGTATAGTATTATATTGCATTGCATTGCATTGTAATCTGTTGGTCTTCTTTTCTCAACCTTTTAAATTGTTGGTCTTGCTGAAGTCCCGCCCTGAAACCATCAGGAAGAGGGATTTTCAGTGTTTTCCCCGTATACAAAAATTGTATCGTGTTGCATTGTATTGTTCCTATAGGCTTGAAGACGAATTGTGTCTATATTGTTAAGTTATCAATAATTTAATGTTACTATTAACTTAAACGACATTACATTATCAACAACTAACACAAACTTTGATATAATGGCTAAATTTTAATGTACAATAAATACATATATACTTTACAGAGCATTTTGGGGCTTGCGGCTTTAGCAAAGCCAAGGGCCGCAAGACTCAAAGGCCACTTTAAGTCTAATAGTGGATGAGAAGGCGGAAAAGGGAATCAAAGTGAGTTTGGGACGCATTTTGGACCATTTCCTCGATACTGTGGTGCCTTGGTGTTTTGTATGGAAAAACCATTAGTTTAGGTGACATCGCGTTTCAAAAATGGCACTTCTGATCTACATTAAGCTTAGCACTGACTTTAACAAGTTTATTTGCTAAATAAAAAGAAACTCCGACTTTCAAGCGTTTATCCCAATAAATTTTAAATGACTGCACCGATTTCCATCAAACATAACTAAGAACTTTCTAGACAGATAAAGGTTTCGATTTAAAAAACCGCATTGAAATTGGTCAATTCGTTTAGAAGCTTATAAACCACTGACGGACAAACAAACATACAGAGAGACTTTGATATCAAACTTTAAGCATCCCTTTTTTGCGTCGGGGGTTAATAAATGGCGGAAAATGTCACGCTTTTCCCAACCGTCTTTAGTAAAAAGTGAATAAAGTCGGAAACGCATCAGTAACTGTCCATAGACATTAATCAGAAAGCCTGATAACATTTCCTTCCTTATTTAAAGCATAGACAAAAGTTGGAGGGAGATAAATATAATAAACTCAAGTTTAATTACTTTTTAATACCATGTGATTAAACATTGATTTTATTCTCACTTTTTATGTAAAACGATGTCGTATGACGCATCGTCATCTGTTGGCCAATGTCCACTATTGGTCTAGCGTCATACAGCGGCCACTGATTGGCCCAACAATGTCGTAAAGTGACATAAAACCGGCCAAGTGCAAGTCGGACTTGCGCACGAACGGTTCCGTACCATTATCTATAAAAACATGTTGTATAGATCGTTTAAGGGAAACTGAATAAAGTTTTATAACAAATTGCCAAAATCGGTCCTTGATACGCCTCTGACATATCAAGGCAAAAGGCCTATGTAAGGAAAGTACTTTGTGAGAAGGCTTATTACGTAACCAATAATTATCTTAATGACAAAAACATCTGGCTTGAGCTTGGCGCGGGTCCCTTTTAAAGGTTTGTATACGCAGAAATGTCATAATTTGAGTACAATTGGCACTTGCACTTTATTTACAAATTTAAATTAATTTCAATTTTGACATCATACTTAATTGATAAATATGACATAACTATGTATTCTCAGTCCACATATCTAACTTTAATATCGGTATAATTGTAAGGTTGGCGTTTTTGGAGAAAATGCTGCAGTACAGTTTGTTACCGCTTCTTCTGTGCTTGCGCTTAGAAGGCGGCAGTAAACTTAGTAAGAAATCGGAAGAAAAAAAATTACAAGTATCAAGATATACAAATATTCAAAGATAAATAAATGATTTTTGACTTTGACTTTGGAAGCCCCCTTAAATATTTATTTAATTCTGTTTTTTAGTATTTGTTGCTATAGCGACAACAGAAATACATCATATGTGAAAATTTCAACTGTCTAGCTATCACGGTTCTTGAGATACAGCCTGGTGATAGACAGCCAAACGGGGAGACGGACAGACATCTATCTGTCCGTCTCCCCGTTTGGCTGTCTATGTACAGTGGACAGTGGAGTCTTAGTAATAGGGTCCCGATTTTGCCCTTTGAAAGCGAAACCCTAAAAAATTTAGTTTTAAAGTTCTGTTTATTTAAATACTCGTATACAGTCAAGTAACAAAATACCTGACCAGGCCCTATAATTATATCTTGAATTTTCTCTTTATTTAAAAATGATATTAACATGAAAATTTATACTCAGAAAAATTTTAATTAATATTATTTTTAGTTTAAGAGAAAATTGAAGATATAAGTAGAGGGTCTGGTCAGGTATCTTGGTACTTGACAGTACATTTGATAGGATGATTCAATGTTTATATAATTCGCCGAATCATAGAGTTTCTATATTAATTTAACGTTTAGGCACTTTACCGCAGGGCAATGATCTGCATGACATTTTTTATTTGTAAGTTTTTATTTTTATTTTTATATATTAAGTTTTTAATTTAGTTTTTAGTTTGAATGTTACCTGTAATTGAAACAATACAGGAAAATTGAATAATAAAAAAATTAACGTTAATTATCTCCTTCTTTCCGTAGTCTTTGTATAAAACAAAGGTCCTTCTATTTTGGACCGACCTTCAGACGCCATCGCTCGATAATTATCGTCAATACAGTTGACATTCTAAACAACTCTCCAGCGAATTTGTTTTGTTCATAAAGTTACTTTATTTTTGCATGGCGATAGGGCTGTCTGTCTATGAATACGTCATTTTTATTTTAATTAAATTTTAACAAAAGAAGCGGCCAAGTGCGTGTCGGACTCACCCATTAAGGGTTCCGTAGCAGCAAGTAACATAATACATTTGAGTTGATTGAATGAAAGGTAAATGGCAGTTTAAAATTTATTACCTATTAAAAAAAACTACTTACTAGATCTCGTTCAAACTAATTTTCGGTGGAAGTTTGGATAGCGTTGTACATCATATATTTTTCTAGTTTTATTATTCTCTTATTTAAGGAAACACACATTTTACCACTTTGGAAGTGTCTCTCGCGCAAACTTTTCAGTTTAGAAAAAAATATTTGAAAAACTTCAATATAATTTTTGAAGACCTATCCATAGATACCCCACACGTATAGGATGGATGAAAAAAAATTTGAGTTTCAGTTCTAAATATGGGGAACCCCCAATTTTTTTTTATTTTTGTGTGAAAATTTTAATGCTTTTCACAGAATACATCTACTTACCAAGTTTTAACAGTATAGTTCTTATAGTTTATATTAGGAATAGAGTATAGACTCTGTAATTATATTATCTATGTTCTTATAATAGTGTTCGGGACCACTTAAAAGGCAGATAACAATACAGGAGTAGAAAATAGTATTTTATGCAACATTTGTATAAGAAGGTTCATAAAATGCGAGTGGCGCAGGTTACGATGCGAGCCTTGGCGAGCATCGTAAGGAGATGCCATCGAGTATTTTTTGACATACTTATGCAACGTTGCATACAATACTTTTTCTACGACTACATTTACTAAAATAAATCCAAAAATAAACAAAGAAAAGTATGAAATACTACCATATGTTTGCTAGATACTAGGTATCTATGGAAGACTTAATTTTATTTTATTGACCTCTTCCTTGTGACCAAAAGTGCCATTTTTGAAACATGGAATCACTTAAACGAATGTTTTTTCATACAAAAAACCGTTTGTTCAGTGACTCCACGTTTGAAAAATGCACTATATGTTAAATAACGATTTTATTATGTTGGCAGTATGGTAGATCTAAAGAAAAAAGTTATAGATATAGACTTTTAGCCATAGGGCTAGAAGTATCGTTTTGGCGAAATAACGACACATGTGCTATTATATTAGGAATAGACTATAGACTTTTCTGAAATCATATAATCTATGTTCTTATATTAGTGTTCGGGACCATTTAAAAGACAGATAACAGTACAGGAGTAGAAAAATAATTTAAAATTAAATGAGTACAAAAAGCGGTCTTATCGCTTAAAGCAATCTCTTCCAGACAATGGTGCAACTGACTAAGACACACAGAACGGTATTCCTGGGGTCCCGCGCAATATGCATCCCCGTTCCCCGTCCCCGCACCTCTCCCCATGTGTGTAAGGGGGGCGAATACACACATTGACATGTGTAAAGATGTATGGTTTCGTTTGTAGTAGTTGTAATGTAGGCATAAATGATACTCCGCTTCTATGAAGTGCCAACATGTGCCTGAAAGACACTTAACATTTTTTGGAAACATGTCGGTTACTCACAAAAAAATGCGAAGTAGTTACCTAAATCTCAAATCTAACATCCGCTTTGTCGGAAAAAATTTAGCAAAATTGAATGTATTTATTCAATCTGCTTTCAAAATCTTCCACGTGACAACCCTGGCGGTTTGAAATCGACTGAATATTTTAAGATTCACTGTTGAGATATTCTTTTCGAGGTTTTAATAAAATATTTATGTTTTCTACTAAAATAAATCAGATTTTTTATGTGTAGCTTCCAATTTAACATTTTGTGAATTCTTTGGGGAGGCCAATGTCCAAAGCTGTGGACTTTAGTAGATGGAAATAGATGTGTAGGGCATTTTTAACGATGATATGTTTTCTAATCTTTCAATTAGTATGTAAACGAAAAGAATAACCTATAATGTACAGTCAGCATCAGAGATACCTGACTCCTCCTCTACCTACATCTTGATTTTTCTCTTTAACTGAAAATAATGAAAATGTGTATTCAAAAAGACTTCATTAAAATAAACTTGTTCACTTACACGCGTACCTAACCTGTAGTAGCTCTAACGGCCCTAGACTCTGTCCACCTCGTAGGGATTAATAATATCTAATAGTGTATCTGTATTTTTAAGGTAATTAGTGAAAATGATATTGAAAAATCAATCTTCTATCTCCGACGTAAAAAAAACAGCTAACAATTGACATTTCTATCAACAAAATATCTATATCTATCTATATACCTAATCCTAAACATAATAAGAGTTATGACTTTATTTACTTATGGTTTTATTAACACAAAAACACTTGAAGGCGACCCAAAATCCTCTCGACTCGAAATGTGGCGCTACCGCTACCCACCTCCCTCTGATTTTATGCCACCTTTAGAGGAACTGCCCTCGGGTCATGAACTACCATGGTCCACATGGAAGAGCCTTAATCGCCTTCGGACTGAGGTAGGCCGATGCATAACTTGGCTCGATGGCGTTACATTGATAAATCCGCAACACAATGCCAGTGTGGCCATGGCGACCAGACTATGTAACACCTTCTCTCCTGCCCATCCTGCCCCACCAGCTGCACTAAACGTGACCTTTATGAGGCTTCAGACAACGCTGTAAGAGTGGCATCATTTTGAAAGGAAACAATTTAATGTTTGAGCCAACGACACGATAAGAAGAAGTGACTCTGTCTACCCCGTAAGGGATAAATAATATGTTATAGTATATCTGTATTTTTACCGTAATTAGTAAAAATTACATTGTAAACACAATCTTCTTCTGTCTTCGACGTAAAAAAATTGTTAACAATTGATATTTCTATCAACAAAATATGTAAAATATGTAATTACAGTACGACACAAAGGTTCGCCGTTTTGTCCAACGACATTAAGTTGAACAAAACGGCGAACTTCAAAGCATTTTTGTACGAACTCCCGGCACGTAGGTTGAACCAAAATAGTAGTTATCGGCGCAGGTACAAATAATGCGTCGACGACCGTCTTTTTGGTTCAATTTACGTGACGGGAATTTGTTCAAAAATGCTTTGAAGTCCGCCATTTTTGTTCAACTTATTTGTGTCGCATTGTAGTAGTTTTGACTTCATTTGCTTATGGTTTTCCATCTAGTTCAAGTAAATGCCTTTCACAGCCAATAACTAAGTTGTGGCATTCTAGGGTGTTACTCAGTTACTAGTTACGATATCGATTTAACTTCTAAGGAATACTCAGTGACGTGACGATATCGATTTAACTTCCTTAAAATTTTGTAAGGACGGACGTAATATATATAAGTATACTAAATTATTTAAAATCAAAATAAGTACATGGAACTAATTTTACATGAAAATGGATAGAAAAATTTTATAGATAACAAACGCAATTTCTTCACAATCTACAAATTGTCTTTGTAAGATTTGATTCAAATTATTTTCTCAAACAGATAGTCAGTGGCTATGTACAACAGTAAAGGTATTAAATATGACTTATGAATTTTACAGCCAATATCACATAGGTACTTAATTAAATTGAAGAGAATTAAATTTAGGCAACTGATGACCCGAATCAAATCAAAGTTTATTTTCTAGGTAACAAGTTTACTTAAAACATATATAGACACAAGCACTTTTCACGAAGTTTTGGCATGCAAAATTTGTTTTAAGTATGTACAAATAAGCTTTTCTGCTCAGCGAATAAGTCTTGCTATCCAGCGAAGGAATGCTGCTAGCATATTGGGTACTTTGTCTCGATGTCGTGCGTTGGAAGAAATATTTTATTTATAAGCCGTTTTGAATAAAGGATATTACAAACTGAAGCGAAATAACATTACTAACTCAATAAAATCAATAATAGACTAATAAAATCAATAATAGACTAATAAAATCAATAATAGACTGCTAGTTGGCGAATTGCTCTTACAATAAAGAAATATCGTTCCATACCTTCGTCTGCAACCCACGTGCATCATTTCGTAGTAGGACCCCAAGAGCCCTGACATATTGCATTATGCATTTCCTACTCCGGAATTTCAGACTACATTATAGAACGGTAGTAATTGAATATTTTCCGTATTGTTACTTTCTGAAGGCTTTGAAAATGGAAATGTTCAGTTTTATTCAACTAGCGTAAGATGTGAGCAAAGTTCTCTGAGTCTACTAGAACAATCCGGTGTTAGTATGTACATTAATTAAAAAAAAGACGGGTTGCACTCCGGGAGCGCCGGCAGAAGTGAAAACTTGAATATTAACGTTGTGCATTTCCATGAAAGCGCGTGGCACGCTGTAACATTCGCGCAAGCGCCCTGCGCCGCTTAAACGAAACAGCAGGCGCAGGCATACATTTTCGCCACGCCGTAGAAAGAGAGAGGGATACTTCCTCTCCTACGCCGCGCCGCGTCGGCTGTCTCCTCTTACGAATTTTCGATCAGATCACGTGTCCTGACGCCCGATGCCCTAGTTTAACATTTTTACCCATTACAAAAAAAGTGTAAAACGCCGCTGAAGAAGTTTTCACTTCAATAACTTGGGTATTGATGAGCTTCATGAAATTGGGAAGGGGTGTAGATGTAGTCAATAGAGTTTTAAAGTTCGGGGATGAGCCAAATCGGTCAAGGGTAATTAAAATAAGTGGGTACCTACAGAAAGATAAAATAACGTCCCTCAAATCCAACAATACGGCGTCCTCGCAATTTTCCTCCGATCTCGGGTGCGTTTGATGACTTTGAAAACTGAGAGTTGGATCTCATTTGTCAGCATTGAGCAGCACTTTTCTATGGTGCTGTCCTTTTCCGTCGCTCTGATCCGTCATTTGCCAGAGCGAGAGAGAGCGCAGAATGCTACAGCATGCTAACTATGCTGATGACCTGGACGATTTGCGTCCTAAGTAGGCCCTTCTGGCACCGTAGCTTCGGCCCTTCCGGCAAAACATGGGTGTTGCAGCACCCCAAAATTTGCCATAATCCCTAGCGCGCCCAAAGCCGAGGTTTCCCCCTTGGGAGCCCTTTGCGCTGCTGCTAGTAGTATAAAAATATAGGAAGCCGGGCCTCTGGCCCGCTCCTCAAACCTTGTCCGGGTGAAATAGGAAATGCCGTCCGAGGCAACCTATGTCTGTCACGTCAAAAAAAAAAAAAAAAAAAAAACGATTCATTCGATCTTGTGCCTTCCTCGGGTGAGGACGTCTATTGAGTGCGAATTATTTGTCGTGTTGATGTAATTGAGTGAATTTATGTCTCACGAAAATAAATTATTAAAACGAAAAATACTGAAGTATTAATTCGATAAAAACCCATCTATCACATTCATTCATTCATTCATTTCATTCATTCATTCAAACTTTAAAGTGGTTCTCAAGACGAATCAATCGAACCCAAACTCCGTGGGGTTATGTTGTTTTATCATTTTTACAGATATGCTATGACCACCTTTCGGTTCCGTCTGCATCATGTAATCAGGTCATTGTTGCCATATTATCCCATTGATACCCAACTTACATATTATACACACATATGTGAAAGTTCAGGTCCGTCTAATAATAGGAAGTGGCTCTAACACAGCATGCAAGATTTGATTAAAGACACACAAACAACAGGACAAATGAAAAAAAAATACATTTTTAAAACTTATTAGTTTTAAACTTATTTGGACAAATGAAATAAGCCTCAACTGGATGGAGTTGCGTTGTTTTATTACTGAGTTCCATCGACCACCTTCTACTCCCTGATAAGACCTTAGACATCGTCTATCATAAAGTTCTTGTCAAGACAAATCAAACGAGTCCTACTCAATGAGGTTATGGTTTTATTTTCCATCATCAGAACAGCTCATTGACTCCATAATATTGTATTGTCATCCGACTTCCACAGTATACAAAATATCAGCGCAATCAGTTGAGGATAACTGGTTGAAAATTGAGTTGCAAGATTTGACCTAAACAAACATGCAAGATACTCTGCAAGTTAAATAAAAGCTTGTATTAAGAGCGGCCTTCAGGTCTTACTTTTCATACAAACGCTCGTACGTGATTATGACGTTGTAACTGATCTTTCTAGAATTTTTTTGAACGAACACACAAACATACTCAATATAAGCCTCTAAAAATCGGTTTTTTGCACATATTTTACTTGAACTTCGACCGCTTATAAATTACTCATAAATTCTAAAAGTAAAAAAAAAATATTTCAGCAGAAACCTTGCAAATGTAATGAAAATTTTAAATAAAAAACATTTATTTCACACACTCGTAAGGCTTAGTGAAAAACACGTATCACCTGAATTAAGTTTTATAAAATTCCGCACCCAATGAAAAGTGAATATTCTTTTTTTCTAATTATTTATTTAAGTCACACAAATTATTACATGCATTACATATTAAGCAATACCAACAAAAACCTATTTGGGTTTATACGTGGTAAGGCGAGTCACTACTCGTTACAATGTTATACAGTAAATATATAGTTTTTAAGAATTAATTTACATTTGGTACTATTTTTTAAATTACTTATTTTCTCAATAACATTGTTAGGGTATTCATTTAAAGTAGATGGCAGGAAATACTCCCACATTCTTTTACCGTGAACGTTTTTATATGAAGGTAGGATATATCTAGGTAAGTATGTTAAATTACGCAACCCAGTGCTTCTTGTTGTAAGTTTTAGAGAATTTATTTAGTGTAGGTTTTCACACACAATTTCCATTTTTACTTTATCATATACATTTACAACTTTACAATGCTTAAATAAGTCTGTATCGTTAAGCTTGTATTTATTTTTTATTTTGTTTGGGGTAATAGTCTTAAGTAGGCTTAATTGTAATTTGTAAATATTTTCCATATGTGTCTTGTATGTTCTGCCATAACTATTTATTCCATAGTTAATTATACTATCAGCCAATGACATATACAACATTCGCAAAGTATGATATGGGAGTTTATATTTTAAAATAGACAATTTAGACATAACTGCTCTAAGTTTATTACAAATACTGTTTATGTGGGGTTTCCAACTGAAACTGGTATCAATTGTAAGTCCTAGATAGGTGTGTTCATTTACTAGTTCAATTTTTTGACAATTACATGTGTTTGTTGAAGTATGGAGGCATTGGTGTTCATGGGCCAGTATTATCGGTTCAATCGGTGATTTTAGATATGGTGTATGTATATGCAATAGTTTAGTTTTTTGAGCATTAATTGTTAAGCCGGCATCATGTGCCCATTTACATAAGAGCTCAAAGTTTTTTTGCATAAGGTCTTGCGCGGCCTGTATGTGTTTATGAGCAACTACTAGGCAGGTATCGTCGGCAAATTGATACATGGAACCCTCTTTAATTATATTACCCATATCATTTACATATAATAGATACTCGATAGGCCCAACAATTGATCCTTGTGCTGTGCCTTCGTCAGTAGGAATCATGTCACTCAATTTGCCGTCGATTTTAACAGCTGTTTTCCTATTTGTGTGGTAGTTTTTAAACCATTCTAATAATGGCCCACGAATGCCCGCCTGCTCTATTTTTTTTTTTTTCTTTTTTTTTCTCTTTATTTTTAAGGGCTTTTATCTTAATAGACATGTCAGCCCTATCGTACCCTTAACTAAGGAATTTACGTCTGAGGTATGAAAATTTCATAAAATTTTTTTGCTACTATCGAGCCTGGTTTCGACAGAATAGACTGAGCGATACCGATATCATAATGATTTAATTTTAATTCCCTCATTAGTGAATCCCTTTTACATTTGAATTTGGTACACTCCATTAATATATGTTGCTCTAGTAATATCTTATATTTTAAGGTATCAAACGCTTTGCTGAAATCAATAAAGACTACAAGTACGTGTTTTTTATCATTTAAGTGACGATTAACCTCATTAGTAAATTGTGACAATAATTGGGAGGTATTTTTATTTTTTTGAAAGCCAAACTGCTTGTCATTTATGACATTGTTAGATGATAAATATTTATTAATTTCTGTTCCAAAATATCTCTCAATAATCTTGTCGATAGCTGACAAAATTGTGATTGGTCTATAATTAGTTGTGTCACTATGAGGACCTTTCTTGTATATGGGTCTAATTATTCCGATTTTTAAGTTATCGGGATATAGTTGTTTAATAATACATGCATTTATTAAGTGTGTGATAACCGGTGTAATTTCTTTATTTATGTATTGTATGTCGGATACTCGGATGCCGTCATATCCAGGACTTTTATTTGAATTTAGTTTTTTAATTATAGTATAGATTACCTCATTTGTTGCTGTATTTAATCTCATGCTAAAGTTAGATTGTTTTTCGTACGTCTCTTACTAAGAAGGGGCTTATCACAGTCAATTAATATATTTTTTACATTATTTCGGAATTCATTAGCGAATTTGATAGCAATTGTATGTGTATCATTTTTAAAATATTTTAGAATAATGTCATCCACAGAGTTTATTATTTTACCACATAGCCTATTTATGATTTTCCACACATGTTTCGGATCTTTAAAATTTTTAATTATTAGTTTTTTAATATAATTATTTTTAACTATATTTATATGTTTATTTGTTTTATTTCTGTTCGTTCAATGGATAGTTAATAATAATAATAATTGCGTTTAATAGAATGTAAGCCTTCAGTCGCTATCCCTTTTTGCTTTGCCCCTTTTTCTAGCATTCCCCTGGATGGAATAACAAGCTTTTCAAATTATGCTCGCGTTGACGGCAGAGCGGCCGGGAAGGGCCGCCTTAAGACAAACCCGGCGTAAGTAACATAGACTTGCACCTGACGTAACAGCATTAGGAACTTACCTTTTTATGATATTCCGCAAAGTCCAACGGAGCTTTTACCTGCAAAGAAATGCTTATAAGTTACTAAGTTCCTACTTATATTCAATTAAGACCTCTTACAATAGGCGCTTTGGTTTAACGAAAAGTTGACTGTTACTGAATAACGAAAGTTTTACACGTACACGAACAACGTGTTACAAAAACTGACTGAATAAGGCCTAAAAATGTTTTCAGTAAGTTTAGTAATCGCGCACAAAAAACATAAATGTGAAAATGGGAGCCAAGTTCAATATTATGATATTAGTATGGTTGTTGACTTTACCTAACCTACAACGAGCGAGCAAAGCGAACGAAGTCCTCCGAGCTTGAACAATCTGGCGTTTGTATGTATGTTTTGTTTGTTTGTTTATCGTTTGTGTAAGTGGCTAACACTCTTTTCAGATTGTTCAGGCTGTCTAAAGGTATCTGACATAGCTTGACGATTGCCATACAATGATGACAGCCGGGACCTACGGCTTATACGTGCCTTTAATTTATTTTTATATTGAGTAAGTAATATAACTTTAGTGCTTAGATAGGTAAAGACAGGAATTATTAATTTATGTTTTTTTTTTCAAGATATTCGAGGAATAATCTGAGTACTGTGTAGTATCGTACTGCCGATGTTATATGTTAGTTTGATGTTCTATCTAACCTTTGAATCACTTGGTACCAGCTGAAAATCAGCACTGTGGTTCACACCGCAGCACAAAGCTGAGCTGGCTGCCTTTTCAGCATACTTAATATGTATAAGTCTAGTACATAAGATTTTTTTGTTTGCCGAATAAAGATTTTCTTTCTTTCTTTCCGAAGCATGTATGTATGACTATGTTGATTCACAATAACTGGAATAATGTTGATAGGATCTTCATGAAATTTGGTAGGTGTGTAAATGAAATTGATTAAACTTTTAAAATCGAATAAAAAAAATTTTGAATCGAATACGAATGCCCCCAGTTATCCCTATTAATCATTACCTCGGAGTTCTGAAAACCAACAAAATAGAACCGAGATCATATTCTATTATTCCATGCACGAAATAATCAGCCAAATCGGTCAACGGGTTTCCAAGATATAGGGGGCGGACTAAATACTTATGTCCGAAGAAAAATGTAAAGATAGACGTTAATAAAATAAAAAAAAACACAAAACAACGCAAAATAAAATTAATCGTTCAATTTATACTCTTATCAATATTGGCTTTATTTTCTCATAAAATCTTGTTTAATAAGTAATTTCTTAGAAGGTGGAGTTTATAAAATACAAATTGCTGAGAAATTGTTGTTAAGGGGATACCTGAAATTTCCGGGGTCCAGTGCTGCCCCAATGTGAAATAAATCATTTGATAGGAAACGGAGACATTATTTTTCAATCTTGGCTATGGACTCAAGAGTTATTATTGTCTTTGATTGTTCAAAACATCTCATTAAGGGGATACCTGAATTTCCCGGGGTATAGAAAACGGAGACATTATTTAAAATTTTGTCTTGACCGGGCACTAGATAATAACCCTTCAAACTATTTTATGATTTACTGATAACAGTTTAAGGGGCTACCTGAATTTTCCGGGGTCCAGTGCTGCCCCCATTTGAAATAAATCATTTGAAAGGAAACGGAGATATCATTTAAAATTTGGCCTTGATCAGACCCTAGATAACCCTTTATACTATTTTATGAACTACTGTTTACAGTTTAAAGTGAGAACGTGAAGCTTTTCTACGCACAATTGCGAAAAACGGCCACTTTTGGCGTATGTGCGTAGAAAAGCTTCACGTTCTCACTTTAAACTGTAAACAGTAGTTCATAAAATAATTTCAAGAGTTATCTAGGGTCTGATCAAGACAAAATTTTAAATGATGTATCCGTTTCCTTTTAAATGATTTATTTCAAATGGAGGCAGCACTGGACCCTGGAAAATTCAGGTAGCCCCTTAAAGTGAGAACGTGAAGCTTTTTTACGCACATACGGCAAAAGGGGCCGTTTTTTGCATTTGTGGGTAGCAAAGCTTTGATAGCTAAAATAGTTTGAAGGGTTATCTATTGCCTGATCAAGACAAAAATTTAAACAATATTCAAATGGGGGCAGCACTGGACCCCGGGAAATTCAGGTATCTCCTTAATGAAATATTTTGAACAATCAAAGACAATAATAACTCTTGAGTCTATAGCCAAGATTGAAAAATTAAGTTTAAGACTGCCGTTAAAAATCATTTATTTAAAATGCTTATTATCAGGTAAATGACTATTTATCTGATCAAAATTCTTGGAAATAGTTGATTGCAAATTTTAATTGTATTATTTAGATGTATAATATAATGTATACTGAGCTTAAGTGTAAATCTGTATTGTAACTAAAACATAGCCCATCAGACTGGGTAGGGACCAATACTGAACTGGGTTTCTTTCGGCGTAATCTTCCCAGCAGTGGTCGTTCCGAAACGCTGGTAGTTTTTAGCTTTTGCACTAAAATAATTTTTATAAAAATGACCTTCAATAAGAGATAAATTTATCCTACATTGAATAAAAAAATTTGACTGACTTTGACTTTGATAAATATTGGTTTAGCCGTTTAAAGTATTTGCGGATTGTAAGGTTAGACATTATGCGTTAGATGGTGCATTCCTACCAGTCTGCTCCGATTTTAGATATCTTGGTTCTATTGTGCAAAACGACGGCAATATAGACCGTGATGTAATAAATCGCATTAACGCAGGTTGGTCAAAATGGCGACTAGTGACTGAGGTTATTTGTGATGCGAGAATGCCTCTTAAACTTAAAGGGAAAGTTAATAAAAGCGTAGTAAGACCAGTTGTTCTATACGGTTCGGAATGTTGGGCTACGAAAGTGACGGATGAAAGACAACTGCACGCAGCGGAGATCAGAATGTTAAGATAGATGAGAGGAGTGACAAGAAAAGATAGAATTAAAAAACGAATATGTAAGAGAAAGTACAAAGGTGGCCCCAATAACAGAAAAGCTAAGAAGTAATAGACTACGATGGTATAGATATGTCATGAGGAGAGAGGAGAACCACGTTACAAAAAAGATGATATTTAAAAATTACTAGAAATGGAAATAGATGACGGCCAAAGAAAAGGTGGATGGAGTGTGTTAAGGACGATATGGATAAAAATAATGTGACAACTGCCTGGACAAAGGATAGAAGGGAATGGAAAAGACTCACATGCTGTCCCGACCCCACGTAAAGTGGGATAAGGTAAAGAGGAAGGGTTGACTTGTAACAATGTGTGTGGGTAGGTTTCTTTCGTTCAATAAATACTCAGCTTCCTGCCTCATAAATTGACGTCCCAAGAGAAACGCTTAAAAGTCGAGGTTTTTTAAATTTACCTAGCAAATTATGATGGCGCTAAGGATATCAAATGAATATTAAAGACTTTTTTGTTAGCCTGTTTTAATGCCCACTGCTGAGCAAAAGCCTCCCCTTTCTGCTTAAGGTGAAAGTATGTGAGTGTGTATGTTTGTTACTTCTTCACCCGCAAACAGCTGGATCAATTTTGATAAAATATGGTATGCAGGAAGCTGACATCCTGGATTAACACATAGGCTTTTTTTTACCGCGGGTAACACCGCCGGGCGCAGCTAGTAATATTAATAAAACAAGCTGGGCGGCCGGTAACTTTTTTGTGAAAATCATTTTTTGCATTACTCCCTAAATACTGAGATTCATCATCGTTGGAGCCATACATACCCGTAAAGGACATACCCGTAATAAATCGAACCACGGGCTATACCAAATCACTATAGTATAATGAAATTAAAATAGCAACCAAAGAGCCTAGAAAATTTTGATTGAATAAAATTTGACATTCCCGTACAAATTGCCCAGGTATTTTTTTTTTTTGTGTTTCGGCTGTTATTTTAATTCTATTATATTATAGTGATCTAGTAAAGATCGTGACATATATATACACATATATATATATATATATATATATATATATATATATATATATGTCGTAGTTGTCACCATGTTAGTCCGCCACCCAGAGGTCCCGGGTTCGATCCCCAGTCAGGGCAAGATGAAAAATGGCCTGGTCCTGGCTCTTGGATGTTTATCTATATATGTATTTGTTATAAAATATAGAATCGTTGAGTTAGTATCACACAAGTCTCGAACTTACTTTGGGGGTAGCTCAATCAGTGTTATATGTCCCTATATATTTATTTATTATTATAAATGTCTTATGTTAATTTTCCGACAAAATGTTTTATCTATAAATTATGTTATTTACCCGCAATTAGCATTTAAATAAAGTTAGAAGTTGAATTTCAGAGTTAGAATAAATTCACGAAGTCGTGTCACACGTTTCTATGCATGAATAAACTTTGGTGTAATGTGTTATCTATGTATGGCAGCATTTGAGATGCTTTAGAAGACAATACAGTAGATCAGTCAAGTCGATTTAAGTGTCAGAAGATTCATCATAACACCAATTTACAACTGACAAGCGAGTTTTGATTCGTATTTTACTAAAAAAAATACATCAGAATTGCTCTGCAGGAAAACTACAAGCCTATTAACACGGTGCAAATTTCTTGCCCATAGCATACAATTATATTAAACAAAGACCACTCGCATGGTCTAAACGAAACGTCAGCCATACAAATCCTAGATTGTTTCAATAAATTGGTTTGCAAGCAAGCAACTTGCACCTACTAAATGGGCCTTAATGAAGAAGTTTTGAAAATACTGGAGACAAGAACAATTGGGAAGTGGACTAGATAAGAAAAGTGTTATTCCATGGATCAGAAAAAGTTCTGACGTCCGATGGATTGCATCCGGCGCTATCAGATTCGGACGTCATACACGTCTGAATTTTTTCAGTATGCGGGGTAACAAAATGTATGGAAAAAACCGAAAATTTCGGATAATATGCGGCCTTAGATTCTAACCCAAAAATAATGGATCCATATTTTTCGGATAATCACTTTCAAAAATACAGAACATCGATGTTCCGAAGTGGGAACTTGTGACGTCACCATCCCGACCCTAAAAACTCGTAGGAAACCGTGACGTCATGCGACATTTAAATTCGTCATTATTTATAATTACAAATATACAGCGCATATGTAGACACCTCTTTGTCCTATGTAGTGCAGTAAAGGACTATAAATATAGGCTAGTAAAGTAACATACGAGCAAAGGGTGGGTAAAGCAAACATGTTCCTAATTACCCCGTGTTTTGACAACAATTGTACAAACTGTGCACATTCATTAGCCGAGTTGACTTTACGAGGTATCATAATAACACGTCATTATTAACAAATTGTTAGCTGTTTGTTTAGGTTATTATTAAGGGAGATGGAGATTCCAAATTATTGTTCTGACTGGCATAATAATAGTACCGGAACGACCTAACTTCGCTCGATTAAAAACACCCAGAGAACGAGGTTCTCTAAATTTAAACTAGACCGACTATTTGCAGTATCAAGGAACCTCATTATTAAAAAAATGTTGTACTTACACGTATTATTATTATTTTCTGACTGATAAATAATGAGCTGTAAGGTATTATTTATATTTTTATAAAACTAAAATGATCCACAGTTTACAGCTGTTTACGATTGGCGGACTTAACGCTAAAAGTGTTCTCTCCCAGTCAACCATGCTCTAAATAGGTTCTGACTTATTAGTCAGAAAACAAAAACCCAACGGCCCTGGAACCTGTCTGATTAGAGCAGCAAAGCTCAAAATGCTCTATCTACTTCAGTGGTAGCAGGATTTAAAAATATGTATATATGATAAATGTGAAATGATTAAATTTACCTTCCAATCTGTATAATATTACCCCTGCTTTCTGCTTCATGAAATTTTGTATAGAGGCATCGAGGAAACATAAGGAATGAAAACCTCTATCGGGTCCCTAATGAACGTTCAGTAGCTTATGGAAGGAAATTGGGGCAATAGTTATGTTTAGCTTACCTTAAAGTGTGTTGGTGAAATAACAATTTAAGTTTATGGCAGATATTGTTGCGGGTAAGACGCTAGGTCATCTATGTACACAAAAATTTTGTTTTTTTTTTCGAAATTTCTTTTTTACTTATTTGCCCACTGGTATAACACGGATAAAAACTTGACATGGCCAATGGCAAAATCGTGGTTACAAATATAAAGCCATTCTAATTAGGAATTTCTATTTGTCATTGATTGTTAATTCTCCGTATCTAATACTCTCCTCGCTTTTTCCAACTAATATCAAAACCACAAAATTATAAGCACTAACGCATCTAAACACCCACTTTCCAAAAATTTTGATTTACGTATTCGTTTTCGAGAACTTAAAGTTTTTCTAATTATGGCAGCACAATCGTTCGTACGTAACCTAGTTCATCTTTTATCCACTTGACAAGGTTGAAACTTTGCGATTTCCATAACAACTTTGTTTTCATAGCAGTGTAATCCTCCCTCGTTGCAGTCGGCTAAGCCCGCTTCACGAATAGTCTGGGGGATTCGGGATCATGTCTCTCTTCCGCCTTTGAGTTATGCAGAGACATGCATTATTCAATAGTACTGTGACTACGAGAAGAGACAATTTGCGAACATTTATCTTTTTTTTTAAATTCAATCCCAATAGGTGGGCTTAGATTGCTACAGAATGGTTGCTTGTCTGCTAGCGTGCTAGAGAGATCATCAAATAATAAGGTGGGGTGAAAATAAGGCGTCTTATAATAAAACTGAGAAGCCCATCGCAAGTGATAGAGAACAATAGCGGACTAGAAGGCCTTTGCTCAGCTGTGGGGCACTATAGGCTAGTAAAATATTTATATATACTAACCAAGCTTCTGTCAGACTACATATCACTCAGCGACATTACTTAACGGGTTAGCTCAACTTGCAGTGGGCCGGGCAAATGGCGCGACTAACATCAGTTCGTCTCAGATGAGGACGGGTGTTAAAACAAGTAAATATTTAAAAAATATTTTTTAAAACAAGCTTGTTGTTTTTCTAAAACAATGAACTTAAAAATTTGAAGTGCGCCTCAAGACGAATCAAACAAGCCTATACTCGATAGGGTTGCGTCACTTCATTCAAGAGTTCCTATGGCCATCTTCTGGCTCCATCATCAGATAAGCTCGATGTTACCATAATGTTGCATTGTCACGCAATAAACGTACGCGTGCAAAATTTCAGTTCAATCGGAAATCGGATAGTGGGTCAAATTTAAACTGACTGATTGACTGACTCATTTAATTACAGCCAGACCGACAGACAACGGGACAGGTAAAACTAAATAAAAGCTTGTAAAAAATAACTTTTGGTTATCCTTGGGAAAGGACTCTTTCCAGCAATGGACTTCCTGTAGTTGAAATAATAAATAAATATATAAGGACAAATAACAAATTGATATTATTACATTTCAATAAAAGAAGTCAAACTGCTAATGTCACTCGACACTTGCAATAAAAGACTAGACAAAAATGTATATTTTTAGAATGTAACTGACCGAGCGAGCGAACCGTCTCAGTTTCGAGATTGCCCAAAATGCTTTAGTCCGGCTGTCAGTTTAAATGTCTGTTCGGCTTTTCTCGCCTAAGGCCCAACGCAGTCGACAGACTAATCCGTGCCGCACTTTTTAGTCTGTGAAAATAGATCCCATGGAATCACATGCAGTAACGCACACGACGCGCAAAAAGTCCGGCGCGCGTCGTGTGCGTTACTGCATAAGATTCCATGGGTTCTATTTTCACAGACTAAAAAGTGCGTCACGGATAGTCTGTCGTCTGCGTTGGGCCTATAGGTCGCATTTCTCACACGTAAAATTTTGAGAAAAGGTTCGAAAATTACGTATAAATTTTTTGAAGGTTCAGTTTTTCGAAATTTGTCAAAAGGACGGAAGTATGAAGGATTAAAACTTTAAATATATCGTATCATATTTCAGCCATTTCGGAAAATTTTCAATACTGTCATCAAACTTTTTTATTACCTTTATTTAGACGCAATTTTTTTGTCTGAACAACTTTTGTATCTGTCTACAGCTCACAAAGCCACTAGTTTAGCATACATAAATACATACTATCACACCTTTTTCCCACAGGGGTAGGCAGAGACTATGGACCTCGACTTGCTACGATCCTGACAGACCTCTTTCGCTTCATCTACACTCATCACTTTCTTCATGCATGCCCGCCGGTTACGGGTACTTCTGACCTCTCCTTTTTAAGAACGTCTGCAATCTGATCGCGGTACGTTCGCCGAGGACGACCCTGACCCACTCTTCGCTTTGTAAACCCTTTTAGTAAATTTCCTTTCCTAATTTAGTAGTTAGCAAAATATGTCACAAAAGTATTCAAACTCCTGGTCGCACCACCTGGAACCCTTCCTTCCTTAAATACAAGCTCTTTATTGAGAGGTTTTATTCTCTTTGACTTTAGAAGGCCTTTGACGATTGAATGATTTAGACGTACGTCTAGTAGAGAGCCTCGTCATAAAGAAAGTTAAACGCAAGTTAAATATTTCATTGGAACTATTCAAATTCATTTATATTTAAAAAACTGGTTCTTTATTGAGAGGTTTTATTATCTGTCCGCCATATTTATAAAATAATGGCTGCGCCCCCGCGCATATACAAACCGCGGTATATACAAAAGTAACCTATGTGTTAATCCAGGGTGTTAGCTTCCTGCATTCAAAATTTTATCAAAATTGGTCCAGCCGTTTACACGCGTGAAGAAATAACAAACATACACACTCACAAACTTTCGCCTTTATAATATTAGTGTGACTAGCCGTGCCCGCGGGCTTCGCTCCTCGTAGGAATTTCGAAATAAAACCTGTACTATATATATATTTTTTTTTGATCATTTTACTTCATACACAAATACAAGTGTAATGGCGGACTTAAAGCCTAAGGCCTGATCTACCAGTCAACCAAACGGGTGATGTGGAGAATGTCAGGAGTAGTGCAAAACTTGAAATAGGCATGTGCGAAAAAAAAATTATTTGTAAAAATTATCATCAAAACAATAAACTACATACAAATAATATACACTATTAAGTATATACTATAATCAAGAATACAGGCTACATAAACTTCATAAATACACTATGATCTATCTGACAGTTTTCGAAGAAAGTGTGCCTTCACCTGTTTCTTAAATGAAAAGCGGGTTTTAGCCTTCCGGACATCGACGGTAAATCGTTCCATAGTTTCTTCCTATATCCTTCCCTGGGTCTCAAACTATCATCATCATCATCATTTCAGCCGCATAACGTCCACTGCTGGACATAGGCCTCTCCCAAAGATTTCCAAAACGACCGATCAAGAGCGGCCTGCATCCAGCGCTTTTCAGCGACCTTGGTCAGGTCGTCTGACCACCTTGTGGGTGGGTGTCCTATGCTTCGTTTGCTAGTACGTGGTTGCCATTCGAGATCCTTTCTGCCCCATCGGCCATCGGTTCTTCGCGCTACTAAGTCTCAAACTATAACCATACCAAATTTTATCTAAATCCAACAAATATAAAAACTCACTTTCGCATTTATGAAACTAGTGGTTCGCCGCGAACTTAGACCTCGCGATTACTATTCCACAAGTTCATTTGCCAGGAAAATTAAAAAAAAAAAACCAACTGGCAAGCGTTCACCCCCATAACTTTAGAACTAGCGTTGCAAGTTGCAAGCAATAGTATAAAATATCGACAGTCTATCGATATGGGTATTGTTGTGGCTTCCCATATAAATTGGAAAGCCCATATTGAAAAAATAAGTACAAAAATGTCACAATTTATCTACGCACTACGCGAACTTAAAAAGTCTACTAATACAAAGACCGCTCTTACTTCGTACTATGCATACGCGCACGCGTGGTTAAGTTACGGAGTGATAATGTGGGGGGATAGCACGGATGTCCATGACTTGTTGGTGCTCCAGAAAAAATGTATCCGAATACTCACCAATCTAAAGCGTCGTGACAGTTGTAGGGAGCACTTCACAAAACTCAGAATACTTACTTTGCCAAGAATTTACATATTAGAATTGTGTAAATTTGTGAGAAAAAATTATATTCTTTATAAAAAGTTCATCGACGTTCCGCGTCGATTTGAATCGCGCACACCAAACGACATAATACAAATATCATCTAAGTTAGAACTACATAAATCTGGACCTTACTCTATGTCTGTTAAATTATATAATCACTTGCCCAAGAACATAAAAGACGAAGAGAATTACAAAACATTTTTAAAATTATTAAAATCTCATCTGCTAAAAAATCATATTATTAAGTCGCCGAATACCTGCAGGATACGATAAAATAAAATAGAAAATGTCTACCTCCCTCTCGTCCCATTGCAATGCCTGACAAGGTGCATGTGATGTTTTTTTTTGTATAGAATAGATCATTTGCAATGCAATGTAATTATTAAATAAATAAATAAATACTATCGTGACCTCAAAAAACAGTAACAATATCGATAGGACTATCGATAGTATCAATAGTGTCGATAGTATCGATAGTAAATGTACTATTTGCATTAAAAACTATCGATAGTATTGTAACGAATATCGATATTATAATACTATCGATAGTAATTTAGCAATCGATAGTTTTTCGTACAAAAAGTATTTCCAGTATCGATACTATCGATAGTATCGATAGTATCAATTAAAAACTATCGATACTATCGATAGTCCTATCGATATTGTGACTGTTTTTCAAGGTCAACTATCGATAGTCAAACTATCCATTGTTATGCAACGCTATTTTGAACCGTTGAACTGATTTCCATCAAACATCGCTAAGAAACATCGCAAGGAAACATGCTTTCAGGTTAAAAAAAACGTATCGTAATCGATCCATCCGTCCGAGAGCTTCCATGCTACAGACAGACACACAGGGACCGCTTTTTGTCGCGGGTTAAAAATACAATAGTAAATTTATATTATACAATATGAAACAAAAACCCTGTCCGATCCTTGTAGATCCCTGTCCGATCCTAACCCGATACAACTTTTCCTATGGGACCAATGCTTGAAACTCGGAAAAAATCGACATTTTCATAGGAAAAGTGGTTCATATTGACGGTCTGAGTTGCTCCTACAAGGATCGGACAAGGTTTTTGTTACATATTGTATACATATACATACGTTGCATTATATACATACATACATACAAAAAGGCTTTTCGCCCCAACTCGACTTGAAGAGAATATAAGTTGGACTAGCTGTGCCCGCAGGGAATTTCCGGATAAAAAAATCTTATGTCCTTCCCGGGTCTCAATCAAAATTGTATGTTTGCATCTTAGAAGAGATAACAGACAAACAGTCGCATTTATAATATTAACAAAAAAAAAATTAATAATGGAATTTTGTCAATGAGATGTATCATGTATTTAATTCGATGACGGTAATTATAAAATATAATGACATTTATTCCTAATCTTATGTGTACTTGTGTGATGTATGTTTCTAAGTTTAATAATATTGACCTGTAAGAAAATGTTATCAATATGTAATAAACTTAAGAGCAGCCTTCCCGTCTTACTTTTCATACAAACGCTCGTACGTAATTATGGCGTTGTAAGTGATCTTTCTTAAAAACTTTTGAACTAACATATCTTGTACACTATTTCTAGGTTTATATCGAAATAAAAAATTTAAAATTTGGAAAAGCAAGTTCAGTAAACGCGTCCAAAAATCTGCTTTTTGCACAAATTTTACCTGAGCTTCGACCGTTCATAAAGTACTTATTAATTGTAAAAATAAAAAAAATGTTTCAATAGACACCTCGCAAATTTAATGAAAATTTTAAATAAAAAAACATTTATTTCACACACTTGTAAGGCTTACTGACAAAAACGTATAACCTAGAACAAGTTTTATGAAATTTTCGCAGCCTATGAATAGTTAATATTCGTTCAATGGATAGTTAATAATATAATAATTTCATTCAATAAAATGCAAACCGGGCCCTAATGCGCTATCTCTCTTCTTGGTTTGATTTTTTTTCTAGCATTGCCCTGGATGAAACAGCAAGCTTTTCAAACTATGCTCGCGTTGATGACAGAGCGGCCGGGAAGGGCCGCCGTATTATGTTCCAGGACTGTTTTTTTTTAAATAGTAATATCATTTTAGTTATTAGTCTATTTTTAGTTTTTAATTTTTTTTAAGTTTATTCGTTGATAACTTAACTTTCTTTACCTATATCAAAGATTTTTGAAAACCGGGTCAGTAGTTTCTGAGTTTATCCTTACAAACAACGCCATAAATAGGTGCACATTCTAAGTTTTTTTTTTCTCCCAAGCCTGCATGGAAGATGCTCATGTTCCCGCTTAGATCGTAAAAGCTGATCGAGGTAATAAGCGAGATCTCAATCATATTCATTGGTGATGCGTCTGGCAACCCATCACTTTTTAGATTCCTTTTTATATCATTACGCCCACATGTGTAATGGTGATGTACCCTATGTAAATCAACAAATATACAACGTAGAAGGGAAAAAATCGCCATTCCCATACAAATTGCCCGAGCGGCTGCAGTCTTTTGTATGGAAATGTCATTTTTTTTGCTTTTTGACTGTTATTTTAATTTCATTATACTAAAGTGATCTATTCTAGCTCATGGTTTGATTTCTTACGGGCATGTCCCTTCTACGTTGTATAGGGACAAATCACACAGATTGAGCTAGCCCCAAAAAGCCTTAGTTTGTGTTATGGGATACTAACCCAACGATATTATATTTTATGATAAAAACATATATAGATAAACACCTAAGACCCAGGACAATTTGAAGAAGGCCATTTTCCAACTTGCCTTGGCGGGGGATCGAACCCAGAACCTCCGGATTGGCGGACTAGCGTGTTGAATATATTACACCACGCAGGTCGTCCTATCAGGGATAAAGAAGTGAAAATTTATCTTCATATATATACATAATGAAATCTTTTATCTTTATAAAATAATTAAGCACTAAACCACTCGACATTACTGAATTATTCTACGCAATAACTAAATACATAAAGTTTTATCTGTTAGCGTCACAGCCAGATGCTACTTGTGTTACGTAATAGGGTAATCTGGGTGAAACGATGTATCATACTTTTGTCCGGATAGCGGAAAAGGGATTCTATTACATTTACTATAATAAATCTACTAATGTATAACTGTTTTCGGATGCGAATTCTTATAGTTATAAACCGACTTCAAAATAGCAGGAGGTTATCAATTCGACTGTATGTTTTTTTTTTGTATGTTTGTTACGCGATATTTTCGTCAACCGTAGACCGATTTCGATGATTTTTTTTTATTTGTAAGCTTTTACTACCAATTGGTCCAATATTTATTTGATGAAGATATGATGAAGAACTTTGGAGATGGAAGAAATCCTAAAAGAAAATGAGGTCGGTTGTTTTTTTGTTGTTGTTAAAAATTGAATTATAACATACATACTTAAAAAGTGGTAGACGTTGAAGTGGACATATCTGGAATCAGTTTTTTCAAACTGCCTGAAGGCATCTGACATAGCTTGACGACTGCCATCTCATGACAGCCGGGACCAACGGCTTAACGAGTCTTCCGAAGCAAGGCGGAGCTCAAGAATTGTATGACTTTTGGGGTCACCCAGCCGATTGTAGACCATACTCATTGTAGCAGATTGAAAAAGCACTTATAAGTTTATTACCATTGGGCCACCGGCTCCTTAAAAATGTACAATAATACACTATGTTCAACATTATTTTTTTTAAACGAAACGTGCCTTTCCAACCGACGCAGTAAAAAGTTTGAAATAAATCAGACTCGGCTTTCTTAGTGACTTATTTTAGGACTAGACAAGGTAACATAAACATATAATTTTATGTACTTATTGTGAATAATCTTGATCTTCACTTCATTTTTTTGAGGATTTAAACTTCTCCTTTAGGTGCCGCTTCATTCCTGAAGATTGGGAGTCAGCTCTTTAAATCTTGATTTGTCCATGGCAAGCCTGAACAGTTGTTCTACCGTTTTGATACCAGTCCATTGTCTGATATTCCTCAGCCATGACATTTTGCGACGCCCCACCTTGCGCTTTCCGGCAATTTTACCCATCATTATGGTCTGGAGTAGATGATATTGTGGGTTTCTCAAAACGTGACCAAGATATGTGATTTTTCTTATTTAAATGGTTCGAACGAGCTCTACTTTTTTGTCCATGCGTGAAAATTCAGTTACATGAATCGTTTATCCAGAGTAATAAGTATTGGCTTGCAATGGATATCTAGGCATCTAAACGAAGAAGTGAGGAGTTCTGACGTGAGCTAAATTAAACCCGCTCTGGTTTAATTTGTCTAACCACATTGAGTAGATATTTCTTTGAATTTATTTTCTGAGTAAGACTTCTGTACGTGAGTACTTATACTTATTCGGTACCTGTATTGCACAACTGTTGTACCACAATAGGTTTGTGCTGAGTTCTTTGCAACACTTGCGACCTCCACAAAAATAGATAAAGTAGTCATATTCTAAGCCGGAAGCCACACGACCTACATCGGTAATTGTGTACTTTCCAGAGTCAAAAAAAAAAAGTTTTGTAAGTACTGAATCGGTCATACGTTACGTCGGCCTCACGACCATATTCCCCGTAGAGCCTTGGATTGGAATCCACAGGATAGGCGTAAGCGTGGCCGTTCCAAACAAACTTCGCGCCGTACCGTCATCTCAGAAGCTAAGCAGCTTGGATTATTCTGGAGCGAAATCAAGAGCGCAGCAGTTGACAGATCAAATTGGCGACATGTTGTGTCTCCCCTTTGCTCCGTTAGGGGGACATAGGATATGAAGAGAAACGGTAGTAGTTTTTAGCTGAAGCACTAAAATAATATTAAAAAAAATGACCTTCAATAAGAGATAAATTTATCCTACACTGAATAAAAAAAATTGACTTTGTCTTTGACTTGACTTTGACTTTGACTTTGACTTTGACTTTGACTTTGACTTTGACTTTGACTTTGGCTTTGACTTTGACTTTGACTTTGACTTTGACTTTGACTTTGACTTTGACTTTGACTTTGACTTTGACTTTGACTTTGACTTTGAGAAGTACTGTTAAGCAAATAAAACGTCTATAAATTATGTCACATTTCATTTATTCATTCATTCATTCATTCATTTCAGCCGCATAACGTCCACTGCAGGACCATAGGCCTCTCCCAAAGATTTCCAAAATGACCGATCTAGAGCGGCCTGCATCCAGCGCTTTCCAGCGACCTTATTCAAGTCGTCAGACCACCTTGTAGGTGAGTGTCCTACGCTTCGCTTGCCAGTACGTGGTCGCCATTCGAGAACCTTTTTGCCCCATCGGCCATCGGTTCGTCGCGCTATTTGTCCCGCCCACTGCCACTTCAATGAACTAATCCGCTAGGCTATGTCAATGACTTTTGTTCTCCTACGAATTTCCTCATTTCTGATTCGATCACGTAGGGAAACACCTACCATAGGGGCTCTCCATAGCGTGTTGAGTGACCTTGAACCTTCTTATGAGACCCATAGTAAGGGACCACGTTTCAGAACCATAAGTCATCACTGGTAACACACATTGATTAAACACTTTCGTCTTGAGGCACTGAGGTATTTTGGACGAGAAGACACTGCGTAGCTTCCCGAACGCTGCTCAACCGAGTCAGATTCGTCGAAAGACCTCTTCCTCGAAGCTGGAATTTCCTGCCTGGATCTATTGACCCAGGTAGATATACTCGTCTACAACTTCGAGTGCGGAGCTCCCAACACAGGTAGGGGCGCGACATGGACAAAACGAAAGTAATGTCGAATGTGAGTAATTCGAAGGTGAGTGATATACTTGCCATTGATGTTGATGCCAAATCCTTCCCATTCCAGAAGCTTGAAGGCATCTTCCAGTGCAACGGTGAACAGTTTCGGAGATATAACGTCTCCCTGTCTTACACCTCTGTGCAGTGGAATAGCCCTCGTGCACTGCTCCTGTACTCGGACTGACATAGTTGCGTTACTGTATAAGCACTTCAACACTTCGATATACCGATAGTCAATACGGCATCGCTGGAGAGATCACATTTCATGATCATATCCAATTTCAACGTGATTTTAAAATTATTCCAGAAAAACTGAGTTAAGATATGAAGAACGCTATATTACTCCAAGCAACTATGACGTCATTAGTCATTATATTTCATACAAATCCTATAGAAAATGTTTGTTTTGACATTTAGCAAAAAGTATCTGATTGAGTTGTTGGAAAGAAGCGTATTGAGTACTAAGTAGGCTCATTTACATGGTGCAAGTTTCTTGCCTGTTGCATACCATTTTATTGAAGCAGTAGAGAACACCTACCCACAAGGTGGTCAGACGACCTGACCAAGGTTGCTGAAAAGCGCTGGATGCAGGCCGCTCTTGATCGGTCGTTTTGGAAATCTTTGGGAGAGGCCTATGTCCAGCAGTGGACGTTATGCGGCTGAAATGATGATGATGATAATAGCTTGCACGGTACAAATGAAACATCAGCCATACAAATCATTTATTGCTTCAATTAAGTGGTATACAAGGAACCGATGATTATCTTAAAGACAAAAACGTCTGGCTTGAGCTCCGTGCAGATCAATCTTAAAAGTTTGTATTTGTACACTCACAAATGTCATAATTTGAGTATAATCACTACATGAACTTTATTTACAAATTGACATTAATTTGAATTTGACATTATTCTCAATTAATAATTCACATATCTAATTTTAATACCAGTATAATTGTAAGTTGGCGTTTTTGAGAAAATGCTGCAGTACAGTTTGTCACCGCTTCTTCTGTACTTGCGCTTAGGAAGCGGCAGTAAACTTAGCTGAAAGTAAATAATCTGACGTCAACAACTACCTATTATGAAATCGAAAGAAAAAATTGAAAATTATGAAGTGATACAAATATACAAAGATAAAAAAAATGACTTTGTAGCTTGCACTCTTCCTTTATCACACTAATATTATAAAGGCGAAAGTTTGTGAGTGTGTGTCTGTAGATATGTTTGTTACTTTTTCTCGCGCAAATGGCTGGACCAATTTCGATAAAATTTGGTATACAGGAAGCTGACACCCTGGATTAAAACATAGACTACTATTTATATATACCGCGGGAAACACCGCAGGGCGCAGCTAGTCTGAAATAATGCCCAGTCGAGTTAAAGGACGATATAGAAGTCAGCGTGTATACATAAGCTTGTCAGAAGCGAATGAATAATGCATCCCTGTCCAATTTATATTGCAGAGCACCCTGATCAGCTAAACTTGTGCTTTGCGGTTATAACACGCTTTTGCGGAGCTTTTCTTACTTAGCCCGGTGGCGGTATATTGATCCAACTGACTATAACACACCTATCCTGTCCATCGTGCCCTACCAGCTGCACTAAGCGTGATCTTATAAATAAATATTTTTTGGGAACAAATCACACAGATTGAGCTAGCCCCAAAGTAATCTTAAGCTTGTGTTATGATAGATAATCACCCAAGACCCAGGGCAATTTGAAAAAGGCCATTTTCCAACTTTCGCTTTCTGGGCATCGAACCCTGAACCTCAGGATTGGCGCTTTCGACACGAGAAGACTTTACTAACTAAAGGCCGTACACATAGGTCACATAGAATTTTGACTCCCTCTATCCCTTTAACATACTGTTACATTGCATGACCCCCTCAGATCACTGTAATAACGTAATATGGAGATGAACCCTACACAGATGTAACATACATTTCCATCAGTGTTATGCAGTAAGTCAGTGTGAATGGCGTCCATCGTTCATCAGACCATAACTTCGTTACTGATCGAGGGCAGTTAATGACAGATTGATAGCCAAGTATCGATCTCGCACGTCGCATCACTTTATGTGTTCTTATTACACGAGGTAGAACAAATGTTCTCAATCAAGCGCCGCTGACCAGGGCTCTTTATTTGTCAAATGAAGTGAACGAAAAGTATCCTTAGATGTTCGCTGACGAAATTCGCGAACAATGTAGGGGAATATATAAGTTGTACTTAGTCTTATCTTATACTAGCTGCGCCCCGCAGTGTTACCTGCGGAAAAAGCTTATGTGTTAATCCAGGGTATCAGCTTCGTCCACACCAAATTTTATCAAAATTGATCCAGCCGTTTGCGCGTCAAGAAGTAACAAACATACACACTCACAAACTTTCGCCTTTATAATATTAATGTGATTGTCGCATTGGTGCAAACTGCAAATGCAATGTAAACGTGTGTAGGAATAATAAAGAATAAATAAATAAAGAAATAATCAACAAACATACATACTATGACGTCTTTATACCTAATGGAAAAGGCAGAGCATTTTGAGTATACTTTCATAATAGTAGTAATTTATCATTTCTTGCATGCTAGTCTGGGAGAAGAGAAACAACATGTCGAATGTGCCAACTGCTTCGTAATTGTCAGAATGGCGGATGTATGACTTTCAAATAAATCATAAATAACATGAATAAAGAACAATTGGCGTACATTTTATTCCTAATATCAGATTTGAAATAAAGTCATTGGATTAGAAATCACCCGCCAACCTGACATCAGGATGGCGCCTCACTGTAAAATAATGATTGCTACGGATCCAAAAACGTAGGTACATTTGTACACATTTTAGTACATAAACGTACATTTTCCGTACATTTATATTGGTTATTTATGATTTATTTGGAAGTCTTACATCCGACATTCTAACGGATACACTGCTTCTGTTCCCGCGCAGTTCGTAAAAGCCGATCTAGAGGTTGAGGGCTAGCAACCCATCATTATTACGATTTTCTTTTTCACCTTCTTCGCCTACCATCACGATAATAAAATCGGCCAAGTGCGTGTCGGGCCACGCGCAGTGAAGGTTTCTCGTAGTAACAAATGCTGACTGTGAGTTCACGCGACTCAAAACGTCTCAAAAACTAAGTTTCTGTGGAATTTGTATAAAATTTTCCTTTGCCGAGTACATTTTATAAGTCGGTCGCCTATAACTTTTTAATTTGTAAGCCCTACTTAGTTGTGATAGTTTTCGTTTAAATTTCGTTATATATGCCTCAGTTAAAACCCGGTTTTAGATAGAACGCGTTTTTTCTAGTTAAAACTTGTTGTTACTAAAAACCTTTGTTAAATCTAGAAATACCTAGTCAAAACTAGAATTTACCACTGATATATTTGATTTTCAGATGAAACTAGTTGTCACTCCGAGCTTTAGTTAAAACTGGCATTTGGGATTGAAAATAAGATATACTTTTGAAAATACTTATTGAAAAGATCTAGGTCACAGAGACATGTTCCTAGTAAAAATAATAAATCTTACACTGAAATAATATTTTAGCGAACATCCACATACATTAGTTGACAAGGTGACAGTTAATTAAAAGAAAATAATCAAACAAGTCAACACAACACAACCATAAAATTAAAAAAAAAAACTTTCTTAATGAATATTTTTCAAAAATAAAAAATACTCAAACAACCTTAAAATGAAATAACCGGCCAAGTACGAATCAGACTTGCGCACGAAAGGTTCCGTACCATTATCTATAAAAATCTCGTTTGTTGTATGGGAGCCCCAATTGAACACTATTTTGTTTATGACTTAAGTATTTGTTGTTTTATAAATATATTGTTATTGATAGCTGATGCCTGCGACTTCGCTCGCGTGGACTTTAGTTCTGCATCAGGTGTTCCTGATCTTCGATTTTTATACCTCGGTAAAAAATGTTCATCAGGCTGAACAACTTTTGCTAAGGCGTCATTTTTATATTTCTTATAGTTTAGCTGGATCATTATGGTTCTGTATCAGGTATTCCATTTACCAAAATCAATTATACTCTATATGTTGCCCAGGCTTAACGGCTATAAAACAAAAATAATTTCATTAGAATGCGTCTAGTATTTCCGGAGATTAGCGTGTATAAACAGACAGTTAAAAAGACAAACAAACAGACAGATATTTTTTAAATTCTTACTCCATTACTTTGTCTCCAATTCCCTATTATTTTTTTCAAAACGCATTTTGTTTTAATTGTTTTATTAAATGTATTGATGATATTAATTAATATAATTTTAACTTTCTGCTATAATGGTTCATGAGATACGCAGCCTGATGACAGACAGACAGACGGACGGAGCGGTGTCTTAATATTAAGGTCCCTTTTTTACACTTTGGGTAAGGAACCCTAAACACGATGAGGATCTACTGGCAATAAGACTAAATATCGTGTCACTTTGAAGTACAAAGGTAACCATTTTTCTTGCAGAGACACCTTTTTGACATCCTTTTTTGCATACGGTACGATGAACTTTTATTGCTTACTTTGTTTTTATTGTTTACTTTGTAATCTCGGTCGGAACAGTTTTAACTAACTCGCTTCGGCAAAACAAGTTTTGTCTGGTAAGAACTAGTTTTAACTGATATTCAATTTTGAGCATTAGTTAATTCTACTTTTTAACAAAGGCATTAAGTAAAATCTAGTTCTAACTAGGGAAAACGCGTTCTGTCTAATAACTGGTTTTAACTGTAACATATATACTACTGCCGTTAATTTTTTCACGTATACAACCGTTTAGCAGATAGAGTCAGGACGGAGGACACTTGACTATAACAAAAACTTGCGCTATAAAACCAAATATTTCGGAAACAGATCCCTAAATCGAAAAATAGTTAGCAAGCTCAATCAGTCCAGTAGTTTCGTAGGCTGTGACAGACGGACCAAATACATATAAGGGTTCCGTTTTTACCTTTTTAGGTACGGAACCCTAAAAATATCTTCCTGTTGAATATCAAATTGCAATTTAAATAACCTACTTCCTTTTTTGCACAAAATGTTGGTAGCTGCTAATTTAAAACAAGTAAACCGAAATTAGAACATTGTTGTTTGCATAGCCACCTTGGTACAAAAATCTCAGAAAAACTGTATTTTAATAAAATGAAAATATACATTAATATTTTATCGCTTTTATGCTTTCAGAAATAGCGGCGAAAATGGCTTGACACGGGTTTTCTTACGAAATATTGTTCAGAGCTCCCTAAGGACGCATACGGTGAAGGAAAAGGTCTTTTATACCAGTTTTTACGCCTTGCTTTACGTGTTTTTTTATTAACTTTTTATCTTTAAGATTATACGTAGTAATTCCTAAGTTAAGATCATTTTAAAGATTTTTGTAGCCAAATAATTTCTCTTTGCTTTACTTTTCGTAGGTCGACGTAACGCTGTTGCTACGTCGTTTTTAACCCCCAACAAAAAAGAGGGGTGTAATAAGTTTGACGCTAATGTCTGTCGGTATGTCCGTCTATGGCATCGTAGCGCTTGAACGGATGGACCGATTTCAATGCAGTTTTTTCACGTGAAAGCAAGTTCCTTTGCGGTGGTTCTTAGCTATGTTCGATAAAAATCGGTTTAGCTGTTTAAAATTCATTGGGAATTAACGCTTGAAAGTCGGGGCTTTCTCTAGAAAATAATAGATCACACGACGGATATCAAGTCGTATCGTTAGTTCCACTACTCATCACCATCTGGTGATGAGTAGTGGAACTAACGATACGACTTTCTTTTCATTTGGGGGTTTTTTTGATTTAAAATTTGGGGGTTTTCTAATTTTATCATCGAATAAAACCAAGTGCAAAATTTAAGTAAGTAATAATATAAACTAATATTAATTAAATCGAACCACGAGGTATTATTACTAGATCATTGTATAATGAAATCAAAATAAGAGTTAAAAAAAAACTCCTTTCCATACAAATTGCCCGGGCGGAACACTTTTGTAGGGAAATGTCGAATTTCTTATTAGTTTTTTGACTGTTATTTTTATTTCATTATACCATAGTGATATATAACCCATGGTTTATTTATTACGGGTATGTCCCTTCCACGTTTAAAAATCTTTCTTTTTGTTTAAGTACAAATATTTTAAGGGTTTATTCAGTCTATAATTTTAAAATGTATATTTATATACGAGAAAAATAATTTTCCAAAGTAACGATATCATATGAGTCACATGACTAATTGCGATTTGTATGAGAACCTAAATTTTTTTGTAGTATTTTGATTAAATTAATGGGAAAAGTTGTTCAAAATGATGGACTGATTCACCCCTTATATTCTAATTCTGAGAAAAATAATACCCAATATCATTTGAGTGCGTTTAATTCTACTTCGTAGTCCTTAGCAAAATCTTGAATGAATCCACCCAGGTGAACTGAGACCAGATCCAGTGGCGTATTTATTCTATAACTAAAAACCGTAGCCCGGAGCAGTTTTTATGAGGGGCGGCTAGTAGCTTGCCACATACAGAACTAATAACCGTAAACACTAAGGTCGAGAGAATGGGAAAATAGGTATTTGTAAAATATATTGCTGCCGCGCCGTGCCCGAACGTCCTGTCTCGATGTGCGATAGAGACAACTGCAGCTCACACCGAAACTACTTATAAAATGTACTCAAAATCAACGTTTCGTAGTCCCCTGATTTCTTCTCCAAATCTTAACTGATTTAATTTCCTTTTTCATAAAAATTCAAGATAAGCTAAAGCTGGTTCTTCGTTTTCTTTTTAAAATACGGATATAATCTCGTCAAATTTGTTTTCTAGATGTTGGAAAACAGTGGAGAATCTCACCAATTTTTCAGGTTTATGGAGGTTTATATCTCTTTTGATACTAAAATTATAAAAAAAGGATAGGGACATGCTGAGATATCCAAATTTTTTTTTAATCATTGCTCTACTTAGAAATCAGGGAACGCTACGTTTGTATGAAAATACGTCCAAACGATTTCCTCTTCAGATACGATAAAATCGTTCTATCTATTTCATTACAAATTAGGCTTTATCACAATTTCGTAACGCTTGAGATTGAAACGCAGACACGAAGCTACGGATAACTTTTGGAGTAAGGGTCCAGATATCAGAGATGGAAAATAAGAAGGGCATGAGTCGAACCCCGTCTTCATCTCGTCAAATGAAATTAACACCAAGTAGAGGTAATTTAGATGACCTTTGTGCTGTGACCTAGCTGTCGCTTCGGAGATCCTGGGTTCAATCCCGGTCACATCAAGATGGAAAATGTCTTTTTCAGATTGACCTGGGTTTCGGATGTTTATCTATATATTAGTTATAAAACAAAGTATTGTTGAGTTAGTAGTATAGTAGTAGTTAAAAAGAAAGATGATTACGTGTTTCGAAAGGCACATATAAACTGTGGGTGCCGTACTCCATCTAGCGTTTACTTTAACCGATCTAAGGATTAGTTCAGGTTTACCCTTTGGGTTGCGGAGTTCAGGCGGCAGTCACTATGTGTAAAAACCAATGACCCCGTTAAATCTCTTGGTTAGATAGCGGACTCTAGGCTCTGAAGCGTTACTGCTGAGGATGCAACCGGGAAAATACGCTCGGATGATGATGAATCAGGTGATTCAAGCCTGCAAATCCTAACCAGATTTTAAATAACTTTACGCAAAGTATGCTTCCCAGTGGGATTCGAACCGAAATTTACGGATCACAAGACGAATGCTTTGACCACTAGACCACGGAGGCAGCATTAAGGCTTTTCCCGGTTCGCGTCGTCCCTTGGTAAAACCATCATTCTTCCGACCCTCGGGCATATGTCCTAGTTACTACCCCAAAATACGCCACAGTGAAAACTTGCGTTTGGGCCAACATTAACAGATTATAGGGCAAAGTTAGCAAGAGATAACAACTTTGACCACAGACCTTTAGATAAGGCGCTTAGCGGAACACAAGATAAACCCATTTAAATAAGTAACTGACGAGATATTACATTATACAGAGTATGTCAATGATACTGAAAAACTTTCCCCGGGACACATATGCCAAAATGAATATAATTTTTTTTATCTCCCCTTTGAAATTCAAAAACTGATCCAAGTTTGTATAGAAAGCAAAAAGTGATGTGCAGTGTTGATTTTGGACAGCTCACGGCTTATTTGATTATGGTGGTCTCGTATAGGTGTAATTGTGTCTTCAATAAATATTATCTGTATATCAGGCAAGTTGTAACCAGATGTCAAGATTTTGTATGTTTCGATAAGGTCACCACGGAGACGTCTTTCTTCAAGTGGACCTGGATCGGTCATACGTTGCGTCAGCCTCACGACCGTATTCCCCGTACAGCTCTTTATTGGAACCCATAGGGTAGGCGTATGCATGGCCTCCAAACAAGCTTGGCGCCGTACCGTCATCTCGGAAGCTAAGCAGCTTGGATTATCCTGGAACTAAATCAAGAGCGCAGCGGTTGACATATCGAATTGGCGACGTGGTGTGTCTGCCCTTTGCCCCGACGGGGGACATAGGAAACGAAAGACAAGGGGACATAGGCGCAGCGTAGTGCGTGAAGTCTTCATAGAATATTCAGCGTAAATCTTGAGGTATCTTGGTCGCTCTTACATTACTGATTATATGGAGCAGACAGAAAACCATGACCGTAAACCCACAGACCACGTTAAACGCATTCACGGGTATAATAATGGAAAAATTAAATAAAATTATGGTGATCGTAGAAAGACTTCTTTTTCCTCGATATACTCATTCGTGACTGCCTCCGAGGGTCAAGGCGTTCGCCTTGTGATCCGGAGACCATAGGTTCGAATCCCACTGGGCATATTAACCTACTTTACTACTATTACTAAGACTGACCAACTGACAGCCGGACAAGAGCAATCGCAAATTTTGGCCAATCTCGAAACAGAGACGCTTTGCTCGTTCGGCCAATTAGTTCACAGATGAATTGAATCCCTCCCCAAAAAAAAAAATGCCCATAATTAAAACCATTGCAACTTTTTGACTGCCTTGTGACCCGGAGGTCGTGGCTTTGAATTCCATTAGGAAGCATACTTTGTAAAAAGTTGTTTCCAGTCTGGTTAGGATACTGCTGGCTTGAATCACCTGATATCCGATAGAAAGATGATTTCTTGTTTCGGTAGGCACGTATTAACTGTGGGTCTTAAACGCTATCTAGCTATTGCTCAAACCTATCCTAAGATCGATCTGGTCTAACCTTTAGGTTGCGGAGGTCAGACGACAGTCGCTCTGTGTAAAAACCAGTAACCTCGTCAAATCACCAAGGTTAGGTAGCGGACCCTGGGCTCTGAAACATTACCGTTGAGCATTTTGTATTTTTTTCGTAGGGTGACAATTTTTTTTAAACTGCTTAAAAGGCATCTGACAAAGCTTGACAACTGCCATACAATGATGACATCCGGGACCAACGGCAACGGACCTACGGAAATCTTATATGCCACTTGTCGATCTAAGTGTGGACTATGCCCTGTGTCCACCGTTGAGGATGCAACCGGGAAATACGCTCGTATGATGATAATGATCGCAGAAAGACAAACAGCTGGTACATTTTACACTGTTCTTTTCACCCAGACTAGCATGAAACAAGCTTTATAATGAAAATTCTTTGGATACGTCACAAAAGCTCTTGAAATAATCTTCGCCGCTGTCTTAATTTGCACCTCATTAATGTCAAGTACACGACAAGATGGCCAGTGTACAGGGTGTTGCTCATTGCTTATTCAAGGGGTGCGTAATTTGGTGTTCAGGGACGATGTCAGAATCAAAATTCGATTCTTAAAAGTGTTTAAAGCAGATAAAGTTAAGATAGCGGCGGTCAATGCCACTGTGCGAGCGGGACAATATTATAATTGTTCTCGTGTGTTAGAGATAGGAAATGGCGGGTCATTGTACGAAATTCTTTGTGCTTAGCGTTCTTACTTTAGTGAAGACAGACTAAATGGACATCATCATTATTATATCAGCCACAGGAGTTCTACTGCTGGACATAAGCCTCCCCCAAGGATGTCCAAATCGACCGATTGGAAGCGGCCTGTATCCATCGTTTTCCTGCAACCTCAAGTCGTCTAACGACCTCCGTGGCGTAGTGGTCACCATGCTAGTCCGTCACCCAGAGATCCCGGATTCGATCCCCGGTCAGGGCAAGTGTTAATCTATATATGTATTTGTTATAAAACATAGTATCGTTGAGTTAGTATCCCAAAAGACAAGTCTCGAACTTACTTTGGGGCTAGCTAAATTAGTGTATATACAGTATATATAATATAGTGTATTGGTTAATTCATTTATTATTATAGCAGGAGAATATTTGTTGTTGCACCCCGGGTTCCAAATCAGAACAGCATAAGACGCAGTCCTGGAAACGCGTTGGACAGTCATTTGAAAATTAGAGATTCATATGTTTAATTCCAAACTATCAAAAAATGAGAAAATTGAGAATTTCACTTTCTTTTTCAGTAATTTACTTACGGGACGATGAGTTTATACAACTTAGAAGGGACATAGCCGTAATAAATTAAACCACGGGCTGTACTACATCACTTTAGTATAATTAAATTAAAATTAAAGCCAAAACACAAAAAAAACATCAGTTCCATATAAAAGCGTACAGCCGCCCGGGCAATTTGTATGGGAATATTGTTTTTTTTTTGTTATTTTCTCATTATATACTATAGTGATCTAGTACAGCCCATTATACGTTGTATATGAAAACACGGCAATATATTATGTACGACGCAACAGTTATATTTATAAGTAGGACGCAAGATAAGACGAAAAACGAGTGAGAGGCTTGAATAATGAAAATGTGACGTAAACAATGATGTTACTTATTGTGAAGATGTCGCATAGCCGAATCTATCAACTTAGATCTATCTTTATTGTTATAGAGCTTATGCTCTTATCTTCGATTTGTCTCTCTCATCCGCCAGCTGTTTTACTTCGCTGTACATCATGACGTTCACCTTCTCCTTTATCTGCTTCATTCTTTGCTTTTGTCTTCCTGGTCCTCTTTTCCCTTCTATTTTCCTTTCAATGATTATCATATTATTAATTCTTAATGGTAGCTTATTCGACTAATGATTCAAACACACTGGAACATTACTCTGCTATTGGTACCAAAGGTGAAGGTGAAGGCGGAAAGTGCGTGGCAGGGAGATGACGCGCGGGGGTCGTGCTGCGTCTCAGGCCCAGTTTCAAAAACCAGTATAAACCGGTGCAGAACGTGCCCTGCCTCAGGCGAATATCTCACGTACGCTATCCGTGTCACTCACATAAACGAGACGCGAGAGTTGTACTATTTAGTAAAATCATTTGTTTTAAAACATTTTGAGCACGCTACTACATCTACCATAATATTTTATCTAAGGACACACCGTACCGCCCACGCACTCCTGTGCTGTCAATTCTTTGAATATTGTACATGACATCGGTGAGCACTCTCTCACAAAACACAATGGGTAACATTATGAGTCATGCTTGGTATAGGTACATTAGGGCTTATTATATTATATATACGTATTAATTCTGTGGTGTAGGGCGAAATATTGAATGTTATTTATGAAACAACTAAGCTACAAAAGAAAAATATTGCTGATAATACGATGAATAATTTACTCATGCTTACTTCTAGCTTTATTAACATATAAAATACTGCTGTTGCCCGCGACTTCGTCCGCGTAATTTTGAGTTGAATTGTGACATAAATCAATAGACAAATCATATTAATAAATGAAATACTTACTAAAATGATATAAGTGACCTTACCGCATAAAATATTTTTGGTCAATAAAGCAATTCTTTGAGGTAAAGTAAACTCAAAGAATTTCTTTATACGACATTATTAGCTTTCCCTTCAGAGGCTAATAAAAATAGATGCTCTTTTTAAGTGCCCCTCTATCTGTTTTAGTCAAAAATACTAAATGTACAGACAAAATACTTTTTACTGTTTTATTATATGTATAGACATAGATAACCTGCACAAGGAATGAAGTACACAAGGTGACTTTTAAACACATGCCAATTTTTTGGAGCAAGATCTGAGTATATGATTACTGTGAGTAGCACAGAAATAGCTTTCAATAATAGGAAATGTCAATATTTGGGAAAGCAATTATTAGCTAGGTACCTATTTAAAATATAATCTAGGCTTAGAAAAGAACGGAAATACGATTATAGATATGATATTTTACCCACCAGCCAAATTTTTGGTGCATTTCCTGTCCATGTTACTGACGTACGTTCAATAAAAACAATTAACGAAAAAGCATTCGACCAAACGGATTTTGTATGGGAGGGCAATAATTTTTTATCGATTCTTAATATTTTTGTATAGAAAGTAGTTCAGTATAATGGACTGAACTTACTCCAAAAATTTGGCTGGTGGGTAAGAGTTGGATCTCATTTGTCAGCACAGATCAGCACTTTTCTATACTGCTATCCTTTTCTGTCGCTCAGAACCGTCATCTGCCAGAGCGAGAGAGAGCGGCGAAACGCTATCGCACCAGTCGTGCGACAGCATTCTGCGCTCTCTCTCGCTTTGGCACAGGACGATTCTGAGCGACAGAAAAGAATAGCAGCATAGAAAAGTGCTGATAAAAGTCATCCTGCATATAACCGGCACATAGGATGTACACACATACAATGTGACTTTTCATCCACCAGCCAAAGTGGAGCAAGTACTGTCCAATTTCAGTTCAATTGGTTGAGGATAACTGGTTTAAAATTGAGTTTCAATATTTAAATAAAAGCTTGTAAATACTTTTCAACTTGGATACATAATTACATGCATTCAAGTTAAAAATAATCTAAAATCAATTTCAAAGACAGCAAACACAAAACCTAAAAACGTGTTTAGCTTCGATATTTACGAAACTAAAAGGTCAACATCGACCACGATCGCAAAATAAACGACTTAATATCGAAATCGAATCTCCGCTCTCAATTTCCTTCGGGGAGACTCCCGATTATCGAATATTATCTAAAGCATCCCTTTGATTCACCTATTTTTCAATTCATAATATTGTTTCTCATAATTTCATAACCATAACCGTAGTTTCACATAATCTATTTTTCTAATGTAATCAAAATCATCATTAACCTAAAGTTTATGACATATTTTAGATTATATGTAATACCTAAGTAATATGTTGTGCCAAAAAATAGCGCATAAAAAAAGGAACTATGTCCAGAGTCCCATGAGTTGATGTGGGCTAAAAATAATGACGATGATGTGACAGAAACAATATTGGTTAGAGTGCGGCGGGCAGATACCCTTAAGCTGCTTATTAGTCGCAAGTATTTTATGTCTCCGAATTAAAAATAATTCATGTTTTATATTTTTTTCTATCTTATAATACGGTCCCGCTGCTGGGAAAATGTCTCCTCCATTTTCTTCCAGGTCCTTATACTGTGCGCCATCTCCGTCCGTTTATATTTTTTTTAAATGTTATGATAAATGAAATAAGGTCAAAATAAGTAGAGCTATATTATCACAAATGATTTTATGAGAACAAATAGAGGACCATAATCTGAAGGGATCTTTATATTTTTTTCCGTCGGATTTGAGGTAAAGCCGCAAGCTATAAAGATCCTATTATTTCAATATCCTTAAATGGGTTTTCGATGTTTAATCAACCTTTGTTTTTGACAATATTTTATTATTTCATAAGTATTCGTATTATATTATTATAAAACTAACGTGAGATGACAAAACCTATACTTATTGAGTAAGTATCCCATAACACAAGTCTCGAACTTACTTTGGGGCTAGCTCAATCAGTGTTACTTGTCCCTATATATTTATTTATTTATTAAGTATACCCGAGGCTAGAGACGACGATGGTTTCTACAGTAACAAGAGTATCACAAACAATTACTGTGAACCCACCACCTTTAGTCATTGTTTCCAATAGAGCAGCGCGAGCTGCGACATGAGAGGCTACGCTCAGTGCGTGAGGACAGCGAAACTGTCGGGTCACCGCTCCTCCTAACACTCGCCCTGAGGATGATCGTCTAAACCGATCGAAACTAGTCGCTAGTCGAACTTTTCCGCATACACTAAGTGATTAAAACCGTGTTAGTATTTTGTACATGTACCGTACGTAGAGTTATAGGTGTTTTTGGTTGGCCTAGTGGTTTCTGGACTAAAATCAGGAGCGTAGCTACCGCCGTATCTGCCGTATCAATTACACGGGGCCCCCGGGCCACGGGGGCCCCCAACGTGCGCAAGTAAGCAAAAATGAACAAAAACTTCCCAAGTTATTTTTTATTTCAGAAATGACAAAAGTCAAAAAAAGCATTTTTTTCCCGCGTAATGCGTGTAATCAAAAGTTGACAACACCCTACATCGGTTATCGCGCGCTGTGGTATTTCCCTGTTTCAGTCATTTACTTCAACGGGGAATTTTAGGAATTTTCGTAATTTTGGAAAAACTGACAGATATATAATTATGACGAATAAATATTTCTTATAATTTTATACATTTTTTTTCTTTTTGAGTAAACTTTACCCTTCCTAAGGGCCCCCAAACAAATTTTTATATGCAAGCTACGCCACTAACTAAAATAGAACCTCTCCATCCCTTCCGATGTCAAAGGCGACACAAATATTTCGTTCCACAATTGCTCAATCTCAAGTAGGGACGAGTATTGTTGGAACTGATGCTGTTTCTCTCAAGAGGGTTGTAAGATTATACACATAAACACTTTTAAAACCACAGTAAATATTTCAATGGTTTTTCTTATCTACTTATGGCAGTATTTTCCCTATCGCACTACTTATTTATTATTATTTTTACTTGCCAATCCTGTCACCCAAAGATAGCCTGGAAGAGATTGCCTTGGCGATAAGGACGCCTATGTACATCTGATTTACTGTATTCAAATGTAATTTTCATGTGTTTTGGTGCAATAAAGTGTTTTTACTTACTTACTTTACTTATTGGGTGGTCAATGCGTATGAATGTCCACGTATCATTTTTGGTAGGTAAATGCCTCTCTTACATAAACATCTCTCACAGACCTACTGAAAGAGATCTCTTTTGATATAAGTAGTGCCTTTGTAAATACTTTTAAATCCACAGGAAATCATTTCAATGGTTTTTCTTATCTACTTATGGTAGTATTGGGTGGTCAATGCGTATGAATATCCACGTATCATTTCTGGTATATGCCTCTCTTATATAAACATCTCTCACAGACCTACTGAAGTGCCTTTGTACAATTCTCTATATAAATTTTCCGTGTGCCAAAATTGGTAAATAAATAAATACGCTTGATATTTTTAGGGTTCCGTAGCCAAATGGCAAAAAACGGAACCCTTATGGATTTGTCATGTCGGTCTGTCTGTCTGTCTGTCCGTTTTTTTCATCATTCCCTTCGTGTGGGGTATCTATGGATAGGTCTTCAAAAATGATAATGGGGTTTCTAATATCATTTTTTTCTAAACTGAATAGTTCTAGACACTTCCAAAGTGGTAAAATGTGTGTGTCCCCCCTGTAACTTCTAAAATAAGAGAATGATAAAACAAAAAAAACTATGTACATTACCATGCAAACTTCCACCAAAAATTGGTTTGAACGAGATCTAGTAAGTCGATCGATCAAAGTTACAACTAACTGCAAGAACTTTTATATTACGTTACTTGCTGCTACGGAACCCTTCATGGCCGAGTCTGACTCGCATTTGGCCGCTTTTTATTTAAAACTAAAAACCGATTTCTACACAAAACTACACAACGGATATTGATAAAACAAATTTGGGACCACCTAACGAGCATGCCCTTGCCAAGAAACATCCCAAATTAGTCCAGGCTTCCTCGCGGAATGGGAGAATATAATGGTACATTAAGGGATAGACCTTCGTAGACACAGCCATCTCACTTTTTAGATAAAAAGGTACTAAAAGGCCTCTTAATGTTGGCTTTGTCCCCATGAACGCCTCTAAGGACCAGGTCCCCATGAACCCGTGGCTGAAAAGGGTACCAACATAATAATAATAATTATTAATTGATTCTAAATAATAATGACAAATTAATTTATTAACACTTGTCGTTTCCCTCTTCTCTCGATCTCTGGCTCTACGACTACTTAAATCTGCATATTTCATGTGGGAGCACACCTACTGAGCTGGGACAGGTGTAGTTCCCACATCCTGAAGTACTTTCGGTTAAAGACTACATGCGGTTCAACCCAAGGGAATTTCAACAAAAGGGTAACCACAGACTAATTGAACACATTTCTCAAGAAATTTAAACAGTCACACCTAAATATTTTGCATAATTATTTGCTTATGTATTTTCTACTTTAAAGTAAAGTACTGAAGGTAGAATTTCCTTTTTCAGAGGAAAATCAGATTAACTTCAAACCAGTTCTTAGCTTAAACGTTTGCGGAGGCGTTAAGGATATGAAAGTAATAAATTCAGTGTTAAACTGATAAAAGTAAATAAGAATTTTCTATTTTGGACGGAAGAATTAATTTATACGAACGATGAATAAATTTAGAATAAAATGTTGTGCAAGTAACGCCGGGTATCATACTTATGTTTTTTTTGCTGATATTAGTAAGATAAATCAGTGTCATTTGTACAATCAATGGTTAGCAGGATAAATCAGTGCCATTTGTACAGTCAATGGTTAGCAGGATAAATCAGTGTCATTTGTACATCAATGGTTAGTAGGATAAATCAGTGTCATTAGTACAATCAAGGGTTAGTAGGATAAATCAGTGTCATTTGTACAATCAATGGTTAGTAGGATAAATCAGTGTCATTTGTACAATCAATGGTTAGTAGTATATTTCAGTGTCATTAGTACAATTAACGGATGATACTAATGGGATACATCGGTACCGTTTGTACTTGTACAACCAATGGTACAAGTAGGATAAATCAGAGTCATTTGTACCATTAATGGTAGTGTACAATAGTACAGGTGGATCGGATAATACTAATGGGATACATCGGTACCATTTGTACAACCAATGGTACTAGTGAGATAAATCAGTGTTATTTGTTCCATCAATGATACTACTACCCAATGGTACAGGTGGTTCGGCGGGAATTCTACAATCTGCGTGGAAAGGTGGTACATTCATTGATTTTCGAAATTATGAAAAGCTAATTATGTCACTTTATTGAATAAAAAGGACAACTGGGTAAATATATTAATTAACCAAATTAATTAAGTACGAAGATGTATGTATTAAAGTTTAGTCTTATCTTAATTCCTTTTCTCTTAATAAACTTGAAAAGTACCTAACCAATATAACAAAAACAATTATAATGTGCAAATTTAGCTACATTACAGATTGTGTAAGAAGGGCAAAACCGAGAAAATTGTACAATCAAGCCAAATAATTGATAATTCTGAAATCAACTGAAACATTCAAGATACCCGCTCTCTTGGTTCCAAAGCAATTTCGCGGCAAAATTAGTAAAATTATCTAGTGATGTCTTTGCTGACAACTCAACGTCCGGGTTTTAAGTAAAGGGTACGAAATTCAGATACTGATAAATTTTCAGGTTTTTGTCCCAAAGAGCCTACCAGCTGTTTCCTTTCTTGTGTCGGTCATAAAATTTGCTCAAAGGAATGGGCGAGAGTCTAAATCATGTCAATAGACGTCTCGACCAGCAATTCATCACTATTTTATAGAGTTTTTAACGTTCAAGATGCATTGCTAAAGTACTTAAACTAAATATAAGCGTGAAAAAATACCACATGAGCGGGGATTGAACCAATCACAATGTGACGCAAGCCTAACGCGTGTTAAAGGAATATGAGATGGTGGAGAAATTCGGCGTGTGGAGTCACCACGTGATAGCTCAGTTGGTAAGAGTGGTCGTATCAATACCAAGGTCGCCGGTTCAATCCCCGCTCACGTGAATATTTATATATCATTGCATATTTCATGATTCAATCCATCACTATTCTAATTGTCTTTTTCGACATTCGCATTTACCTATCACGATAAACCTGGTCTTTGGATCTAACGGACCCAGGCTCTGTCTACCATGTTAGGTATAAAGACGTGATAAAGTACATGAGATAATAACTCAACTATATTACAAAATATAGTATCGTTGAGTTAGTATCCCATAACACAAGTCTCAAACTTACGTACCTTGAGGCTAGCTTAATCTGTGTGATTTGTCCGTATATTTTTATTTATTAATTCTACTGCTAATACAATCGAAAATATACATCTGTTCACATGTCAATGTGTGTGTGTTTATGTTTAGTTACTTGCATCTATTTTGTTGCCTGTCTGTCTGTAATCAAATCTTGCAAGTTAAAGACCGACTTTCCAGTATTATATGTGTTATAGCAGCAAATAATTGAATTTACCTTCATCTATCTACTGTTTTGGTGTGTGTAATTGGACAACAATGGTGTCAAATTTTTAAAGATGCCTTAAAAATTCTGACATAGTTTGATTTGATGACAGCGGGGACTAACAGCTTTACGTACCTTCCGAGCACGGAGGAGCTCGAGAAATGTTTATGCCACTTGTGGTCGCCCATCCCAGTTCGAAGAAAAAGTGGACATTCTCATCCAAATTGCCGGGCCGACCGAAAACTTTTGTATGAAAATGACGATTATTTTTCGAAAAAGTTGTTCATATAGACGGTCTGAGTTGCTCTTACAAGGATAGGACAGGGTTTTTGTTACATATTGTATAGATATGATTGTGTATTTAGGAGTGAGAAAGTGAGGCAAAATATGTGACAGTGTTATTAAACACATATTTAAATCGTGTAGAGAAGAATACCCATATTGTAATTGTACCAAAAAATAATACTTATTGTTACTTATTTAACATTTGCCATACCTGAAGAGGTCAATAAGAAGGACTGTATTAATTTTAAAGACTATATTGTAACAAACTTTAAATAAGCAAATAAAGAATTGAATTTAATTGTCGCTTTACTTGTAAAAGCGCTAATAATGCGAACTTTAATCGAACTACCGAGAAATAAGGTCCCGCCCCGACCCCATTTACTGCTTTTTTCAGTGATATATTAAAAAGCAATAAAGGCTTGATAATTGCTTTGGAGATGCTCTGCTAATGAAAGGAAATAGTGTTAAGAGGCTTTTCACCTTTGGTTGGCTGTCTTGCTCGCACAATCAAACATTTTTTAAGATTATTAAAAAATGTGACTCATTTGTAGAAAAGTGTTTCATTAACTTTCAATATAATTATATGTTAGATATTGTAGACATGTTTTTTATTGTTTATGTGTGTGTGTATCGAGAATTAGGACACCAAAAATTAAAAAATTTGATGACGTAATTTTCGATGTAGTCAATATACAAACATGCCCAAAATATCCACAATTTAATTATGTTGAAAGTTAATGAAACACTTTTTTACAAATGAGTCACATTTTTTTAATAATCTTTAAAAATGCTTGATTGTGCGAGTGAGACAGCCAACCAAAGGTGAAAAGCCTCTTAAAGGAAACTTATAGCTGATTTCTCTGCTAGAAAATGCAAATTGTAATAAAAAGTCAACATATTACATTTAAGTATACATATTGGGCTTTATATATTTTATCTGTAATTTTGACACCATTTTTCTTATCTGTTTAGCTTTCCCTGAAGGTTGACTGCGAGAGAATATTTTAGCAATGTGTTTCTAGCTATTGGCTCAATGAAGTTTTTAAATAAAATAAATAATAATATTTAAATATAGATTAAATGTAGGTAATAAAATTTTATTGTAAAAGGGCGTGTTATAAGTTTACATAAATAAATATACTTATAGGGACAAATAACACTGATTGAGCTAGCCCCAAATTAAGTTCGAGACTTGTGTTATGGGATACTAACTCAACGATACTATATTTTATAACAAATGCATATATAGATAAACACCCAAGACCCAGGACAATTTGAAAAAAGGCCATTTTCCAACTTGCCCTGACCGGGGATCGAACCCGGGACCTCTGGTAGTTTAACGCTAATATCTGTCTGTCTGTGTATCTGTCTGTAGCATTGTATCTCTCTAGTGGATGAACCGATTTCGATGCGGTTTTTCCACGTGAAAACAAGTTCCCTTGCGGTGTTTCTTAGCTATGTTTGATAAAAATCGGTTGAGTCGTAGAATTTGTTGGGGGTTAACGCTTGAAAGTCAGGATTTTTTAATTTATCCGGCAGATAATAGAATAGCGCTACGGATATCAAATCCACTTAACATTGGTAGGACTATAAAGTTCCTTCACTTAGCACTAGATAGTGTCGGGGTATTTTTAATTTGCCTAGCAAATAAACTGCAATGATAATGCTTGAAGTTATTTTTCCATAGTATTATAGTTCGCTGTTTACAACCAATAAATTCTTTACAAAAGAACAAGAACGAATTGCCGCTAGGAATTACACTTTCTCGTGACTCGATCTAATTACTTAGGTTAAATACGTTCTTCTAAAGGACCTCAACCCAGTGCAGTGGCGGCCTTATCGCACAAATGTTATATTGTTGAAATGTTTTGATTAATTTTAGAATAAAAATAAATAAGTAATTAATAAATTTAACTCTGTCATGTATTTCCCGGTTAGAAAAATCTTGGTTGTTTTTTTTTAGATATAATACTTAATATAAGTTTAATAATATAGTCTAGTTTATATGGTAACCTATCATAAAGGCGAATATGTTTTGCACGGATTTCAATATACCGAAAACGTTTCTTTATATATTATTTGCTTTATTTTCATTTGACCGAAAATTCTATTGACATATTGCTAAAACTCCGATTTTTTATTGTATTTTTTTGAATGCTATGATGTTTTCAATTCTAACCTAACCTTTAACAGCAGCTATTATAACTAGATTTTTTTTTCTAAAACAATGTTTCCCATATCATTTAATAATAAGAGTTTGTTTGTTTGTTTTTTTGTAACAACTTTATTGTACTATGAAAACACACAATTATCCTTATCCCATAATGGTATCTCTTCCAGTCAACCGGCGAATAAGAAGATAGGACAATTCACGAGAAGGGTAATAGAAGTTCGTACTTACATAGGATAAATTAAATTTTTTTACATAGGAAAAAAGAGTAGAAATAAGTTTCAATACGCCGAAAAACAAACCTAACCTTACACTCCACGGCAAAGTTGTTTTTGTGTCTATGTCAAGTAATTGTCGTTCGCCCTAAGCTTGTGTCGCTCGCTTAAAATTACATGCTTTGATAATCGAACAACGGATTTTCTAGAAAACGAAACATATTTAACTAAGTTTCTAGAAACACAAAATATGTAAAAGATGCTATCTGACATTTAAAACATCGTCGAACCGTTTTCGAACAAATGAAATTCGTATAGAAAAAATCGTGAGTATGATGTATAAGGAGGTTACCATTTATCTTATGAATTTCGGTGTATTATGTTATCTGTTTTGTGTGATAATAACTACAGATACAATTTCACGTCTTTACCCGTGACGGAGTAGACAGAGCCCAGGGCTGTAAGACAAAAGGAATCAAAATAGTGATGGGTTGCTAGCCGCATCGCCTATTATAGTGTCTTTTCATGCTAGTCTGGAAGAAAGGAAATAACTAAGAATGTACCAGCCGCTTCTCTTCCCGCGCAGATCGTTAAAACCGATCAAGGAAATAGGCGAGATTTGCATCATGATAATGGTGATAATAAAATAAAATAAAAATATGTAAAAAAAAAACGCTTGTATGCCTCTCTTACATAAACATCTCTCACAGGCCTACTGGAAGAGATCTCTTTTGAGATAAGTAGTGCCTTTGTACTTACAACTTTTATTTGAGGTATTCTTTGTATACATTTTCCGTGTACATAAATTGGTAAATAAAATAAAATAACATATTGTCGCGAACGAGATAGACGCAGAATGTTCGCGACCAAGAACCGCGTAGAAATACGTCGAGATGGTGCAAGCGAAATTAAACCTTATGTCCTTACAGCGTAAAGTCTAGACTTGGTTGCACTCACACACACGTACCGGCGCCTCGACGTTTCGCCGTCATCGAAATACGTTCGTCTAGTATGGAGAATATTCGAGAATAATGTAGACCTCTATACCGGTGCATATAAAAAGGCGATCGAGTGTGCACCACGCCACCCGAACCGACTAGTTAGAGAGGCAGCTAACTACATTCCGGAGCACAACCCTCGCCGACTCACCGGCAGACGTCCGAGGCATGTTCTCTCTGATTCCGATGACCAGATTATGGCTGACATGGTCCAATTCGATACCTCTGCGGCTCCGAGCAGCCAGAGGAACCTCGCGGTCCGACCCCCCCGCATTCGTCGTAATCGAATACGTAGGCGTAGGAACATTAGCTCGTTCACTAGGTACCGCCCGGCGGTACCTGGACGATTTGCGTCCTAAGTAGGCCCTTCTGGCACCGTAGCTTCGGCCCTTCCGGCAAAACATGGGTGTTGCAGCACCCCAAAATTTGCCATAATCCCTAGCGCGCCCAAAGCCGAGGTTTTCCCCTTGGGAGCCCTTTGCGCTGCTGCTAGTAGTATATAAATATAGGATGCCGGGCCTCTGGCCCGCTCCTCAAACCTTGTCCGGGTGAAGTAGAAAATGCCGTCCGAGGCAACCTATGTATGTCACTCCAAAAAAAAAAAAAAACAGCACCTCGCCAGTTCATTTCGAGCTACGGAAGCGATCACTTCAAAGAGAACCAAAGCGAAGGAAGCCTACTTAAGTGCGACAATTTCCTGCGATAACCTCGGCGAGATACCTGGACCTCAGCTGCTACGCGACTTGGACATCAGGAAGACCATCTTCACGTGTCAACCAAGGGTTCCGTAGTGAATAAAGACCCTCATACGAAGTTTGGCGTTTTTCTCCAAATCTCGAAACCCAGTTTCGTAACAATATTTATAATTCACACGCCACAGTATGTCCGAAAAGGTATTTTGAAGCTGTAACCCAAATATTTTGGTATAATCTCTAAGACCAACCTACACGCGCGGAAAATATTAAATGTGTTTTGGTATTCACGTTGAATCCGATTGCAAGGATCGGATTATTCTGAGGCTTTTAAATCTAATACCCAATGTATTTTGAATTTTAAATGAAATACAGGTTTAGCAGCCATTAATAAATTTTCCCACAAATATACTCGGCTGTTTCATAGACTGGGTCTGCCTTTAGTTTCAGAATATTTTATCGCCAGCGGCATGCCCACCCAGGCTTTGCGTAAGTATACATTTATACAAGTTGACGACCTCCGTGGCGTTTTGGTCACCATGCTAGTCCGCCACCCAGAGGTCCCGGGTTCGATCACCGATCAGGGCAAGTTGGAAAATGGCCTTTTTCAAATTGTCCTGGGTCTTGGAAGTTTATCTATATATGTATTTGTTATAAAATATAGTATCGTTGAGTTAGTATCCCATAACACAAGTCTCGAACTTACTTTGGGGCTAGCTCAATCAGTGTTATTTGCCCCTATATATTTATTTATTTATTATTTTTAAGTATATATTTATATAACCTTCCTCTTACATCACAGTTTAAAGGTCTTTCTAGACATTGATACAAATCAATTTTTAATTATCACCATATTTAGTTTTAAACAATTTATTTCAAATGAGGGCGCCACTTTAGCTACCACTTCATCTTAACCTCAGTTGCTGTTCCGGCCATCCTGGAACCGAGCGGTTTGTTGAGGTCGGACGGTAGGAGGCCGGACGGGATGTCTTTGATACCGTGAAAGCTGGGGATATGTTTGGTATGGGACGCCACTTCTGTGGATACATAAGCTCCTTTCCATGTAATTATCTACCTCCGCACGGGCGGGGTCGGCTGCAGTTGGTGCTGAAACCGTTAAGCGAAGAAAATATAAACACCTCGAGGTGAATTATATTTTTGTACCCTTCGCGGTTGAGACAATGGGTCCGTGGGGCCCAGAAGCGAGAACCCTGGTGACTGAGATTTCAGCGCGCCTCCGGGAGGTTACGGGTGATCCAATGGCTGGCAGTTATTTTGCCTAAAAATTTCTATATAGAGGCAATGCTGCTAGCTTACAGGGCACCCTGACTCGCGGCGACGCGTTGGAATCTGTATTTTATTTGTAATTTTCGTTTATTTTTTTTATTAATTATTGTATCTGCAATGTATTTTTATATTGAAATAAATGATTTTTGACTTTGACTTTGACAAAGATACACGACTTATTGTCGAACAAACCAACATACATACCTACAAACGCCGGATTGTTCAAGTAGACTCTGAGAACTTCGCTCGTACGTTTAAATATTTCTCGTGACGTCATGTATTCAGGTCAGTACATTTTTTACATCAGGGACTGTATCACGCACACTGAATAATCCACAAACAGCGATTTCCGGCTCCGTCCGCCGTCCGAAGTCATTAATATTGTACGCGGCACGGTCAACAGGGATGAAAGGCTCTAAAATCAACCCCCTCCCCCGACAAATTAATTTAAATTGCCCCTTTTGTTAGAGAAATGGGATTTTTGACCTAATCTGGTAATGAAAGCCTGAAACTAGTCGAAAAGAGGTCTTGTGTTAAGGCGAGGTCTTTCTACGCTCGAGGGGGATGAGGTTCGGAGGTTTTCACCAGGCGCCCCGCATGCTGTTACATATTGAGACTGACGAGGAAACGGAAGCGCGGACGAATGATGCGTAGCATAGATTTTATCGGTTTTGTTTTGTATAAATATTAAATATTAAATCAATGAACTTCATAATTTTGCACATTCTCGTTAGAACTTCAAGAATAATATCTTTATATGAAAATTCATGCAAAATCAGAAATATTACTACTAAATACATTCATTTTACCTTGCGATTTAGCTTGTTTTCTGCTTTTAATTTGATTGACTAAAGAACAATCCATTGGCACATTCACTAGACTAGACAAAATCTTTGAATATATCGTGTATTTTTTTTTTATATATCTACTATATTTGATCTTGCAAAAAAGTTTTTATGCTTATCCTTCCGTGCTTAGCCTTAAATAAAATAATGATACCTTATAATTTTTCAATCGATGATGGTGATGACCATACATTCATTAAAGTGACAGGTTGTCCTCTGCGCTCATTAAATAATAAATTCTCTATCATCTCCCACTCCCCAAGTCGTTCATGAATCAGTTATGGTATAACATCGTCCCGGTGCATCAAATATTAAAGTATCATAGCTTATTCACCACATGACTTCCCCATGAGCAACCAATCCCATTAAACACATATCGATTCTAGCGTATGCTTTCATAGAGTAGTTGATGTAGAAGCTACATTTTAGTTTTAACTAGAAAGAACCGGCCAAGTGCGAGTCGGACTGGCGCACGAAGGGTTCCGCTCCATTATCTACAAAAATCACATTTGTTTTATGGAAACCCCACTTAAATATTTATTTTTTTCTGTTTTTAGTATTTGTTGTTATAGCGGCAACAGAAATACATCATCTGTGAAAATTTCATCTTCCTAGCTATCACGGTTTATGAGATACAGCCTAGTGACAGACAGACGGACGGACGGATAGCAGAGTTTTAGTAAAAGGTTCCGTTTTTACCCTTTGGGTACGAAACTCTAGAAAATATATTTACTTATAATGCTTTGTCAATAATCATTTCAAGAAATGTCAACGAGTGAAACGCGTAACGCTATGCACGTCATTTGGAATCTCGTATACTCCCCCGTCACACAGGTAGGGTTGTTGTACTTTTACGTCACACCCGCCAATAAGGACTTAAGGGGCTACCTGAATTTTTCGGGGTCCAGTGCTATTAAATCATTTAAAAGGAAACGGACTGTTTACAGTTTAAAGTGAAAACGTGACGCACGTACGCCAAAAGTGTCCGTTTTTCGCAATTGTGCGTAGAAAAGTTTTACGTTCTCACTTTAAACTGTAAACAGTAGTTCATAAAATAGTTAAAAGGGTTATCTAGAGCCTGGTCAAGACACAATTTTAAATTATATCTCCGTTGCCTTAAAAGAAATGCGTGAATTTTATGTGTTAGGCTACTATTTAACACATTTTAAGAAAAAAAAATTAAGAATAATACTGTACTTAAAAATAAGGGCATAGGAGCTCGGTGGTCTGGTGGGAGTGCGCATTACTAGCGCTTTCGTAAGTTAAGCGATACCGGGCGTGGTCCGCACTTGGATGTGGATTAAAAAATTCCCGAGCTCCTCCGTGCTTTGGCTTCGTAGGCCATTTGGTGCGAGCTGTCACCATTTTATGGCAGTCGTCAAGCTATGTCAGATGCCTTAAGGCAGCCTGAAAAATTTGACACCAGTATTAGCCACTTACACATACGAAAAACAAACAAGGGCATTTAAGAGCATATATTCAAAGACCTCAAATGTTTATTAAAAATTACCATTACGTTCGTTAAAACTATGGTTTAAATATTCATCTAAAATAAATATAAACTAAAATTACTTACATAAAATACTTAACATATTTTGATGTCTAAAACACAAAAAAATGAAACGTCGCTTTTTACAACATTTTTCTAATTACTAATCTCACTAATGAATCTCACTAAAAAAATAAATTGAGGCACATTTAAGCTTAAATTCCTGGGTTCATTTACATTTTTTGCTGACGCTCTCATTTTAATGGAAGGAGTTGAAAGTAATTTTCGGGACTACCTCCGTGGTCCAGTGGTGAAGTCGGTCGCCTTATGATCCGGTGACCTGGGTTCAAGTTCCACTGGGAAGCATACTTTGTAAAAAGTAATGTCCATTCTGGGTATATTGCAGGCTTGATTCGCCTGATTATCCGAAAGATGATTCCGCGCTTCGAAAGGCACGAAAAGCTTTGAGTCCTGAACACCATCTAGTGTTTGCTCAAACCTATCCAAGATTGGTTCTGGTCTACCCTTTGGGTTGCGGCGGTCAGACAGCAGTCGCTCTGTATAAAACGAGTAACCTCGTCATCTAAGTTGGGTATCGGACCCCGGGCTCAGAAGCGTTACCGCTGAGGATGCAACCGGGATGGAATACGTGAGGATGGTGATGACAACTTTGAAGTAATCACACCAGCATAGACGAAAAAATATACTCAGTTCAGTCCTTCTAAATTTAGGTTTAGTCTTTGGGGTCACATTGAAGGCCACGGGAGGGAATGTGTGTGTGTATTGTAAGGTATACCATGCAATAGTGGTGCATTTTTAACCGACTTCCAAAAAAGGAGGAGGTTGTCAATTCGTTGCGATCTTTTATGTTTTTTTTTTTATGTATGTTCACCGGTTATTCGAAGACGCCTTGACCGACTCGTAAAATTCTTTTTTTTTGTTTGAAAGGGTATACTTTCCAAGTGGTACGAGTACCATGGAAATTTTATCAAAATCGGTTGTGTAGTTTTAGGATGAATTCGGTTTTTAGTTTTGAAAAATTATTAAACCCCGACGCAAAAAGAGGGATGTTATGTTATAAGTTTTCAATGTCTGTCTGTGCCATCATAGCTCTCGAACGAATTAACTGATTTACAATGCTGTTTTTTAGATAAAAGCAAGTTTCCTTGCGTTCTTGTTTGACACCAATGTCTATGTTTCTGTCTGTGTCATCGTAGCTCCCAAACGGATGGACCGATTTTGATACGGTTTTTTTTACGTGAAAGCAAATTTCCTTGCGGTGGTTTTTAGCTTTGTTTGATGATAATCAGTTCGGCCATTCAAAAGTGATTGGGGCTCCCTTAAATGTCGGGATTTTTAATTTCTCGGCAAATAAACATATATGGTGTATCTAGCTACCTACTCCCGTAGCATGGTACCATTATGTTGTTTTATTTTATAACTGAGATCGGTTAAATATTTCCCGGTTTCATTATCAGAATAGCGCATTGAGTCCATAATATTGTATTGTCATCCGACTTACACAAGTATACAAAACTAACTTTTGCCTGCGGCTTCGCTCGCGTTGGTGTGTTATTTATCAAAATCCTTTCTCAGGGGAGCCTACGTCATAGTAGCTTTATGCATGCAAAGTCTCAGCCCGAGATCTGTTTAAAATTGACAAAGTTTCATACAAACTTTCATCCCCTATTTTATCCCCTTGGGGATAGAATTGATCAAAATCCTTTCTTAGCGGATGCCTACGTCATAACATCTACTCGCATGCCAAAATTCAGCCCGATCCGTCCAGTGGTTTGGGCTGTGCGTTGATAGATCACTATGTCAGTCAGTCAGTCACCTTTGAGTTATATATATTTAGATTTCAGCTCCATCGGCTGAGGGCAACTGGTTGAAAATTGAGTTGCAAGATTGAGGATCGTTGCAAGTTCTAATCTAATCTTCTTCATTCCTATACCTATATGAACTCTGACCCTATTCACCGCCCCATAGATTACGCCTCTTCTGCGTTGACCTAGTCTTTGTAGGTCACATTGAAGGTCACAGAGGGTGAGTTTATGTGCCGAGTCACCTGCGAAACTTGTGAAGTTGTCATTGCTCTTTTGTGATACAACCTATACAGGATGGCTGGTAAATCACGTTACATATTCATCATCATCATCGCCAGCTCTCAACGACCCACTGCTGGGCATAAGCCTACTTTAGTCTGCGCTATGGCGCTAGAATTGAGTGCTTTTATATTTTATTCCATAATCTTCAACGGGTCGGGGTCACTTGCGAAAACAATGAAGTTTTTTTTTTATGTTATAGGGCGGCAAACGAAAAGCGGGTCACCTGATGGTAAGTGATTACCGCTGCCCATGGACAACTGCAACACCGGGGGTGTAACAAAAGAGTTGCCGGCATTTCAGGAAGATATAGACTCATTTTTTGAAGGTTTCAATGTCGTATCGGTCCGGGAACACTGCTGCAGGAA